>CM035626.1:119547671-120787671 GCA_020496765.1 Gossypium stocksii
ACAGTCATAATCAAGAAATACTCAACTTCAAATCAACGAATAAACAAGAGTTAACTTGATTCTAATCCCACCCCCCACTTAAAATCATATTGCCCCTTAACTTGATTCTAATCCCACCCCCCACTTAAAATCATATTGCCCCAATATGAACAATAAAAATTAAAATGCACAAGAGAGAGAGTGAAAGTACTCCCTGATTAATGTAGGGGTGTTGGCGGCAATGGGACAAAATGTGGGTTTGGGTTGTGGTATCTTGCGCCGACCCTATTCTTGCTTCTCATGTGCACTGAACGCTCCCCCTCACTTAATGATATGGTGCGTCTAGAACATGGGGGACTCTGCTGCTACCCTTCCACGATATTTGCTGGAAATTGGCCTTAAATTCGATTAATTTATGCTTTAACTGAACCAATTCTTTGCTTCGGCTTTGTCTGAATTAAAATGCCTGGGGTACCTACAAAATTCAAATCAAAGAATTAAAAATGATTAGGCGAGATTAACAAAAAAAAAAATTGAAAACTAAAGATTGAAAACAAGAAACGAAAACGAAATGGGTTGCCTCCCATTAAGCGCCATTGTTTAACGTCGTTAGCTCGACGACCTGATTTCAAAGCTGGGGTTCTTCCAATTCAGTCTCTTCAACCAATCCGACAAGGGCATTCTCATAGTATGGCTTTAATCTTTGCCCGTTAACCTTGAATCGAACTCCTAAGTCGTCTTCTATTTCCACTGCGCCATAAGGAAAAATTTGAGTTACCTTGAATGGTCCGAGCCACTTTGATCGAAGTTTTCCTGCAAAAAGCTTAATTTTAGAATTGAATAGCAAAACCTTTTGATTAACATTAAATGATTTAAAGGATATCCTTCGATCGTGGAGTTCTTTCGTCTTTTCTTTATAGATTGTGGCACTATCGTAAGCGTTTTGTCGGATTTCTTCTCACTCTTGAATGTGTAATTTCCGTGCTTCTCCGATCGCTTCCATCTCCATGTTACATTGCTTCACCGCCCAATAAGCATGATGCTCAAGTTCAACCGGTAAGTGGCACGGTTTACTGAAAACTAGGCGATATGGAGACATTTCGATCGGCCCTTTGTAAGCCGTTCTATACGCCCAAAGTGCTTCGAATAACTTTAAACTCCAATCCTTCCGATCTGGTTTGACAATCTTTTCTAGAATCGCCTTAATTTCACGATTTGACACATCTGCTTGCCCGTTTGTTTGTGGATGGTAAGCCGTGGCAATTCTTTGTGTCACGCCAAATTTTTTCATGAGTGCTTCAATAATTCGATTGATGAAATGGGTTCCTCTATGGCAAACGATCGCCCTTGGTGTGCCAAACCTGGAAAAAATAAAATTCTTTAGAAAATTAACAGTAGTTCTCGCATCATTATTATGGATTGCTTTCGTTTCGACCCTCTTTGAAACATAATCAACTGCAAGAATTATATAAGTGTTACCATAAGATGACACAAAAGGTCTCATATAATCAAGACCGCACACATCAAAAATTTCGCATACATGGATTGGATTCATGGGCATTTCATTCCTACGACTTAAATTACCTACTTTTTGACACTTTTCACATGATTTACAATAAAAATAAGCATCTCTAAATATATTTGACCAAAAGAAACCGCATTCTAATATTTTATGAGCAGCTCTCTTCGGTCCAAAATGACCGCCACATGCATACGAATGACAAAAATTAAGGATCGACTTTACCTCTTCTTCGACTACACATCACCGAATTACCTGATCGGAGCAGTGTTTCCAAAGATAAGGGCCATCCCAAATGTAATATCGAGACTCCCTCTTAATTTTATTAATTACCGCTTTTGGTAGGTGCATCAGAATTTTACCTGTAGCTAAGTAATTTACCATGTCAGCAAACCATGGTAAATTCCTTTGTTGCGCTAACATTAAGTGCTCTTCGGGAAACTCCTTTTTGATTGGTGAATCAAACGAAGCGATAGGAATTCAGCTCAAGTGATCAGCCACCAAATTTTCTCGTCTCTTCTTATCCTTTATTTCCAAATTAAACTCTTGGAGGAGTAGAATCCAACGAATTAGGCTCGGCTTTATTTCCTTCTTACTCATTAGGTACCGTAATGCTGCATGATCAAAAAAACGATAATATTAGTACCTAATAAATATGAACGAAATTTTTCTAAAGCAAATACTATAGCAAGAAGCTCTTTTTCGGTAGTGGAATAATTTCTCTGAGCCGAGTTTAAAGTTCGAGATGCATAGGCAATGACGTGTGGCTCTTTGTCGATTCTCTGACTGAGAACCGCGCCAATGCTAGTGTCGGAGGCATCACACATTAGTTCGAATAGATATTCCCAATTTGGTGGTTGTACAATTGGAGCCGTAATTAGCTTTTCCTTTAAGGTGTTCCACGACTTTTTGCATTCTGGATTGAAATCAAAGATTTTATCCTTGTGAAGAAGACTGCATAACGGTTGTACGATCTTTGAAAAGTCTTTAATAAATCGTCGATAAAATCCTGCATGGCCAAGAAAAGAACGTACTTCCCTAACCGTAGTCGGGTAAGGGAGTGAGCGAATAACATCGGTCTTGGCCTCATCGACTGCAATACCGTTAGAAGAAAATATATGTCTTAGAATCAACCCTTTATCGACCATAAAATGGCATTTTTCATAGTTTAAAACAAGGTTGTATTCTAGGCATCGCTTCAAAACATTTGATAAATTAAAGAGGCATTCGGTAAAGGTGTTACCATAAATAGTGAAGTCGTCCATGAATACCTCTATACCCTTCTCGATAAGATCAGAAAAGATACTAAGCATGCAACGTTGAAATATGGCTGGCGCATTGCATAGACCGAAGAGTATTCGTCTATAGGCAAACATTCCAAAAGGGCATGTGAAAGTCGTCTTTTCTTGATCTTCAGGCGCCATCGGAATTTGGAAGAAACCTGAAAATCCATCAAGATAGCAGTAGTGAGTTTTACCAGCTAATCTTTCTATTAATTGATCAATAAAAGGTAACAGAAAATGATCTTTTCGAGTTAGAGAGTTCAACTTCCTGTAATCGATACAAACTCGCCATCCATTTTGCACTCTAGTCAGAACTAACTCACCTTCCGAGTTTTTGATTACCGTTACTCCAGTCTTCTTAGGCACAACATGTATCGGACTTACCCAACTACTATCCGAGATGGGATAGATAACATCGGCATCAAGTAGCTTTTGAATTTCATTTTTTACCACTTCCATCATAGGCGGATTTAGTCGACGTTGTCCTTCACGTGATGGTTTCGCTCCTTCCTCAATCTTTATCTTATGTATACACGTTGAGGGACTTAACCTTTTGATGTCGGTAATTGTCCACCCAATGGCACGTAGTATTTCCACAAGGTCATTTTTCTCATTTTTACTTAGCTTGTTCGACACAATAACCGGTAAAGTATTATCGTTGCCCAAAAAATATACTTCAAGTGATCCGGTAATTCCTTTAGTTCAATCCGAGGAGCCTGCAAAACCAAAGGTAATAATTTAGTTTTTGAAGGTGTAGTGATTTCGTTAGAATTAATAGAATCAATAGAGAAAGTTTGTTTCAACTCCCTGAATTCACCATCGAAATCATCGAATTCCCTGAAAATTTTATTAACAAAATTAGTCTCAACAAACTCATCAATCGCAAGCTCAATTATATCGACAAAATTAATGCTTTGAACATCATCAGGATACCGCACCGCTTTGTAAACATTAAATTTAATGACCTCACCATCGAACTCCATTGTAAGGATCCCACTTCGGACATCGATTTTAGTGTTGGCGGTGCTAAGAAAAGGTCGCCCAAGGAGAATTTCGGGTGAAATGTTTGAGCGGTCGTTTTCCATTTCAATTACATAGAAATCAGCCGGAAAGATTAGTTCGTTTACCTTTACCAAGACATTCTCCAAGACTCCCTCCGGGTAAATAATTGAACAATCTGCCAATTGAATAGTGACCTTTGTTTCCTTCAATGGATCGGCTGAAAGAGTATTGTACACGGATAGAGGCATCACGTTAATAGAGGCTCCCAAGTCGCACATCGCCCTCTTTATACCCACTTTGCCGATTTTGCAAGGTATGGCAAACATGCCTTAGTCCTTCAACTTCGGTGGAAGTCGTCGGGACAAAATCGCAGAAATGTGCTCTCCAAGATTTACCTTCTCATGCCCGGTTAGTCTTCTTTTATTAGTACAAAGTTCTTTAAGGAAACGAGCGTACCTTGGCACCTTTCGGATTACCTCTAAAAGAGGGATGTTGATCTCGACTTTTCGAAAAATGTCTAGGCTTTTCTTCTCCTCGGCTTGCTAATCTTTCTTTATAAATCTTGATGGAAAAGGAGGTTGCGTGGCGTAAGGGGATGGTGCTGGTTCGGATATTGGATTCTTAATTTTTCTTCAAGTTGTGGCGTCATTTTCCTCTTGGGGATTGGTGTCATTTGCTTCTTCGGTACTCGTGGATTTTTCGATAACTACCTTATCATTTTTTATTGTTTCAGTGTCGTTTTTCTCTCGGATTGGAGTTATTTGCTGTTCAATAATTGTTCCATGGCCGTATGGTAACTCCTTGGGCCGTGCTTTTGTACATTTTGGCCCATTTTTCTTTGGTTTTCGGTCCATTTTCTGTTTTTTTCTCTTTCCTATGCTTTCCTGAGTGTAAGACATGAAAATAAGGATTACAGGCACCAATTCTCACTAAATTGATAATAATTCATCCAAAATAGAGGCTAAACATGAGGTAAAAATATGTATAATTTAGCGTTTATCAAATACCCCCACACTTAAGCCTTTGCTTGTCCTCAAGCAAAATCTCAATCCCTAAATAAGAATAATCCTTCTCAACTCACAATCTTTACCAATAATGTTTCCAATTAATCCACAGGCAAGCATATAATGAAAATTCAATCAAAAGAACATTAAGGACTCAATCACTTTAAGTTGAGAATTTTATCATTGAAACATAGGTTTTCTCCCTTTTCCTAAGTAATTATCTCTCCATCTTAGTTAACAGAAGTTGACATCCTCACTTAGGATTCACTCTATCCACTCGAAGTGTTTAGGGTTTAAAATTGAGGTACTCTCTAGTCAATCTGAAGAGTTATTACCATAAGCTTGCTAGAAAATCAAGTCTCCGCCACTGTAGGTTGATATGATACAACGATCAAAAGGTCTTTCAAGGGTTGTAACGGGGCTTGGTTAGGGGTGTTGTCACAGGCTGAAAAAGAGAGGGTTAGAATCGAGATTGAACTGAAAAATTGTCTAGCTAGAAAATCTCTATCACTGGAACATATTTCTTAAGCTAATTCTGAATGATGACATTGCTTCTTCCTTGGTAGCATTAAAATAAAAATATACAAAAAAAAACTTTTGAAATTGTTACATATGATGACTGAATTTAACTGTATATACACGTTGTTTTTAAGAACAATTCGACTATGATACAATACATTGAATAAAATAAAATTTACAATCTGGAGAAAGGAATAAAAATAAAAATTTCAACTCAAATCTCGACAAAAATAGGAGTCAAAATAATTGAATGGGATTCAACAAAAATGGGCTATTGGTTAATAATTAGGGGTAAGTCAAAGAAAAGGTTGTTAGGCTCAATGGGGTTCACTAGGGGTTAAATTATGGAGGTAGGCTTTTATGGAGTAAGTGGGTTAAATCCTAGGTGCCTTTATCATTTCGGTATATCAAATCAATGATGTGGTCTCGATATGTATAATCAATAGTAAGTTCTAGAATAACAAATCAGTATTGACTCACTCAAAGCAATAATAAAAGTGAGCATGAAAGAATGTATGCTCAAAAGGCTCAAAAATCTCACAAAAATTAAGGCTTTTGATGTCAATTCTGTGAATTTCAAATCTCAAGATAATACTTAGAATTAAGGAAAAGAACTTATGCAAAAATTGGAGTTCTCAAAAATTTCAACTTATCATTCTTGATTTCTTAATGTTTTTAAGTTTGATTATTCAAAGTACAATTTCCTATTTCTTAATTTTCACATATCAATAAAAATCATAAATCAATCAGAAATAATTCCTACTAGGAGACTAAAGATGATGCTATTGAGAACAATACAATCAGTTAGAGCAAATTCAGGGATTTCAAAGAAAATGGAATAAAGTCTACCCCCCACACTTAAGATGTACATTGCTCTCAATGTACAAAGATAGCATTAGTAGCAATATAAGCATTAGATCAAAAGATAAGGGAAGGGTAGGAAACTCCCTGATTTCGTTGGATGAGGTGGTGGTGGCTATAGAGTGTTCCCATTTTCGTAGAGGTTTGAGCTGTAGAGCTCCTTTGAAACTGTGAATGGATTGATTAGTCGTGGGGAATTTGGGGCAATGGAAATTACTTGTTAGGGTAAGGCCGTTAGGAACAGAAATAAAATAAAATTAAGCAAAATACTAAAAATATTCAAATAATGAAAAAGATAAAATGGAAAAAATAAAACTGAAAAGGAAAAGGACAAAAAAGTTAAAGGAAAAAGGTAAAAATAAAGATCAGTGTTTAAATGATAGAAGAAAGATAAAATTAAAACAAAAGGAAAATATAAATATAAATATAAATATAAATAAAAAGAAAAATAAGAATAAAAAAGGAACTAGTCCTCTGATGGGTCTCGTGGCGGTAGGGTAATGCTGAGGTGCTGACATATGTGTGCTAAAGTGGCGTCGATGTAATCGAGGCGCTGCTCAAATCGGTCCAGGCGCTCGAATATGTCAACAGGTGGTGCTGCCATCAGAGTGGGTCGTCTGTGACGTGGGGGCTCAGCTGGCTCATCCTCTGCTGGTGGTGGGACATCGTCAGGAATGTCCTCTGGCTCCTCTCCCTCCTGGACGAGTCGAAAGTGGAAGTGGCCTCTACCTGGCTGTCACTCTATTATCCTCACATGTAGCATGCTCTGGATGCCCTGGGAGGACATCTGGCCTAATAGAGTGTAGGAGGATGATTGGGTCGTAGTGTTGAATAGGCCAAAGTAGCGGCCTAATCTCGTGATATACGGGCCCATGGATAGGACGCCTCGCCGATGCCTCTCTGTCTGGTGCTGCATGGCGAGCACGATGAAGTAGGCGGGGTCGATAGCTCGTCCTTGTGCCATGCACCATAGAAAATAGACGTCGTGTGTGTTGACGACGCCGATGCTCTCGCGGCGGCAGGTAAGGGTATGGGTGAGGAGGGCGTGGATATACCTTAAGGAAAGAGCGAGGGCAGTGGCCTTGCTGACGCTCGGGTTATAGACGTGTGATGTTGGAGTGATCTTGCGCCAACAGTTGACAGGCCGGATGTGGATGCGACGTGGGAGGGTGGGGAAGTCCTCTTCAGCCATGAATTCCTCGGTATAGAGACTAAGGGCTACACCGAACTCTGACACGCTGAGTCATCATATGAGCCCTCCCAAACGGAACTGGACCGTCTCTGGATTATCAAATCTGGTCATGACGGTCTGGAGGTGGAATGTGGAGCAGAACTCGAGGGTGAGCTCTAGGTAAGTGGGCTCCACAATCCTGAAGAACTAGTCTCATGGGTCGGTGGCTAGCAGGGCTCGGACATCGTCCACCAGGTTTACTAGCGTGAGGGCCTCCTAATCGATGCACCGGCCCGTAGAGATAGTGCTTGCCCAGAGTAACTGATAGCGTTCCTCCTGGGAGTCTTGGGTAAATGTGATAACAGGGTGGCGTGTCTCAGAGGTGGGCCTCGCTGAAGAACTCTCTGGCCCCTTGCGTTTCTTGGAGGTGGGGACGGAAGCTTTCCTGGCGCGTGAAAATAACATAGTATCTGAAAGAGAATAACAAGAGCATTAGTTCCTAAAAGAAAATTTAAAATATTTGAAAAATGAAAATGTTAACAGATTAGGACTAACCTAAATAGTAGAATCTAATCATGTTGGAGTGTTGTAACAAAAATGAATAACTATGGGTATGTATATATACTAAATTATAAGAAAAGTGGCATGTAAATATGTGTTTAAGTGGCAACTAAAGGGAAAATTAAATGACAAAGCAAAATGAGATTAAGTGGCATGCAATTATATTTTTAAGTGGCAATTTAAAATGGAATCCAAATGGCAATCACAAGTGTAATTAAATGGCATGCAAATCTATATATTCTATACTATTCTAGAGTGTTCGTCCTAATTCTCCTAATTCTATGCTTAATTTATCAATTAAAACAAAGTAAAAAGGAAAATTGAGAGAATAGAACCAAAATTGGGTGTGCACGATCGTGGGTCTAGTTGGCATGGGCATGGATAGGGTAAATTCGGGTATGGTGGTGTTTGGGGGGCTGTGGTGGTGTCTGTGGTGGTTTAGAGAGGAGTTTGGGTGAGGAAAATTAGGGTTTGAGTGAAAAGAGAAAGTGAATAGTACCCCTATTTATACATTTTTGGGTCACACGGGCATGTCGCACGCCCGTGTGAGTCGGGTTTTGCCCGTGTTATTCGAAAAACAGTGGTTATGGCACCCTGGTTTCGATGAGCACGCCCGTGAGGAAGTGGAGCACGGCCGTGGGAGATTGGTTATTCATCAGCACACGGTCGTGTGCTGGTAGACACGGGCGTGAGAGATCGTGTTTGTTCATCATACGGTCGTGTGATATGGGACATGGGCGTGCCAAATTTGACAGTATCTACCACGGGGTTGGAGCACGGGCGTGGGACTATATGTGAGCCTGTGTTGATGTTTCAGGGTTGCCACGGCCATGTCGCACGGCCGTGTGATTTTATTGATAGCCCGTGTTTTGGAGAAATTTTTGCTCTGTTTTGGCACGGTCTGGGTCCACGACCGTGGCCCTGTTTTGAGTGCGCGCACGGCCTGAGGCACGCCCGTGCGCCTGGCTGTGTGGTTCTAATCTTCTGCATTAAGAATTTAGTTTATGCATAAAAAATACTAAATTAAGTTTAAAGAATTAAGGGTTGCTAGGTTAATGCTCGGGTTGCCTCCCGAGAAGCACTTATTTAGAGTCTAAGCTCGACTCTACCTGGATGCATCATGAGGGGATTTCGTGGAGCCAAAGCTCCTCCCTGTTATCTGTAAAGTTCTACCTCTGTAGTGTTTAAGTCTATGGCCATTTACTTTGAATGTACCATGGTTAAGATGAGTTACCTCAATGGTGCCGTAGGAAAAAATAGTTTGAACAGTGAACGGACCTGACCATCTTGACTTAAGTTTTTCAGGGAATAGTTTCAGCCTGGAGTTGTAAAGCAAAACGAGATCACCTGTTTTAAACTGTTTAGGTTGTTTCAGCCCTTTGTCATGACGTCGCTTCATAGCTTCCTTATATAGCCGTGAGTTCTCATAAGCATTGTAGCGCCATTCATCTAGCTCGTTCAATTGCATTAATCTCTTCTCACTTGCTCTTTTAAAGTCAAGGTTTAAAAATTTTATAGCCTAGAATACTTTATGTTCAAGCTTAAATGGTATATGACAATTTTTTCCATAGACCAGCTTATAAGGAGATGTTCCTATAGGTGTTTTGTAAGCTGTTCTATAGGCCCATAGTGCATCGTCTATTTTTCTAGACCAATCTTTTCTATTTGTTTCAATTGTTTTCTCTAGAATACGTTTTAGTTCTCTATTTGATACTTCAACTTGACCACTAGTTTGTGGATGATAAGGGGTAGCTGTCTTATGATGTACTCCATATCTTTTCAAATTTTTTTCAAATTGGGTATTGCAAAAATGTGTACCCCTATCACTAATGATTATTCTAGGTGTTCCAAATCGAGAGAAAAACTTTTTCATGAAGCGTACTACCACTCTAGCATCATTCGTAGGTAAGGCTTGGGCTTCTACCCATTTTGACATGTAATCTACTGCTACTAGTATGTACTTATTCCCGAACGAGTTAGGGAATAAACCCATGAAATCAATACCCCATACATCGAATATTTCACAGGAGAGTATATAGTTTTGAGGCATTTCATTATGTCGAGAGATGTTACCTGTTCGTTAACATTTATCACAAGAGTTCACGTACCTGTTGGAGTCTCTGAAAAGTGTAAGCCAATAAAAGCCTGATTCGAGTACCTTATGAGCGGTTCTGGCTCCACTGTGATGTCCTCCTGTGGGTCCTGAGTGGCAGTGATTCAAATTTTGATGTTCTTCTGTATAGTCGACGCATCTTCATATGACCTGATCTGCACAAATTCGGAAAAAAAAGGGATCTTCTCAAAAGTAGTTCTTCACATCAGCGAAGAATCGCTTCTTTTACTGATGGGTTAGCCCTTTTGGGGTTATGTTAACTGCTAAATAATTCACAAAATCAGCAAACCAAGGAACTTGTGTACTGTCAAGGTTAGGAGTTGTTCCTCGGGGAACAGATCGTTTATCTTGTCAAGGCACTTGGGTTATGCACTCTCCAATCTTGAAAGGTGGTCTGCTGCCAAGTTTTCTGCTCCTTTCTTATCCTTTATTTCTAAGTCAAATTCCTGTAACAATAGAATCTATCTTATTAAATGAGGTTTTGCATCAGTTTTTGTCAAGAGATATCGAAGGGCCGAATGATTAGTGTAAACAATAACTTTTGATAGGATTAGATAATATCTAAATTTATCAAATGCAAAAAATAACAGCTAGCAATTCTTTCTCTGTGGTAGTGTAATTTGCCTGAGTAGCTGTCAAGGTTCTGCTAGCATAATAGATCGGCTGGAAGTGTTTGTCCTTTCGCTGTCCCAAAACTGCACCTACTGCAAAATCGCTTGCATCACACATTAGTTCAAAAGGTAGATTCCAATCAGGTGAAATCATAATTGGGGCGTTGATTAACTTTTCTTTAAGGTTATTAAAAGATTCTAGACATTCTTAGTCGAAGTTGAAAGGTGTGTCTTTTTCTAATAGCTTAGTCAAGGGTTTAGCTATCTTAGAAAAGTCTTTAATGAATCTACGATAAAAATCGGCGTGTCCTAGAAAGCTTCTTATGGCCTTTACTGAATTAGGAGGAGGTAGGTTTTCAATGGTTTCTATTTTTACCTTGTCTACTTCTATTCCCTTACTAGAAATTTTATGTCCTAATACAATACCTTCTTGGACCATAAAGTGACACTTTTCCCAATTTAGCACTAAATTCGTCTCTTCACATCTTATTAAAACATGTTTTAAATTATTTAGGCAGTTATGGAATGAATTATCGAAAACGGAGAAATCGTCCATAAATACCTCCATAATGTCTTCCACATATTCGTTGAAGATAGCTAACATGCATCGCTGAAAAGTAGCAGGAGCGTTACATAAACCAAAAGGCATTCTGTGATAAGTAAACGTACTGTATGGGCAAGTGAATGCTGTTTTCTCCTGATCTTCTAGAGCTATCGAGATTTGGAAGTAACCCGAGAGACCATCTAAGAAGCAATAATACATGTGACCTGATAATCTTTCTAACATTTGATCAATAAAGGGCAAAGGAAAGTGATCTTTCCTTGTTACATCTTTCAACTTCCTGTAATCAATGCAGACTCTCCATCCAGTGACTGATCTTATGGGTATTAACTCGTTTTTGTTATTTGTCACTACAGTCATGCCTCCCTTTTTAGGAACAACCTGCACAGGGCTTATCCAAGAACTGTCAGAAATAGGATAGATAATACCTACGTCTAGAAGTTTAACTACCTCGGCTTTTACAACTTCTTTCATGTTGGGATTCAATCGTCTCTGAGCTTGCACCGTTGGTTTATATTCGTCTTCTATCAAAATTTTGTAGGTGCAAAAAGAAGGATTGATTCCCTTAATGTCTAAAATTTTTCAAGCTATGGCCTGCTTATGCTTTCTCAACACTTGGAGGAGCTCTTCTTTTTCTTCAGTGTTCAAATTGGATGCGATAATAACTGGTAACGTTGAATCGTCCCCTAAAAAGGCATATTCTAAGTGGTCTGACAGTTGTTTCAATTCTAATTTAGGGGGTTCATCAATAGAAGGTTTCTTTCGTAGCTCGTCTTTCATCTTTAATTTCTCATAACTTATGTGTCTAGTGATGATTTCACTAGAGTCTAGCTCGTTTCTTACTTTCTCAAGTCTTGTGATAGTGTCGGCTTCCCCCTCACCTTGAACAAGACACAGTTCTAACGTGTCTGCGAGTGAAAGTTCCTAAAAACTGTCTTGAACAAAATGGTCAATCATATCAATAAAATAACAAGAATCATCTTGATCTTTAGAAAACTTCATGGCATCATAAATTTGAAAAATGACTTCTTCCTCACCAACTCTAAGAACTAACTTACCATCGCCTACATCGATAACTGCTCTAGCAGTGGCTAAGAATGGACGTCCTAAGATTAAAGGTACTTCTATATCTTCATCCATGTCAAGCACAACAAAGTCAACAGGGAATATAAATTTATCTACCTTTACCAGCACATCTTCAATGATTCTTCTAGGATATTTAACAGATCTATCGGCTAATTGAATACTCATCCTAGTGGGTTTAGGTTCCCCTAGACCTAGTTGTTTGAACATTTTATAAGGCATGAGATTGATGCTTGCACCTAAATCAGCTAATGTTTTATTAATACTCAAACTACCAATTAAGCAAGGAATAGTGAAACTCCCTAGATCTTTCAGTTTTGCCGGTAGTTTGTTTTGGAGAATAGCTGAGCATTCTTCGTTAAGTTCCACTGTAGCTAGTTCTTCCAACTTCCTTTTGTTTTTCAAGAGTTCCTTAAGAAATTTTGCATACTTCGGCATCTGTGAAATTGCTTTAACAAAAGGTAAGTTAATATGTAATTGTTTAAAAAGTTCAAGAAACTTACTGAGTTGTGCGTCGGTGTGGTCCTTTCTTAGTTTTGCCGGATATGGAATAGGCGGTTTATATTCTTTGAGTGTCGGAGAAGTGTTTTCTGTGGATTTGTCTGCTTTATCATCTAAGGATTCTGGAATAGTCTTCTTTGCTGGTTCGGTTAGTGTTTTCCCATCTCTCAATGTAATTGCTTTGACATGTTCTCTGGGATTTAGCTCGGTATTGCTTGGTAATCCTCCTTGCGATTTTCTGAAAGTAATTTTACGAGTTGGCCAATTTGGTTCTCAAGCCCTTGAATTGATGCTTGTTGGTTTTTCAATGTCGTTTCAGTGTTTTGAAAGCGGGTTTCTGATGCGGTCATAAATTTGGTGAGCATCTCTTCAAGATTCGGCTTTTTATCCTGGTGTGGCTGCTGCTGAAATATTGGAAGAGGCTATTGTCTTTGGTTTCCTTGTCCTCCCCATGAAAAATTTGGGTGATTTCTCCAACCTGCATTATAAGTGTTACTATAAGGATTATTTTGAGGTCGAGAATTGTTACCCATATAGTTGGCTTGCTCAGTTTCTATGGTGTGTGAATAGTCAGGGTTGAACATATTTCCCGGAGTTGCATCACATTGCATAACTGGCTGTACCTACGTAGAACCAATAAAACTATCAAATTTTTTATTTAAAAGTTCTACCTGGTTAGTCAGCATAGCAACAGTATCAATGTTATAAACTTCTGCTGCTTTTGTCGGCTTTGTCCTCATAACTTGCCACTGATAATTATTTAGTGACATCTCTTCGATAAATTCATAAGCTGCTTCGAGTGTTTTATGATTTATTGTCCCTCCTGGGGCTGCATCAATAATTTGTCGAGTTGAGGGATTCAGACCGTTGTGGAAGGTTTGAACTTGTAGCCATAGAGGTAGTCCGTGATGAGGGCATCTCCTCAAGAGGTCTTTGTATCTCTCCCAGGCATCATAGAGTGTTTCTAAATCCATCTGCACAAAAGAAGAGATATCATTTCGTAATTTAGCTGTTTTAGCTGGAAGAAAATATTTAAGTAAAAACTTTTCTATCATTTGGTCCCATGTAGTGATTGATCCTAGTGGTAAAGAGTTTAACCACTGTTTGGCTTTATTTCTTAGTGAGAATGGAAATACCCGTAGTCAAATGGCATCATCAGAAACGCCATTAATTTTAAAAGTATCGCAAAATTCCAAGAAATTTGCTAAATGTGAATTTGGGTCTTCATCCTGCAAACCATCAAACTACACGAATTGCTGAATCATCTGAATGGTGTTAGGTTTTAATTCAAAATTATTTGCAGCAATAGCAGGTCTAAGAATGCTAGTTTAGGTACCAACCAAACTAGGTTTAGCATAATCATACATAGTACGAGGGGCTACATCTTGGTTTGTTGGCGGTGCGGCTATCGCGGGAGGCGGTTGAATGTTTTGATTTGCTTCCATCTCTTCTGTAGGTTCTGGCCTTTGTTCTTGATCTGGTTCTAGATATTGGAGGTTTCGTCTGATATCTCTGCGAGTTCTGCAAATTGTTGCTTCTAAATCTTCGTCAAAAAGCAATGGTCCTACTGAGTTGTTTCTAGTCATAAACTGAAAATACTCTTAAAGAAAAAGGAAAGAAAATTTAGAATTAAAATAAAAGAAAAATAAATAAATATATATAATTATAGCAATGGCTAAAGTAATAGAAATCGAGTGTTCTTAATATTTTAGTTCCCCGGTAACGGCACCGAAAACTTGATATCTCAAATCGCGATACTAAGTAATAAAATTTATAAAGAACTTGATCACACCAAAACTAACTAATATCACGACGATTTAAAGGCAAGCGCACCTATCGAACAATAGTATAGCTTAGTGGCAAGACCGAATTATCGTACCCAAGGGAACCAAAAGTACTAGTACTTACTTCCTTTCTATTATCTAGCCTAAAAATAAAGAGAGTTGAATTAAACTAGTTCTAAAACTAACTAAAAGTGCACAAAAAGTAAATTGGGGAAGAACTTTTAGGAAAACTGATTTATAAAAGCAATACTCAAGGGAGAATCCACCTAGACTTCACTTATTATTAACCTCTTGAACTATATGATTGATTACTTGACTTGATCCGTAGAGATCCCTAATCTATGCTAAACCCTCCGCCGAGGCATAGAGCAACTAAGCCTAAGTTATTAATTAAAGTTCCTTTATTAATTAACTCCTTGGGTTTGATTAATTCGATCTATGGTTCCCCATATTAGGTTTGACCCTAATCTAACAGATTTATGTCGTCCTATGTCTAGGATTGCATGCAACTCCGCTTAATTATGGTAGATCTACTTTTATCACAGGGACTTTTGCTCCTGACGTAATACTTAGGATTATTAAATCAAGATTGAAGAACACATAATTAAGAATAATTCAAGCAATTATCATACATCTCAATAATTAATAACAAGATCTGTCTTAGGTTTCATCCCCCTCAAGTATTTGAGAGGTTTAGTTCATAATTAAGAAAAGAAACATCGCATAAGATAATAAAGAACAAAACATAAAAGAAACCAAAAACCCCTGAAGGAATTTAGGGAGATCCTCTATGTTGCTGTAGAATTCCGGCTTCTGGGATGAATCCATCGGCTTTCCCTTAGAGTAATTCCTTGCTTTCACTCCTCGTGTTGGCAGAAAGATGGTGCTTTTTTTTTTTGGAGAAAAGAGTACACCCTTAGAGTTGCCTCCTAGGTTCTTTATATAGAGCTTTAGGGAGCCTTTCTTAGCCTCTAAGCATCCAAATCCGAGTGAAATTCTAATTCCTCACGACTAGAACACACCCGTGTGCCACGCCCGTGTGACTTCGATAAAGGCCATGTGAAATTTGGTCGTTTTGGGGCACGGCCATGTGGCCTGGCCGTGCTTGTCAAGGTTAGACCGTGTGATCTTCGTGTGGCACGGCCGTGTTCCACGGTCGTGTGGTAACTCCTTGGGCCGTGCGTTTGTACATTTTGGCCCATTTTTCTCTGGTTTTCGGTCCATTTTCTGTTCTTTTCTCTTCCCTATGCTTTCCTGAGTGTAAGACATGAAAACAATGATTAGGGGCACCAATTCTCACTAAATTGATAATAATTCATCCAAAATATAGGCTAAACATGAGGTAAAAATATGTATAATTTAGCATTTATCAGAAGGCCACTAAAGGTAGGAAAGAGATGAATTAACCCCTTTTTTAGAGTAAAAGGGGTGGTGCCTTGAGGAAATGTAATGCAAAGTTGTTGTTGTTCCGCAGGAGCCGCGGCTAAGTCGCGAATTGTTTGATCACCCATCGCTTTTGTTTGTTGTGCGTCAAGTGTTGGATCGGTAATGGGAGTGTTATCGGCGTCAATCGGATTGGGTGAAACCGTTGATTCTTTATTGGTAGCGCTAGTTTATTTTTCAGAACTTGTTTGTTGTTGTTGTTTCTTTTTATCCCGAAGTGTTTGACCTTGAATTCTTCTTGCTCGCCTTCGATTTCCAGATCAAATTCTTCAAGTGTGCCCGGATTTTTCCTGGTCATAAATCAGAAACAAGAAAATTAAATCAGTAACTTGCTGAAGTCCCCAGCAATCGTGCCAATTTTGACACGCTGTCATTATGATGTCAAAAGTAAATAGCCTTAATCTCGATAAAATAATTAGAATAAGTAGAATAGGGAGAGTAAGGGTTGATTCCACAGAGACTAGAAGTTTGATGATTTTCTTGCTTTTGACTTTGCTTAGGCGTGATGAGTAAAGGGAGGAGTAGAAAGGGGGTTTGTAAGATTTGAAATGAAGTAAATGATTGAAATTAAATAAGTAAATTAAAAAAATTGAAATTGAAATCAAGAGATGAAAATCAGCCTTGGGCTAAAGACTTTGCCTCATTTAAACCGATCCTCGAATGGGATTTTACCTCTGGGCACATGTCGGTTACAGTCTATAGGGCCCAACCCCTATAACTTGTTTTTCTCTCAAGTGAATCAAGAATCTAAAATCAATTTTTAGATCTTAATTCTTTATGACCTAATAGCGTCAATCGCTTATTAATTCAATGCTTTGAAAATCTGGAAAAACCCGACTCGGATTCTGTCGTCTCAAATAAGAATCTAACCCGATTTCAGTTTCCCTTAGCGGACCGCCGCTAAGCGTGTTCACAGGAAGTCGAAGTGCCACAGGCCGATCCTTCCTCCCAACTGTTAATCGAAACCGAATTTTATTCCAACGTGCACTTTTTGAAATCAAACCGATTTGATTGTAAAAGGATGGTCGATTACCAATCCTTGATTCCCGAAAACTGAAAATGTAACCCTCGAGGGTATGAAGTGCTTTTTGATTCTCACGACTAGAATCGAGTCATCACTTTAGCCTTCGGCTATGGAAAACTTAGTTAAGCATGGTAGAGACCATACTTAGCATTTTAAGAAAATAAAGTAAGAACTAAAAAAAAAAAAGGAGAAATTTATTAAAACTAGAAAGAAACAAAGAGTTTAATAAATGCAAAGTGAAGAATGCTTGATGGAAAAAACTCCCTTGAGGCTTACCCCAATGGGGTATTTATAGTCCTAAAAAATCCTAAAAAGTAGCATTCAAAATTAAGAAATAAATCCTAAATCAATAAAAATAAATCTTAATCCTAATTTGAATTTAAATGGGCAGCTAAGTCTCCTTCTCTACGCCAAATGCCTTCTAGAAATTGCTGACTGGACCTTCTAGAAACTGCTGACTGGACGCCACGTCAACGACATCATGCCCGAAGTCACGCCCAGTAATTCGGCCATGTATATGGAAAATCCAAAATTTGCTCAATTTCGTTGATTTAAGCTGAATTTCTACAATTCAATGTCCTGAATCAAAAAAGAATGAAAAAGGCCAAGTTAGCAACTCAAAATAGCTAATAAAGGAGTAATCAACCATGAAATAATGTATAATTTAAACATTAATCAACAGGCGCACATTTCCTTTCCTTTTCTTAAAACTGGAAAAATTGCATAATAGGTCCCTCAAAGAAACTGTTGAAAAAAAAAAACAAAAATTGCTGACTGAGGGTGTGCCACAGGCGGCACCAAAGGTGCCAGTGGCAGAGGCGGCACCACCCTTTTGTATTATTTTGGTACATAATTTTTTTGCCGTACCATTTTGGTACTTTTTTAATTTTTTTGTATTATTTATGAAAAACATGAAATATGGACGTGGACACGTAATACGAGTATGACACGATATAGATATGGTAACACAGTAATTTTTAAAAAAATAGAGACACATATATGATAGGATACGACAATAAAAAATATTTTTATTATTTTTTTATATATATATATATATTTTAAGTTAAAATACTCAATGTAAATGAAAATATTGATTTTTTTAAAATTTATAATTAAAGTTAATTTTTTTAAATATTTTAAATCTAATTTATATGGGTCTCACATATTTTTATTATACTTGCTTTAGCTATTTTTATATTACTATAATTTGTTTTTACTTTCTTACCCTATTATAAATTTATAACTATATAATACAGTACATCAACTTTTTCTTTTTTCTTTCTTATGCAGTCCTTTTATTTTCTTCCCTATTTACCCCTTTTTTTCTTTCTTATTTACCATCCTTACCTTTGCTCTGTATTTTATTCTCTGCAAAAAAAACCCTAGCATCATCCTCTTCATATAAGCAAATTAGGTATGTTAAAAATCCCATAAATTATCACGATTAAACGTTAAAGTTCTTTTTATTTGTTTACTAAAGTTCTATTCTTGTATATGATTTTTTTTTCCATTTCTGATTCAGGCCAAAGTAAAGCCCAAGAGCGTCCTTTTTTGACACGCTTCAGGGTATGCCCGGTACGTATCCGGCCGTGTCGACGGTGTGTCCATGTCAGACACCAGTACGACCATGGTACGAGGGAATTTTTCCCGTGTTGGTGCTTCCCAGCCTATATGTAATTTAATTAAACATCAAAACATTACATTTCTCACAACTTTATCCCAAAATATAGCAAACACAAATAGTCTAAATTTTTTAATCACAAATACTTACAGTATTTAGTATATAAAAAAAATTAGGTTTCGAAATTAAATTGTAATTTTTATGATTTCATATTTCTAATAGCTTATATCGTTATAATTTTTAAAAGATAAAATTAAATTTTTATCATCTTCAAGGGGAGTAAAATGTAATTTTACCGTTACTAATTTAAAATCTTAAAATATTTAAAGAGTTTAAATGAAAAAAAAATCATTTTAGGGGCCTTGCCAACCCCTAATTGCGCTTCTGAGATTGATTATAGTTATATTGTTAATTGACTTGCTATTTTACTATTTATACTATTATTTATACTAGTTAATGTTATGAGTTAATGGAGTACCAACTTGGTTAAAGAAATTATGAAAATGTTACTCTAGTCTTTTTATTATAAAAAATACAAATATATGCATATAATGGAATTTTGAGCTCATACCAATTACATTAATAAAATTATTAGGTTACCACTCAACTAAAACTTTAATATTTTAATTTTATTATGCATACTTTATTGTTAATTAATTTTAAACAGTATGCTTTAATTATTTATTGTATATTATACTCAAACGCATACTTATGTTTTAAATATATAATTTCCACGCATATGCTTGTGATAAGTATACTAATTTGAACATATTTTGCTAATTGTTGTATGCTTATCACTTCGTTGTACTAATTTATGATTTACTTTCTTACTAGATCTATTAATCAAACTCAAATTACATTCCTTTTAGACTAATTAATTGACTTAAACCTAACTCAATTACATTTCTTCTTAGAGTGATTAACCAAAACAATCGGTCAAACTGATTAAACGAGATTGCTTCTATTATTCTAATTAAAAAATCATGATTGTTCGGTTATTGGACATTTTTTATTGGGGTTTGGTTAATTTAATTTTCGATTTTTCTAAACTAAAATTTACATCTAGATTTGATGATGATTGCTTGTCCACACTCCATGGGAATTCTTAAGGGTGGGACCTTGGCTTTTGAATTTTGATGAAATCTCTCTGCCATTTCTGAAATTCCGATTTTCCTTTATGGAAAACGATGACGACGGTGGCATCCTATATATCAAATTATTATTTCCATTAACTTTAAATTAAAGCCTATTGTATTGCCATTAAACATCATGAGTAATTGGCACAATCTAGCAACCACACACGTCCTACTTTGTTTTTGGGTTGAAAACATCACTGTAAATGCAAAAGGAGAGAAGGTGAAGCCTTCCAAATTCTCCACATGGCAAAATGGCACTGACATATCAGATGGGCTGATATGGCATACCATGTTAGAAAAATTATAAAAATAATTTAAAATTAATAAAACATATATACATCTAGAATGAATTGAGACAAAATATTTTCCTGGATCAAAAGAATCTGGACAAGTTATTGTCCAGGTTCGTTTTAGATGTATATATATTTGTTGATGTAGCATGTCAAATTAGCGTGCCTTGTTAGTGCACATAATTTTTAAAAAATTTTTGTTGACATGTTATGACTATTTCTGTTAACGGAAGGGTATAGTTAATTTTTTTGGGGGTCAATAAGGACTTAATAGGATTAATTTTTCATTCATTTTGAGATGATTTAACAAAACATGCAAATTTAAAAGCTAAAAAGATGAAAATTTAAATAAAAGATTAAAATATCTTTTTTTTTATAAATTTAAAAGGCCAAATAAATTATTATATCGTTCTTTTATGTTATGGGACTATAGTGTTTAAGGTGTCCATGACACCAAAATCGATAGCCCTACTAGTTGTGTCATGCAAAAATCAATAATAGACTTCTGTATAAATGAGGTTTGGGAAAAATCTATTTTACTTTTTAAATATATATATTAAAAAATATTTTTTAAAATAATATTTATACTTTTTAAAAATAAAGAAATAATATGTTTTTATTAATTAAATAATAATTGAATCAAATCAATGTCTAAAACAATACCAGACATGAATTGAGTCAAATCATTTGCCATTAACAAATAATTCAATCTTTGAATGAATATTTATATCAATAATACTTAAATTTTTTTAGCATGTAAAAGAACTTGCTTAAAAATAAATAATTTTATTATTAAGGATTGTGTGATGCAGTCTTAGTATATAGTTTGGTTTATCTACTTCAAACACAAATCTTAAGATTAAACTAAACCTGTATGAATTAGAATGTGAGTTGAAGTGCTCCACCCCTTCCTTGGAGTTGAGAAGAAAGCATATAGGAGCACTACTTAACCCATAATGCTAAAGCGAATGCGACTATGGTTAGGTGGAAATGTAATAAAAGTAAGGCTTTGACACATTGAATTGCAATAAGTGGATGGACCCCAAGTACTTGTTGGAGGGTCATGGGGTGGTTGGGACCTCTGTTTTTGAATTTTTGATGCTTCTCTTTTGCCATAGCTGAATGAATCCTCAACTTGTTCCCATAAAGGATCCTTTGAAGTTCCTTATATAGTCGGTTTATAAGAGCATTAGAATGCTAATCATTAGAGTTTCAGCTTAAATTGAACAACAAAATGGAAAGCGTTAAGAGTAGCAGGTGCGTTTTGAAAGAGATACTTCATGGGAATTTTCTCCCCAATATTTCTTCCAAATGCCTGTAAAAGAAAATCAACGAATAAAAAACCTTATCTACAACTATGTTCCAATTACCAAAATATAGTCCAACACAAGAAGGGAATAGCAGAAGAGCATATTCAGAACATGCAGATGAAAACAGAACATTCGATTTGCTTTCTGTGCCTATTTTCAAATCAAATAAGCTAAAAGAAGACTAGTTGAAGTCAACCACTATTTAGCTTTCAATGCCTGGTTGACATAATTAGAGAAGTGAAAAAAATGTTGCAAGCATGGTCTTTTAAATAATTAGAGAAGATATGGTCAATTACTTCAGCTGATTGAGTTAAAACCCCTTTAGGAGGAAGCATAGTTCAATTTGAGAATTATTTAATTTAAAATTGGTGGTCTTCATTTTTAAGTTAGAATATAGCCTTTATACCAAAGCAATTGATTTTATATTAGAGGTTTATATGGTATTAGAGTTTAGGTTCTATTATATTAATCTACTTATACATGTTATCTAATGTACAAACCAATTTTGGCCCGGGCTCTCAAACCCAACTAAATAGTGGCCCAAAACCCACAAAATCCAAAACAAAACCCAAACAAACCCACTAAAATCAACTTAACCCAAAACCTAAAACACAGCCCAACCACCCTAGCCCAAACCCAAAACAAAATCCAAACTAACCTAACCCTAGCCCACTATCTTAAACTCTTTCAAGAAACCTTAGCCTACTAAGTGTGCCGCCCCTAGCTTCAGACTACTGCCACCGCCACCACTGGCCACCACCCTAGTCAACACCGCCCTTGTCACATTTTGCAGGGAATTCCGTTTTTCTATTAGTAGGAGTTTTGCATCTCGGTTTATACAGTTTTAATAAACAACGTTAAATTTTAAAATATTAGATAATTAATCATATCCCGTCGCACTGAAAATCATATTTTATATTGAATTTCTTATTACTTTTGCTGACAAATCGTTCATTATACTCTTACATACATGGTACTATATAAAAAATTTCAATAAATAAAAAGTGTATAAAATTATTAAATATTAAAATAATATAATATAAAAAAATAATATGGACATGGCTAAAAAAGATTTGGATTAATTTTTTGTAAATACATGAGGGCTTTGAGTAACATTTTAAGCCCAAATTTCAGGTTGAGTCAAGTTTGGATAAGCACAAATTATGTTAATATCATACTTAAACCCGATCAGCCCATGAATATCTTTTTGTAACGGGGGACCTTTGTTTTTGAATTTTGTCATAGCTTTTGTCCATTGTCCCGATTTCCAAGTAAATGAACGTTGAGCTCCATGCCAATGGCATCAAAATAATTATTTCCATTAACATCAAAATATAGTCCAACACAAGATGGGAGTACCAGAAGAACATATTCTCCATCTCATAAACATTTGATAACGTCACTGTCGAAGCCTTTCAAAGCAGGGGAAATTGACACATTTAGCTTTCAAGCTTCAGATTCCCTGTCTTACAAAAATGACCAAATAATATATCACATTTACCATATTATCTGTCTTAAAAAAACCAAATATCAGCGAATCACCATCTTTGCCTATCTTTTAAAGGGTTTCATACATGTGGCCTGAGCATGACAAAATAAGGGATGCTCTGAAATTTTGATGATGCATCCAACCATGATCACAGCAGTTGTGTAAGAAAATGAAAAACAACATACTTTCTTTTGAATGCAAAAAACTTGATTATATTGATATGAAGCAGTAACCAAGATGGAGCTTCCTTCCGTACCTTCAAGTTAAAAAAAAAATGGTTAAATGAAGTTTTTCAGCCTGTCACTTAGACACTGAGTTCATCAGTGTCGTTCAATCCACATGATCGAAAAAGCAATTCCTCATCGAATGAATTAATGCAGCTCGAAAGTAGCTTTCAAATGAATGTATCATCTGAGAAAACCCCAAATTGCAGGTCAGTGAACTCTCGTGTTAATGCTTAAATCTAGCTCTTTAACTACATGCCATACTGCGTAGTGTATCCCTCCCTTATCCTGAGAGGATCAATAATAGACGGTGGTGACGACTCGTATCCTTACACAATAACAGGAATCTATCCACAAAGATCATGAAACTATCCAGTAAAGACTTATTCTTTTGAAATACCATTGCTCAATATTACAATGGAATGTCAAATATTTTCAACTAAAATCCCATTCCCATGTACAAAGGTTATAACAATTGCAATTGAACACATTGTCTTCAAAAGAAAAGAGTTAATATATTATAGAAAATTTTAGAAAGATGAAAAGAAAGTTTAGGATTGGCATAACAATGTCAAAAAGAAGGATCGGCTATACGGCATTTTCCAAGTCCATTCCAAAATTAGTCTGTGCCAACCCATATTCTGAGAGCTAAGCAAATATATATACAAAGGAAGCTTAGAAATCAGAACATGCAGATGAAAACTGAACATTCAATTTGCTGAACATCAAATCAAATAAGCTAAAGGAAGGCTAGTTGAATTCATCCGCTATTTTTGCCAATTTAGTTTTCAATGCCTGATAAATTGAATACAAAATATATTACTGATTGCTATTATCTTGTTACTCTGAGGACAATCACATATATGGAACTAAAAATGCTATGAAATTGCTTAATGTTTAAAATGGTTTCACACCTGTGGTTTAAGTGTGGAGAAATCAGTGCCAGATTTTGCTGCTTTACTTTCAATCTAATTCCCTTGGGATGACTGTTTTATACTGCAAACGCACATAAGGTATGTGGGCAATCTTGGACCACTCTCGACCTTTGCCCCTATAGCACTCTTCTTCTAGCAAAGGGCAATTGAAAATATGTAGCTGCTCAAGTGAGAGAAGCATATCTTTTTCTGGAAGAGATGTGAGTTTTGGACAATTACTTATTTCCAATTCGTGAAGCGAAGTGAGGTGTTGAAAGCCCTTGGAGCACATGAATTCCAAATTCTCAAAATTTTCAACACAGATAGATGTGAGAGAAGGAGGCAGCATTCTTCCTATCCCTTCTTCTGGAAATGACACCACACGTGAGCATCCCTCACCGCCGATATTGAGCTCTTGAAGAGATGTGAGTCTATTTAATCCCCATTCAACAAGTGATGTATACATTTTGGGTCCATTTGAGATTTCAAGTGATGTGAGATTCGTAGGGAAACCCTCTTCTGGGAAGGACATATCAGCTGAACACTTCCACACCTCTAATTTCTGAAGGGAGGTGAAGTTGTGGATGCACTTAGGAAGGGCTCCAAAATTTTCACATTTGAAAATCGAGAAAACGAGGAGATTTGTGGTGGGAAACCCACTTTCTTCAAACCAAACAAGACTTGAACACCCAGCAAGTTCAATCTCCTGAAGATGGATGAGCTTGTCTAATCCTCGCGGTAAAGATTTGATATTTAGAGCATCCGAAATATAAATACTTTCGAGATCAATGGCTTCGTTGAAGTCTTGGGCTATACATTCCAACAGTGGACAGCCCCTAATATCTAGCAGTTTAAGCTTTACAGGTAACTTGGCATTTAAAAATAAGCTACTTAAATTTGAACAGCAGATAATTCGAAGATGTTGAAGCTGATTGCATATATCGCCCCTTGATGATAAACATTTTAGAGATGGACAGCACTGTATTTCCAAGTGCTCAAGAAGACAAGTGTTACTACTTGCATTCTTATTATTATTTTCTTTTTCATCAACCAAATATTGCAAATTCTCACACCACAAAATTTCCAACCTTTTTAAAGCATGAGGAATGCTACTCTTTGCAAGACAAACCAAGCTTGGACACTTTTGAAGTCTCATTCTTGTAAGGAATGCGAAAGCATGTAAGACTTCTGGTAGTTGATTGAGCGTTTCACAATCCCTTATTACCAGGGATTCAACACCCAGAATCTTGTCAAGTTGCAATCTCTCATCTTCTGTTCCCACAGAGATCAATTGGGGACAATCCTCAATTGTAAAGAAACGATGCCCAACTAATCCTAACCCAATTTGCGATAAAGATTCCAACTCCTTCCAACCATAGATGTTAAAATATTCCGAGCTAGCAAACCTCAACATTATCCTTTCTGCTGAAATATTAAACTTTGAAATGTATGAAAGAGAGACACTTTTCAAAGAGGTAACCTCCTTTGCAGAAGAAGAGCCTTCATCTACCAATTCTTTGCACCCTCTGACACTTAATTCATGTAGCGATGAAAAACTTGAAATCATAACTACCAACTTCCTGCACTCACGAATTTCAAGTTTCTGCAAGGATTGAAGAAGGGTTGGCAACCTTCCCAACAATTGAGGACATTGTCGGATTGAGAGTTCATGAAGGCTGGGGAATTTCGAAGCTTGCTCATGACCTTCACATGGGTCCCACTCCTCCCAATTTGGCATACTCTGAAAACATAGAGTCTCTAATGATGCAAATGCATTCGATTGATTTGCTCCAAACAACTCGACACCAATCTTATGTACCTCATCCAAACCGCCAATTGAAAGATTTTTTAACAATGACAACCTTCCAATTGATGGTAGGGACTTGCAATTTTTACAGTTGCGAAGCTCCAATGACAACATATTTTTAAAGGAAGAATCTGCAATCCAAGTAGAAAATTTTGCACCACCATAATTCTCAATGACAAGTTGCTCAAGCTTTTTGGGAGGACGAAGAGACTCCAACACCCATTCTTCAACTTCTTTATTCTTTGAAGCCTTTTCGAACTTTTCACTCCAATGCAATACCAATCGATCAATCCCCTGCTTCTCATGTAACTTGGCTTCCCCTGCATCTTGAAAATTAACATTCTCCAACCCAGAAAGATGGAAATCACCTTTGAGGTTTGACAAATATTTCAATTCTCTGATATGATGTCCATCACCTTCCCCTATAACAAAATCAGATAACCTTAGAAGATTGGTTAGCTTACCAATTCCGAAAGGCATCCTTTCTATTAAGTTTGCACCTCTGATATCAAGATATTGCAAGTTAACAAGCTTTTCCATCTTCGAGGGTAGCTTTTGAAGCTTGGAACACTTTTTTAATAATAAAGTTTCCAAATGATAAAGTGTACAGAGAGAATCGGGTAAACATTTGATTTTGGTGTAAGAAAAATTCAAGTAACGAAGATGCTTTAAATTTTCAAAAACATCAGGCAACTCAACAATATTGTATCCGCTCAAAGAGAGCACCCTTAGGTAGTCAAGTCTTGGCAACAAATCAACCAAGACAGCATTAGTTAAATAGAACTCCACATAATAACTTGTAAAACTCAAGGGTAGAAAAGCACGTAAAGAATTCGTTTGATCAAATGCTTCAAACTTCTTCACTGTGTCAAACATGCTGACAATATAAGAAGCATGTCGAGTGCGAATTGAGAACTTCTGTTGCCTATCACCTTCCAATTTTGAGAATATTTCTCCTGCAACTACTTGAGCTAAATCATTGATAAGGTCATGCATTATGAATCGGGACTTGTCTTTACTGGATATCAGAAAAAATGACCTCGACACTAGATCTTGAAAATATTGATTTCCAAGATCTTTATTTTGAGGCATAGCTTTCTGTTGCAAGAGACCTTCTGCTCTCCATAACAAGACAATTTCTTCTTCCCCAAATTCATAACCTTTAGGAAGCATGGAGCAATATGCAAAACATCGTTTCAAGTATGACGGAAGATGATGGTAGCTTAATCTCAAGGCTGGAATTATGCCACACTGCTCTTCTGGTAAGTTCCATATCTCACTCTCACATATCCTTTCCCATTCTCGATAATATTTAATTGTGCTTAGCAAACTTCCAATGGCTTTTGCGGCCAAAGGTAAACCATTGCACCTTTTCACCATTTTCTCTCCAATTTCTTTAAACTGGAGATGTCCATCGAAATTTCTTGATTTTAATGCATGCTGTGTAAATATGGATAAACAATCATCATCCGATAGTTTATCCAAATAAAAAGTTTTGAGCGGATCAACAATAGATGAAACAATTTGAAGACGAGTGGTTACAATGATATTGGCCCCTGCTCCAAACGGAGACCGTAAGATGGTCCAATCATTATAACTCTCGTTCCAAATGTCATCTAAAACAAGCAAGAACCTTTTCCCAGACAACTTCTCCTTCAACTTAACTTGAAGTAAATTCAAGTCATTCTCATCACGAGAGTCAGGATCGATGGATTTTAAAATTGTACTCGTTATATTAACTGCATCAAAATTATCAGAAACACATACCCAGGCCTTGTGGTCAAAAGACTCGTTGATGGTGGCATCATTGTAAACAAGCTGAGACAGAGTTGTTTTCCCCATCCCTCCCATGCCCACGATGGAAAGGACTGAAACTCCATCGGAGTTATTACCTTTGAGTAACTCAATCATTTCTGTCTTCTCCTTGTGTCTTCCAACATACTCCACAACTCCATCCAGTACGGAAGTGGGTTGCAGCGTGGGTTGCTTCCCCTTGGAGGTTGGAGCTTGAGACAAGATGTCACTCAACCCCAAACTACTTCTTCGAGTAGTCAAACTATTCAGTCTAGCAGTGATCTCTTTCACCTTTGGAATCATGGAATTCTTAAACTGAAAACAAGTGGGAGGGAAAATACTACGAATAATCCTGTCAGGAATGAATTTCCGTATCTTACTAGGTCTGTCTTGAGCTTGAGTGTCTTGGAGATTGAGGCGCAACTCTTCATAAGCGAACTCGTCCAAGATGTCATCCACATCGTAAGCCAAGTCCTGGAGATCCTCCAACCATTTCTTCGCGCGCTCGTTCTTGATCTGCTTCTCCTCTGCATCGTCCAACACTGCTTGGATATCGGGCAATAAGGACTCCCACTGCTTGAGCTGCTGGTGGAGTTGTTTGTGATCAGCAATAAAGTTGAGTACAGAATCGAGGGATTTGCCCACCAACAGGTCCAAAAACCCAGAAAGAGCAGCCTCTCCAAAGACAGACATGGTGGAATTGTGAGAAAGAAGCTGAAAAGAGAAAGGAACAAAGCCAAAATGGAAATTGAGGGAACAAAACAGAAAGAAACGAAGATGGAACTTGGCACAATAGGCTTTAAGCATCTAATAATTCAGACTATGAGGGGAAGAGCTGGAGTGTCATTGGATTCTGACAAAGAAGGTGCACCCACCCAAGTGCCTTTTTTTTCTGCTTTCCATAAATGAAAATGCCAGTTGTCAAGGGGCCCAAGCCCAGAATACTACAACAATCAGGCCACAACCAAAGCCCTGAAACCCTAACAGCATAGTTTTCAGCGGTCGCCATGCGTGGAGAAGGCAGAGAGAAGACCCGAGGAAAGACAGGGTCACCGCAACTGGCCTGAGAAGCATATGCCTCCACGGCATTGCCAATGTGAAGCAGCTTAAAAATACACCGGAACCGCCACAGCGCCGGTGAGAAACTGAGATGGAGGATGGACCAAGGTCGAAACTTCCCTCAGTGATTGGGCATGACAGCAATCAGGAATGAACCTGGTGCATGATACCAGCAACCAAGTCCTTGTTGGAGGCTGCTTTTGATGGGAAACGAGTAACGAAAATCATGGGCGTGAGAGTGGGACCTTTGCTTTTGAATTTTGATGCTCTTCTTTTCTCTTGCTTTGGGTCATTACCCCAAATTCCCAGTAAAGTAACCTTGACCTTGACCAACATGGCAACGGCAATTATTAATCTTATTCACTTGAATCAAAACTTCACCCTAATTTTTTCACATTAGTCATTTTAAAGTTATTCGATAAATAATACAAATTTAAGAATTATGTAAATAAAAAATTAAATGATAAATTGTTAAAATAGTTATTTTTATTTGTTCCAGATTATATTTTAATCATTTATGTTTGAAATACTATGTTTTAGTCATTTATGTTATTATTTTGTTACGAAATGATCATTCTATCGTTAAAATATGTTACCTCTCAAATGGCGTGATAATAAAAATGGGATTCAAATGCTAACATGGATGTTTAATTGGGATAAGAAAAGTTTTGAAAACATTATGAAAATAGAAAACAGAATCCTAGGATGTCCGGCATGAATGATTTAGGTTTTAAGGTAAATTTTGTATTATATTTTCATTAAAAAAAATTATTTTTTCTCATTCCAGTTGGACATTCACGTTGGCATTTTGAACTCATTTTAATTGTCACGTCAAACTATCATTTGAGAGGTAACAAATCTTAACAGCAGAGTGACCATTTCGTAACAAAATAATAATGTAAATGACTAAAATATAGCATTTCAAACATAGGTGATTAAAATGTAACCTAAAGCAAATAAAAGTGATTATTTTAATAATTTATCTAAAATTAAATTAAAAAACAAAAATAAAATTGTATGTAAAGTTGAAGGGTAAAACAATCCTTATGCCTTAAGATTGAAGCCTATTTTGCAGCATAGGGATGAGCAATGCCAATCACTTTTGGGGTCTACAGATTTGGTACCAATGAAGATAAAGGCATCCATTCTCAACCAATGCTCTATCTTTTCATTACTTCACCATGAATGGTGCTCCAAAAGCATTATTTAATGTGTCATGGAAACGAAAACTTCATTTCTCTCTCTAAATTATTGGTGAGTGTAATAGGGCAATTTTGCCCGGCCCAATTTTAATTTAATAAATAACATAATAATAAAACCAAAAAAAAAAAAAAACAATCAAAATAAGCAAAGTCCTTTATCAGTCCATTTACATGCCAACAAGCCCAATACCCATTTACAACCAGGCCCGAAACCCAACCTAAAGTGGCCCAAACTACCTACCAGACCCACTTCCTATGCCCGTTACAAACCCAAACCCGGAGCCCAGCATTCGGCCCAAAACCCATCGGCCCAACACCTTAACCCGGTGGACCAACTCAGGTCCAAATCTGACTAGGGTTTCAGACTTTCTGAAACCCTAGCCACCTACTCCTTCTAGCGCCGAACCTGCTCCCATCGTGGCCACCACCTGCCTCAGTCCCATCACTCGTAGCCTCTTAGACCTGCAACAAAGCGATAAAATAAGCAGAAACAAGACAGCAAGGGAGGCAGAAGCACAAGATTACAACAGTAGCAAGTAACAATAACATCTATCATCCAATCGGTTATAAGACCAAAAACAAAGACAACAAAAAGGGGGGGACCTCATTTGGAAAAAAAGAAAGAAAGAAATAGAGGCCGAAATCTGTTGTGAGAAGGGTCCCCATTTTGCTTACAAGAATAAAAAAGGGAAGAAAACTTTGTAAAAGGGGGGTTTCGGATTCTCTTTGTATCACGAAAAAGTGTAAAAGGAAAAGAAAAATCAATATCAGAAACCTTTAAAAGGTAATTCCAGATCCGGGCAGTCAGGTTCTTTTTCTATTTTTTTTATTTTTGTGTATATTCGTGCATGCAAAAATAATAAGAGAAGGGGAAGAAGAATACCTGAGTGGTCTCGCGGTGGACGGAGGTCCTCGCTCCGGTGCCAAGATCGGAAATAAAAGGGGAACGATGGACCTTTCTTTCCTTTCAGTTTCCCGGGCCTAGAAGGCTATGCCTTCATTGTCGTTTGAAAGCAAGGCTGTTTGGCCTATCCTAGCGCATCGTCGGCCACCAAATACGATGGTGGTACAATGGACCGATAGCAAGGAGCTCGATCGGCCAGGAGGGCACCATTTCTTCTTTTTCTTTCTTCATCTGAGAAGTGGCCGAATATTTTAGACTTTAGGGTTTTCTTTTTCTTTTATTTTCACAATGCAAAACGACGCCGTATGGCCAATACCCAAACCCGTACCTGACGACCCGACCCGTGCAAACCGAGACCCGCGTGTTTTCGCCCGGATGGGATATTTATGGATCCGGTCCTTCTACCTTTGTGATCTCTTGCTATTCGGCTTGTTCTCTTTTTCTTTATTTTAGATTTTTGCTCGGTAATTTCCCTTATTGTCTCAATTTGGTCCCTGCGAAATGACACTGTTTTGGGAAGTGGAAATATTGCCTTGTGACCCCCTTTTCCTTTCACGTATGCAAATGGGACCCCCTCCTTTTCTGCTACTTCCAATTCCCCCATATATTATGTTGTTAATTCAAATCGGTTTGCCTATTAATTGCACTCATTGATTGTTAAATTAACAGGTTTTGTTAGTTCTATTATTATTATTATTATTATTATACATTTTGCCTATATTTTGCTAAACGTCTTACATATGTTGTGTTTATATATATATATTCCAGTGTTATAGTTATATACATATATCTTATACTTAATATATTACATTTATATGTATTAAGGCTATATTTTATGTATATTCGATATTCTTCCATATAGGTTACGTATGTATTCTGTATTCTAATATTTACATGTATGTTTATATTATTTTGTATATATATTTCTAATATTGTATTTTGTGTGTATTTCTGATTATTTTAATACTATTATTATCTCTAATATTGTATGTATATACTTTTAATAGTGTCGTCACATATATGTTTTTTATATGTATGTATATATTCATATATATATATTTTTCATACTATTTATATTTGTGTACATTTTTATATGTTATCTTATGTACTGTTTTCAATATCATATTATTTATATATGTGTATATATATATTTTTTACTTTATATACTTTTTAAATACTTATTATGTATATTTTACATGTATCTTGCATGCATGTATATTAATATTATATCATTCATGTCTATATATATATTTTCATATTATTTCATATTTTAATACTTTGTTATGTATATTCTTTTTACTACGTATTATGTGCATACATCTCATATTATTATATGTTTTCTTGATACCCTTATTAATTGTTTAATATCGTTTATACTTGTTAATGTTTGGTAATAATTATATGTTATTATGTGCCACGTACTCGTGTTTTTATTGTTTGCATGATTTTGAATGCAATATATGTTTAAATTGTATTTAACTTTGACATTGTCTTAAATTTTTATCGTTTTTAAATTTTTTCATACTTTCAATTAATTTTCAAAATGAGGCAATGTACCGATTTAACATTAAGTCATCAATTTCATCGCTATGTTGGATGAAATTCATTGGCTCGTGTTAAAAAACGGAATATCCTTCTCAAGAACTGAAATTTTGAAGACTCTCGTGTTTTGAACGGATTGTGATTAAAATTTAAATTGAACTCGTATTTTTGAAAATTAAAACAACACGTGTTTATTAAGATGCCAATTTTGGGCGTCGCGGGGGTGCTAATACCTTCCCCGCGCGTAACCGACTCCCGAACCCTACATTTTTCTCTGGATTTCAAACGTAGACCTAAGCCTGATTTTCTTTCTTCAAAATGAATTTTACCAGGTGTCCGATCACACCTAGAAAAAAAGGATCGGTGGCGACTCCCTCTTTTTTTTAAAACCAAAATTCGAACTTTCAAAATTTTTACAAAATCGCCACAATTAGCGACCGAAGCAAAATTTTTACGTCGCTACAGTGAGTATATGATATAAAATTAAGACCGAAAGATTTTGAGCAAATTTTACTCGTGTGTAACTATTTGACATGCAAGATAATTTATATGCATGATTATTATGAAATAGTCTCTTCCTGTGAAGCATACTTGCAACCACAAATCAAAACAAGCATTAACAAGCAAATGGAGAATTGAAAAAATGTTTTAGACAAGAAGATGAAACATGGCCAAGTGGTAAGGATCATTGTAATTAAGGATGATCCTGAAGGCATGAACGGATCATATGTTGGAATGCCGGTATACCCTTTGACATGGCGAAAAAATTATTCTAGTAATCACAATTAAAGATCTGTGTATGATGAACGAATCCATGTTTGAGTAAGGTCAAAAATATACTTTTAATAACCTAGAAACATGTATAGTACGACGGAGAAAAACGAGACTTTTCTTTCGGCTAATAAAGATAATCTTTTAGATGAACACAAAAGCTAGAATTAAGGCTTTTCAAAAACAAATTTTAATTACTGTAAAACTTTTAAAGGAAAATTGATTTTTTTTATTAAATTCAACAATATTTAATAAATTCGACTAGGCAGGCTTATAAAATTAAAATATGGGGCACACATTTTTCACACTAGTTTAATTGAGTCTTCTGTATACATGTGCATCAAGATTAAAGCATGTACATATATAATGTTTTGTTTCAATTTTGTCAAATTAAATTATTTATTAGAATATTTCTATAATCAATTTCTTTTGTGACATGTTAAATATAATTCCAACCTTCATTACATTCTGATCGTCCTATCAAAGGGTTTGACCCTATATGATCTTATAACATTGACAATAACATTAAAAACATTTTAATATTATAAACAGTAAGTGACGTCTAGCGGTGCGTCACTATACCCAAGTCGCAAGAGCCAAGAAGTGGTGGTTCAACATGGTTTTCTGTGATTAAAGATATTTAAAAATAATCATATTTAAAGATTTTCAAATTTCGATTAAAACCAAACTAATCGGTCGAACCTGGCTAATTTGGTTAATCAATTTAATTCGATCGGAGGTCAATTAATGATTTTTTGAAAGTTCGGTTATTGATTAATTCGATTCGAAGTCGGGTAATTAATCGAACTTAATGTAGTCTTAATTTTATTAATCTGGCCAAATGAACATTATCAATTTATTTTTTTATATGTTTTATATTTGTTTGAATAAAATAATATAAATTTTGATTAATTCAGTTAACTGACCAAATTAGCCAAAACATTTTGGTTCAGTTAAATTTTTTTGAAAAAATTCCAATTTGGTTAAAGTATTAAAAAGCTCAATTAATTTGTTATTATGCAAATAAAAAATGTCACACCAACATTCTATTAGTAATTTAATGGATGAGCGATCAAAATATTAAAATTTGAAAACATTAATGACTCAAATAGAAAATTTTAAACTTAAGTAGCCAAAACAGAAACACCCTAATAACTGGGTGACTATTTATGTAATTTTCCTTTTTTTAAATGTTTACCCTGAAAAAATTGAACTACTATAACAAATAAATTAAAATAAATTAAAATAAAATAATTATGGATCACAAACATAAATATAATTGTGTTTTCTTTAAAAGTAATCACAATAATAAACTATGCAAAATATTAAAAGATTTGAGCTATGAAAAAATACAACATATGGAAAATAAAGGAATATACACATAAATTTAGTAGGGTAATCTACAAAAGTAGTCATTTTTGTTTGTCTCAGGTTACATTTTAGTCACTTCTGTTTGAAATATTACGTTTTAGTCACTTATGTTATTATTTTGTTACGAAGTGATTACTCTACCGTTAAGTTCCGCTATCTCTCTAACGTTAATCCTACGTGACAATCCAACTAGATTTTAGGTGCCAACTTGCATTTCTAAATGGGATGAAAATAGATTTTTAATTAAAAAAATTTAATTAACTAAAATTTTTAAACCTAAACATTAACTAAAAAAACTGTTCGTCGCCTCTTTTTAATTTTTCTTAGGTATCTTCTTTTTTTCAATGGTTTTTTTTTTTTTCATTTGACTGGAAAAACTATTATTAAGATCAAAATAATTGAAATCAAATTGATTACTTCATAAAGATGGATTCAATGGAGGGTTCTGGTATGTCTTCTTTGCATTCCTCTATCTCTTTTATTCAATACTAAAAAACAAAAGATTGAGATTTTTTATTGTTTAATGAAAACCCTAAATTAAAATTCTTTATATTTTCTTCTACTTTTTGAAATTGTTTGTGAACATGTATTTTATTTTGCGTCAGTAGACATCCCATAAAATGCAACCAGATGCATGTTTTCATAAACATATTTCATTCAAGCTAATTGTAAATTTTTTAGAAAAGGGTTGTTACTTTCACTCTTCTTGTTCCTAATTATTATATTTTCTAGTTCTTTCACAATTCTTGAATAATTTGTTCTTAATCAAATTTTTTCTGATCTGAATCAACTTGCATGTTCATAATCTCTTTGTGGGTATTCCAGATTATTCTTTCTTGCTGCTGATTTTGTGCTGAATTACCTTGCAATCTTTTTTTTTTTTTATTTGCTGGTCTTGGGTAAATTTTGGTTCAGAGCTTGCAATCTTAATTGCAATCTTTTTTTTTATCATTGTTAGTTGTTAAGTGAACCGTTGTGGCATGCAAACTCGATGCGTGCTGTCCGAATATAACTTTTTGTAATGAAATTAAGATAACCATCTGCTGGAATTGATTAAATATTAATGTCCTAAGCTGCAATTAGAAGATGGCATAGTTATAATTAGATGTCCTCCTACTGTTTCGTGATTAAAATGTAAGTATTCATGTTGTGAGTATTTATGTTGTCTTAAAACATTATCTGAAGCGGATTAATTGTCGTAATTTAAACGGTCTTAATAATGAAATTGTGGTATCTTAAAACAACAAATTGAGAAGAGTTAAACATGTAATTTATAGTGCTTGGGCACCGTGGTTACAATGTATAACTCTGGGATGTGCAGATTGTAACACAGAGGGAGTCAAGCACTTCTCACTAATAATTTGATAATGTTAATGACTAAAATAAATAATTTTAAACTTAAGTAGCCAAAATAGAAACACCCTAATAATTGGGTGACTATTTATGTAATTTTCCCTTTTTTGTTCAACGTTTACCCTTAAAAAATTGAACCATTATAACAAATAAATTAAAATAAAATAATTATGGATCACAATAATAAACTATGCAAAATATTAAAAGATTTTACCTACGACAAAATACAACACATGAAAAAGAATTAAAATGTAACATGAAAAATATATGAATATACACATAAATTTAGTATTGCCATTAAATATCATGAGCATTGCACACAGGGGTGGAGCCAGGGGGCTGGTAGAGTCTTGGTCCTCTAAAATGAAAAAAGTTTTATTTACACTTTTTAATTTTTCTTTTTTAAATTTAAATTAGTAAAAGTAAATCTGTACTTTGACCCCTCCTAAAAATAATAAAAATTTAATTTAATTCTTTAAAAATTATAAAGATATAATATATTCAAATAATGAAATTATATTTTTACTATCGTAAAAATTAAAATTTAATTAAAGAAAAAAATTTCTCTAAATTTCCATCTTATTTGACATATCTAAATTTGTAATTTGAAATTTTTTTCTTATTCACTTGAATTAAAATTTGATCTAATATGATTTAATCAATAAAAAAAAGCAAACAACCTAAACCTTAATCGCTACTTGAAAGTCGTTTTATTATTATTATTATTATTATGAAATAAAGCAAAAATCTAATTCATGTGGAAGGAGCAAGGCCTAAGGCACATTTAGGGTCTCCTTTTGGGTTCTTTAACACTAATTATGAAACCCAAACATTGTCACAATTAGTACAGCAATATAGCAAACACCAGTCTTGTTTGTGGGACTGAAAACAATTTTTTTAATTACAAACATTCATCATATTTGACATATCTAGATTTATAATTATAAATCATCTGAAATTTTCATCGTCACTAACAAGACAAGATACTTAGAAGGGGCTTTTGAGCAGCATTACTGGAGATAACATACCTTAGACAAATCCAAGAATTTTAACACAAATCATCTCTAGGAGAGAATAATATTAGGACCTAAATTCAGATCATCAGTTACCATTTAAACTACGATATTTAAACAATCTAAAATCGGAATCTCTTATGTTAGCCTGATGGTTAAGGAATTCGCTATCTAAAATGTGGTTTAGATTCAAGTCGTGTCTTGTTATAAAAAAAAACTTACTGAATTGGCAAACTTTTTGAATAGCTGGCGGAAGAGAAGAAATTGAATTAGAGTCTTGAATACTCCATAAATTAATATAATTTAGATTTAAATTTCCATAAATATAAAAAGATATAAGCTCAAGCTATTGTTTGTTTGTCTCGCTGCTTGTTTCCTTCCCTGTGAGTGTGCTTGTGGGGTCAGATCTGAGCTTCCCAGGAATTGCACCCAAGCATACAACATTAGGTATTTATTAAATATTTAATTGGGAGAACTCAATTCTTGAGTTTAAACAAGTATTTCATGAGGACACATAACACTTTTTTTTTTTAATTCATGGCTAAAACAATTAAAAAAAACTCTTTATTTTTATTGTATTCAAATGAGCTATTAATTGCTTAGAAAAAAAAAAAGGAAGCCATTAACTTTTCTTTTTCGCCATATTTTTTTAAGAATCATGTTGGTGCTTCCTAATATTTTAAGTAACGGGTGGAGACAGAGAAAAAATGAAATGGGTTAAAGCATGTTGAGTTAGTATTGTGGGTGGCTATAATGTTTGATGCTTTGTTTTCTTTGAATATTTTGCTTTGATGCTTTCGATCTGTGATGATATTTGTGTGTAACCATTGGGATATATATGGCTATCTGAATTTTTATGATTTGTTATGCATTGACTGTGGTTGTTTTATTAATAAATTTATGTTTTAGATTGAGAAAAAAATTAAAAAATTCGAAACATAAAAAAGAAAGCAAAAAGTGAACACAATGATATATGTGGTTCGGGAATATTCCCTACATCCACGAGCAAAACCAAAAATAAAATTCACTATTAAAAATAGAGATTACAATGGAACTACATCATAAAATAAAATACCTCGTCAATAACTTTCTACAAACATGGAACAATTTTCTAAATGAACATCAGCTATACGCTCTTCGTGTATTGAGAAATACCTGGCAATAATAAATAACAAGTGACCAACAATCTCAAAATGTCAAAAACAATACTTTATTTAAAACATCCTAGCCTCTTATCAATCATCAATGGGGTCCTAAGACAGATTCATGATTTGTGTAGATAGAAATAGATGAAACTAAAAGCATTAGAAACCAGACTTACCACGTTGTGCCGTTGTTGTGCCCATAAGCTGGTATTACCCTCTTTGGATGCCCACCATTCAAGGGTTTATCACCCAAAAACATACACCTCCCCCAGTGGTACCATTTGGCCTTTTATCTGCCACCAATTTCATGGTTCCCAAAGCTGAATGAAAGTACAAGGCTAAATAAATAACATATTTGGATCCTCGACTACAACTATATACCAAGCACCAAAATATGCTCCAACACAGGAAAGGAATGTCAGAAGAACAAATTCTCCATATAACCTATATTTGCCCTATCATAAACATTGATAACATCACAGTTGAAGCCTTTCAAACCATGGGAAATTCATATAAAGATTGGTAGAAAATATGCCAATCTACCAGACCGGAAAGCTGAAAAGCAACATTAAAAGAGAGCTGCAATGAAAACTAGTTCCAAACTGCTGCAATATATATATCATTTGACTCATTTAACTCATTTAACTCATACCTCAAAGTCAAAAGCAAGGGAGCCGAGATATAGTGAGTCACTTAGTCACTGCTATTTTTGGCTAGAAAATGAAATCATATAAAGTATTTTTGTACCTCTAAGTAAAAGCGGATTAGATAAAGTCACTTAGACAGTGAGTTTGATTATGTCACTCAATCCACATGATCAAAGAAGCAATTCCTCATCAAGTGAATTGATGCAGCCTTTGAATGGATTCATGGTCAGAGAAATTCGGAAAACTAAGATGGACATCTTTGAGATTGGACAGAACAATATTTTGGGAAATCTGTTGTCTTATATGTGTTAAATTGAGCTCTCATTCTCATATACCAAAATAGCTTAGAAATTAGAAGATGCAAATGAAAACAGAACATCTAATTTGCTGAATAAAAGTTGCAGAGAATTGACTAACCGCTTTACTAAATCAAATAAGCTGAAGCAGATGAGTTGAAGTTCTCCACTATTTTTCGCCAATTTAGCCTTCAATGCCTGCAAAAATTGAATACAAAATATATAAGACTCATTTCTGTTCTCATGTTGTTCATTAGGACAATCAGATATAATAAAAAAAAAAAAAAAGCTATGAAATTTATAAATGTTTAAAAATGCGTTTCACACCTGTGGTTTGAGTGTGGAGAAATCGATACCAGATTTTGCTGTTTAAATTTCAATCTAATTCCCTCGGGATGACATTTTTATCAGTAATTTGCACAGAAGGTATGTGGGCAATCTTGGACCACTCTCGTCCTTTACCCCTACTGCACCCTTCTTCTAGCGACGGGCAAAACACAATAAGTAGATACTCAAGCGAGAGAAGCATATCTTTTTCTGGAAGAGATATGAGCTTAGGACAATCATAGATGCGCAATTGTTGAAGAGAGGTGAGATGTTGTAAGCCCTTGGAGCACATGAATTCCAAATTCTCAAAACTTTCAATGGAAATAGATGTGAGAGAAGGAGGCAGCGTCATTCCTATCCCTTCTTCTGGAAACGACACCACATTTGAGCATCCTTCACCGTTGATGTTGAGTTTTTGAAGAGAGGTGAGTCTGTTAAATCCCCCTTGAACAAGTGATGTATAAATTTTGGGTGCATTTGAGATTGCAAGTGATGTGAGGTTGGTAGGGAAACCCTCTTCTGGAAAGGATATGTCAGCCGAACAGTTCCGCACCTCTAATTCTCGAAGGGAGGTGAAGTTGTGGATGCACTTAGGAAGGACTCCAAAATTTTCACAACAATCAATTTTGAAAACTCTGAGGTTTGTGGTGGGCAACCCAATTTCTTCAAATGAAACCAGATTTGGACACCATAATAATTGAATCTCCTGAAGATGGCTGAGCTTGTCTAATCCCCTCGGCAATGGGTTAATTTTTTCAGCACCACAAATGTCAACGAAGTCTTGGGCTATGCATTCCAACACTGGACAACTCCAAATAACAAGCTGTTTAAGCATCACGGGTAACTTGGCCTTTAAAAATAAGCTACTTAGCTTTGAACATTCCATAATTTCAAGATGTTGAAGCCGATTGCATATATCGCCCGTTGATGATAACCATATTAGAGATGGACACCTTCTTATTACTAAGTACTCAAGAAGACAAGTGTTGCTACTCATTCTCTTATTATTATTTTCTTTTTCTTCAACCAAATATTGCAAATTCACGCAATCCTCAATCCTCAGCTCTTTTAAAGCAGGAGGAAAGTTACTCTCTGCAAAACAAACCAAGCCTGGACAGTCTACAACTGCTATACTCGTAATGAATGGGAAAGCATGTAATACTTTTGGGATTCTATTGAGCCTTTCACAAGCACTTATGTCCAGAGATTCAACACCTGGAATCTTATCAAGTTGCAATCTCTCCTCCTCTGCTTCCAAAGAGACCAATTGCGGACAATTCCAAATCTTGATGAAACGATGCCCAACTATGCTTAACCCATTTTGCGATAAAGATCCCAACTCCTTCCAACCATCGATGTTGAATGTTTTAGAGTTTGCAAATCTCAACATTATCCTCTCTGCTGAAATATTAAACTTTGAAATATTTGAAAGAGACACATGTTTCAAAGAGGTAACCTCCTGTAAAGCCAAAGAACCTTCATCCACCAATTCTTCACACCCTGCAACCCTTAATTCACACAGCAAAGGAAAACTTGAAATTGAAACTGCCAGTCTCTTACACTCATAGATTTCAAGTTTCTCCAAGGATTGAAGGATGGTTGGCAACCTTCCCGACAATACAGGACAACTTTTAATTGAAAGCTTACAAAGGCTGGGAAATTTCGATACTTGCTCATCATCTTCACATAGGTCCCACTCCTCCCAATTTGGCATACTCTGAAAACATAGAGTCTCTAATGATGCAAATGCATTCGATTGATTTGCTCCAAACAACTCAACACCAATCTTATGTACCTCATCCAAACCGCCGATTGAAAGATTTTTTAACAATGACAACCTTCCAATTGATGGTAGGGACTTGCAATTTTTACAGTTGCGAAGCTCCAATGACAACATATTTTTGAAGGAAGAATCTGCAATCCAAGTAGAAAATTTTGCACCACCATAATTCTCAATGACGAGTTGCTCAAGCTTTTCCGAAGGATGAAGAGTGTCTAACACCCATTCTTCATCTTCTTTTTTCCTTGTATCTTTCTCAAAGTCCCGACTCCATTCCAACACCAAACGATCAATCCCCTGCTTCTCAATTAACTTGGCTTCCCCTGCATCTTCACCATTAACATTCTCCAACCCAGAAAGACGGAAATCACCTTTGAGGTTTGACAAATATTTCAATTCTCTGATATGATGCCCATCACCTTCCCCTATAACAAAATCAGATAACCTTAGAAGATTGGTTAGCTTACCAATTCCGAAAGGCATCCTTTCTATTAAGTTTGCACCTCTGATATCAAGATATTGCAAGTTAACAAGCTTTTCCATCTTCGAGGGTAGCTTCTGAAGCTTGGAACACTTTTTTAATAATAAAGTTTCCAAATGATAAAGTGTACAGAGAGAATCAGGTAAACGTTTGATTTTGGTGTAAGAAAAATTCAAGTAACGAAGATGCTTTAAATTTTCAAAAACATCAGGCAACTCAGTGATGACATACCCACTCAAAGAAAGCACTCTTAAGTAGCCAAGTTTTGGCAACAAATCAACCAAAACAACATTAGTTAAATAAAGCCTCCAATAACGTGACAACTGCAAAGGTAAAAAAGTACGTAAAGAATTCACTTGATTAAATGCTTCGAACTTCTTCACTGTGTCATATTGGCTGATAATATAAGAAGAATGTCGAGTGCGATTCGAGAACTTTTGTTGCACATCACCCCCCAGTTTGGAGCATATGTCTCCTGCAACTGCTTGAGCTAAATCATTGATAAGGTCATGCATTACAAATCGGGACTCATCTTTACTGGATATCTGAAAAAATGACCTCGACACTAGATCTTGAAAATATTTATTTCCAAGATCTTTAACTTGAGGCATACCTTTTTGTTGCAAGAGACCTTCTGCTCTCCATAACAAGATCATTTCTTCTTCTTCAAATTCATAATCTTTAGGAAGTATGGAACAATATGCAAAACATCGTTTCAAGTATGACGGAAGATGATGGTAGCTTAATCGCAAAGCTGGAATTATGCCACACTGCTCTTCTGGTAAGTTCCATATCTCACTCTCATATATTCTCTCCCATTCTCGATGATATTTAACTGTGCGTAGCAAGCTTCCAATAGCTTTTGCAGCCAAAGGCAAGCCATTGCACTTCCTAATAATTTTCTCTCCAATTTCTTTGAACTGGGGATGTCCATCGAAATTTCTTGCTTTTAATGCATGCTGTGTAAATATGGATAAACAATCATCATCTGATAGCTTATCCAAATGAAAAGCTTTGAGCGGATCCATAATAGATGAAACAATTTGAAGACGAGTGGTTACAATGATAGTGGTCCCTGCTCCAAACGGAGACCGTAAGATGGTCCAATCATTATAATTCTCGTTCCAAATGTCATCTAAAACAAGCAAGAATCTTTTCCCAGACAACTTCCCCTTCAACTTAACTTGAAGTAAATCCAAGTTACTGTAATCACATGACCCAGAAGTGATGGATTGTAAAATTGCCTTTGTTATAGCAATTGCATCAAAATGATCAGAAACGCATACCCAGGCCTTGAGATCAAAAGACTCGTTGATGGTGGCATCATTGTAAACAAGCTGAGCAAGAGTTGTTTTACCCATCCCTCCCATGCCGACGAATGGAAAGGACTGAAACTCCATTGGAGGTATCGCCTTTGAGCAACTCAATCATTTCTGTCTTCTCCTTGTTTCTACCGACATACTGCACAGCTCCATCCATCACGGAAGTTGGTTGCAGCCTGGGTTGCTTTCCCTTGGAGGTTGGAGCTTGAGACAAGATGTCACTCAACCCCAAACTACTTCTTCGTGTAGTCAAACTATTCAGTCTATCAGTGATGTCTTTCACCTTGGGAATCATGGAATTCTTAAACTGAAAAGAAGTGGGAGGGAAAATACTGCGAATAATCCTGTCAGGAATGAGTCTCCGTATCTTACTAGGTCTGGGTTGAGCTTGAGTGTCTTGGAGATTGAGGCGTAACTCTTCATAAGCGAACTCGTCCAAGATGTCATCCACATCGTAAGCCAAGACCTGGAGATCCTCCAACCATTTCTTCACACCCATGTTCTTGATCTGCTTCTCCTCTGCATCGTCCAACACTGCTTGGATATCGGGCAATATGGACTGCCACTGCTTGAGCTGCTGGTGGAGTTGGCTGTGATCAGCAACAAAGTTGAGTGCAGAGTCAAGCGATCTGCCCACCAACAGGTCCAGGAACCCAGAAAGAGCAGCCTCTCCAATAACAGACATGGTGGAAATGGGAGAAATAAGGTGACAAGAGAAAGGAGCAAATCCAAAATGGAAAGTCAGGGAACAAAAAAGAAAGAAAGGGAAATGGAATCTGCAAAATTAGAGGAAGTTGAAGAAATTGGCACAAAATCCTTGAAGCATGTAAGAATTCAGACTATGAGGCAATGAGTTGGCAGTCACTGAGTACAGATAAAGAAGCTGCTTTTCGTGCCAATGGGAAAGGAATAATGGAAATGATGGGACCTTAGCTTTTGAATTTTGATGCTCTTCTTTTCTCTTGCTTTTGGTAATTATCCCAAAATATAGCAAACACCAGTACTGTAAATTTTTTAACCACAAATATCTACAGTATTTAGCATGTATAGATTTGTAAATTGTTGGTCTAATTCACTGAATCAAAACTCTACTGAAATTCAAGACTGATTGTAGTTATATTGTTGGTTCACTTCCTATTTATACTATTAGTTAAGCTTTTAACTAAGTTGGTATTACAAGTTAAAGGTCTATTAGTTAAGCTTTTAACTAAGTTGGTATTACGAGTTAAAAGGTCTGAGTTCAATTTGTTTCATTAAATAAAAAATTATTAAATTATTAAATATTAAGATAATGTAATATAAATATATTTTTTAAAATTTAAAAATTAATATGAACAAATCTAAAACAAATTTAAATTAATCTTTTATAAATATGAATGAGTTGATTACATTAATTTTAAGCATCCAATAATGAGTTTAGACGCATTGGATTGTGATAAAGAAGGACCCAAATGGTTGTTGATGGGGAAAAGACAATGAAAGTGGAAATTAAATAGGTCCCGGCCCATGAAATTATTGCATCCTCGCATTTCTTATCCCCCTGCAATTAGTTGTGTAGATTTTCTTAGGCATAATGGTGAATGAATGAAAATATTAACTTTTGTTAATTTTTTTAATGTGATATATATTTAGATTAGTTGACATTTAAATTTCAAAAGAAATTAATTAATTAAATATTGGTATCTAATTCACGTGTTTGCAACTTTAACAAAATTAAAAATTATTAAGTTTTTCATTTATTCTTGAGGTTTTGAAAAAAAAAAACACATGTTTAGGGGTTAAAAAGACGAAAATTTAGATGAAAGGTTAAAATGACTCTTTTGTAAAGTTAAAAAGTCATATAAATCGTTGTATCTTTTTTGTATGGGTCCAAAATGGGTTAAAGTATCTGCAATTCTAAAAAGGATGGACCTACTAGTGTTACGGGCCACAAATCAAAGCTTGTGATTATTGTGCACAGAATGCCTTATAGATTTCAACTTATTAAATGGGATGCATTTGATCCACATGAGCTGGTTCGATTCGAAAAACCCGTAGAAAAACTAATCTACTTAAAGTTTTGGTAGCCCAGTGAAACACTCCACTAAAACTAAAATTACTTGAATAAATAGTGTAAATCCTAAAGGTAAGATTATATAGAGTTTAAATCCCTTAGAATTCTCAATTGTAGATAGATTTTAATCTTGATCGTCGATATAACTCAATTTGTACCGTTCGATTTTGAGAGCTCAACTATAAATAGAGGCCCCCTCAATTTGTAATCACTTCATTCTTTCTAATTTAATATATCGAGAGCATTTACTGAACCTCTTTTTGTGATTTTTTTTTTTTGTTCATTCGAAGTTTTTTTTCATTTCAGAGTTTGTTTTCAGTTTGCTTCGATGCCTTAGAAAATTTATACAAGAATTCTGTAATAGCCCAAATTCGCCCGGGCCAATAAACCAAAACAGAAAAATATAAAAAAAGTCCATATACAGCAGCCCAATACAACCCAATACCCAATGAGCAGCCCAATTACAACATTAAATTATCAGCCACCTTTCATGCCACCATCAACCACCTTTCATGCCACCATCAGTGCCTTGTCATCATCATTGACCTGCAAAAGAAGAAAGAGGCACAAACAGAGGCATAAACAGAGGCATAATCAGGGCAAAAATAGATTGTAAATTTGATCTTTTATTGGCTATAAAAGCCAAATGCAAATCATGTAAAAAAGGATACCCACATACATAGAGAGAAAGAAAGAAATACAAACAGTTTTTTAGAAAAGGTGGTTGTTGATTTCTTTTCTTTGCATTTCATTTTTTTTACTTTCTTTTGCTTTCGATATATACGAAGATTTTATACAAAAATACTACCAAAATACAAAGGAAAAGGGGTTACCTTTGATGTGCACGAAAAGCGGGAGATTTTAGACCCTCTGACCGCCGCATGCAACGGCGTGTGGTGGCACGTGCGGTGGCCGACCATCGGAGCTCTCGCCGGAAATTGCCTAAGGAGGAATGTTTGAGAGTATTTTCTAAGAGTTTTAAAAAAAACAGTTTTAAATGAATTTTTTGTGGGAAAATTTTATTTTTATAATAGCACAAAATGGCACCGTTTTGGTTTCAATTAATAAGCCTTAAAACGGCACCGTTTAGGTGTTGACCCATTGACCCGACCTGCGCCTTAAGGATCCGTGTGTTTTTTTCTTATTAATGGGAAATTTTCTTTTTTTTTTTTTTGTCCTTCCGTTTTTTTATCTTTTAAATTAAATTTATTTTACCTTTTAATTTTGTCCTATAATTCTGTTTTAGTCTCGACTTGATCCCTTTTCGATTACTTTTGCAATTTTCCTTTAGATATTTTTTATTATTATCATCATTATATACTCTTTTTATTATATTTATTATTATTATTGGGATTAATTTTAATTAAGTTTCCTTCTATCATTATCATAAGTTTGGCATTTTTTTTAAATTTGTATTATTATTAATGTTATATATTGTTATAGAATTAAATTATCATTAAATATTGTATATCATCTTACATTTAGTATATTATATAATTTTCTATAAATAATTTGTATTAATTAATCTTAAAAAAAACGTTTTTATAAACATATGTCATTTTATTATATTATTTTCCATATATTGAATATTTTTTATATTGCTATGTGTAACTTTTTTTTTTAAATTTATATATTATTATTTCACTATAAAATATATTTTATATTCTTTTATTATTTTCATCGTTTTTTTATTATTTAATACCACATTATTTTAATTATTATATTATTTTTATAATGTTATAATTTTATATTTTATTTTATATTATTTATAATTTTTTATTATATATTATTTTGTATAATTTAAAGTTTTTTAAAATTCTTATTAAATATTATGTTTTATATATATGTTATTGTATTTAAATTTCATTTTATTATTTATTATACTACTTTATACTTTATATTATATACTTTATTACAAATATATTTATATTTTATGTCACTATGTAAAATTTGTAAATTTGAAAATTATTATTATTTATTTTATATTTATTTTACTATTTATAGTGTGCATTATTATTATTATTATTATTATTATTATTATTATTATTATTATTATTTTTAAAAAAAACCTATATATTTTCATATTATATGTTATATAATCATTTTATTTATATATGTTATTTATTTTATAAATTATCATTACAAAGTATTTATTGTATACATATTATTATTGTTTTACATTATTATTTGTATTATCATTAAATTATATTATTAACTTACTATATACTCATTTCACTATTATTTATTTATTTATTTGTTATATCAATTTTTTTAAAAAAACTTATATTTTTATATATTATGTATATACCAAATGCTAGTTTAAAATTATTATTAAGTGTTTTTTATTGATGTAAATTATTCTTATGTTATTATTTTTATACATTAATAGATGTTGTAATTTATGTTGATATTTATTATTTTCCTCATCATGTTTGTATGGAATATTAAAGCATGTACCACATAGCTTATATTGTTTATTATATTGTAATACATTATCTTAATTGCATCATATTAAAATGAAAAAAACAATAAAAAATGTTTTTAAATAAAGGCAATGTTTTTGTATTTAGAAATTTGAGAAAATAGTGCCCTAATATGCTGGGTTGCAATTTCCCATTCGTTTAAATGCCTAAAATATCCTTCTAAGTGATTTCATAAATAATGAGACGATTTTAGTCACAAAAGTTATAAAACATCATGTCCTATCATGCTGGATGTGATGTTCATATACTTTTGAACGAAGGAATCTCGGTTTTAAATTCGAACCATTTTAAAAGGGATCATATTTTCAAATATTGTCAAATTTTTAGCATTAAAGACAGAAAGTTATTCAATTTGGTACCAATTTTGGGCGTTACGAGGGTGCTAACCCTTCCTCGTACGTAACCGACTCCCAAACCCGTTTTATTGATTTCGTAGACCAAAACAAATGATTTCAAACAAAATGGTTTGTAAGTGGTTCAATCACACTTAAACTGATTGGTGGCGACTCCCATTTTTAATTTTTAAAAGTCGAAACCCCGTTTTCTAAAACCCGTTCAAAAAATGGTTTCGACAAATTCTTCAAGTTTTTGAGAATATAACGACTTAAACGTATTTAAAGTAAAAAAATTACATGATACTGCACGAATTACAAGACAAAAGTCTAGCCTTAATACCGCACGAATTAAAAGGGGAAAGGACTAGCCATGTAACATTAATGATGTCTATATAGTTTGCTTTGTCACTTGGAATGCATCAAACACAAACCGTAAGATTAAAGTAAATGTAACTCAATTTTTTTGAGAAATTGGAAGCACTACCTAACCCATAATGGTAAAGCAAATGCAACTATGGTTAGGTGGAAATGTAATAAAGTAAGGCTTTAAGACATTGAATTGTAATAAGTGGATGGACCCCAACTACTTGCTGGAGGGTCATGGGGTGGGTCGGACCAATTTTTTTTTTTAAATTTTGATGCTCCTCTTTTATTACACCATTCCTTCTGTAATTTAGTTCAACACCAAAATAATATTTCCATTAACATCAAAATGTAGTCCAACACAAGAAGGGAATACTAGAAGAACATATTCTCAATATCATAAACATTTGATAACATCACTGTTGAAGCCCACTGCGACACATTTAGCTTTCAAGCTTCAGATTGCCTGTAAAAATGACCAAATAATATATCACATTTACCATATCATCGGTCTTACAAAAACCAAATATCAGTGAATCACCATCTTTGCCTATCTTTTAAAGGTTTCATACATGTGGTCTGAGCATGACAAAATAAAGGATGCTCTGAAAATTTGATGATGCAATCTATAATCTATAATTACATAGATTATATTGATAGGAAGCAGTAAACAAGATGGAGCTTCCTTCCGTACCTTCAAGTAAAAATTGGTTAAATGAAGTCACAAAGTCAGTCACTTAGACACTGAGTTCATTAATGTCGTTCAATCCACATGATCGAAAAAGCAATTCTGCATCAAGTGAATTAGTGCAGCTCCAAAGTAGCTTTCGAATGGATTCATCATCTGAGAATTTCCGAGAACTAGGATGGACAACTTTGAGATCGGAAGACAATAGAGGCTGCAAGTTCAGAAGAAGTATAATCTCAATGTCACTAATGTCAAAAACAAGGATGGAATATACGGTATATTCCAAGTCCATTCCAAAATTAGGCTTTGCAGGCCCATGTTCAGAGAGCTACGCAAACATATACACAAAGGAAGCTTAGAAATCAGAACCTGCAGATGAAAACTGGACATTCAATTTGCTGAATAAATATGGCACACAATTAACTCACCGATCTATCAAATCAAATAAGCTAAAAGAAGGCTAGTTGAATTCATCCACTATTTTTTTGCCAATTTAGCTTTCAATGCCTGCAAAGTTGAATACAAAATATATAAGACTGGTTGCTATTATCTTGTTATTCTGAGGACAATCACATATATGGAACTACAAATGCTATGAAATTGCTTCATGTTTAAAACGGTTTCGCACCTGTGGTTTAAGTGTGGAGAAATCAGTGCCGGATTTTGCTGCTTGAACTTTCAATCTAATTCCCTCGGGATGACTATTTTATACTGAAAACGGACATAAGGGATGTGGGCAATCTTGGACCACTCTCAACCTTTACCCCTACTGCAACCTTCTTCTAGCAACGGGCAATCCTAAATATGTAGCTGCTCCAGTGAGAGAAGCATATCTTTTTCTGGAAGAGATGTGAGTTTTGGACAATTACTTATTTCCAATTCGTGAAGCGAAGTGAGGTGTTGAAAGGCCTTGGAGCACATGAATTCCAAATTCTTAAATTTTCCAATGCAGATAGATGTGAGAGAAGGAGGCAGCATTCTTCCTTTCCCTTCTTCTGGAAATGACACCACACGTGAGCATCCCTCACCGCCGAATCGAGCTCTTGAATAGAGGTGAGTCTATTTAATCCCCATTCAACAAGTGATGTATACATTTTGGGTCCATTTGAGATTTCAAGTGATGTGAGATTCATACGTAAACCCTGTTCTGGGAAGGACATATCGGCTGAACACTTCCATACCTCTAATTTCTGAAGGCCAGGGAGGTGAAGTGGATGCACTTTGGAAGGGCTGAAAATTTTCACATTTGAAAATCGAGAAAACGAGGAGATTTGTGGTGGGAAACCCACTTTCTTCAAATTAAACAAGACTTGAACACCCAGCAAGTTCAATCTCCTGAAGATGGATGAGCTTGTCTAATCCTCGCGGTAAAGATTTGATATTTAGAGCATCCGAAATATAAATACTTTCAAGATCAGTGGTTTCGTCGAAGCCTTGGGCTATACATTCCAACAATGGACAGCCCCTAATATCTAGCAGTTTAAGCTTTACAGGTAACTTGGCATTTAAAAGTAAGCTACTTAACTTTGAACTGCTGGCAAATCGAAGATGTTGAAGCTGATAATGCTGATTGCATATATCGCCCCTTGATGATAAACATTTTAGAGATCAGTGGTTTCGTTGAAGTCTTGGGCACTTTTCAAGCCTCATTCTTGTAAGGAATGTGAAAGCATGTAATACTTCTGGTAGTTGATTGAGCCTTTCACAATCCCTTATTACCAGAGATTCAACACCCAGAATCTTGTCAAGTTGCAAACTCTCATCTTCTGTTTCCACAGAGATCAATTGGGGACAATCCTCAGTCGTAAAGAAACGATGCCCAACTAATCCTAACACAATTTGTGATAAAGATTCCAACTCCTTCCAACCATAGATGTTCAAATATTCCGCGCTAGCAAACCTCAACATTATCATTTCTGCTGAAACATTAAGCTTTGAAATGTATGAAAGAGAGACACTTCTCAAATATGTAACCTCCTTTGCAGAAGAAGAGCCTTCATCTACCAATTCTTTGCACCCACTGACACTTAATTCATATGTAGCGATGGAAAAATTGAAATCATAACTACCAACTTCCTGCACTCACGAATTTCAACTTTCTGCAAGGATTGAAGAAGGGCTGGCAACCTTCCTAACAATTGAGGACATTCTCTGATTGAAAGCTCACGAAGGCTGGGAAATTTCGAAACTTGCTATGGGTCCCACTCCTCCCAATTTGCCATACTCTAAAAACATACAGCCTCTAATGATGCAAATGCATTAAGTTGGTCTTCTCCAAAGAACTCAACACCAATCTTCTGTACTGCATCCAAACCACTAATTGAAAGATCTTTTAACAACAACCATCTTCCAATCTGAAGGTAGAGATTCACAATTTTTACAGTTGCAAAGCTCCAATGACAACATATTCCTGAAGGAAGAATCCGCTATCCAAGTAGAGAACTTTGAGCCACCATAATTCTGAATGACAAGTTACTCAAGCTATTTTGGAGGATAAAGAGAGCCCAACACCCATTCTTCATCTTCTTTATTCCTTGAATCCTTCTTAAGCTTTTTACTCCAATGCAATACCAATCGATCAATCCCATTCTTCTCATTTAACTTGGCTTCCCTTGCATCTTCACCATTGACATTCTCCAATCCAGAAAGACGGAAATCACCTCTGAGGTTTGACAAATATATCAATTCTTAGATATGATGTCCATCACCTTCCCCTATAACAAAATCAGATAACCTTTGAAGGTTGGTTAGCTTACCAATTCCGAAAGGCATCCTTTCCATTAAGTTTGCACCTTTGATATCCAGATATTGCAAGTTAACAAGCTTTTCCATCTTCGAGGGTAGCTTTTGAAGCTTGGAACACATTTTTAATAATAAAGTTTCCAAATGATAAAGTGTACGCAGAGAATCAGGTAAACATTTGATTTTGGTGTAAGAAAAATTCAAGTAACGAAGATGCTTTAAATTTTCAAAAACATCAGGCAACTCAACAATATTGTATCCACTCAAAGAGAGCACCCTTAGGTAGCAGAGTCTTGGCAACAAATCAACCAAGACAACATTAGTTAAATAGAACTCTAGCTAAAAACTTGTAAAAATCAAGGGTAGAAAAGCACGTATAGAATTTGTTTGATCAAATGCTTCAAAATTCTTCACTGTGTCAAACATCCTGATAATATAAGAAGAACGTCGAGTGCGAATTGAGATCTTCTGTTGCCTATCACATTCCAATTTTGAGAATATTTCTCCTGCAACTACTTGAGCTAAATCATTGATAAAGTCATGCACTATGAGTAGGGACTTGTCTTTACTGGATATCAGAAAAAATGACCTCAACACTAGATCTTGAAAATATTAATTTCCAAGATCTTTATTTTGAGGCATAGCTTTCTGTTGCAAGAGACCTTCTGCTCTCCATAACAAGACAATTTCTTCTTCCCCAAATTCATAATCTTTAGGAAGCATGGAGCAATATGCAAAACATCGTCTCAAGTATGACAGAAGATGATGGTAGCTTAATTTCGAGGCTGGAATTATGCCACACTGCTCTTCTGGTAAGTTCCAAATCTCACTCTCATATATCCTTATTCTCGATGATATTTAACTGTGCGTAGCAAGCTTCCAATGGCTTTTGGAGCCAAAGGTTTAACATTTCTATAATGTTTTCAAGCATGTACATATATAATGTTTTGTTTTGACACTGTCAAATTAAATTATTTATTAGAACGTTTCTATAATCAATTTGATTTTCGTGGCATTTTAAATATAATCCTAACCTTCATTACATTCTGATTGTCCCAATCAAAAGGTTTAACTCTACAGGATCCTATACTATTTACAGTAACATTAAAAATATTCTAATGTTACAAACAATAAGTGACATCTAGTGATGCATCACTATTACCCAAGTCGCAATAGTCAATAAGTGGTGGTTCGACATAGTTTTGTGATAAAAGACATTTAAGAATAATCATATTTAAGGGTGTTCAAATTTAAGTTAAAATCAAATTAATCAATCGAACCGATCTAATTCAGTTAATCAATCGATCTAATTCGGTCAAAAGTCAATTAATGATTTTTTGAAAGTTAGATTATCGATTAATTTGATTTGAAATTAGATAGTTAATCGAATTAATTGAACTTAATAATTAATGATACAAATTATACGTAGTTTTAATTCGATTAACTCGATCAAATGAACATTATCAAAAAAATTTTATATGTTTTATACTTGTTTTAATAAAAAAACAAAAACATATAAATTTTAATTAATTCAGTTAATTGACCGAATTAACCAAAATATTTTGATTCGGTTAAAAGATTAAAAAGTTCAATTAATTCAATTAATACTAATTCGGTTCCGTTAATTGTTTGAACACCCCTAATCATATTACTCTCAGGTGTTTATTATTAAACAATTTATTTAACACATAGAAATAAAAATTGAAAAAACAATGACTATACCTTTTAATAATAAACTAGGTGAACAAGCATCTGATTACAATTCTCTCATGATTCACCTTTAGGCATACTCTGACCTTATTAACTTCCGATGCGTGTCTAAGACAAGTATGTTTAACATTTTCTATTTATTTAGATGATCATATTCTCATTCCCGCGCAACACATGGGTCGGATACAAGTATTTAAAAAAAGAATCGAAGCTAAATAGAACATCCAAGATCTTAAAGCCTTAACCACAACTCATCTATTGAGATGGTAGACTCCTTCGAGATAAGTTTTCGAAAGATCATCCACTGAACAACTGGCTAGTCCCCAACAATAGTATGGTATTATCTCTATATCGGAATTTTGTCTCCCCCTTTTGTGGAGAACGTCAAGGGGCTCATTAAATGAGCATCTAACTCACATTACATGTGAGGGTTTACTTTTGATGGGATTTGAACCCATAAATGTTATATAAGGTATGAGTTCAAACCCCAACAAAAGTAAATCCCCACATTTCCTTGATTGGTTAAAGGCTTTCACTTCATAAACCACTCGAAGCTCTCTGCAGAAACGAAAGACAAAACCCCCAAATGAGCACAATTCCTAACCATTGTTAGGGGCCAACTGGCTGCCCCTCAAACAACACTTTAGAGAATTCTCCCAAAAGAGTCGACCCCCTTCAACACTATCAATTAATAATTCTTCATCCAACACTTAAATGCTCAATCCTAATGCATGGCCTTCACATGTAACAATTACATAAATCATTCCTTTTTTTTTTAGCATCATTGATAAAAACCATAGAGAACACAACTTACAAATTGCCTCAATAAACTAATAACCCGTCTTTCCCTAATACTGTCCTTCTATAATATCTACCATTCGGAACCTTTATGGATTATCCATATTCATTTACTCCTATTACTACCTCTAGTCAAATGTGGGTTATTAATTTCCTAAGAACCTCCTAAAGAACTGATATTCTTCAAACATGTTGAAAGGACCAACAAGTTAAGCACAAAACTAGCTAAAACTTAGTTTTTCTAAGATATTCTATTTCTATAAGGATAGCATTAGGGCATTGGCATATCAATACAGGGTCAATACACCCAATTTATTCCCAAATTCTTCTGAACATCCATTGAAACTCGATAAGTAAGTATCAGATTGTGATCCCAAACAAGCCAATGGCTCCATCATCATCACAGAAAGCGTAAATTCAATTAAAAAACCTTTGAACAACACATTTATCAACAGAAAATAGAACCTACTGAAAGGACCAGCAAGTTAACCACTAAACTAGCTACAGCACAATTCTTCTAAGATATTCCATATTTATAGAGATAGAATTAGGGCACTGGAATATCAATACATTGCAAATAAACCCAATTTATATTCAAATTCCTCTGATCATCAGATTATGGTCAGAAACAAGCTAATGACTTCATCATCATCGAAAGTAAATCCAATTAAAAAACCCATCAAATTTTAACAACTACAAACCCTTCAACCGTTCCAAAAAGAACCCAATTTTTGTTTAAATTTCAAATTTTATCGACAGCAAAGAACTGAAATTTTCTTAGAACCTACTCAAAAGGACCAGAAAGTTAAGCACTAAACTAGCTATTACACAATTTTTCTAAGATATTTCATATTTATAAGGATAACTTTAGTGCCGATAAACCTAATTTATTTTCAAATTCTTTTGAAAATCGATTGAAACTCGATAAGTAAATATTAGATTACGATCCCAAATAAGCCAAACGACTTCATCATCATCATCATCATCATCATCATCATCATCATCATCATCATCGAAAAGGTAAATCAAATTTAAAAAACCCATAAAATTTCAACAGCTACAAGCCCTTCAACTGTTAAAAAAAAAAAAGGAATCCATCTTTTTATTCGAACTACACATTTTATCAACAGAAAATCAAAAGCGTTCACAAAGATCCGTACCCCCTACAGATCCAGATTGAAGTTTGTTTCACAACATCTCAGTCAGAAGAAGATGACGACGACTCGGCGGCGAGTTTTTCAAGGGCTTTTTGATGTGCCCAAGTCTCGATAGTGAGATCTGGCTTGGCGTTGAGACCGACACCGAGGATAACGATGGTGAGGAAGCTCGTGACGTAGCAAGGCAACTCCCAATCTTCCCATTTACGGGATTGACCTGGTGGTGGTGGTGTCCTATTGAAGAGGTAACCATTAGGCCGTTCTTGGTGACCGGGCGTCGTCCACCGGCTTGGACCGTCGTGGGAGGAGAAGGACCGGGAGAAAAGTCGGCGGCGGAGCATGTTGGTCAAAGCCATCATGGCGGTGGTGGAGGCCTAGCCTTGAAAGATCAAGGATAAATTTGGGGGACTCGCTTTAGGGATTTTATTTGGTTAGTTATTTACTTAGCTTCCTGACAGTGAGAAATGCAGTCTACACGACATCGTTTTAGGCTTTGGCCTAAGCCAAAATAAAAATGTAAATTCACCTGATCAAATTAGTTCATTTATTATTAAATTTATGTAATATTTAAAATATGAAAAAATCAAAATTCAACAGACTTACATAGCTATATTTTTTAAAAATTTTATTATTCTGAAATATTTTGAATTATAAACAAATAATATTTTTCATGTCATTTTTTAAGTAATAAATATTAACATGTTCAAGTGATTATTTTTAATAGAATCGATAAACTTAATCCATTTCATAATAATTAAATGGTACACCCGCTCAAAGAAAGCCCCAAGGTAAAAAAGTATGTAATTGTAAAGAATTTATTGTTGAAAATATAACAAAAATGTTGAGTTCGATTTGAAAGCGTATCACTCTCCAATTTGGAACTTATTTCTCCTGCAACTAATTGAGCTAGGTCACGCATTATGAATCGGGATTTTACTTTACTAAATATTTCAAAATATTGAGCTCCAATTGTTTAGCTGCTTCTTTTTCTGTCTTCCATAACAAAATCATTTATTCTTCTTTAAGAAAGCATCGCAAACACTGCCAACACTTCATGTGCTGATTGGCACTCAAACAGCATATAGACCAATTTTAAAGTATCAATAGTATTTAAGTGGCACTCAAATAGTTAGCTTTGTGTTCAAAGAAAGCTTTAATCTACAATATCATTTAAGTGGAGTTCTCTTTTCAGGTTTGGGTTATAGAAACTGCCAAGGGAGTACAGCACGGCCTTAGCACCATGGTGTTAGAGCATAACCTAACCGATAGAATCACTTAAAACTGAAAACCAATAACATGTTTGGTCCGATAGATATCTTTAAAACAACAAAGGGATGGGGTAACAAGAAAGAAAGTAGGTGGTAGTGTGGAATGAGGAGATAATCGTTTTCATTTCATTGATTGAAGTATTCGTATCTGACACCTAAATCCGAACAAGAATACGAGGATGGAAAATCCTCTGTAACATTTTTCCCCTACTCCTAAATTCTCAATCACAATTCTATCAAGTAAAATAGTCTTTTCCTCCGTAACATACGTGTCAAACATAAGTATGTTCAAAATTCTGAGATTTCCATTTATTTAAAGGATCATATTCTTATTCCCATGCCACATATAGGATGGATACAAGTACTCAAAAAACCGAAGAATCGAAGCTATCACAACCCTATTGGTCAATAATCCTTCATTATACTGACTACTAAATGCTCAACACTAATGTATGGCCCTTCACATATAACAATAACAAAAATCATTCCCTTTTTTTCCCCTTCTTTGTACCATAAGCATCATTGATAAAAACCAAATAGAATACAACTTACATATTGCCTCAATAAACTAAATAGTAATAATATCTTAAAAGAGATCCCATCCCAACAGCCATAAGGGGTCAACTGATAACCCGTCTTTCCCTAATACTATCCTTGTGTAACTTCTACCATTCGGAACCTTTACGGATATGCCATATTCATTTACTCCATAATACTACCTCTAGTCAAATGTGGGTTCTAAATTTACTAAAGAACTGATATTTTCTTCAAACTTATTGAAAGGACCAACAAGTTGAGCACTAGAGTTAACTAGCTAGAGTACAGTTTTTCTAAGATACCCATGTCTGTAATGATAGCATTAGGGCATAAGCATATCACTAAACCCAATTTATTCCCAAATTCTTCTGAACATCCATTGAAACTCAATAAGTAAATAGTAGATTATGGACAGAAACAAGCTAATGACTACATCATCATCATCGAAAGCATAAATCCAATTAAAAAGCCATAAAATTTCAACAACTACAAACCTTTGAACAACACATTTATCAACAGAAAATAGAACCTACCAAAAGGACCAGCAAGTTAAGCACAAAACTAACCACAACACAATTCTTCTAAGATATTCAATATTTATAGGGATAGCTTTAGGGCACTAGCATATCAACATATTGCAAATAAACCCAACTTATTTTCAAATTCTTCTAAACATCCATCGAAACTTGATAAGTAAATATTAGATTATGAACAGAAACAAACTAATGACTTCATCATCGTCATTGAAAGCATAAATCCAATTAAAAACACATAAAATTTCAACAACTACAAACCCTTTGAACAACACATTTATCAACAGAAAATAGAACCTACCGAAAGGACCAGCAAGTTAAACACTAAATTAACTACAGACAATTCTTCTAAGATATTCCATTTTTGTAAGGATAGCATTAAGGCACCAGCATATCAATACATTGCAAATAAACCCAACTTATTTTCAAATTCTTCTGAACATTAGATTATGATCAGAAACAAGCCAATGATTTCTTCATTATCGAATGCGTAAATCCAACTAAAAAAGCCATAAAAATTTAACTACAAATCCTTCACCCGTTCCAAAAAAGGCCCCCAATTTTTGTTTAAACAGCACATTTTATAAACAGCAAAGAACTGAAACTTTCTTAGAAACTATACCCAAAAGGACCAGAAAGTTAAGGCCTAAACAAAATACTGTAACATTTTTCTATGAAATTCCTTATTTATAAGGATAATTTTAGGGCAATCGCATATCAATACAGGATCAATAAACCTAATTTATTTTCAAAATCTTTTAAACATCCATTGAAACTCGGTAAGTAAATATTAGATAACAATCCCAAATAAGCCAACGACTTCATCATCATCATCGAAAATGTAAAATTACAAACCTATAAAATTTCAACAACTACAAGCGTTAAAAAAAAAAAGAACCCGTCTTTTTATTCGAACTACACATTGAAATCAAAAGCGTTCGCAAAGATCCGTACCCCAGATCCCGGTCGAAATTTGCTTCAAAACATCTCAGTCAGAAGAAGAGGACGACGACTCGGCAGCGAGTTTTTCAAGGGCTTTTTGATGTGCCCAAGTCTCGATAGTGAGATCGGGCTTGGCGTTGAGACCAACACCGAGGATGACGATGGTGAGGAAGCTCGTGACGTAGCAAGGCAACTCCCAATCTTCCCATTTACGGGATTGGCCCGGAGGTGGTGGGGTCCTGTTGAAGAGGTAACCATTGGGTCGTTCCTGGTGACCGGGCGTCGTCCACCGGCTTGGACCGTCGTGGGAGGAGAAACCCCGGGAGAAGAGTCGGCGGCGGAGCATGGTGGTCAAGGCCATCGTGGTAGTGGTGGTGGTGGCTTAGCCTTGAAAGATCAAGGGTGAATTTGGGGATTCTTTGGGGGGTTTTATTTGGTTAGTCATTAGATTCTTGATAGTGAGAAATCACTTAATACGACATCGTTTAAAGCTAGGACTAAGCAAAATAAATAAGGGTTAACTACACTCAAAGTCACTAAACTATTAGCAAGTTTATGTTTTGATCAAACAATTTCAAAAAGTTATAAAATGGTCACTAAACTATTCGAAAGTTTTAATTTAAGCCACTAAATTATTCAAAAGGTTTTGATTTAAGTCAACGGGCTATTAAGTTTTCTTTAAAGTACAACTAGTGAGCTCCAAGTAACGATTCGACGATAGATATGGTGTATCAATACCCATCAACGAGTAGAAAAATATATATTATATCCAAGTTGTTTGATGGTTATTGTCGGAAATTGGAGGAAAAAATTGCTTGAATTTTGATTCGCGGATTCTAATGTTCAAATATATTTCATGAAAAAAAACTGAATTTAAGAAAAGAAAGGAAATGAGAGTTTTCGATTGGTGCATGCAGTGAGAAAAGAGAAGGCCATACAAAAACGATTTTAATAGTATAATGACTTAAACAAAAACTTTTAAATAAGTTAGTAATCTTGTGCTTAAAAAATAAATACGTATTCTTTATTGAAAATAGGATGAACAGTTTGAATTAATTTTAGATTTGATAAAAATATTTTTTTATATTTTATATTTATAAAAATAAGAAGGAAAAATTATATATACAATTCTAATTTTAATCCACAACAAAGTTGTAAAGCATTTATTATATATATATATATATATATACATTTCTTAACACCGTATTATTTTTATTTTATAATAAATTTTTAGTGGATTATGTTGGGTTAATACATCATTTGACACTTGAGTTTGAGTTTAATATTTAATTTGGTACATGAGTTTTTTTTTTCTAATTTGATACTTGAGTTTAATTTTAGATTCAATTTAGTATCCAAGCCAAACAATATCATGTGGACTAATAAATGTTTGACCCATGTGCTTTAGTAAAAAGCATCCGTACTTGGATGAAAAGAAACTCAAGTTCTAATTTGAATATTTAAACAAAACTCAAGTGCTTAATTGTGACAAAAAAAAAAATCAAATACTGATGTAGGGATCAAACAAAGCAGGGGAGAAGGTGAGGATGGGTGATTTACCTCACTCAAAGCAAGATGAGAACCAACGAGTTGGTGATCGAAGGTAATGAAATTAGGATTGAGAGATAAAGTTGAAAAAGGGGTGTCTTAGGAGAGAGTGGAAAAAAGTGGAACGAGAGAGAATCGTCTCATTTACTGTCAAAATTGTGGGCTTTTATACCCTTAACTGCAATCTCGAGTTCTTATTAGTGAGTCAGAGACAAGTGGCCAAGTAGTCCGTTACTATAGGCATAAGTAGAGTGGCAATTAAACGTACTTTCAATCATTTCAAATGGTACATGATAGCTGGAATTAGATATGACAATTAATGAGTGGAGTTCCCACAAGTGTTAAATCAAGAAGTGTTTTTAAAATGATGTACTTAAGGGTTAAGTAAGGCCTTTATGATGTCATGATGAGGAATGTTTCTGAGGGATTATTCTCGAGGAATAATAGTATAATAAGTATAAATTTAAATATTGAAATTAAATTTATGTACTAAATTAAACATTAAAGCTAAACTCAAGTATTAAATAATATTTTAACCTTATTATATTTTCTTTTTATTTTAATTTTTTTTCCTTATTAGCTCAAAACCAGTACAAGAGATATGGATATTAATTTTTTTAATATTTATATGATACAAATAACCAATATAAAAAATAGACCTTGAATATATTTGGGACTATATATGCCAACATAATTATATAATTCTCTATTCTTTATAATTGTCAAGTTCGCTGAATAAGTCTTAGGACATATTTAGATGGATGGTACATTTATCTGTGATTAGTGTAAAAATAACGATAACAGTAAGATTAAATATTATAACATGATATAAAAAGAAAACTAAACGCATCGTACTAGAGGTAAATATCTATCTAAAGGGACCTTTAGTTCAATTGATATCATTATCATTACAAGAATCAAGAAAATATGAATTTAAATACACTAAAACGTATTTTCTTTCTGATTGCTGATAAAAATAGGCATTGAAGTTGATAAAATAATTTAGCAACATAAAACAAAAAGGATTTAATATTTTTATTTGAACCCTCTTAACAAAATTACGATGAAGAGTTGTGATATTGTTGCTGAAGCTTGGATATCTAAATGACTATGTTTAGATTTAATTATTAATTCAGATTTTAAAATTTTTGGGTTATTTTAATTTACATCCATTTTAAATTTAATTTATCTCATAATCAAGTCATTTTAAGTTTAAATTATTTTGAATTCGAACAGTTCAACTTTGACATTTAAATTTTTTAAATCTAATAATTTCAAGTTTAAAATATTTTAAGTGTATTGGGCTTAAATTATCTTCGTACAAATAAAATTGGGTTCAAATCTGACTAGTTAAATACGAAAGTTCCCTATTCTTTAGGACGTGGGAATACAAATGATTTTAAAACTTCGGTTTTTTTTTTTTTTTTTTTTTTTTTTTACCATTGCATGCTTACAAATTAGGACAGGGGATGCAATAGCCAAAACTCAAATCTTGAATCTTGAAATGTTACTCTTTTAAAGCTCTTAAAGAAAATAATCCGACTAATCCGAACCCGAACTGATTCAAATGGACACTAAATTAAAATCAGTTCACAACATAGCAAAAACACAGCAACATCCAAAGGAGAAAAAGAAAACAAGTGACCAATTAAAGATGACAACAAATAATAGAAACAAAAGAAGCCAAGACTTCATATAATAGTTTGAATCATCGTAGTTTGTTCTATGGTTTTACAATATGAATCAATCAACCTCAAACCGAGTATTTTGATTGAATGACTACGAGTTAGTATATAACATATATATATAATAACAACATACTTAGATTTCATGTCTCCCGTCCTTCGAAATCGAAGGTTTCCATCTGAAGTCGGCTAAATAGAACACATGGAAACTAAGAGATATATATATATATATATATGGTGAGGCCTCTCCTCTACTTCCCTGCTAATTTCTGATATATATAATATATATACAATACTAGCTATCATTAGAACTTTTTTTTTTTTTTTGATAAATCAAACCATTTCGAGCTTCTTTCGGACTTCATAGCTCCATTTTCAATTGATTCGAGTGCAACGACACTGTACAAAATCGGGATATAGAGTTAGTATTGTTTTCAGTGTACGTGGCATGAAATAAACAGTAAAAGTATCATAGGAGCCCTTGTATTAGGAGTTGGATTGCATTTACCCCCTAAGAAAATAGACAAATTAGTAATTGTATGCTAGTTCAAAAAGAATATAAGTCATTTCTGTAAAAAATTCCATCCATTTGTATTGTTAAAACCTAATATGACTGACGGAATAATCAGACAATGATACATGACAAGCCACATGTAAGTCATTCTGACGTATTGGAATCAGTTTTTAACCATAAAAATGGATGACAGAAGGACCAGTTTGCACTTTGATTGAACATACAAGGACTAACCTGCCCATTTTTTTAGTTGAGGGAGCAAAATGCAATTCGGCTCCTAGAACAAAAGCTTCCATGGTACTTTACTACTTCTACCAAAATAAACTTATCAACAAGTCAGGTTGACTCATTAAGGGCATCGAGAAAATTACCTGAGTTTGCAGAGGAATCATAGCTTAAAAGCGAGTTCTCCGGAGTTAAGTAATTATTGCAGACTTCTTCTCTCCCCCAAACAGGTTGCTGAAATGCATCGAAATGCAATTGCTGCGGATACTGTTGTCTGTTGCTGTTCAGTTGAACCTCGGGCCACATCATAGGCATAACCATGCCAGAAAAGTTACTGTCCATTAAAGATCCACTCTACAGATAACGAAAGATGATCAAACTTGTTAGTGCCTTAAGAAGAGAAACTCGACAGACAACCCCGAAAATACGACATCCTATAGATGCTTATACACACCATAACCTGTTATACAGCCAACTCACAGACTTCCTTTTATCATACAGTTTAATGAGGAGTAGTTCTTTAAGATACTGAGGAGGAACCCCCTAGAAGAAGCCATGGACTAAAGTGTAAACCCGTTTGGGCTTTAACCATCTATATACCAAGTTCATAAACAAGAAATCCGGAATGAAAAAGAATTTTACAAGAAACTTCCACCATATAAGTTCTTTTGCAAAGGCTAAATGCTTTGCAGCTAAGTTAGACTCGAGTGTGAGTGTTGGACTCAGTTATGCCCCTGACACAGATAAGGTTTTCCATGTATTTGGAGGGTCTTTGAAGGATTATATCTCTATACTTATACCTGAATGTGTCAGACAAAGGTATTTCATGTAAAATGACGAGCTAGAGCAACATAGCTTTGCAGAGCTATTTTTGTCGTGTGAACTGGGAGAATCATGAAAAGAGCTTTCAATTCCTAACTATAAGCTCAACAGATATGAAAAAAGGTGCCTTATACTTACTTCTGCCGTGAATACACTATCAAAGTTGAAATCAATTCTTGGGTTCACTGCAGCGAGTCTCATTGATAAGAACTGCAACCAAAGAAACATGAAAACCAGAATAAGACCAAGGGGATGGAAATGCATCTAAACTTCAGAATAAGACATAAAACGAAACATGCCAATCTACTGTGATCTTTTCTTAATTTAGCAAATTTTTCCAGTTACAGTTCAGAGGACAAGCAAATGCTCCCACTTAGCCAGTAAAGGAAGTTCATAAGAAGAACCAAAGACAAATCATAGCAAGGTGGACTAGAAATTTGTCTCGGCAAATATTTAAGACGATTAATCTCAGGCCAAATTCACATCTATAGTCATTTGAAAGTGATTTTGGAACAAATAGACACTACAAATTTTAAAAACTATATGATAAAAAAATTCCCAAAGATTTTGGGTAGCAATAGGGGGGCATCAAGAGGCTTTCACTACACTTATTAGTCCACTTGCAATGCTTCAGAACATATCAAGAATTCATGATTTCTTTTAACAAGTTCAAACCAAACAGTACATGAGAAAATCTAAAGTGATGCTCAAGATGCACAATTCTCACCTCCACTTGACGTTGTAGGGACTGCACATGGTTGATGATTTCATCCAAAACTAATGCTGTGCCCGAAATCTGCAGCACATGGTATTTTTTTAAGATCATAAAAAGGCTTCAATATAATTGAATTCATATGATCCTACAAAGAAAACTACTGAGGCTTTCCAGAGCAGTAAACTTCTGGAGCCTAATTGAACACAAAAGCATAGTTACCAGTGTTCTTGATATCGTTATAAAATATATTGGTAACATGTCACTATAATGGCATCCACCTAGAATCTGGTTGTTCGAAAAGTTAAAGACTTAAAAACTTTCATGGTGGTGATATAAGTTTAACTTGGCTGTGTACAAGTAGTATCATCATAAAATAAGTTCCAGATTGTTTCCACGAAACAAAAACATAAAGCTAACCAGAAGCAAAAGATTTCCAATCTCACAATGGAAGACAGTGTATCAACGAATAAAAATTCATTAATATCAACCGTTCTTTCATTTTCAACAGTTAGGCATCTCAAATCCATTCAAATTATGAGGAGATCAAGACAAGCGGTCCTAGAAAAGAAAAGGTATTTACAAGTTTGGTCATCTAATTTACACTGAATTTGTGGTCACATCTTCAAGAAAATGACTTACACCCATTTGTTGAAAACATCCTGTGAACAATTAAGAAAACATAAACCAAGATTATGTTTTGAACAATTAAACTAATTTCTCTTGCACCATCACATCATGTCCCCATGTAGTTAGGCAAGCATTTGGCATACAGAAAAGGCATTTCCTTTTGTGATCCTTTTTCTTGCTATCCCATAAGAGTATGGATGCCGAACTTGTAAGAGAAGTTAGCAACTATTCTACATCAATGAAAAATGGGGACCCCAAAAAGACATTCAATCTAACAAGCCACTAGACAAAGTCCATAGGGGCACTTGATGATAAATGTCCAGCTAGCATTCCACATGAATAAAAAAATTCTCTCCCTTTATCGTCTAAGGCTAGAATCGTCATTTTAACAACAAATATCCTTTCCACTGATAAATTCAACGTCCAAAACATCAATTTAAAAGATTAGATTAGCTTCTTTTCATTTACTGCCTTCACTAAAACAGGAACTACTATCGCAGCTTCTAAATGAAAAAGACGATGTTAACCTCAAAAGGGACTCCTAACAAACTCACCCAACAAAGGAAGAAAGGTCTAAAACATTAAAATTATCAAAGAGCCGTGCCCATAGCAAAAAGTAACTCTCTTTTCTGTGCAAAAAGGTGACAAAGTACAAAAACCGTTACTAAAGAAATATAATCAAAAGATGTAATCCACTAATCCTACTTTTTTGTGGTACCCATTTAGACAAATATTCTTAATTTAATCACACAATCATAATCATGATAATAATCAAATCATTAATCATTAATGAACTAAATAATCCAAATTGAACTGACCTTATTGCAACCTGGTACTAACTCCTGTAGGAGCTTCATACGTGCATTAATCTTCTCTCTCCTTGCCTAAAAACAAAGATTATATTAGCTTAATTAAAACAAATAAGCAGATTAATTAAGGAATCATTATGGAAACTTAGGAAATTACTCTCTCAGCTAAGCTATGGCTATCCGTTGCTTGTCCCCGGCGAGCTCTAACGTGAACGTAAGGCAGCTTCTCGGCGTCGTCGGAGCTCTCTTTCGCCGTTGTTTTGCTTTTCTTCGTCTGCCCTTTCACCTAAAAAGCTCGAAAAAAAGACAAATTTATCAGCAAATTGGATCAAAATCGAAACACCCAGAAACCCAATATTAAAAATTTCACCTTTTCTCGGTCTTTTCTCTTGATACCCCGGTTCTCCACCGTTGGATCGGAAATTAACGGCTGAGACGACTCGGTCTCAGCCGGTTCACTCTTGACTGCCTTCTGGAGATTTGCACTTGAATTGTTCGACGTCGCTTCGGGCGAGTCGCTCTTGTTATTACCTTCGCCGGCGAACACGGAGAACCTGGCTGCTCGTTCAATTAGCCCACCATTAGAAGGAAAATGAAACCCGCCTTTGAAATCTTCAACGTTCGGAGCTGGAGCGGCAATGAGCTTAGCCGAATCCGGAGAGTGAATAAGCTGAACAGCTTGGGGAGCAGGGAGTTCAAGCAAGGCCGTGAAGGAACTGGCATTGTCAGTCGCCGGAGCCGACATCAAACGGTGGATTTCGTCGGTAAATTGTAGCGATTCAAGTGCCGCTACTTCCTCCCTTTCCAACGCCGTTCTATTAGATCTGGTCTCCAATGTCCCCGCGTTTGACTCCATAGCAGAAAAACGAAGAACAAGCCCAAAATCCAAATTCTGAAAAAAACCCAATTCAATTCTTTGAAAATAAAAAACACCCACACCTTTAATTCACCCCAATTTCAACTCTTAACAACTTCAAATATTTTTTTACAAGCTTTGATTTAGTTCTTCAATGGCGGTCAGCTCAAGCTAACAGAAAACTTGTAAATTGTTATTGAGAGATATTAATTTCACAGCCATTTGAAGTAGAAAGAAAGCAACGTAGCTGGGTTTGTCTGGTTTAATAATAAACAGGGAATTTTTTTTTCAAAAAAATAAATTTGTTTTTATTTCTAATTTTAGAGAGGATTGAAAGAGAAAGACGAAAGTGGGACTCTCAGTCTCGAACTAAATTATTAAAATTGTACTGCCCCAACTGCACAGTTCGTTGAGAGTGAAAGGAAGTTTTATTGGGCACGGTTCGATTTAATTTTATGGTAACATAAAGTACGGTTGGATTTAACATGTTGATAAATAATTATGATATGATAAGAAATAATAACAACAAATATATATTAGTATCTTGAAAGTTATATATGTAAATTATTAATGTGTAAAAATTTATTTAAATATAAAATATTTTAATTATATAAATTTAGGCTCGAATCAGGCTTGATTCATTGAATCGTACTATTCAAAAAATAATATACTAGAATATATATACATATTAATTATAGGTGTGATGTGATAGTTGCTCACCGCATTACTTAACTAAATGGTCGGGGGTTCCATCCTTACTCATAGAAATGTAACAAATTTCATGACTAGTCGTTTATCTCTTCGGAGAATCGCAACAAAAGGAGTTAAAATTGTTTGCACAGATGCGTAATGGCGAAATTCAAACTCATACGTTTAGCATAATAGGTATGGGTGCAAATATGGTATCATAATACGTTTAGCATAATAAGGGATTAGATTGCATTTTACCTTTTTTTACTTAAAAAAATAGGTAATTTAGTCATTAGATGTTAGACCAAAGAGTAGATCGGTCATTTTCTATTAAAAATTTCGTCCATTTCTAACCAGTTTACTCTTTGATCTAACATACAAGAGTAAATTTGTCTATTTTTTAATAAAAGAGACAAAATGTAATTTAACTCATAATATAATGGTAGAGGTGCTCATGGACTGAGTTGGGTTAGGTTGGGGTCGGGTCTAAGCATGATATTAATATATTTTATGTTTGTCTAAGCTGGGCCTGACCTAAAACATGGGTCTAAAGTTTTGTCCAAATCGCTCATTTTTGCAACAAATTAACTCAAACTCATTTTAGACCCACCCAAATTATTTTTTTAATTTTTTAAAATATTTATATTATATTATTTAATATTTAATAATTTTATTTTTTTATTTACTGAAAATTTTTATATAGTCATTTTAACATTATTTTAATATTTACATTAGAGTAGTTTTATATATTTGGTATAAGTTTACTTTTTAATGTGTTCTAAATAACATAATATAAAGTATTATAAACTTAAAAATGGGTCGGGGTCAAGCTTGGGGGCCTTGAATATTCAAGCCCGAGTCTAACCCATATTTTAAATGAGACTTTTTTTTTTTGTTCTGACTCATTTTTCAAACCTAATATTTTTGTCCAAATCCTCTTAAATTTTGAACGAACCTTCGAACCTGAACAGGCAACCTAGCCTATGAACAAGTCTATACAAAAATGTCTATAATACTTTTGCCTAAATGTTATTAAAATTAACATAATTAAATACAAAATTTTATAAGTTTAACCTACTGTTACATTTAAAAAAAAAAAAACTCAATTGTTACATAAATATACATATATATATTTATATAACTTTTATTTGGCTTTAAAATTTTAGTGATTTGATATTTTTTTTCTTAATTTCTAAAACATAGAATTAAAATTTTAAAGATGATCATCATTCAATGATGGCATGCATGGCAATGTTTATATATATATATATATATATATCAACAATGTATCAATTTTATATATTATCACTAAAATAAAATGCATTAATATGTAAATTTAAAGGTAGTTAGATCCATAAAAGCAAATGCTAATATATTTATTCATGTTTAATTAAACATTAAATAAATACTAAAATTAAAAATTTAATGAACAAAATTTAAAATATATATTAATGTAATTTACTTAAAAAATCAATTATATAATTTCAAAACAATTTATCCTTTTACATTCACTTATCAACAATCCATTCCCCCATGTTTAAAAAATAAATATGGGTGATTTAACAGTTCAAACCAGTAATTTTTAATTTAAATATTTATTTAAAAATAATTAAATATATAAAATTTTATAAAAATAAAAAATATTAAAAATTGATGGATGATACAATTATCGATTTTTGTCTTCATTTGTTTTATTAGTTTCAAACAGTTCGCTCAATAGTTGATTCAATTCTTTTACAAAACGGTATACCGATTAGTTCTTAATCCTACCAATCTAGTTCGATTTCAACAACACTATTATTCATCACACAAACAGGGGCGAAATTAGGGGGTTGGTAGCGGCCTCGGCCCCCTTAAAATGGAAAATTTTCATTTTTAAATTAGTAAAGGTAAGTAAAATTATACTTTAGCTCCCTAAAATATAAATATTTGATTTAATTCTTTAAAAATGATAAAGATTTAAGTTATTAAAATGTTGAAATTACATTTTTACTACCGTAAAAATTACAATTTAATTTTAGCCCCTTAAGAAATTTTCTAATTTCGCCATTGTACACAAACCCAAAATAAAAATAATAATGTCATGGTTTTTAAAACCAGATTGGTGTTCAAATCAATCAAGTCATCGTTTCCGATGCAATTGACGTTCAACTGTTTGACTCAATCAATTTTTATCCTAATTCAGAATTATTCACAATTTAACCAATTCAACCTTTTTGTTTAAACTAATATATGATCGGTTCTTAATCTAATCAATTCTATAAATATAACATTATATTAATAATATAATATAATCAAATATTTTTTTTATCTTTTAAAAGAAGAAAAAAAAATATTATATTAAATGTAAAAAAAATTTTGAAGTCAAATGCTAGAATCCCAATGAAGGCTATGAAGCAAAAAATAATAAATAATATAAGAAAGGCATTATTTTTTAAGGGAAAGTTTTAATATTGTCCATTATAAAAAATAATAATAAATATAAATGTTTATAAATAAAAATGAAAGTGATGTGGGGGAACCGGTAGGACGAGCCGTGGGGCTTAAGACACTGGATCGGTCCCATAGGGCGGGGACCGCCCACAAACCAAGCCCCGACACTGTTTTTCATGACCCATCATTTTCTTTGCATTTATTTTTAACCATTTATCATTCTTTTTTTAACCGAATTGGTGGTCGACCGGTTACGTCACCGGTTCTCTAGTTTGATTGGTCCAATTAAAAAATTATTAAAAATATCAGTTTAATGGATTTTTAATTAGTTCAACCAATTCAAATCGGTTCTCAGTCTAATCGATTTAAAGTCACTTTTCAAACCAGTCCCTCGATCAATTTTCGATCCAACTTGTTTGACCGACTAGTCCGGCTCAAACAACACTGTCATTTATCACTATATTAAATCCGAGTATATTTAAAATATATAAATCCAATATTATATATATATATATATGGGGATCAAATTTTAAATACATTTTTATGTATTAAGTAGACAACTTGAATCTTCTGGCCAAAAAAAATTGTCTCCCTAAATCTAACATGTTTGTGCTCTTCGTCACATTCAAGTTGGCATTTAATGCTCGATCAATCATTAAATTGATGGAACGACCTGATTGGTATGAAATATATGCTCTGAAGAATCAATTAAAATGTTTTAAAATTTAAGGACTAATCAATAAGCGTTGGGTGCAATAATAAAGCACATTACACTCCCAGGAAAAAAAATCAAATTTAAGTCTTGAGAATATCATTGTTGAGAGGGTAACCACGAACTTGGAGAGAATCAATCTTCAAGAACCATATGACAATTCTTGAATTTAATCAATAATTATAATATTATTTAAGTACTTTATTGAATTGGTGATCCAATTAAGGGTGATACAAACTCACTTATGAAATTACAAAAATACCCTTTTTTTAATTATAAATAATATTATTATAATGATAATTTTGTCTTTTCATATTTTTACATCATCTTTAAATAAAGTAATTAAAGACAGCAAATCTCCTACTTTAATCAGTGGCTGAGGGTTCGATCATCGTCTTGGGTATGGAACAATTTAAAAACTTGTAGCCAGCATCTACCCACTTAATGAGCCTACAGAATGCGAATGATTAGTTACTAGCCTTGCTCCGGTAAATACATTAAGAAATAAAAAAATATTTTATTAAAATACAAATTTATTACTACTCCACTTATATTAATTATTGAATAATTTTTTAATATAAAATATTTTCTTAATAGATATGAAAAAATTTTAATTTTATTATTTAATCAACTTACACCATTTTAAAAATTCAAATTCATATTTTAAATTTTAAATAACAACAAATGTTACTATTTAAGTAAAAAAATATAATAAATACAATTATTTTATTATTTATTTGCAACTTTTTTTCCTTTTTATGATGATTGTGGTTGAGGTAGTTTATTATGTAGCATTTGAAGTTAGGCCACGAGTCGCTTTTAACATATCAAAACAAAACAACAATAATAAGGGATTAAAAATATGCACATAAAATTTAAGTCCATCAAATTAAATATATATATATTTTATTTCTTTTATCCTAATTATATTTAAAATGTTTTTATATATAATTTTTTTATATAAATTAACAATTGATTTTATTTTAACATTCTTTTTTCAAAATATTTCATTGATATACAAATTTTTATAATTAAAGGAAATGAGTGAATGTCTCTAATATTGAAAGTTAGACCACATTGATAAAAATCCTTTTGAAAAAAAATACAAAAAAACATAAACGTCTCATACACAAGCCTCATCATTAGGCATCAGCCACCTGACCTTCACAACTTGGTGCGCTAGATTTGAAACCTGTGGATCTACATAAAACGATAGAAATAGTGAGTCGAACGTAGACAAAAATAAGTCCAAACGAACTAAAGTTAGCTAAGCACTATTGGGCTCGAGAATACGAGTTACTGTGAACTCGAGAAAAGATGAGCCTCTATTGACTCGAAGGAGTTTATTATTCCAAAAAAGACTCCTTTTAAACTAGAAAAAAATAGTCGAATTTGGTGAATAGGAAAGAGCATGCAGTGAAGGTTGTTGGTCAGACAACTATTACACCGATAAAAAAAAGAAAAGGAAAAATAGATGAAAAGACATGAGGAAGAGAAAAGGAAAAAGGGAGGTGGGTGTCGGTCAAAGGGGGTCACAAATGGTTGGGAGGCAATAAGGAATCCGACCAACACGACCACTAATGAAAGGAAGAGGAGAGAAAAGACTAGGAACTGGAAGCAAAAAAAAAAAAAAAGAGAGGAAGGAGGGAGGAGGGAGGGAGAGGTGGAAAGGAGTGGCTATTGATTACTAATAGACTAGACGGTCGATTGTCAATAGTCATTAGAAAAGGGGATTAGATAAATTTTGAGTTTTTAAATTTTGAGAGGGAAGAGAAAGAACTCCTATGTATTTTTCCTATAGAAAAAATCGATGTGAAATATGATTCTCAATTTCAAATCAACTATACAATCAAACAATAAGAAAATGAAGAAAATTGTATAAAATGTGGTTGGGTTTGGTCTATTTTGGTCTATTATGAATCTCACTTAGGTGGAGTACAATGTATAGATCGTTTTGTTTGTGATGTTTGTCTAATTTTATATATACAATTTATTTATGCATAAATCAAAAATATTATTATGTATTTTCATAATCATATCCAGATTCTTAAAATATTACTCATACAAAAATTATAAAAATGTATAAAATTACTTTAACTTTACAATAATATAAGTCGATCACTATTATATTTAAACTTTTCTTAGTAATTAAATACATAAATTCATGTGTTATTATTTATATTAATATAACATTTTCTTAGTGATTTTATTATAAAGTTAAATTTTACAATTCTTACAAAATTGTTGGTAATATGAAATCTTTTACGAAATTCTTGTGTCCATGGAAAACTCATTTTAAGAAGCTTGTTTAAAAAAAATTCAAAGTGATCTGGAGAAAAAAAAACCTTCGAGTTTCTTAAATCAAGATTCAATTATTGTGAAAATATTTGAAACATAACTTTTTTATTAAGAAATTTTAAATGCATAACCATACTAATAAAAACCTTGACTTAAGTCTTAAATATTGAAGCTCGAGCACAACTTATTCTCCACACGAGCTTAAATTTTTATGTAAACCTATTTTACAGATTAATATTTTTGTCTAAACTCTCTAAAATATTAAATGAATAGACGAATAACCTGAAGCTTTTAAAAAGATGTAATAATGAAGAAAAGAAATTACCAAAAGTGAGAGTTGCTAAAAGAGTTAAAAAGTTTGACTGAATATCAATTACATGATGGATTGGTGGTTGACATATAGTATCGTTATCTATGGCCACCATGAATGGCTGAAGACAAGAGTTCATTGTTGGTGGGGGGCTCTCTCCTTTCCCACTTCTCTTTTTTAACCTTTATTCATACCTTCGTTGTAGAATACCTCTCAAAGGTAGGGTCCCCTCATAGGGCATCTTTATAGCCCACATGCCTTCCAACACTTCCCCATATATACCTGTACCATTATTATTAGGTATGGTGAAAAGTAAGAACGGTAACTTTTGAATAGTTTGTTTGATGCATTTTGAACTGATTAATTTTGTACATGTAGATATTTTTTGAAAATCGGATACGAGATGAGGTGGGGTGGAATGGGTTTTGTTTTGGACAGTGGATACGAGTAGTTATGGTAATTGTTTGTTTGCTCTGCTTTGCTATATAGAATTATTATTTTACTTTTAAAAGTGTAAAAATGTGTTATAGAAATATCCTAATATTTTATATTTATTTTTTGAATAAAAATTATATTTAAATATTTTTTTACATGTAAAAAGATTTAAAATATTAGAAATAATTAGTAAAAATCAAATTCAGGCTAGGCGGGATGAGACAATAATGGATATATATTTAATATTCATAAAGATTCTATTTGTTTTGAATATTATACATCTATAGTGGAAAGTGTAAGTGGTGTGGGTGAGATATTTAGCAACGCCGTCTGTGCCGCGTTCCATTACCATCACTTGTAAAAAAAGAATACATTTATATATTTAGCAATTATAAGGGTAAGATTGTAAAATTGTGTTGTAGAAAAATAATCCATGTATTTTATGTTTATTTTTTAAAATATTAGAAATAATTAACAAAAATCAAATTAAGATGAGACGAGACCGTGCAAAACCGGGATCGATATATCCAACATCCTTGAAAGTGCTAGTTGTTTTCAAAATTATATCTTCATGGTAAAACAAAATATGTCAACTACGAAGTAGTGGTGGATTTGACAACATCCACCTCTACACCATTCTATCGTCATTCTTAATAAAAGGTAATTCAAACCAATAATTAAATTAATTAAACTTTTATTCGGAAGTCCAACCAGTTCGACCACCAATGTGTTTGGTTTTTTAACATTGCCCACACAATGATTCAAGTGTAGATATCCATTAAAGGAACCTAACACCTTAGGGGTACCCCTAAATTAAACAATGACCTTACCTTTAGGGTTCAACTAGCAAAATTGTGCCCTCTACATTTAGCTATCACCATTAAAGCAATTAGGTTTTGTTGTTTTTTTTCACCATAAAAATGATAGACCAATCAACAATAGGCAACATTTGCAGAGCATCAATCAGTTTGCAGCAACTTTCATGGTACAAAATCCCCCCACCTTATCAATGGATTCCAATTGTGGCCAAGTCCCCATACATCTCTTTAACTTCATGTTTCTACTTCATTTGTGCTTCATATGATCTTTCACTCACTCTCTCTCTCTATATATATGGATTGCATGATTTTTCACATCAAATCATTTAGGGTTTTATCTTATTTTGTTCTATAAAAGTGTAGTATAAAGATAAGGGATGGGATTGTAAATGTTTGATTTGAATTAGAAAAAAAATAATTTGAGTGTAGGTCAAATTATGCTTTGGGCCTTTCTAATATATTCAATTTCGGGATTTAGTCCTAGTGTTTTTATTTGAGATAATTAGGATCCTCTATTCTTCAAACTATTGTACATTGTTAGCTATTTTGGTTAAAATACGATTTTTTTCTTAATAACACCTAAAAATATATTTATATCAACATTATTAGTTAAAAGGTTTTTTTTTTTTTTTTTACAGATCTAACTATTGATATTATAGAAGTAAAAGGATCAAATCAAAGATGGAATGTAATTAGGGTTAGGAGGCCTTGGCCCCCCCAAATTTTGAAACTTTGTCATTAGCTCTCTTAAATTTTTGAAAATTTTGTATTAGCCCCTATAAAGTTTTTAAAATTTCTTATTATGCCCCAAAATTTTTAGAAATTCGTGTTAAGCCCCTCAATTTTTTTAAATTAAAACCTCATTAAATTTCTTTGAATATTTGATTAGCCCCAAAATTAATGTCAAGATCCACGACCTGAACAAACTATACCAAATAAAAGTAGATTAAATTCCAAATTTAAACATAATTAACACACCAAAACTACAATTTAAAGCCTTAAAAATGACCGCATGAACCAACTCGGTTAAATTGACAGTAATAAATCTCATATCATGTTCAAGTCTTAGACTTATTTTTCCTTTCATTAACCATCGTTACCATGGTAAATATCGAAACCGTAAAATAACAATATTATTATAACATCGAACTGCGACCGTAAAATAATAATATTGTTTGGGGAGGAAAAACTTGACAAACAAGAAAAGGGTTAAACAAGAAGTTGTACAAACACACAACAATGATGAGAAGAAGGATATTTGTAGAGACAGATTGAAACCCTAATAATCAATCCAGTTGGTACTCTCACTGACATGGTGGGTTAGGCCTTAAATTAGCCTAAGATGTGAAATTTCACGTTGGTCCAAAAATGAAAAAGAGCAGTTATCTATGCAAAATTTGTGTAACACCATAGATCCCTATATGATTTGTGGTTCATGGCATAGCTTAGCTTTTATAATTGAAGGCTAATTACAAGGACGTATGACGCATTAAATGATTTGCGAGGGGCCCGGTTTCAATTCATTATTTTTTTTTCCAACTGGCTGCTCTTATTGACCTGATTGTGACTTAACTCTCATATTTGGCCCATTTTGGTTTTAGACCCCTCCAAAGGTTGAATTATCCGATTCGATAAATTCGAATTTTCCGGATTTGGATGTAAACTTGTTAATTAAGTGAGTTGGATTGAATCGGTTTAGATCAGGTTAATTTAAGTTTTAAAATTTAAGATCGTTTTGGGTTTGGATTATTTCAAGTTCATGTTGTTTTAGGTTCGAGCTATTCAATTTTGAGGCTTCAATTTCGTGCCGGACCATTATTGTTTGGATATTTTTGGACTTTTTCAGTTCAGTTTCAAGTTACTTTTCCATAGTGATGTTTGAACTAGACCAAATTGGATCAACTGGTCAAACTGGTTGGATTGAAAACTAGTCGGGACACTAGCGTAGAGAATGGTATCAAACCGGTTGAACGACAAACCAGTGTGGACTAATTGAACCAAGTTACTATTTTTATTATCTTTCTTTTTATGAATTTTAATGATTTTTTATTGGATCGTCAAACCAATGGTCCCACCAATTTTAAGTCATTTTGGGTTTAATTCGTATAGAGCTTAAGTTACCCTTGAGTTTGGGTTTGATGAGTTTTGATAATTTTAGGTTTGAAATTTTGAATTATTTCGAGTTCTAATTACTTAAATTTTTTATAATCAAATTAGATTATATCGAGTTTGAGCTCATACTTGGATTTTTATGAACAATGAAACCTTCACTTCGTTGAATGATTGGAAAACATAATTAACAAGCTGTATTATTTCATGTCCAAATTTTGGGGAGCCAAACATATCATGTCTATTGACATAAGAGCTACTTCTATTATTTTTTTTTTAAAATCTTAATCATTTTGAAATAATTATACAAAAATTTAAAAATGTATATTTTAAAACTAAAAACGTCTCTAATTTTCTATAGTAATATTTATTTTATTAAAATATCAAAATTTATATAAATATAATATTATTGATACAATAAAATGTATAATTTAGCAAAAACAAAAGGATTTTTTACTATTTAAATTTATTTATAGCAAAATTCAAAGATTTATTTGTGTCGGGTATAATTTTATCATCATATCTATGGGCTACACTAAAGGCCCATGGGGCTTGATAGTGCTTTCGAGGGCCTTTTTCTTTTTCAACAATAAGATTTTTTTAGGAATCAATTTTTAGTACGTTTTCATTTTGGTCACTCAAAATGAAATTCTTGCAATTTCATTACTCAACTTTTAGGGTGATTTCTTTTTAGTCACCAACCATTAAATATTTAACAACAGTTAACTTGTACCCGCTACATAATATTCATACTTTCATGTTGTTCACCCTAAAAATATCATCTTTATAATATTGATCGGGGTAAAAAAATTAAGGATTAAAGTGAAAAAAGGTAGAAATTAAAATAATAATTCTTTTAAAATGGTCAAATTGTACTTGTTTACTTCATTGCTGAAAGTTCTAAATTTTTTTAATATTGAAATTTTAAAATTTAAAAACATCAAAATCAATTAAATAAGTTATTGAAATTTTTTTATGCATTGATAATATTAACCGATTTTTTATTATAATATTAAAATTAATTAAATTATTTAATTTGGTCTTATTTTAAATCTTAAAATTTTATTTTATGTTTCAAAATTAAAATAAACTCAAATAAATCATTTTGATTATATGATCTTAAATCTTTCATACTAAGTTAAAAGTAAAGACAATTAATTTAATTAATTAATTTTATATTCCATGTCAAACAAAACCCATGAAATTTTTTATCACTTCTTTACTCATAATTAATTTAATTAATTTCAATATTACAGCAACAAATCAATTAATATTACCAAGGGATAAAAAAAATCTACAATTTTATTTATTTGATTTTTATGTTTTGAAATTTAAAATTTCAATATTGAAAAAAAAAAGAAATTTAGAATTTTCGGCAATGTGAATAAACAAGTACAATTTGACAATTTTTAATAAATTATTTTAGTTTCCACAAATTTTCCACTTTAATCCTCGATTTTTTTTTACCCAATCAATACTTTAAAAAAATATTTTTTGGGTGACCAAAATGAAAGTGAGAACATGATATTGCGTATATAGTTAACCGCCGTTAGAGATTTAACAATTTAATAATTAAAATGAAAACGCCTTAAAAATTGAGTAACGAAATCGCAATGATTTAATTTTGGGTGATCAAATTGAAAGTTCCCTAAAAGTTAAGTGACCAACTAGGAGTTAACCCTTTTTAATAAAAAATTGTAGTAATTTAGTAATTACAGAAAAAAAAGAAAAGAATACAAATATTATATTGAACTTTAGCTATATTGATTGCATTATATATATATATATATTCCATGAATTAATTGAAGAAAACTCAAATTTTAATATATATATTTAAAAATAAATCGAAATTTAATATATTTTTAATTGTATAAAAATGTGAAATTTTAATATTTATGCTACATTTAATCCATTGTTAAATTAATGTTATCAGTCAATCATCACAATTGAAAAACTCTGACAAAAATTCTTATGTTAAAAGAAGAAACATTTATTATTATGAAGACTTTTTTTATCTTCTTATATTTTTTTTGTAAAAATTATAAAAAAATATTTAAAAAAATAAAACCACGCATAATGAAATTTGAATGTAATAAATTATGATTTTAAAAAAAATTATTTGTCTCTATTTTAATAAATATTTATAAATACTTTTTTACATGTTTTTTTCCCCTACGTTGTGGAAGCATCATGATTTAATATAATTAAAAAGTTTATTTTGTAATTCGAGATATAAAATCCAACAGTAGGTGTTACTCAAATATTAATTGATGTCATTTGTTAATCTGTACTAATATTTAGGCTCTTAATTGAATTGGTGTCACTCTCAGCCGAGTTATTAATTCAATAAGAAAAATTACAGAACTGTCTTTCATAATTAAAATAACTTATATTATTCGAATGTAATTTAGTTTTTTTTAGGCTTACATAATGTATTAAGCCTATCTAATATATCAAATAGATTTCTAAGGAAATTTAAACTCTTTATTATCTCTATTATTAGAAATCAAATTAATTTGGTAAATTATAAGTTACTGGAGTGCTTACTTAGGTTTCCTTTGGATAAGCGGTGAGATAAAAAACAGCGGTAATCAGGGTGAAATTATAAAATTTTTTAGGGGTCAAAATTAAATTATAATTTTCACGAAAGTAAAAAAGTAATATCACCATTTTAATAGCCTATATCTTTATAATTTTTAAAGGATTAAATCAAATTTTTATATTTTAAGGGGGCCAAAGTGCAATTCTACATTTACTAAGTTAAAATTTTAAAAGGTCTAAATGAAAAATTTTCCATTTTGGGGACCGGGGCTCTTGCCAGCTCCCTAGTTTCACCCCTGGCGGTAGTAGTGAATTTAATCACTATAGCAATGAGATTAAAATTAGCGATGAAATATGTGTTTGGACGATAATGGTGAGATGAAAATTGAAAATGATCATTAAAAATATATTATATTATAATTTCATTAATAAAATAATATAGAAGGAAAAATTGAAATTATCTAATATTTATTAAATTATTAAAAATATATTATATTATAATTTCATTAATAAAATAACATTATGTATAATATTTTTTATTTTTATTAATGATGCAATTATGTATGATTTATTTAATTAATAATATATTAGGTTATGTATTTGTATTTGTATAGCTATTTTTATTATTTTTATTTTATAATAATTTTAAATTATTTATTGAGTCAAATTTAAACTTAACAATTTTAAAAGTTAAGGCTATAGTTTTATCTAAAATGAAAAAAATAAATTAATAATCCATATATATATATTCCAGGAAAAATCTTTATCTTTTAAAATGATTTTCCTAAAATCTATAATTTTTTATTATATATTTATTCATATAGTTACTTATATAAATTAATAATATTTTTTTTGTCAAATTAAAAAAAAATGGTAATCAGTATGTATAAAAAAAAAAAAGGGAAAGGGACTAAAACTAAGAAGGATTAAATATAAAATTTCAGCAAAATAGGAGGACTAAACGCAGAATAAACATATTTGTTTACATTTAAGCGCCTAAACGTAAAATTTGAAAATCAAATGACTCGCACGTGCTAAAAAGTTTTTGCTGAAATCACAAATCAGTCCCTCCCGAGCTCCTTTCTTTGCCTATAATGCCGCCCATTTTTCATTTCGAAAAATTTGCCAAAATTCACCGTCTTCAAAGAGCCAAAAGCTTTTTTTTATCTTTTGCTGCCTCAAAGAGACCCTTCATCACCGTTAAAACCCTTTCAAGCAAACCCCCATTTCTTCAAAGGTAAGTAGTTTATTTCAAATTGGAACTAACGCAATCCAAAATTTCAATCATTTTCTTCTTTTTTTCTTGCTTTTTTCTCCATTTTCTTGGGAAGTTTTGGATACCCATTTGCTTGTTTGTCAGCAATGGCGGAGTCAAGAGATAGACTCGGGAGAGCCGTTGATATAGCGGAAGTCTTCGCTCGAAGACGGTCTGGGCCTTTGGGGATTCTCTCAGATGAATCGATGGATCTTTTAGGCTCTCCCGTTCGACAATCAGTCACGCGTAGGTCAATGGGTGTTGTTGGTGTTACTACTTCGACGGCGCGTGGTGTAGGGCTCCGACGAGGTGGCAGTTTTGGGACTCCGAGAATCGGTTTTCGACGTAGCCGGAATCTTTATCGATCGACCGGAAGAGAGAATGCTTCGGTGACACCGAGTCCCTTGGGCCGTGGAAGAGGTCGTGGTACGGCTAGTGTGTTACCTTCTTGGTACCCAAGAACTCCTCTTAGAGATATCACTGCTGTTGTAAGGGTAATAATCGCTTTTTTCTTCTTTATTTATTGGCTTTTGATCTGTTTCTTTAAGTTTTGTTTGTTTAATTGCTCTGTTTTGTTTTGGTAATGATAGATTCTTGAAATTATGATCCATTTTTGGTGCTTAAATTTTTGTTCATTCATGAAACAATACTTTAAAATTTAAGGCAGTGTGTTTGTTTTTGGTATTCCTATGAAAAATTGCTTATTCTGGGTTTGAATGAACTGAATTTACTTTCTTATTTCTGGGTTTTGATTCATTGAAAAAAAAAAACCCTCCTTTTGTACCCATTGATTTAATCTAATTGTTTTTATTTTTAATCATGGTTGTCAATAATCTATTGATGGGAATATTCCATTTCAGCCTTAAACCGGTATCAAGTAGTTTTGATCAAAACATTAGTGTGTTTCAGATTGTTTTGATCAATATCAGTCTCAATCAGTCCGTATTAGCTCGTGTAATTTTAAATTAAGTTATTGAGTTTAATTAATAATTTTATATTTTATATTTATATTTGCATATGAATATGTTATTATATGTAATTAAATTATATTTGCATGCATATATATATATATATTATATTAAGAAACTAGAAATTAAGGTATATATATACATAGCTATAAACTCAAAATGGCATATTGAAACTAGTATTTGTATGTATACCAATGTTCATAGATCCATACAGTACATGAAAAGTATTCACATTGCTTAGCTCTTGTGTAATTGAATGTGGTTTATATTTTCTGTTCTTTTGCTAGCTTTTAACGCTTTCATTAACTGTTATTCGGTATACTGTCCTGTTTCATTTTCATCTCATAATTGCATTTGATCTCTTTGGTGCTTAACTCGAGCACCAAATGAAATGTTTGCATTTTAAGTGTCAAAGTCTGAAAATTTCTCGTATTTCTTTTGGTTCAGTTTTAAGGGGGAAGCATAATTTAGATTCAGGTTCGTCGGAGTCATACGATTCGATCCTAAAAATAGTTCATGGTATATGAAATTTTTTTTATTTTTCACTGAAAATTTTAAGGATGTAACCAGGCCATTGAAAGGAGGAGAGCTCGTTTAGGGGATGGTGAAGGCCAAATAGTAGAGACCCCAATACTACCACATGATGAAACTATTCTTGGTTCAAACATATCATCAGTTGCTCAACTCGAGCACAATTTCTCAACACCAGCTTCAACTACTAGATTGAAGCCTTGTCCTCCATCGGTACGGAATGTATCGAAGATATTGCTCAATGTCACGAACCAGAAACCCGAGGAATCTTCGGAGGAGCTTCTTACACCTCAAAAGAAGCTCTTGAATTCCATTGACACTGTGGAGAAAGCTGTGATGGAAGAACTAAACAAAATGAAAAAGACCCCAAGTGCTAAAAAAGCCGAACGACAACACAAGGTCCGAACATTAATGTCGATGCGGTGATGATGTCGACGGAAGCTGGCTGATGATCATCCTCTGATGATGATATGTTTGAAAAGCATAGATACTTTCTATCATCATTGTCTTTAGAAATTTGACATATTCTTGAATGTCTATTGCCATATAGGTTCATGAGGGCAATTTTACTTCAATCCTTGCTGAAGGGGTCATTCATGGTTTAAAACCTTGGTAAGCAAGCAACCTTAAGTTTCTTGCTATCCTTCATTCTTTGAAGGGATTAATGTAGGAATAGGATGATTTTTGTTTCAACTTTCACAATCCATGTAGATAATAATACCTTGTTTTTGGGATTTGGTTCACATTTTTCTAGGCTTTCTATATTCATGTTTCTAATGTACTATCAAAGCTTCATTAGAATGGATGGTTTCTATATGCTTTATGGTTTTTAATTGGTGCAATGCTTTTGCCTTTTGGATATGATATGGCTATTCTTGCCTCAGCATAATATGATACTAAGCTTTGTGATGGTTTTTGATTGGATTAAGTTTGACTTGGGTCAATTTGGGTTTTTATAATTTTGGATATTTTGAGTTTGGGTTGTTTTGAGTTTGGATTATTCGATTTTATTAATCGGAGTTTCTCACGTAGTGGCAGCTTGAGTATGTGTTATTTTGAGTTATTTGTTTGAATCATTTCAAGTTTGATTGTGGTCTTTTTATAGTTAAAGTGGGATAGTTTAAGTTTTTGAGTTTGAATTTTTTTTTAATCAAATTGAAATAGAATTAATATATTATTAATAAAAAAATTAGAAAGTTGAAATAGAGTATTTTAAAAAATTGAAATAGAGTGGATTTGATTTAAAATTTCTTAAATTCAATTTTGAAAATTTTAATAAAACCCCCCAAATTACATACTCTTTTAACTTGATTTATAATAAACAGAAAAACAATTAGAATAGAAAATTTGAGTTTAAATTGTCATGTTTTTATAAAAATAAAATAAAATAAAATAAAGGCTTATTGCATTAATTAATCTTTATAGTATCTCATTTTTTTCCACTTTGATTTTTAACTCCTTTTTAAGGAACTTAGATTAGGACATAACATTTTTGTTGTTTAACGGTTTAATCCTTTTGTTGTTTATCGGTTTAGTCCTTTTGAAGTGAAAAAAACTCGGTTGAAACCCAGCCACTCATTATCCGTTATTTGTCAGATGATGTCATCTGAATAATTTAAAAAATAAAATTCATAAAAGTTAGGGCCCAACCGGATTCGAACCGATGACCTCTTGATCTGCAGTCAAATGCTCTACCACTGAGCTATGGACCCAATTTGTTCTCGTTTTAACTTATTAAGTAATTTCTATATTATATGATCCGACTCAAAATTCATCAAAAGTTTAATAAAATAATTGGGATATCTTAAAAAGGATAATTTTTAAGCCCCAATAAAATAATGTTATATTATTAAATTTTAAAGATAATAAAATTTTATTATATATTTATCTATAGCTACTATTTTTCTCCAAATTAATTTAAATTTAATTATTTAAATTACTTAAAATAATTAATTTTTAAATTATAAATAAATATTTTTTCTTTTACAAGTTTTATTTTTTTTTTCCAGAAGTTAATTTTTTTTATTTTTTTAACCAATTTTTCTTTTAATAAAATTAGTTTCTAGACAGTGAATTTTTTTTTCATTTTAAATTGTTTCCTATTTCATATTATACATTTTTTAAAAGAAAAAAAATTATATTGTATTGAATTGCGGAAATATTAATCTTTCTATATTATTTAAATTTTTTTATTTTAATTACTTATTTTTAAAAAAAGATTCAAGTTGAGGAATAGGTTGAATATTGATATGTGTATGATAATAATTTTATCTTTTTAAAATTTGATGATATAACAAAATTTTATTGATACCTAAAAAATTTAATTTTTAATATGATACGAATATAAATAATTATCAAAGATTAAGTTATGAAAATAACAAATATCTATAAAACTAAATTAATAATTATCTTCTAATTTTTTTTTTTAACTTTACCGTAAATGATGCATTAACCCAAAAATAAATTAGAAGATTAGATTTTAAGTTTGATTTATATAAATTCCGAGAAAGTTATGCATTTATTATGTACAAATTAATGAAATTAATTATGAATACATATTTAAAAAATAAACCAAATATAAAGTATATCTAGTTTTTTTAATACCAATTCTACATTTTTGCATATTGGTAATTTTCAAACAATACAACGAAAACAGAACAAAGATTCAATCAAATTAAGAACAAAAACACAAATTCGAGTAATAAAATTAGGGTTTTTTTTGCATTATCAACCAAAAATAATATCACAAAATTTAGGTTTTTTTTTCCCCCCATGTAGTATCTTTTAAATAAATCCATTGATAGTCTAAAAAACCAAAGTAAAAGCACTTAAACAGACTGCAAAATTTTCCTCTAGAAGACAAGTTCATGTGGTTTCATGCCGGATTTGAGTGAAAACCTAGCGGCGAGGTAGGCTTTCAATTCCGGGACTCCCTCGATCGACTTTATTAAAAAGGCATCGACGGCCTTCTGATCTTCTTTCTTATCTTCGGGTAGTTTCTTCTTGTCCTGTAATAGACAGATAACAGGGGAATCGAATTAGATAAATCCGATTAATATGGCTTAAACTATATTATAAATGCAAAACAAGAAACCGACCTCTTTCTCAGCTTCGAAAAACTCTCCCTCGGTTTTCTTCTTCTTGTTTTCTACTTCCTTGGCGAAGTACTTGTCATCGAACTTGTCTAGGTTAACCCCGGAGATGTCGATCTTGGTGGAAGTGGCAATGACATAGGATTGGTTCACACGCCGTAGAGGAACACCATTAATCTTGAATGGTCCTGCAATGAAAGGGAATACCCCAAATTTAAATCAAAGAACTAGAACGAAGAATGATAGATATTCAACAAAAAAAACCAAGTTGAAGAACCAGCAAAGAAATAGCAATAATCTAGCAACACTACGCTAGAAGAGACAAATTCGGATCCCATGTCAGAAAACAAATACAATACACACAAAATCATCAAGTCAGTTCCTCGGGTTATGATTTCAGGTTATAATATACATCTATGTTAGTTGCATTATAGTGCAAGTATTGAATACAAGTACGTTTTCATCTTTTCTATGTCTCTCCACATATATAAAGGGGTCCGGGTCATATCGCATACCTATATTATGTATAGATAGATATTCAACAAAAACAATGAGAACCGAGCTCATAAACTAGCCAAGAAATAACTAGCCACACTAAGCTAAAAGAGACAAATTTGGATACCATGTTGAAAAACAAATATAATGCACACAAAATCATCAAGTACGCCGCTCGGGTTATGATTTTGGGTTATAATATACATCTATGTTAGTTGCACTAGTATCAAATGTAAATATGTTACGATCTTTTCTAAGTTTCTCCATATATATAAAGGGTCCAGGGCATATCCGATAACCAATATGTCTAGATAAGTGCCGGAAATGAGTGTCGGACACGACATACTTCAAGAAAAATGTAATAACACCATTGCCATACATTAACTTTGCATTTGAATTACACAAATATTACATTAATTAATTAATTTTTTAAACAATGAACTGCAATTGCTTTAAAATTACACTTAACACTCACTAATTCCATTTCATAAAAAAAAATCCCAAACCAAAATTCAATAAACCAAGAACAATATCACAATCAAACAAGTGATAGCAGTAAAAAAAATTTCAAAAAAATGCCAAGAAACTGAAAAAAAAAATGGAGAAAAAAATTTAAAAAAAATTACCAGTAACCAAAAGGAGCCCAGAGGTGAGTTGCTTCAAGAAAACAACTCTCTTCCCCATAAATCTCCCAGCCAACAAAATCAACACCGTTCCTGGAGTAATGCTAGCCCTAAAAAAAAATAAAACCCAACATTAAAAAACATATCTTTAGAGATCTACAAATTTAAAAAAAAAACATTTAAATAAAAAAAACCTGAGCTTGGTGGGTTTGGGCTTGCGCTTATTAAGAAGCGGTTTCTTGACATCGTCGGCGGGGTAAAACTTAGGAGGCTTCTCGACGGCGGTGGCGGGTTTGGGATTGGGTTCGTGGCGGGGGAAAACGCCGCCGTTTTTGGCCTTGATTGCCCAAAGGCCGCGCTTGTGGTACATTTTAGACCTTGAGTACTTACCCACACCGCGAATTAGATCTGGGTTTCGGGTCTTGATTGGGGTTTTCCTTTTGGCCGCCATTTTAGCTGTCAAACCCTTTTGCAGTGCTCTGGTTCTGGTCTTTTAAATGGCGTATGATACTTTAACAATGGAATCAATATATTGGAATTTCTAAATCTAGGGTTTTAGGGAGGTCAAGTTTTGAGTGTTAATGGGCTTTAGGATTTTGGGCTTTTTGAAGACATTGATTTTAAGAAGGCTTTAATAAAAAAAATCCATTAATAATTGGGTAAACTGCATCTAACCTCACTAAATCATTAATAAATTTACGTTTTAATTACTCAATTTAAAAAGAAAAGTATAAAATGATCACTAAATTTTTTGAAAATTTTCATTTAAGTCACGTGAAATACACATAGACTGCTATACAGGTTATCATGCCAACACCGTTAAAAAAATTTAATATTTTAGTCTGCACTTCCTTTAGAAACAGCAATTTGACACTTTCGAAAAATTAATGGCCAAATTTGACACTGCTTAAAATACCGATGGCCAAAATAAAAATAAAATAAAATTGACAGAAGATATATAAACATTGATGATTAAATTTATAACTATACATTTTTCTTTAAAATCGAGCCAACCCGATGATACCTTTACGTCCAAGTAAAAACATTTTTATAATAGTCCAAGGGATAACATTGATCATAGATAAATACCAAAACGTCTAGTACTGCCTGACTTAATGATTCAGGCAACAGCAATGGCAAATACAGGGGATAGTTCGGGTTTATTCGGTTAAAACATAAAATACGATGCTCGGAAAAGTATGAATACAACATAAGAACTGGCACGAAAACAGGACAACAAGACGGGAAAGAGAAACGGGATGAACTTAGAGTGACCAGTGAATATACTGTGCCGATGTGTCATACGATCTGGAGTGTTGCTCAAGTTCCATGTGTTGCACGCTGTTTTGCTGAGGCAACTCAAGCCGGCCGAAATGTTGAGCATCAGCAGGCTCCAAGGTTTGCAAATACGGGTTTATGAATGTGCCATGGGGCATTGGTTCGGTGTTCATCATGTAGTTAACACCAAGAGCCGAAGCTCGGTTTTTGGAGCCCCATGGTTGCTTTGACAGAAGAGAGAGAGCACAGCTCGAGTCACTAACTCCCGTGAAGCATTCTCCTTGAGAAGTTGCGGTACCGGAAAAACCGGTCCCTCCTGGTGAACCTTGAAGGAAAAGATCACCCGAAGAAGGATTCTCTGAGTTGTTTGGCCACGGATGATGATGTTGAAGTGACTTTCCTGGAGCTGTGTTTTGATTTCCAGGCATGCGGTCCAACGATCTCATTGTTGGCGATGCATCTTTTCCGGAAACCCTTGAATAAGCCGTGAAATCCAAGATAAAGCTTCTACCTCTGCCATTGCTTTCTGCATCATAGTTGTTGAATCCGGACAAGATATCAACTACACACGTAATCGGAACTGCAAGTCAGAAAAGTTCAAAAACTGTGAACTAACCGATAACAGATGAAGATAGCCTGCTGTAATGAGAGGGAAATAATGATCCAGGTGATGGTTTTCTGCGACGCTCGTTGTGACCAGCTAGCCGTCTACGGCAACTCCGTTTCACTTTGTCGAATTCAGGAAGCTGGTGAAACCTAAATTAGAGATTAGAACAAAAGATGTTAATGTTATTACACAAACAAAAAGATTCCGAATTTCTTTCATTGGAAACCAAACCCGGCAAGAACTCATAATATTCGACGTGAGTATAAGGATTGGAAACCAAACCTAAAGGGAGTAGTAGGGTTAGCCCATAGCTGAAATTAGGGTTCTCGATAAATACTCACATTAGTACGCGGATATGATATTCTAACGATCCAACACCCATACATAAACAAGCTCTAAAAAATTCAAGACCTTAGAACAATAGACACGCACTTATGTTACTCCGACTCGGACTTGATCCTATCGAAAACTTGGGTTTTATATCAGAAAGCATTGAACAAAATAGGAAACTATAATCAATGCTAAAAGCCAAATAATTTAACCAAAACTTGCATTCATATAAGCTCCAATAAACATCTCTAATGATGTATCAATGCAAAGAGTAAAAGACTACTAGCTCCCATGGAACTAATAAACCAATAGTCACGATAAAATCTTTGTTACTCAGATTCAAGTATAAGTCTCGAATATGTATAAAACAAAGATATGTGCTTCAAAACATGATACAAAAGCTACTGAGGGAACTTCCGATACTTTTGGAAAAAGTTTTTGAAGTTCTGTTTATCAGGCAGCTGGCCAAACCCTCCAACAATAGTCCCTTCCGCGAACCGTTTAGGGCTCTCAGCCGAGACGGAAGGCAAAACCCCACCAGGGACAATACCAACAATTGTTGGGAGTTTGACTATCTGCCTGGTAAGCGTTACTTCAAAAACTTTTCCCGAATTTGTGTGTATATATATAAGACAAGGGTATGTCTGAAGTTTTTTTTTTTTTAATTCTTCAATGTAATTAGAGGTACTGAACAAAGAATTTGAACAGGACTAATAAGTAGCAGAAAATAAAAGAGCTATCGAGTAAACTTCCGATTAGTTTGGGAGAATTCTTCAAAATGACATCCCACTTCGGGCAGTCGACTCAACCCAACAATAGTCCCCTTCGTGAACCCTTCAAGGCTCTCAGTCGAGGTGGGAGACAAAACCTGACGACAATACCGACTATTGATGGGAGCTTGAGCGATTGTTCGACAAAGCACTTCAAAAATTTCTTCCAAATTGGAAGCCGATTTAATTGAAATACAAATAAAAAGAACTTTAATCCATTGCAACTCAAAACACTAATCAAATCAATACAAATATTAAAAAAAATAGGGAAGTAAAAAGGTGAAACCTGCTACACTGCTGACAAAACCTTTGTTCAATACCAGCAACAATGGCTTTAGGTGATTTTGAATGAGTAACACAAACTTTATGCCTTGCATAATAAGCCTTAACATCACTCAGATCCACTTCACACCCTTCTACTTGACACCTCGGTGGTTGACCACCGTGAATCATCCCACCGACCCTAGGTTTCTTACAACCCAGAGGTGGTTGTGACGGTGGTGATTGAGTCTTCATAGTTGCAGGGCCACCGTTGACAGCGGCGGAGGAATCATTGAAGTAGATATTTCGACCCAACTTCAAGGCGTTGTTGTTGAGTGAATCAATGGAAGAACCACCTGAGTCAGACAAAGAACTCGAACCCATTTCCATGAGTGACTCAGTGGTGCTCTTTCATGGGTTTTATCTTCTTTATGTTATCTCAAAACTGTAAACAGAAACACACACTCCTACCCAATTTCAGAAAAGGGTAACTAAAAATGGGGATTCTTTTGTTTTTTCCTATAAAACAAAAGCATAATGAGAATAGAAAAAAAAAAAGTAAAATTGCACTAATAGTCACCTAATTAATAAATATTTTTAATTATTTAATTATAAAAAATTATAAAATTGTCATTAACTATTTAATTTTTCGTTTTTCTCACTACTTGATTAATTGTGACAATTTTCGTAATAATTTTAACTTTTAATATTTTTAAATTATGTCAATTCAGTGTTAATTCTAAAAAAATAAACCCTCAAAATTTAAACATTATGCAATCTTCTTCTTTTTTTGCAGTTTTGTTTTTTCCTTTTTCTGTGTGTGATATTGAAGTTTAATTTTAAAAGAATGAAAAAAGATGAAAATTGTTATTTTCAATGCTTGAGTGTTTTCATATTTTGTTTACTTCCATTCAAATTTAGCTGCTAAATTTGTTATTTTAGTTTTTTAGGTGAAGAGTCGCAAAGGAAAATAAAATTACAAAAAAATTAAATTGCACAATGTGTAAATGTTAAAGGTTAATTTTTTAAAAATCAAGACTAAATTGACAAAATATATAAATGTTAAGAGTTAAATTTATTATTATACCAATTTGAAAAGTTACCATTGTTAGCTCGTTGGGAACTAAAAAAGCTAAAATTAAATAATTGAATGATCATTTTGTAATTTTATAGTTAAATGACTAAAAACTACTAATAATTTAGAGATTACTTTATAATTTTTCTTAGCTAGAGGATAAAATTTTTTACTAATTATTAATTAATTTACACAAATAAATTAAGGGTTGATTAAAAACAAAAAGAAAGAGGGAGAGAAAATATTAAAAAATTGTGGAAAAAGAGAGAGAGAATATGAATTTGCTTAGTGAGTTGACACAAAAAGTGCCTCAATGCCAGCAATGAGAGGTGTGTATAGTGAAGGACTTCATCTTTCAACTGTCATCCAAATAAAATAATCCCCAACTCCCCCACCAAAGATTTTGAAAATGATGCTGATTTGACAGGTAAAATGATTAAGTTTACATTAATTAAACTTAAAGAGTAAACTAATATTTTTATTAAAATTTTTATCTATTTTTATCGTTAAAAATTGACATGGTTAATAGAATAATCAGATAGTTACTATCTCATTCAGATGTAAAATGACTAGTTTTTAACAATATGAGAATTAATTTACTTTTTTATCTAATATACAATGAATAATTTGTCCAATTTTTGAATAGAGAGAACAAAATGTAATCCAACTCCTAGCACAAAAGTTTTAATGATGCTTTTACCAAATTTGACCATGTTGACAAAGATTAAAACTTTAAAATTTGAGTAAACTCGAGTTCGTAATCAGCATGTTTGAGTAAACTTTATATTCGAGTTCATTATTTGTTTGTACTTTATATTATATTTATGATTATATTATATTTATATTTATATATTTTAAAAAAATTGAAAATGATTTAAATTAAAATTAACTAAATTTTAAAATAATCTCAATTTCAAATGGTTTAAATTAAAACGGTCGGATTTGAAATGAGAAATTTTGGTTAAAATTAACCAATAGAGTTAAACAAATTAAATTAAATTATTAATTTGTAAGAAGAGCTAAAATAAATATTTGTCCACTTAATCGAAGGATAAAAGGGCTTAAATTAAATTATTAAATTGTGAATTTGGATAAAAAATTTAAAATTGTCTATGAGTCAGACTAAGTAAAAAATTTAAATTCGTTTTCTAGGTCTGGGTCTAGCTTGAAAAATGTATTTAAAATTTTGCTAAAATCCGACCTGAATAAAAATATTAAAATCCAAGTCCAACTCGCATTAAATTTTTTAATAAAAAAATAATACATCAAATACGCTAAAAACATTAAAAAAATGCTTCTCGACAAATAGAAAAAAAAAAGTAAAAAATTCTTAAATAACACTAAGTTAATAGCAACTTAACCAGAAAATATTTTTAAAATAGTTACAAAATTAATAATAAAACAAGAGTTATACAATATCCAAACAATAACAACAAAATAGTAACAATATAATAATAAAATGATAGTAAAATAATAAAAAACAATAACAATATTTTTTTCCTACAAATTCAAGCTAGATCAGGCCTAGTTGAAACAAAAAAAAAACTTATCAAAGCCCAGCCCATTTTAAAAACGAAAAACTTATTTTTCAACTTAAATTTTTGTCCAAACTCTCTCACTTTTTAAATTTTTGCCCAAACTCTCTCACTTTTTGAATAGACCTTCAGATCGGATGAATGGCCTGACCCGTCAATAAGTCTAAAAAATTCTTTAATAATAATATTAGTTTAATCGATCAAAATCCACTATAAATAACAATTAAAATATCGAAATCTAAAAAAGAAAATTTAAATATAAGCAAAAGTATTCCATAAAATTTCAACAATAATACATAAAGCTCTCCATCCACATTGCTAGAAACATGCAAAATGAACCAACATAACTTGCCATATGTATGATACATAATACAGATGATATGCAATTTCTACTAAACATAACACATCGCTAACTCGATTCGAAAAAAACTTTGACATTAGCAACTCACAAGAAGGTCATCGACGTATACAAGTGCTTTCACTCCATCTGTTTTCGTCCTCCAAACCCTAAATCACATTGTAGAAGCCTTTTCTCATTGTATGGAAACGAACAAAAACTGTGGCGAAACACACGTTCTCGATTTTTTGTATAATAGAAAACATTAGTAACATCATCAAATCGAAAAACCCCGAAGTTGAATTCCGAGACTACACAAACGAATCAAATGTGACAAAAAGGAAAAAACTGAATCCATACATGAGCAAGCAAACAAGCATTACTTTTAGTATGAAAAAAGAAGGTAAAAGATACGGTGACGGTTATTCAAAACCTCATCATTTGCACTCAACAATAGCTTCGGCGGCCCGTTGAGGTTTGTTTTTGCGCCTGCTACCGTTTTGTCGATACCCCACAGGTTTAATCGAATCATCGGTGCTTAACTTTGTCGTAATCCCATTTTCTTTCGCCTGCATTGACCTTTTCCGTTTCCGTCCATTCTCCGCGACAGCTTGATTTTTCATCTCCTTGATTGGAACTGAACCTTTTACATCGCCACTATTTTCTTCTGTCTTCTCCACTTTGAGTTCCTCGATGATTTCATCGTCGTCACTCCTGGGATCTTCACGTGACGAAACAACAACAGCCTGCTTCTTTACTTTTCCTCTACCTCTTCTCATTGTACAAATTAATCACTTTCCAAAGCAATTTCGAACAAATTAACAAGGTTTCTGCAATTGTAAAGAAACAAAAACATCGATTCAGTAAAAAGAAATCGACACTCGTACAATTGCGCGAAATACATATCATACCAACAATACATTTGAGTAAACTATCAGTTGAATTACAAAAATTAAATAGAAAGGCAGCCACTTAGATTCTAAATTGATCTCTGAACTTAAAAATCTTCTGAGTCCTTCAAGTATCAGTATTATATCAATCAAGTCCTTAAATCAAATTATAAACACTGTGCACTTACTATATCGGCAACTTGAAATCTAAAGGGTTAAAAAGAACAATGTCCCTAAGATTTAAGAAGGCTAAAAAAGGCATCAAATCCAATTCATCAATACAGTAAATACACACGTGTTTTAAATATGTTTCACGTCATATTTGAGCTGCATCTAATGCTTAAGCTAATGACTAAGCCAACGGAAAAACTTGATCAATACCAGGGGCGAAGGAAGGGGGGCAGGCAGGGGCCATGGCCCTCCCTAAAATGAAAAATTGCAGCTTTAGACCACCAAAATTCATAAAATCCTAAGTAATATATGGTAAAATTATAGTTTGACCCCCAAAAATGCTAGAATGTTGATTTAATCCTTTTGAAAACCATAAAGATATAAGCCAATACAATGGTGAAATTATATTTTAACTCTCATAATAATATATAACTTAATCTTGCCACGCTAAAAAATTTCTTGCTTCGGCCATAGTTGGTATGATATAGACCAGCTTAAAATCCGGATCATAGTTCAAGTACTTCTAGAGATATTAACCCTAAACTAAATGAAAAACATTCATGTAATCATTCCATCATTACAAACAAAATCATCCGCTTGTTCTTAGCTTATCTTGCAAAAGATATAACAAAAGAAACTGTATGTGTATGTGTGTGTGTATGCATATATACATATATATAAAGTTCCCATTTCTAAGGAACTTTGAAGAACTCACCTAAACCAGAAGAGAAAATCCTAAATGATTCATCCAACAACAGATTTTGCCCCTTTTGAAATCAATAAGAAATGAAAATTTTCCTGGATTTCGAATCCTCTTTCTATTTCCCTACATTTTCTGGGAAAAAAATAATCAAAAGCATAAGAAAGAGAGTAAAGCAACCTAATTTCAAACTGTATTTAACCCAACAATAAATCCATGTAATCTTCAATTTTCAGTAACTAACAAAAGATTTGAGTAAAGCAAAAGCTTTATTCATGTTTTTTTCAATTAAGTCCATAAAGCTTTCAAATCTATAACCCAAAACAGCTATATATATATATATATATATATATATATTCTTCATTGACTATAATTACACCACCAAACACAGCTTTAACTTCACATAAAGCAAGTACAACATAAATCAAATGATGAAGCTTACCTTGAAATATAGATCAATAATCTGCATCTTTGAAACAAATCCCATTGTATAAATCAATGAAGCTACTAAATCCCCAATAAAAAGAGTTGGGTTTTTGCTCTTTCTTTCAATGGATTTTTTTTTCAAATGTGAAAGCCATTAAAGAACAAAACGGAAGCTTCTTTTTTTTTTTTTTTAACTACGATCTGAATGAGAAACAGAGGGGAAAAAACCCAGATCAGATTATGTTGTGTAAGTTAAAAATGATGAACAATTAGGATTTTTTTTGGAGAAAAAATAAAATAAAATCAGAGGCTTTTTTGCTTTGCTTACTGTTTAAGAAGAAATTTATGAATCTTGTGTTCACCCTTTTTTATTAGATCATTTTATCTCAAGTTTGACTGTGGGTGTGTGTTTGGGTGGGTTCGACTTACACGTGTGCGGTGATTACATCTTAAATTTAGTGTCTGCACACTGTATTTTCACCCTTGGATTCGAATTCTGTGAGCTTGGGGTTGGTTTTTGAATCATACGCGAACGCTAGGAAAGCGTATATTAATGGATTCGAAAAAATAAAAATTAAAAAATAGTTTAATATAATTCGATTTAAATTAAATTATTCTAGTTAATTTGAATAAATAATTTGAGTTCGAGATTAGTTAAATTTTACAATTTAAATGATAAATTAATGTAAATATTCTTTTTGGTGTCTGTCAATTTTAAAAATGAATAAATCAGTCTTTTTCTTAAAAAAATTAAAAATTTTATAAAAATTTCAACATTTATATTTTTATAAATTATAAATTATGAAAAAAATCTAAAAAATATAAAGAATGTTAAAGTTTTAATTTTTTTCTAAAATAATAATTTTGTTGACCTAAATAAGTTAATTAATGATTTAAGTTTATCATAATAAAGTTTTTATTATTATTTTGTTTTGAAAAAGTTTTCAAACATATATGATTTTAAATTTATATGTTTTAATATAGAATTACTTATATTGTAACAAGATTTTAATTTGACACGTTTTATTTTTTTTAAATTTAACTAGAACAATTTCACTCGATTCAACTCAATTCAATTCAAAAAATTTCAAATCAAGTTAAAATAATAAAATAAGACTCATCAATTCTATTAACTCAAAGTCTTTTCATTCGACTCGATTTAATCGAACACTCACCCTTACGAAAAATGATCATTTTTTTCTGCAAATGTGTTTGATAGGAAAGAGAAAAAATAAAAAATATTTTTTTTTTCATCTATTGCTCAATAGAGTTGAAAAATAAAATGAAATAAAATAAAACATTTGAAAAACGAATAATTTTAAACTAATATGCATTTTTTTGTCATTTTCTCTTCTCTCGTCATTCCAAATTAGAATGATTGATTTTCATGTGTTATGATGAAATATGATTATCTGTCATATTTTATTTCTTCTCATTTTTCTTCTCAACCAAATATACTCAAATTTCATTCTCCACTTTTTCACCCAACCAAAGATACTCTTGGTGCTCGTTTGAATTATATATTCATGAGTTACCAAGAAACTTTTTTATGATTCATGAAATTTTTTTTAAGGTTTATAATTATAATAATATCATTTTCAAAATTCAAAATTAATTTTTTTTCTTAAGAATGCAAGGTGCATTATCATTGCATCCATATTCAAATATAAATTTAAATTTGAGTGTAGGTATCACATAAAGGTATGTATTGGACTGGATAATTTTTAGGATTATTAAAATTGGTAAAAGCACATTTGCGGTCTCTCATAATTTTAATATTGAGCAAATTAGTCCATTTACAAAAATGGAACAATTTAATCCTTACTAAATTAAAAGTAAGCAAATAAGTACAATTAATTATTTTGTTAATGTTTTCCATCAATTTTATATAATTTTGACTCATATAATATCAAATTTAACCTTGGATATTTATATATTCTATGTAACTATTGATAGAATCTATAAATATTGTAGGCTAACTTTCTTAAATTAAGATCAAATTGACAGAACGCGTAAATTTGAAAGCTAAATTATTTATTATACTAATATAAAATATTTACAAATAATCTCGGATCTTTTTAAAAAAGGATTGATTTATTTAATATTAAAATCGAAAGAAATTAAATTCAAAATATAAATCCAATAATGAAATTTGACGTCATAAAAACTTAAAAAAAAAAACTGTAACATGATTCAATGAATTATTGTTGAATTATATAATCCAAACTCTTCATTTACATGCACAGCTCTTTACATCTCCTACTTAAAGTAAAGAAAACACTAATAATTTCTCGAGAAAAGAATGCCCAAAATCAAAGATCCAATCCTTAAAAAAACCAAACAAAGAAATGATGAACAAACTGATCAAAACGAAGCTAGTTCTGGGTAGGATTCGAAACACTAGTTGGTGCTTCCCTTAAACTTGACTCCACAGCTTTCTTGGCCTCTTCGATGGCGCCACCATTGATGAACTTGCTTTGAGTTTTACCAGTGGGAAATGAAGAAGAAGATGAAGACAATACCATCTTTCTTGAAATCCGATACATTTCTCCATGGCAGGTGAGACTCAATGAAGAACATATTAAGAATATGTGAAATATAATTAAAGCATGGAAAGCTATTGAATTCATTAGAATTGCAGAGAAGGAGAAGAGGAAGAAAAGATTACAGTGACTTAAAGAGAGAAAATGAATGATTCAAAAGGATCTGTAAAACTTTGGAGTTGGTTTGTTTTTAAGGGTCAAGAACATGCATGCGTGCTCTTTTTGCACGTGGTTTGCCCATAAGCCCTCCACTAGCATATCATATATATATATATATATATATATATATATATAAAATTTAACTTAAACAAAATAAATAGAATACGATATGAATGGAATTTTTAAACTTTATATATTACAAATAATTAGTATGTGAAATTATATATAGGTTGTATATATCTTTTTAAGAGAGGGTGGAATTTAAATTATATTTTTTATGATAGTAAAAATGAAAATTTATTATTTTAATAATTTATATATTTATAATTTTTAAATGATTAAATTAAATAATATTTTGAGGGTTAAAGTATAATTTTTATCATTACTAATTTAAAATTTTATAAATTATAAATAAGTCCTTTTAATGGTCTAGACCCCTGCCAACCCCTCTGACTTTACCATTGATTAAGAATGACTTGCTAGCATGCAAAAAATTTTAATCACAACAATTAAAAAATTCTCAAATATAGTACTATTATTAGATAGTTTTCATGTTTTAGTCTTCCAACTTCAATAATTTTCATTTTGGTCACTCACTGTTAATTGGGCTAACATAATGCTACTATACACTCAGTTTTAATCACCCAATTTTAGCAAAATTATCACCGTGGTCACTCATTTTCTATTCTTATAGAATTAAATTTATTTTTTCAAAAGAAAAGAAAAAAATAAAGAATTAAAACCTAGGCAATTCCCTATAAAAAATACAGATTTTTCTCAGTAAAAGCCTAAGTATTTTCCTATGAAAACTTAGGATTTTCTTTGTAAAAGCCCATGTAATTCTCTTAAAAAAAAAGGTTTATCTCTTTTTATTAGAAAAAAAAATAAAATTTATTCTAAAAAGGAAAAAATAAAGGAATTTAAAAATTAAAATGATTTTCCTCTAAAAATTAGCTTTTTCCCATTTTACTGAAAATTAAAATTAATTTTAAAAAGGGAAAAAAGTAAAGGAAATTAAAAACATAATTTCTTTTTGTAAAATCCCAAGTGTTTCCTATTTTATTAAAAAAACTAAAATTAATTCTAAAAAAAATAAGTAACCAAAATAAAATTTTACTTAAATGACTAAAAAAACTATCTAATGACAGTGCTATATTTGAGATTTTTTATCTTAGTGACTGAAATAAAAATTTATTAAAATTAAATAACTAATTATATAATTTACACAAATACTAATTTAAATGGCATATATATTACATATAGTTTACTCGTATTTATAAATTACTAACCTAAGTTCATTTTAGACTCACTCATATTTTTTTATTTTTTAAAATCACATTTATATTATTTTTAAATTAATATATTTTTTATTTATTAAAATTTTATATATTTCTTTTAATATGCTTAAATTATAGTATTAAATATTATTGTATATTTATGTCTCATTTGGTTACTATTGTAATAACACGAGAAAAAAACTTATTTATAAAGTATTTATTGTAATATTTAGATGTAAATAAAAATATGTTTAATACAGATTTAAAATTGAAATTAGATAGATTAGTAATAGCTCTTGTAAAAAATAAGACCGTTTTCCTTCTCAGCTACAAAAAATCATAGGAGTGGCTAAATATTATCAATTGATTTAGTTTAATATTAACTCATAATAAAATGTGTGAAAAATAATACTCCTACCAAATGTATTTATGTGTTGTAAATTACATAATATATAAAAATAACATAATATAATATATTAGAAATTTAGAAAATAGATCGAGCCAGGCTTAGGCCTTTAATGTTTGAGCCTAAGCCTGCCTCGCATATTAAAACGGGCCTATCCTTTTTATCCAAGACCATTTTCGAGGTTAATATTTTTAATCAAACATTCTCAAATTTCAAGTAAGTTTTTAAGTTTGGGTGGATAACTCAACTCTAGATTGAATGACCCTATAGTTACCAATGCAAAAGCTCACTCATAAAGCTCAAAGGGTTTAAATTTGCCCCTAGTTGGTTTTTTAAATTAAAAAATAAGAGTTGTTCCTAAATGCGGATTGTTTTGATCAATTTCAAATATCAAAATTTATTAATGTAATTGTTTTTCATAGAAGTTGTTCTAAACAAAAGTAGTTTGTCGTGACACTTTTTTCTGAAAAGAGTGTTTTAAACAACGACAATTCTTGAAAAACAATTGTTGTTCATAACAATACTTATTTTTAATATTAGTTGTTCTCAAATAGCAGCTATATTGAATGACAAGTATTCTGAACTAGAGCCCTATTCTAAACATAGTTATTTCGAACATAATTATTGCCGAACAAAAAACATTTTAAATAACAACTATTTTAAACAAGATTGTTGGAGTTATTCTTTTGAACACGGGCGAAGGGGGGAGGCATGGGCCTTATCCCCCCTCCCCAATGGAAAATTGTAGCTCCATATCTCCCAAATTTTATAAAATCTTAAAATAATATATGATAAAATTATAATTTAATCTCTAAAAATGTTAAAAATTTTGATTTAATCCTTTTTAAAACCAGTCAACGAAGAAATTGATGATTGGTCTATTCCATCTAGCCCACTTGTTGGAACCTTTATGTAAAATCAAATAAATCAAAATTTTAACTTCAATACCATTTCTAATTAAGGTGAAGCCAGAAAATTTTTTTAGGGGTCGAATGAAATTTTATTGTTTTAATAGTTTATATTTTTATAATTTTTAAAGGATTAATCAAATTTTTATAATTTTAAAAAACTAAAATATAATTTTACCTTTATTAATTTAATTTTCTTTAAAAGACTTAAATAATAATTTTCATTTTAGTGTGCCGTCCCTAGATTCCCCTACGCTTCTAACAAAACACAAGAGAAACTTCATATAATCACTTTCTTCCTTAATTAAAAAAGATGGGTGACTAACTTTTTTTTTTATCTTCCTCCTTTATTAGTATACCCAATTAATTAGAAGTATAATGTGCACTTAAAAGGATTTGAATTTTTTTATATAATTTGGATTATATAAATAATAAATAATAATTTTAAAATTTTATAGATCCACATGTTAAAGTTATTATACTCTTTAGTACAAAAAAAATAAATAATTATCGCTAAATTAATTTTAAATAATAAAATATTAGCATATAAAATGTATACATAATTACTGACTAAATTATAAAAATATAAAAACCTAAGTATACTTTTTACTAATCAAATTTCCCTTTCTTTAATTACAACACTTCACATCCACTAATTACTTATACGGATCTTTCTTTTCTTTTCTCCAATAAATAATTAATTTATTATTACAACATTTCACTTTCTACTAACATATTTTTCTTTCTTATTAGTAATTATGTTGATGATATTTTATATTTATTAAATTATTATACATTTATGAGCGAAAAATAAAATTATATTTAAAAATTAAAATAAAAAATAAATTACACGTGTATTTAGTTCAAATTTTATTATGTGTGTATTTATTCTTTTTATATAAAAGATATAAAAAGATAAAAACATCCTCAAAATAATATAATTTACTTTGTAAAGTAAATTTATCTTAGTTATTACAGATCTAAGTAGTGGTGGAGCTGGGAGGGGGCAGGCAGGGCCCTGACTCCTCTTAAAATGAAAAATTTTACATTTAGCCTCTTTATAATTTATAAAATTTTAAATTAGTAATGGTAAAATTTTATTTTGGCCCTCAAAAATGATAAAAATTTGATTTAATCTTTTAAAAATTATAAAGATATAGACTATTAAAATGGTGAAATTACATTTTTATTATCGGAAAAATATACAATTTAATTCCGCCTAAAAAAAATTTCTGGCTCCACTACTGAATTTAAGTTAATGTCCGATTGACTCATGATATCAAATCAATGAAGTACTCAATATATTGTATAAATATAAATTTTAACATATTCGTATATTAATATTTTAGCTCTCAATAACTATTAATTATCTAATTTAATTTCTTTAACCTTTAAATTGATGAAAAATTACATTATAATGTCTTCAAAAAATAATAATTCAATTTAAGCATTTTATAAAAAAGTATTTAAATTTTTACCACTTGAAATTGTATAATTTTTGTGATAGTCCCTTTAAGAAAAATTTCTAACTCTTATCCCAAACCTATACAATGGGGAAATTATCACTTTAGTATATGAATATAAAGTAAAATGCATCCTGTATTGAAAAAGAATTGATAAAAATCATAAAATTCTAAACCATCCTGTATTGCCAATGACAAACTTTTAAAAGAATTGATGATATTTTTGAAATTATTAATTCTTTTTGAGATATAAAAATGCATAAAATATAAAAAGAAATTGAAAAAGTTCGAGAAAAAAACTTTAAAATCTTTAAAAATATCTAAAAATTATTTTATATAATTATAATAATGCAAAATCATCAAAAAAACTTAAACTTAAAAAATTCTTAAAAAATAGATAATTAAGTAAAATGACTATATAATTAAACCAAAAAATCATCAATTGAGTCTTAACTTGGCTGGCATCGGCATTGTTGCCAATGTAGGAGAACATGGGTTTGAGTTCGTTAAAGCGTATTATCCTCCTATTTATGGATTGAAAAGGGGCTATAGGTAATTTTATGTATTGTGTCAAAAAAAACCAACATCATCAAAACCTATAATGAAATTATTCAAAAAAATTAAACAAAAAACTCGAGTAACTAAAGCCTTCTTTAATAACCCTTTTGAAAAATTAATAATTTTAATAGAAATACGGCTACCAAATTTTCTTTGCACCACAAAAGATCATATAAGCCTTTTATCTTAAAAAATTCTCAAAAATCAATAATTAAGTAAGTAAAATGATTATATAATTAAATAAAAAAATTTGTCGATCGAGTATTATCTCGATTGGCATGAGCATTATTATTAATGCAGTAAGACGTGAATTCGAGTGCGCTGAAGTACATTATCCGCTTATTTATAGATTAGAGAGGGATTATAAGTAATTTTAAGTATTATATAAAAAAAACTAATATTATTAAAACTTAGAAAATAATTTTTTCAAAAATTAAACAAAAAATCAAGTAACTAAAACCTTCTTTAACAACCCTTTGAAAAAAACTAAAAGTTCACATTTTTAATGATTTAAACATATAATAGAAAATGATAGAAATATGGCTACCAAACTCTCTTTGCACCACAAAAGCCTTATCTTATCCAAGTATAGTGTAGAAGGTTCTCTAATATCTTTATTATGTTCAAATTTCTTACCAAATTCTAGAGTTAGCCTTAGAGGTAATCATGGTCTTTGACTAAGGACTTCTACTTTTAGGTTTTTTCTTTACGCTCTTATCAACAATTGTGTTTTCAACATCACTTCAATACTCATTACGATGTAGTTTATTTGAAGTATAGTAATTTAACAATCCTCATAGCTTACTAGTTAATAGTGAAATGAGTTAAATAATTAATTTCAAATAATTGAATTATCAGATCATAATTTTTCGAAATTAAATATTAAATTATAAATTTAATGATTTTTGAATGATCATAAATGCAATCTCCCAAACATTTACCTTTTTTCTTATCAATTGAAGCATGTAGGTAAAAAAGTGTTTTCTTTTTTTTATCTCTTAAGGTATGTGCTGGAGCAAGTCCAGTAACTAATCATTTATATTCTATAATCATTTATATTCTATAGACCCATTAAAAGGGTAGATGTTGACCACGAGTTTTTAAGCTAGTTCATACCTAAGGTGAGAATCGAACCCTCGATCACTGATTAAGGTAAAAGAGACCATTAACTTCTGTAATTTGAATTCAATTTTTAAATAGAAGAGAAATAATTGTTGTAATCTTTGCAACAGTTGATTTAGTGACACATGTAAAATTTAGTCTTAAATGATTGTAATTTAATTGCTGACGTGTATAATTTTTGAATAATTTTTAAAAAAGGCTGCCACGTTTAATAAGGGATATTTTATCAAATTAAAGAAAATAATTCCTAATAGAAGGGGTTGAACATTGGGTAAGTTCTATTGGCTATTGCTATTGTTTTAATTCTATAATAATAAATTTAATATATTTTTTATTAATTTAATTTTTATTTTTTAGTTAAATTTGATCTTTAATTTTTAAAAAAGAGTAGAATTCAACTATCAATTTTTTAAAAAAAAGTCGAATTTGACCATTAATTTTTTTTTAAGAAGAGTGATTCTTCGTGGCCCTGCCTCTTCGGGATCATCATTTGGCGTATTTGGGAAAATCGTAACTCAAAGGTTTTTCAAGGAAACAGCTTGAGTCCGAAGGAGATTATTAATGTTTCGTACAGTTGGGCAAGTCAATTTCTTAACACTTTTAAAGAAGATGTGGTTTTGCAGCCAAAACAGATCTCAACGCGTCAAAAGTCAGGTAAGTATGTATTTCTTAATACTAATGGTGCAGTTAACTCTGTGTTTGGTTTTTCTGCTGCAGGTGGTGTGCTTCGAAATAGTAACGGGGTATGGATTTTAGGCTATAATCGTTTTTTGGGGAAATGTTCTGCGACAATTGCTGAGCTATGGGGTCTGTTGGATGGTTTATCTATCGTCAAAAAACAAGGATACAATGAGGTCATCATTCGTTCGGATAATCTCGAAAACATGATTTCTATCAGTGACAGCAAGCCTGGTGGTCCCAAAAGTGCACTAGTCAAGATGATTCAACAAATTTTGGCCTCGGAAGCGAGTTGGTCCTTGACTTATGTTCCCAGAAAGTCCAATCAAGTTGCTGATGCATTGGCTAAAATGGCCCTGTCGAGTGTTGACTCATTGCCTATATTCAAGGTTCCTCCTCTCAGAATTAAAGAAGTCTTACAGAAAGACAATTTTGCTGATAATCCCCTTATGATGTAATCGTTGTTTTATTTACCAAAAAAAAAAAGTTAAATTTTTAAACACGATAGCTCACATAGTAATCTAGGTGTACCTCATGCTTTTTATTTTTTTAAATTTTTATGGACTTTCTATATATTTTATACTTTTTTGAATTTTTTATTTTTCATATTTTATAATTTTTAAAATATTTATTGACATGACATTATTAGCATAAAATGCATATGTACTATCACGTGGGTTAACATACAAACATCATTAAAAATTAATATTTTTATTTATATGGAATTCCGTTAATTTATCATTTTAATTGAAATATCTAAAAATGTAAATGAATAAAGCATTTGATAAATAGTTCAATTTTTATTTATTTATATTCGTTTATCAAGTTAAGTTAAATAAACGGACATAAATAACATTTTAAAACTTATTTATTAAAAAATTATATTTAAAATTTTAAGTAAATTAATTTTGAATTTGATTTTTAGATTGAAGTTTTCTACTCTTTATAGAAGTTGAAAAAATAAATGAAGTCCGGAAAGATGAAGAGAGAAATACTTGTTGTAATCTTTGCTGCAGTTGGTTTAATGACACGTGTAAGCCTTAATCTTAGATAGTTGTAATTTAGTTGCTGACATGTATAATTAGTAAATTTGTTTTTTTAGATAAGTATGTATAAAATACATTGATAAATAAAAAAGTGAAAAAAAGCTGCTTTGATTGATTGAGTTTTAATTTAGTTGATATCAGGAGTGAAGCCAGAACAATTTTGTAGGGGGGCCGGAAGAAATTTTAATTTTTTATAGGCTATATCTTTTTAAATTTTAAATGATTAAATTGAATTTTTATAATTTTAGGGGGCCAAAATGTAATTTCACCTTTACTAATTTAAAATTTTTAAAAAATCTTAAGGGCCTAAATAGAAATTTTACCTTTTAGAGGGGCTGAGGCGCATGCCTGTCCCCCTGGATTCGCCCCTGGTTGATATTGATATTATTGTCAGTATAAGAGAATATGAGTTCAAGTGTGTTGAAGCGTATTATCCTCTTATTTATGAATTGGGAGGGATTATGAATAATCCCTTATAAAAAATAAAACAATGATTCGATTATTGAAATATTTAAGTCGTAAATAAACACAACGTTGAACTAATAATTTATGAACAATCCAATTTATGTTCATTCATGAATAATATATTGAGGTTTGTTTATTAAACAAAGTGAATAAGAATAAAGCTTATTTATGCTTGTGTAATGTTAATTTAATAAATTATTTAAAGCTCGTTGATTATTCGATAGATATATATTAATGAAATTATTTGTTTTTGTGTGCTATAGTATAATTATTAATATTAATATTTTATAGCTAAAATTAAGATATATGTTTATTGTTTGTTTATTTATTGTTCATGAACATATTTATTTAAAATAAAAGAATAAATATGTACGCATGTAATTTTAAATAAATGAACACAAACACAACTTTGAGATTCTTAACAAACATGAATAAACTGAGCACAAACAAACTTAAAAATAAATAAATGAACATGAACAAAAGCTTATCTGTTCACGTTAGATTCATTTACAGCCCCAGAAATGTCATGAACATTAAGAATTAACCTTTAAATATATTAAACGACACATTTAAAATATAACTAATATGATTTCCACTCACGCTTCAAGTTGGGCAAAGTATTTATTTCTTGACTAAATTAGAGTAAAAATTTAAATGTTACAATTTGCTCAAAGTTTTTGTACTCTTCGTATATTTGAAATTTAATCTTCATACTTTTATTTTCAAGAATTTAATCCTCTACTTTTTGAATTTAGGTTCATTTGTTAACACTGCTAAAATTCTTATGTTGAATTTGCCGGTGTCGCCTTTTGAACTTAAAAAAAAAAAACAATAACATTGTAACAAAATTGAATTTAATAAAGAATTTTAACGGTAATAACAATTCTTAAAAAAATTCACATCACCATTTTAATTAGAATAAAATATTTAAACTAACTAATGGCATTATAAAAGTTAAGATAAATTACATCTAAATAAATTTGAGTGAAATATAGAAATCAAATTGAAATTTAACCCTTTTTATAATCTTAAAGAAGTAGAGGGATTGGAATTGGAATTGACCCATGATATTCTCTAAAAAAAACGAAAAAAGAACAATATACAGGTGTCAATCGTGGAAGACCTTAGGCTATTGATTAAGCTTTTAACTACATTTAAATTAAAAAAAAAAAAGTTGGACTCCTTATTAAATACAAGAGTGATACTATTTAATGAGCAATACTTCTCTTGTACCTTCTTCTCCTTCTTTTCTCCTTTAATTTCCTAAACTATACTTCACATATTAAAAGTACTTTTTAGTTAATATAGTATATAAGGGTTCTCTTCTAATACGAAATTCCACTTTCGAAGATATGTCGATGTTAAAAAATAGATAAATAAATACATAATAATTTACGTGAAAAATTCTCAAATTAAAAGAAAATCGTGGTTATTGTGAAAGATAAAAGAGAAACCACTATATGCAAATTGTTACAACACAAAGACTATTCTCTCAACTCAAAGTTCCAAAGCAAATATTTAACCATACCCGTCAAACACTAATTTTTTTTTTTTTGAAAAAGCTAAATACAATGCTTAACACTTGACTTTATGCAATTTTAAACCAAATACTCGAATTCCTTCTATAAACTTCGAAACAAGATTAACAACAAGGGGCTGGCAGGAACTCCACCCCTAAATTGAAATTTTACCTCTCAAGAATATAAATTATTAAAATGATGAAATTATATTTTAACTCTCATCAGACTATGCAATTTAATTCTGACTCCCGATAAATTTTTCGAACTTCCTACTTGAAATGCCCATACCTTTATAAGATATGTAACTTTCCTTATTTTCTTTCTTCCAACATTTTCAATCTAACCTCAAATATCTTGTGCTTCATTAATAATTAATTTTATTTAAGGCTAATAGACTTTTATGCAATGTTATTCAAAATGAAGTGGCTACAAGTGATGCAATTAACAATAGTTAAGGTAGTGAGTAATTTTCTTAGTATCAGTCAAATTACTTGCATGCAATCAATGTGTGGTATCCAATCTTAAGCGATTTGGTGAACCATATAAAACTGAACTTTGCTACAACTTTTTTTAATGTCTACTTCAATCATGTCATGCAATCTAGCAAGTCCATCATATACCTTACTTGGTACCATGAAGCACTGATTTACGTTTTACGATTTATAAAGGTTAATTTTTTTTTTAAAATTCTTCTAAATAATGTTATTTTGGAGATATAAATTTAAGTTTTCTTCATAGAACTTAAAAAATATATTTTAATTTATTATTGTATTCAACACTTGTTAATACGTGTCGCGTTATTGTTAACTAATATAAAGTATTTAATATGATAGAAAGTAACTTTCTTGTAAAAAAATAAAATTTATTATAGGGATAAAATTGTTATTTTTTTATTATTTATATATTTTCTTTATTTTTATAACATACTTTCTTTCACTAGAAAATCATAAAAAATTATTTTATTTTAAATTCATTTTGAATACTATGGAATTATATTTTAAATTATATTCTATTCGTTAACAATAAACTAACTTTTTTTAAATAATAAATATCACTATAAAATGTTGAAATTAATAAAAAATTGTATTTTATTTTTTTGAGATAATTTTAAAATTTATTATAAGATTGTCGATTGAGTATTGAGTCTTAACTCAATTGGCATAGGCATTGTTACTAACGGAAGAACATGTGGGTTCGAGCACATTATCTTTCTATTTACATAAGTTGAAAAACGACTGTGAATAATTTTAGACATAAAAAAAATTACCATAAGGTTCCTAGCAAAATACTTAACGAATCAACCCTCACATTCTTAGGGGGCTACATCACATAGAAATAAAACTAAAATCTCCTCATAAAAGAAATATCAAATACCTATAAAGATTATAACCATATGTACTATATATAAACACTAGAAGAACACACACACATCCACTATATAAAGAAGCCCCCCACTTTCTCACAATTCCAACACTTGAACTACATCCCGTCATTATTCTCTTCTCCCATAATCCAATTCAAAGGTTTGAAAAGCTTTCAACAAATGTAATTGAGCAACATTTTTTGTGATGATCATATCATATGATATATAGCTTTTTGTGTTTTGCAGGGATGAAGGGCAATGATAAAAATGGCCTGAAGAAAGGGCCATGGACGCCTGAGGAAGACAGGATTCTTGTAGATTACATTCAGAAACATGGTCATAGCAAATGGAAATCAGTACCAGCTTTAGCTGGTTTAAACAGGTGTGGAAAAAGTTGCAGGCTTCGATGGACTAATTATTTGAGACCTAATATTAAGAGAGGCAATTTTTCTAGTGAAGAAGAGCAACTCATCATTGATCTTCATGCACTTATGGGCAACAAGTAACCTCTCTTTACTTATTACTTTTTTGAATCAATTTCTGCTGTAAGTCTTAATTCATTAGGTCAAATTTTACTATTAGTCTCGTATTTTACGTGAGTTGTGAGTTTAGTCCCTAAGCTCCAATTTGATTTAGTCTTTGTATTTTTAAAGTTTTGAATATTTAGTTCTAGCTCAAATGGTAGTTGTTGAATTCAGTAATTTAACGGCTATATTTGAGTAAGGATTGAAATTTTAAAATTAGAAAAATACAAGGACTAAAAATGATCATATTAGAATTTAAGGATTAAATTTAGAAACCACAGAGAATATAAGAACTAATAACACAATATAACCTCCATTTTTTTTACAATTATCTATCCATTATCCCTGCATGCGTGTATAAAATTATTTAAATTTTAAATTGGTCCCAAAACTTCAAAATATTTTAATATAGTCCTTAAAATATTAGTATTGTATCCAGGGGTAAATCTAGAAATTCTTTTAGGAGGTCAAGTTTTAATTATAAAATTTTGAGAAGTCAAAACATAATTTTATCATTTATTAAAGGACTAGTTTTTTCATTATTTATGAGGGGACTAAACAGGCAATATTCCATTTTAGGGCTCTTGCCTTCCCTTTAAAGTCACCCCTAATTGTATATTTAGATACTTACAGCTACACCTCAGCATGTGCTAGGTCACTCTACCCAGCCTGAATGTCCACTTAAAAAGTGGGTGGATTTGAAAAAAAAATAGGCCCGCTTTTTAAACAGGTCAAGTTTCGAGTAAGTTTTATTTAGCATGAGCTCGACCCAAATTTGCAAAAAAAAAAAAATTGTTACCTTTTGTTATTGTTTTGTCATTATTTTGATGTCGTTTTGTTATTATATTGTTATTATTTTGTTTTAGATATTGTATAACTCTTATTTTATTGTTAATTTTGGTATTATTTTAAAAGTATTTGCTTGCTAAGTTGCACATATATTAGTGTCATTTAAGTATAAATAATTTTTTAATTTATTTTTAATTTGTTGAAAAATATTTATTTTAATGTATTATATTTTTTAAATTTATTTTTATATAAAAAATTTTAATATGAATGGGCCAAACCTAGAAAACGAACCTAAAATACTATTGAGGCTTGGCCCGGCCCAACCCCTTATCACCTCTACTTACAGCTAGCTGTGAAATTAAACCTTAAATATTATTTCAGATCTAAAAATCACAAATCAAATTATAAACAGATTTATACTTATTAAATCATTTTCAAACAGTTCATGCGTATATTTTAGTTGATATTACGTCTGACGCAAAGATACAATTAATACCATATTCATATTTTAAATATATTATTTCTAAATGCTATATATGATTTTTTTTTTTTTTTTTTTAACATTTGAAGGTGGTCTGCAATAGCAAGACATCTCCCTGGAAGAACAGATAACGAGGTTAAAAATCTATGGAACTCGCGTTTGAAGAGGAAGCTTATACAAATGGGGATCGATCCAATAACTCACGAACCATTAACTGATCCCAGGTTACACCAGTTGCTTGCTGCTGCTAGCTTTAGTAACCTCATTAACAATCCATTAGACATCATCAATGCCCTTATGTTACAATCAGATGCTGTTGCAACACTTGCTAAATCACTCCATTTGTCTCATAACATGCTTCAAGCTCTAGCTAGTACCCCTACGACAATGGCTTCTCAAGACCCAACAAAAGCTTGTTCCACTAGCAATGAATATCAATTTGGTTCTTCTTCAGAGTCACTGCCTGTTAATGTTCCAAATTTGGATACTACTCCTCAGCCTATTCCTCCAATGGCTCCTAGACCGACTATTGTTGATAATCACCATGAAACCAACAACATCACTAACCCTTCTTCAACTACCTTTCAAGAATGGGATGATTTTATGGATGGTGGTGAAGCAAGTGAACCTTATTGGAGGGATATTATAGAGTATGTGTATACAAACTCTTTTTTTTTTTGGTTCTTTTTTTTTGGCTTTAATGCACACCGCTTACTTTTTCTTTTGAAGTTTTGGAAGTATCCTTGCGAGTCTAGGAGGGTTTGAAGCATTGACCTATAGTATGGGAGGTATAGCACGAGGTTAGATCGGGCTTAAGTATGATATTAATATATTTTATACTTAATCAACTTTGGCTCGACTAGGAATATGAGTCTAAAATTTTACCCAAACCCACTCATATTTGTAAATTATTAACTCAAATATCCTCGTGCGTCTAATAGGATTCAAACCTCTTATTTATAGCATATAGGTCATTGTAGGCCGGGTTAGGTTTAAATATGATATTAATACACTTTATGCTCATCTAAGCTCAACACGACATGAAATATAGATCTAATTTTTACCCAAGCCTAACCCCTATTTTAAAATGGGCATAATTTTTTGTTTAAATGCATTTTCCGAACCTAATGTTTTTGTCCAAATACCTTTAAATTTAAGGTGGAGCTTTGAGCCTTAACAAATAATCTAATCCATAAACAAATCTGCTATTGAATTAGGTACTTCCAAGACTTCCCATAAAATATTGTTAAGAGTTTAACCTATGATAATTCAAAAACTATCCCCCAAAATAGAATACCCTCAACAATTAAAAATACATTTTGTTGGTTTATTTATTTATGATCCATAACTTCTTTTTTTCTTGAATTGCAGCCAGGCATCATCTCAGTCATGGTCTATCTCTTAGTTAAGTGGAGCTGTGGGATTGAATAAATACATACGTATATATAAATAAATAAATTATATGTATGTATACATACATACATACATATATATATATATATCAAGAGTTTGGTCTAATAACTTGTCGAAAGCTTAGCATCATCAGTTAAGAATTGGTATCTCATTAGATGTAAATAGGAGGAACATAGGTTTAACTTTTGATTTTCATCCACGTACAATACTCAACTTAAACATATAATCCATATATTTTAATTTCTTATAATTTGATCCTCATGCTTTAGTCGAAATCACTAATACTATTAAAAATTCCTTAAATCAATTGATGTGATTTTTTCAAAATTCAAATTTTTGTATGTCATTTGTAAAATGGAATTATGATTATGAAATAATTATTTATGTTAATGTGTCGTTTAAAATAATCATCTCAACCTCATGGTTTGGAGTTTTAAAAAAAAAAATCACGTCAACAATGGTAGTAATTCGGACTAAAGCATAACAATAATAATAAAAGGATCAAATTATAAAAAATTAAAGTATAGAGATTAAAATTTCAATTTGAGTATAATACAGAGATAAAAATCATAATAAGTTAGTTTGTGTAATATCAACTTGGATTTATATATATATTGATATTAGATTGTGGGATACTTACATGTGGGTGAAAAATATTTTGATGTAAAATTGTATGTAAGAATTGAATAAAGTGGAAAAGCTTAAGGGTTAAAACTTATAGTATTTTAGATTCAAGCTTCATTGTGTTTGAGTTTTTATTTATTTTAGAGTTAATTATACTGTATGTTTTTAAATTATGACATCTTCAGTTTAAATCGGTTCTTAAACTTTAAAACATTTTAATTACATCCCTTGATTGAGCAGAATTTTTTAGTAATGAATGAACATTATTAATACAATCTTGATGGTTTGAAATATGATTAAAATGCTTTAATGTTTAAGGATTGTAGTGTAATTAACTGTTTATATTATAAAGAAATATAAAATACTATTCTTTAATCAATTTTCAACTTGATTGGACTTTTTGAGGTAGTTCTTTCCTTTTATCCAAATGGAGATTTAGGGAATTTGCTTGATGACAGCTAACCTTACCCATTAATTCTTATTGATGAGTTAATTAAGAGAGTCGTGAGGGGTTTTTCATTAAAAACTCAAAATATATAAATAAAGTGGTAAACTATAAAATAGTCACTTTTGTTTGTCTTAGATTACATTTTAGTCACTTATGTTTGAAATGTTACGTTTTAGTCACTTACGTTATCATTTTGTTATGAAATAGCAACTTTGACGTTAAGCTTTGTTACCTCCATAAAGGCAATCTTACGTGACATTCTAAATGGGTTTTTAATTGCCAACTTGGATGTCCAACTGGGATGATAATAGTTTTTCAGTCAAAATGGAAAAGAAAACTAAAGGAAAAAGGAGACAAACTGTTTTTCTTTTCCATTCAAGGTGTAATTAATTTAAAATTTTTAATTAATTAAATTTATTTAATTAAAGACCTATTCTTGTCCCAATTGGACATTTAAGTTAGCATCTAAAACCCATTTGGACTGCCACGTAGGATTGCCGTTAGAGAGGTAACGAAGCTTAACGACAGGTGATGAATTTGTAACAAAACAATAACGCAAGTTACTAAAATGTAACATTCCAAACATAAGTGACCAAAAAATAATCTGATGCAAACAAAAATAACTATTTTTATAGTTTACCCTAAATACAAGAATATAAAATGATAAGGAAAATTATGATTAATGTGATCTGAATTTGAGTGATAATATGAAAAAAAAAATGATCTAACATGAATAACATAATTTAATATTTTAAAGATAATTTTCATTTTATTTTATAATATATTTTACAGGAGAGAAAATTATATTAACAGGGTTTCAACTTTTATTGTTGAGTTGTCAACAAAATATTTTAACCGCTACTCTTTTATACTTTTTTTTATTAATCTCGTTATAGGTTTTGATCACATCTATTATTTTTGACATAATATCTAGAACTATCCATAGCACTTCCCCACCTCATAAATAGAAGGATAATGCGTTTCAGTGCACTCAAACCTACATCCTCCTACATTGACAACAATGCCCATGTCAATCAAGTTAAGATTAAATCAAAACTTTTATACTATTTATGGATAACCTTTTTCATATATATATATATATATATATATATAGGGTTCAAATATTTTAAGATACTAAAAAATATATAATCTCTAACAGTAAATAAAAGCTAATTAGTATTAAAATTGATTTAAGAAATAAATATAGATTATGCTAAATGTTTTGTGATTTTTTAATTATTTTGTTTGATCAAGATGAAAAAAAAAGGAAAAACAAATGTTTTTTAAGATATGTTTTCTGTTATTTTTTTTTGTTTATTTTAAAACATTATAAATTTATATTATATTTGTTTATACAATATAATTCTAATATAGAGGATTATAAATTTATATATATATAGTTTATATTTTATCATAGAGAGAAAATTTGACGCATTCGTGTATGTGAGTCATGTTTTTGTTATTTTTCATGTTATATTATGTTTTGCATAGTTTATTTTGTTAGTAAGTTTTTTAAATTAATGGGCTCATATATTAGTATGATCGTACTTATAGTAAAAGTATTATGGAGGTCTTTATAATGGGAGTCAAATTGCATTTTAACTATTTACTAAAAAATAGATAAATTAACCTCTATCCGTTAAATCAAAGAGTAAATTAGTTTTTTTGTTAAAATTTTCATCCATTTCTATTATCAAAAGCTAATGTGATTGACGAAATAACCAGACAATTGTACATGGTATGCCACGTATATCTTATGCCGACATACAAAAACTAATTTTTAACATTATAAATAAATAAAATTTTTACCTAAAAGATTAATTTATTCTTAAACTTAATATACTTTTTTTTTTTTAATTGAAGAGTCACAATGCAATTTAGTTCCTAATATCGGTTTTGTCATAAATTGTGTCGCATTTTTAAGCCGAAAGAGATCAACTCAACACAAGAGAGCCGAATTGTGGTATCATATAAAAATATATAAAATTTGTTGGGCTCTAAAATTTGAAGAAGAAGAGGCCCAATGGCTTTAACCAAGCCCAAAATTAAGATTGGGCTAAAAGCTTATGTCTAAAGCCTAAATGAAAAAAAAATGAAAAATAGGCTCTTGTTAATTAGAGGTAGATCACGCTTCAATGTATTCGAAATTAGTATTTTTTTTAAACAATACTTGAAATTATTTATATTTTCTCTCAATCCTTAAATAAAAAGATAACACGCTTCAGCGCACTTAAAACCAGTAGAAGAGCATGCATCATATTAATGTGAAGTAATATTTGAATCAAAACCGACCATAATAACAAATTGAATATTATGATGCATATTGGTTTTCGATTTTCTCAATTTTTTTGCTCAATACTCTTGGGAATGGGGATGATTGGATATCTGCAATTTTCGTAATACAAAAATTTAAATATAAATATGCAAATTTATTTTAAAATATGAGTTCATTTATTATACATAATAGATATAATGTGAATTTAAAATAAATAGCTATTTATAAAATATCCGAATATACTAAATATATGAATTTAATAAATAAATTTAAAAAAATGGCAAAGTGAATAATAGATTCTAATTATACTATTTGCAAAAGTAAATTAGATTTTTGAATAATGGATATTTGAAAGCTCACATTTATTTTAACTCTCAATATGATGTGATAATAATTATAATTTTAAGATTTGAATATTATGTCCGAGTCCTACCACATGTTGTGAAAAAATACTTCTTCAAATCACCAACAATAACGAAATCAATAATTTTATGGTAAAAATTGTCGATTGAGTCTTAACTTAATTAACATAAGTATTATTGTTAGTGCAAAAGAACGTGGTTTTAAGTATGCTGAAGTGTATTATTCTTCTATTTATACATCGAGGAGAGGTTATAAATAGTTCTAAACATTATATAAAAAAAAAGTACAGATATGATCAGAATCTGTTATGAAATTATTTTAAAAAAATTTATGATAAAAATCGAAATAAAACTATAAAATTATATTAAAAATTTAAATCAAATTATTAATTATAAAATCTGCCTCTAACCTCCAAACATGTCGATTTCCTAGTCAGATGGATTTTCAATCAATCATAATAACAGTATCGTGATTACAATTATTATTGATCATCAAAAATCGATTGTTAACATAAGGTTTGAATGTACCAAAAAAAAAAAAAAAAAAGGCAAGACACATTTTCAATGTTTTTGATATTAAATAAATTCATCTTTTAAAAGTTTTCATCAATTTTACATAATTTTATGATATAATAATAAATTTAGTCCTTAATATTTACATATTTTACATAAATATTGATAGAATGTGTAAATGGTATGAGCTGAAGTTGCTAAATCAATACTAAATTGACAAAATGTATAAACTTTTATAGCTAACTATATTATTATACTAATAAAAAACATCTACAATTGATAAAAAGCTCAAGGGGCAAATCCAGAAAAATTTTTTCTAGAAGGGTTGAATTTGAATTAAAAAATTTTGAGAGGGCTAAAAATGTAAAAATTCACAATTTTCCAAGGGATTAAATTATAAAGTTTTCATTTTTGAAGAGGTCGTAAATTAAATTTAAAATTTTAAGAGGGATCAAAATAGAATTTTACCTAGGAGCAAAGCCAAAGAATTTTTAGGGAGGGCTAATTAAATTATAATTTTTACGATAGTAAAAATGCAATATCACCATTTTAATAGCCTATATCTTTATAAAATTTAAAGGATTAAATTAAATTTTTTATCATTTTAAGGGACCAAAGTGTAATTTTATATTTATTAATATAAAATTTTAAAAATTTTAAAAGTACCTAAATAAAAAATTTTCTATTTATGAGGCCAAGACCCCTGCTTGCCCCCCAACTAAAATAATTTAAGACTTTGCAATTTCTGAAGAAACTAAAGAGTCGATTTTTCATTTTGACAGGTTTGGCCCCTCTAATCTCACCCCTAGTTGTTGACTTCTGAAATTAATTTTTGGAGGAGGACCAGTATATTTAATGTCGAAATAAAAAGAGACTAAAAGGGGTATTTTTACCATAAAAACGCACACGTACAATTGGGTTGCATAAAATATCGGTTCATACCATGATATTGCCATGAAACTAGTGGCCATGAGCTTCATCTTTGTCCGTCTGAAAATGAATAGAAGTTATCCAATTATAAATGGGGAAACTATTCATTACCATCCCTTTTCAAGTAAAAGGGTTGGCCACAAAAAAGGACTCAAAATATACTGGAAAAGTATTTCAAGCTTATCGAAGATGACAAAATGAAAGCATGTGATTCTACTACTACTAGGAAATTCTATGGCCAAAAAATAAATTATGGACAAGTGATGGGGATTGACCATTGTCTCCCTTTTTAAGTGGCTTGTGTTTCCTCAATAGTCAATTTTAGGCATACAACTCCGTACTGTTCTCGGTTCAAGTTTCATTTCTCTACTCTAATGAGAATATGAGTATTTAAAATTGTTTAAAGAAGTGAAGAGTTCAATAGGGTGAGAATGTCTCATCGGAACAGACCCATCAGGGAGACCAATTTTCAGTTAAAACTAAGAAATTTTATCCAATTAGTTTAGACACTTTCTGTTTGAATGGTTTGGTCAGTATTTTTTGGCTATAAGTTGGTTTTGTTGGTTATTTAGGTTGGTTATCCTTTTTTTTTTTTTTAATTTTTAAGTCGACCGATTGAAAAAATAATATAATTTAATTTCTTAATTATTTAAAATGGATCTATACTTTATAATTCATAAAATAAATATAAATTATTCCTAAGTCGATTAAGACCGAATTGATCGACCTAAAGTTAGTTCAGTTACGTCGATTTTTGAGATCTAATTCGACCGGTTGATTTTTATAAATTATAGTTTATTAAATCGGTTTAATAGGAAAACTGATTGAACTGGTTGGAAAACCGAATGGTTTCCCCTAGCGCCCTACATCCTCAAACTATGACTCTCATTTCAAATTGATCCTTAAATTTCAAATAATTTTAATTGCATCTTCACACTGTAGCGACGTAAAATTTGCTTTGCAGCATTGGTCGCTAATTGTGGCGATTTATGAAATCTGAATTTCGATTTACTAAAACAAGGGAGTCGCCACCGATCTTTTCTCTAGGTGTGATCGGACACCTAATAAAACCTCTTTTTAACAAAAACTTGTTTTCGGATAAAAGAAGGCCGAGTTTAGGTCTGCGTTAAAATTCAGAGAAAAATAGGGTTCGGGAGTCAATTACGCGCGGGGAAGGTATTAGCACCCCCGCGACGCCCAAAAATTGGTATCTTATTAAACATGTGTTGTCTTGATTCTCAAAAATGCAAGTCCAATTTGACGTTTTAGTCGCGATCCGATAAAAAAACAAGAGTTTTTGGATTTTTGATTTTTAGAAGGACGTCTCGTTTTTTAACACGAGTCGACAGATTTCACCCAACATAGCGATGGAATCGACGATCGAATGTTAAATCGACACGTTGCCTTATTTATTGAAAATATGGAAAAATATTTTAAAACAATAAAAAAAATCGTAGTAATGTTATAATTAAATGCAATTTGCATATATATTCAATTTAGAAGCATGCAAACAATAAAACGCGAATATATGACGAATAATAAACTTAGTAATTACACAACATTAACAAATACATACGGTATTAAACAAGATAATTATGATATTAAAAAAATCTATAATATTGAAAGTATATACATACACATAAAAAACATATATTTAATATAATATTAAAAATATATAATATGCGTATTTTAGAAATAATAATAATATTATAAAACTACTATTAGTAATACTACGTAGAAAATATACATATATACTAAATAATAATATCGAAAGTACATACATGGTGCATATATACATGATATAGTTATTAAAAGTATATACATAACATAAATATAATAAAATATATATATACATAATAATATGGGTGAAAAGTCCATTAAAATACGGCATATATATAAAAACACAATATGTACATGGCGATATAATGAGAAATTTGTATATTTGAAATGAATATATAAATATATCTATATATATATACACGTAAATAATAACGATAATATTAAAATAAATAATAGAGAAAATAGTGAATATAATGATAAATATATGAAGATATATAAGATATATGATAAGGTATTTAAATATATATACATAATATATATTAAGAAAAATAATATCAAAACTACTACGAGTATAGACGAATACATACATGAATTTTAAAAACAAATATGTAATAATACTAAAAACCGGTAAAATATATACACTTATAGGTATTAGAAGTTATAAAAATATTTACATAGGATATAAGTAAAATATAATATAAAAAAACATTATAACATGTGTGTACATAAATTTTGAGTGAAAATAATACTAATACTAAAAATAATAGTAATATGTTAACAATAGTAATAATAATGATAATAATAATAATAATAATAATAATAATAATAATAATAATAATAATAATAATAATAATAATAATAAAACACAAAAGTCGAATATAATATGATAAAAGTAATAATAATACTAATATTAGACATAAAATATAATAATAGTAAATAGATATAATAATGATATGGACATAACATAGTATTTAAAATATATAACATAATATTAAAATATTTACATAATAACATAATAAGAAAATGATAAAACATATATTAATAATAATGTTACTTAAATACATGTATAAATATTGAAGACAACAAAATCTATATTTAATATTAACAACAATAATACATATAGTATAAATAATAATAACAATAATAATATTAAAATTAAAAAAATAACGAAAAAAAACAAATAGGGACGAAATTGAACTAAAAACGGAATCTTTGGGGCAAATTCGTGATGAAAACGGAATAATAGGGCTCATTTGAACACGGGTTAAAACAACAAGGACCGAAACGGAAATTTGTCCGGGCCCTTAAAATGGTGTCGTTGAGAGGAGGATCAAATCGAAATCAGCAGCAAATTCAAGGGCCAAATCATAATTAAATTAAAACTTGATTGCATGACGGTGTAAAAGCGGAGGGGCTAAATGCGCAAATAGCCCCTCCGTGGAAAACACGCGGATCCTAAAGCGGGTCCGGGTCGGATCGGGTCGGGTCAAATTTTAGTATATAAATAAAAAATTTTTGGTTTTGCCTCATATGCACGGGGGAAGAAAAAAAAAGAAAAAAAAAAAGAAGAAAGGGAATGAGAGAGGAGGGAGAAGGGAAGGAGCCGGAAGCGATTTCCGGTGGTCTAAAATTCTTATTTTTTTCCCCTTTTTTTTATATTTTAAAATATGTATGTATTTGTGCGTTATTTGAAAGAAAAGGAAAGAAATAAAACGGGGAATGGGTAAAACAGATTCGAATTAATATTTTTTTACCTGTTTCTGATTCGATGTTTTTTGATGTTTTGATGGTCTGATTTTAAAGATGTTTCTGTTGCTTTGATACTATTTGCGCTATTACTTTAAAATTCTCTAGTTGGTATTGATTTTTTGCTAAGAAAAATCCGAGGGCCAACCCCTTTACAAACTGTTTCGAATCGGGTTTTATAGCCCTAAAATTTTACAAGTTGCTTTTCAGTTTTCTACTTTCTGTCCTGTCTCGTTTAATTCCTTGCAGAGATTTGGGCGGTGCTGAGCAGTCAAGGGCGGTGGAGCAGGGCTGTCAGAGGCCAAGTGGGCAGAAGGCAGAGGCAAGTGGGCAGCCGAAGGTTCGGGTGAGGGTTAGGGTATAGTCGAGTTAGGTTTTCTGTTAATTGGGTTAGGGGTTTGGTTGATCGGGCATTGGGCTTTGATGTAAGGTAATTGGGTTTGGGTATTTAATGTAAATGGGGTTTGGGTTTGTAGTGTTTGTAATGTGTATGGGTTAGGGGGTAAGGGTGTTTATCGGGTTGTAGTTGTAAAGGCCAAAATTGGCCTATGACACACACCTTCAAGATTATATCTATTAGTACATTCTATTACTAAAATCGTTAATTTAATCGTTAATTTAGAAATATTTAGTGCAATTAACCTTATAATTATTAGCCTCTAAATAATTAAGAGAATATATATCAGCATTTTTAGGGTTAATGATTCTGAACGTTCTAATTGTGCTCTAAAATTCGTATATGCGTGGTATATGTGGATAATTATTTATTTCTTACGTGGCAAATCAGTTGAGTTAAATTTAATTAATTAAATTTTTAATTTTAATATATTTTTATATGATGAAATTACAGTTTTAGTTTTATTATATAAAAAGAATTCAAGTGTAAACATATTTAATCAAATTCGAATTCAAGTTTAAATATAAAAAATAATAAATAAATTTAATTAGTATTAAATTTGAGTAGCTCAATTCAATCTCGAGTGAAACTTAAACTTCTAATTTAATATTCCATCGAATTCTCGAATTTGGAGCTGAGCCATTGCGATTACTCATATTCAATTGGATTACACCCTTAACTTCTACCCAACATTTTCTTATCGCTTTAATTTCAGTATGTAGTACGGTTTAATAATGATGCTGGTCCCTCTAAAAGTGTCAATTTTAAAGATTTTCTTTTTATTTTATTTTGACATTTTTTTTCTTTTTCTTTATAACGTTTTCAATAAGTTCAAATTGATAATACGAAAAGCTAACTATCGATGATCAACCAATTTATATCTATAAGTAATGGAGTCTGAAATTTTTTTAGGGGCAGAATTAAATTGTATATCTTTACTGTAATAAAAAATGTAATTTTATCATTTTAATATCTTATATCTTTGTAATTTTTAAAGGGTTAAATCAAATTTTTATCATTTTGGGGGGCTAAAGTGTAATTTTACCATTACTAATTTAAAATTTTATAAATTATAAAGGGCCTAAATTAAAATTTTACCATTTTAGGAGGTTATAAACTAATTGAATGTTTAAAGCTATTCCAAAATAAATTTTATATCTATGACTTTGACTACAACGACTATATATGGTATCCATTTGGATGCACTCATGTAAAAATACATTAATTTGGAAATTCTAACATATTAAAAGGACTAAAATCACAATTAAACTATTCAAAATCTTGAGTTCGTGATTTAAGGATATCATTGTTGAGTTTGATTTGTTAGAAAAATGTCTGTGCTTACATTTTTATTTTGTAGAATACAAATGAAAGGTGAATTTGTACATTATAAACAAATAATTAAATTATTATTAAGAAGTTGATATGAATACGATATAAATAGATGAGAAATTTAAATTTAATATAATTGAATTATTAATATATTGATATTTATATAAATATAAAACCTTAAAATTTAATCGGAATATGATAAAATATATAAATGTTAATATGGGTTACCGAATCGGAGGAGAAGATGATGAAGAGGAGTGTCAGTTCACATGTAATAAGTGAAGAGTCGGTGCTAAGCGAGGTGAAAGAAGAGGAAAAGAAGGGAAGGGAGAAGGAGGATGCTCTAAGGTTATTGTCTAAAAGTTGTTAGGGGGAAGAGTCGGTCCCTGATGCCTCGTGCTCTCTAGCTCACATGATAGATCATTATTTGTGCTCTAGTGCTACGTGGTGATTCATATAGTGTATCGCACAAATATTTGGGTTGATCATGTGTTGACGTTGTTACTAGTTGTCATCAATGTGTACTATTTGATACATCTATTTTTGGAGTCGCATGAGACGATTATGTCCAGGTGAGCTTAGCAAAAAATTCATAACGAATTATTTTTAACTTAACTCATCAAGGATTAGTGAATGATCATCTACGTGTTGTCCTTCAGAAAGGGTCTCAACTCAGGCCCAGTCCCGAGCATCGTCTAGAGGTACGGCAACCTAGAGCCCAAGACTTAAAGAGGCTCAAAATATTATTTTCCAAATTTTAAGGGACCCAAAAATTAAAAAAAAAAACTTTTAAATGTCAAAAAATATTTCACTAACTTTTAAGGGAATCAAAAAATTTAACTTTTAAGGATACAAAATTCTTTTTACCAACTTTTACACAAAACTTTCAAAGATTCTAAAAATTCATTTTATCATTTTACTTAAAATCATCAAGGATTTGCAAAACACCACACATATATATATATATATATATTATCTGACAGCTTGCCACAACTCATATTTTGATAGAGGAGTAACAACTGTAAAATGGTGCAACCACTGAAATTACCAAGATTAAGCCAACAACAAGAGATCAATCATTGAATAATTTTGTCAAGATAAAATATAATGATATCACGTACAAGATTAGACTTTTAATATAAAAATAATAAATCACACAAAAATTTTCTTTTGAATAAATATTTATTTTCAGTATGACATATTTAACTTTCTTTTACAATATTTAATTTTACTGTCATCATTATTTTTGCACTGACCATAAATAAACGTACTACTCATCCAAAAAAATCTTAATGTTATAAGATCCGATGAAATATTTATGTAACAGCTTACGTGGAAATGAAAATAACACATTACAAATTGAAGAGGCCACATGATTAGTAATTGGTACAAGTGGGTTTAAAATAGAGGTGTACATGGGCCGGGCCGGGCCAGGCCCAAAAAATGGGCCTAAAAATTTGCCCAAGTCTAGCCCATATAAAAATACTAAAATCTGGGCTCGGGCCGGCTATATTAATTTTTTATATTATTTTATATAATTTTTAAATATATATAATACATCAAAAATACTAAAAAAATCAAAATAAATATTTTTTAACAAATTAAAAATAAATTTTAAAAAATATGTAGACTTAAATAACACTAAAATAGATGCAACTTAACAAGCAAATACCTCTAAAATAATAATAAAATTAACAAATGTCTTTAAAATAATAACAAAATTAACAATAAAATAAGTTTTATATAATATCTAAACAATAACAACAAAATAATAGCAACATAATAATAAAATGATAGCAAAATAGAGAGAAAAATAATAAGAAAATAGTATTAAAAAACATATTTTTTATCCTTTACTGAATTCTGGCCGGGCCGGGCCAAGCTCGGGCCAAAAATGCCTTACCAAAGCCCAACTCATTTTTTAAACTGGCCTTATTTTTTGTCCAAACCCATTTTCGAGCGGCCCCGCCTATATACATCTCTAATTTAAAAGGTCAGACAAAGCTTTGACAAGTAATTTATTTAAGACAATGATTGGCTGACGTGACGACTAAGCAGTTGCAATCGTGGCTTTTAGTTTCGGCGAGTTCATCGAGGCGACACAGTTTATTAGCATTTATTGTGGGTGGAAAGTGGAAACATACTGCCTTTTAGATTTAAGTTAGAAATATATAAATTCAAAATTAATATTTTGTGCGAAGGTGTTTTACATTAATAATACGAGATAAAAAAATAAGGTTTTTTTTACATAAATAATATAAAAATAATAATTAATTACGAAAATAATATGAGACATTTGTTACGGTGTTTCGTCGATGTTGTTTGATATTTTGACTACGCTAAATTAAAATGTGATAAATTAAAATATTTAAAATTTAATATTCAAAATTTTTTTTTACATATCATGTCCATAAATAATATAAAAATAATAATTAATTACAAAAGTAATATGAGGCATTTGCTACAATGTTTTGCCAGTGCTGCTCCATATATTGACAATTCTAGATTGAAATGTAATAAATTAAAATATTATGGAATTTGATATTTATCATATTTAAACTATCAATGTTATATCAATAAAATTATTCTGTTAATTAGTTTATTAATTTAACTGTTAATTTGGTCATTCAATTATTTTAAATTTTTAGATATTTTTATTTTGATGTTAATTAATTGGTGATTAAAAAATATAAAATTAAATAATTGTATGGTATTTTATAAATTTTGTAATTGAATTGACTTTTATTTTCAATTATTCAAACAAATTAAATCGGATTTAATTTAAATTGAGATCCTCTTTAAACATTTCAACATGCAATAAATATCTATAGACTTTGATGCGAATGCGTGTTGGAATCCCAACTATTTTCAAATAAAATTATTTGCTTCTTAGATTGAAAATCTTGTGGATGAATTTGGGTTGTTTATGAAAATGTGGTTGAGACATTAATGAAGTTAAAAAACATTAATTTTTTTTTATTTTATGATGATTTGATAAAAAATATAAATTTAAATATTAAAAAAATAAAAAATTAAATCAGGAGTTAATATGACTTTTTTCATATAAAATTAGCGGACAAAATATGTCATTATGCCTTATTGTTATTATTAATTTGGATATTTTTAAAAATATTTATTTTTTGATTTATGATACTTTTAGATTTAACATTCACTTTATTAATATTATAATTCAAAATTAATATTTGTTAAATTTTATCAAACAACATCTTGTATTGTTAATATAATTTTTTTCATAATCGTCAAAAAATTAATTAATCGTCTTAAATGATACTTTTCAAATATGAAATAATTATATATATATATATATATATATATATAAATGAACCACATGTGATAGCCTCATGGTTAAGGGTGTTCACCGTTCCAGGAGTGACTTGGATTTAAGGCACGCTAATTGCATTTATTGTTCAGACTTTACCATATTATTATAATTCATCACATATATATATATGTGTGTGTGTGTGTTCAAAGGAAATTTTAAAAGAAAAATATTTCATCTATAGATTTTTCTTTGAGTTGAATAAAAATAATACGTCAAACATATATATTGTGTAAAATGATGAGCGATTTATTTACATAAGTATAAAATTAATTTTTATATATTTTTATAATTTTTTATTTGATTTAAATTTTAATAATTCAACCGTTGAATTTATCGATATAGTTGTGTTAAATATGCATATAAATTTATAAACTGATCTGATGTAACACCCCCACGCCCGAGACCGTCGCCGGAGTCGAGCTTGAGGTGTTACCGAACATAATTTATCATTTAAACAACTTTACATCATTTATTTTGACTTTCGGAATAAGAGTTTTTCTGCATCATGGTCGCTAAAAAAATCATATCTCGAGTTACGAAACTCGAAATTAAGATCTGTAAATTTTCCCTAAATCTAGACTCACATATCTATCTACTAATTTTTTTCTAAAATTTTTGGTTGGGCCAATTAGTACAGTTTATTAGTTAAAATTACCCCTGTTTCAGGACTTGACTGCACTGACCTCTACTTACTACGAACCACTTTTCTCCATGTACAAAATTCATATAACTATACCGTTTATTTCTATTAAAATTAGATTCAATAAGGATTCTGAGCATATAAATTACACCTTCTAATTATTTTTCTACAATTTATAGTGAATTTTCAAAGTTAGAACAGGGGATCCAGAAATCCCTCTGGCCCTATTTCACTAAAACTCAAATATCTTATAACATATAACTCCTTTACCTATTTCGCTTTTTCCATTTGAAAGTAGACACAATAAGCTTCAATTTCATAGTTAATTCTTCACCTAATTCGTTTTCTACTATTTTTGGTGATTTTTCAAAATCACGTTGTTGTTGCTGTAGTGTTCTGTTTTATGGCAAGTTTCATCTTTTTATGAAATGAACTATATAACATATTAAACTCACAAGGCATCCAACATTATCTAGGCTAGCCATACCAATTACTAAGCATTATCAAGCATTTTCTCAACCAAACCACAACCATATCACAAGATTATTTACACAAAACAAGTATATTGCTATACATGCCATACATCAAAACATACAAACCATTATACCAATTCTTCCTCGGATAGTGTGAGCGTTTCTTCGACCTTCCCGATATCCAAGTTGGCTCACTAAAAACTACAATGAATGAAAAGGAGGGAGTAAGCATAAATGCTTAGTAAGTTCACATGCAAATAACAAGTAACATAACAAAGCAATTATATCAACAACAATAGCATGATATCACCAAGATACAAACCACATTTCTAGCTATCGTGTATCATCTTACCACCTTATTTCTGTTATATCAAGTTTCAACCTGAGGGTTAAGTACATACCTGTCCAAATTTTCCATTTCACAACACTTACCAAAATATCATTTTCATCTTGAGTATTCTTCCATTCCGCTAGAATTTTACCCGTTGAACACATCGGAATATAACTCGGATACACGGATCATTTGCACATAAGTGCCACATATGTAATCAATCAATCATGTAACCCGCCCATAAGCGAACTCGGACTCAACTCAACGAGCTCGGGCGTTCGCATCCATAAGTGAACTCGGACTCAACTCAACGAGCTCGGATGCCTAGTTACATCTCACGAACTCGGACTCAACTCAACGAGTTCGGACATTTGCATCCATAAGTGAACTCAGACTCAACTCAACGAGTTCGGATGCCCAACCATCCTAGTGACATGTCACTTGTATCCTAATCTATTCCTAAGGTTCAAACGGGATTTTCCTCAATCACATATCCTTGCCGTCTTCCACAGAATACCGAAACCAATACTCGGTAGCAATTTATATTTAACAAGTAGCACACATAATTTGCATATTATTCGATAATAACTACAAAGCATATATTTCATGATAAAAATCAGCATATCATATAAATAATATCAATTAACTTAAAAATAACAATTATGTTACATTATTTACACATGAACTTACCTCGGTACAAAATATAGCAATTTTGCAATTTAGTCCAAAATCTTTTCTTTTCCTCGATCAAGGTTGATTCCACGTCTTTCTTGATCTAAAATAACACATTTAGCTTATTTAATACTATCATTATCAAAATAGTCCTAAATTCAAATTTTGACAAAATTACAATTTTGCCCCTAAACTTTTGCATATTTACACTTTTGCCCCAAAGTTCGGAAATTAAATTTTATCACAAATTCTTATGTTTTAGGACATGCTGATCATTTATTTACCATTAGCAAGCTCAAATTCCCACTAAAACACATACTTATGAACAATATGTACTTTTACCGATTAAGCCGTTTTACTCGTTTTTACTTAAAACCTAATATTCTATCATAAAACATCAAAATACACAAATTTCACCTATAGGTATTTTTCCAAATATGAACCCTAACTTAAATTATTGCTAACATAAGCTTTATCGAGTTACCGGGACTACGAAAACGTAAAGAACATTAAAAACGGGGCTTGGAATCACTTACTATGAAGCTTGGAAGCTTGAAACAAACCCTAGCTATGGAGAACCCTTAAAATTTCGTGGTAATGAAGAAGATGACCAATTTTGTGTTATTTTTCCCTTTTTATTTCATGTTAATATCCAAAAGACCAAAATGCCCCTCCTTACTAAACTTTCAAAAATTCCATCCATGTCCAAATTTTGTCCATGAACTTAAAATTGGTCAAATTCCTATTTAAGACCTCCTAATTAATATTCCAAAGCAATTTCATACTAGAAACTTCTAGAATGCAAGTTTTGCAACTTATTCGATTTAGTCCCTAATTTCAAATTAAGCACTTTACGCTTAGAATTTCTTCACGAAATTTTCACACCATCATAAAATCATATCATAAACATCAAAATAATTATAAAATAATTATTTCTACCTCGGATTTGTGGTCACGAAACCACTATTCCGATTAGGCCCTAATTCGGGATATTACATCTGATATCTCTATCATTCGACCTAAAATATTATTTATATTAATATATATTACATAAAAAATAAGTAAAAACATTTTTATTATAACAATAATTTAATAAATCTAATGTTTACATATTTGGAAAATAATTAAAGAGAAGACCCTTTTCTTTGTTTTCTTGTGGGAAGAGAATTTCTTCATTAGTAGTAAATAAAAGGTCCCTTTAGCTTAGGGGAAAAGGAAAACTAAATTAAAGTTTGGTAAGACATGTACTACTCATTAAACACAGTTCTCTTCTGAAGAAAGTGAGAAACAATTTAATAATATAGACAATTTAATCACAAATTTAGCAAGTTTTAATGCATTTCTATTTTAGTCTCTATTTTTTTTAATTTTGCCACTTTTATTAGATTAATTATCATTTTTAGTCACCCTGTTATTAAAATGCATTGGCGAATGAACAGGATGTTGATGTGGTAGTCTTTTGATTAGAATAATAACGAATTTAGCCCTTAACACTTTACATATCCTATTAAGTTGATCCTAATTCTGAAAAAAATTAACAAATTTAACCCACAATGCATATTTTATCAATTCAGTCCAAACTCAATAATATATATCATTTGTTATAAAAGTGTATATATATATATCTATATAATTACCTGGTTTCGCTTTGATTGGAGATGAAATAGTTTATTATTTTCTCTGGTTAATGCAAGCTTGGTTTATAGTAATGGGGAAGATGCTCATTGATCAAGACAATTCCATAAAAGCAGTTGTGGCTACTGTGTTTTTCTTGGTACACGCCATTGTTTCTGTTTATGCATGTGTTGGAAAAACTTTTCAAGCATATTGTATATATTTATATATTTTTTTAATATTTTATATTTTTATATCTTTTTTATAATAAATTATATATTTTTTAAAGTTTTTAGAATTACATTTTTTTGAATTTTGACTAAATTGACAAAATGAGCAAACATTGAGGGTTAAATTTATTGGATATTTTTAGCATTAGGACCAATTTAATAGAATGTGAAAAGTGTTAAGGGCTAAAATTTGTTATTATACCAATCAAAATATAATTGCATCAACATTTTGTTCAATGACCAAGGTATTTTAATAGTGGAGTGAATAAAAACTACAATTCATCTAATGGAATTGACTAAATTAATAAAAAGAATTCGGCGACCAAAATAGGAACACATTAAAACTTAGGTGACTATCTGAGTAGTTTACCCTTTAAATTATTTAGAATTATTATTAAGAAAAATTTTATAAGTATCAAATTGATATTTTAGTTATAGTTTAGGGGCTAAATTGATTATTAACCTTTTATATTAACATGCCACGCGATCCTTTTAATGGAACTGAACGAATGAGTGGCTGCAACGAACATTTCGATAACTTTAATGACAATTATGTAACTTTTAAAAATTGAGTGATTGAAATACAATTTTAATTAAAATTTACGAATAATTGATATAATTTACCAAAAAAATCAAATACTTGAATTGAAATTTTACTTACTTTTTGTAAATCACAAAACACACAATTATTTGATTTTAACTCCAAGAAATTTAAATGCGAAAATGGAAAAACATATCACGTGATATATATTAAAGTCTATTTCAATATATATATATATATATATATACACACATACACACATACATTCAATGGTATGTATGCCAATTATAGTGAAGGTGAAGAGAGTACATACTGATGTGTAGGGTAAGACTGTAGGCTTAGGTTAGAGGTACTTTCAAAGAAAATGAAATGGAGCCAAACTGGCAGAAATTGTATTGACAAGGTCGAGGATATGAAATTTTAATTGCTCAAGTATGAGTCTCACCATTTGTAAACTATGTGTGAGTATTCTTTAGATTTATTCTGATCTAAATTGGAGGATATTTCAGTTATCAACCTGTGAATATTTTTGAAAATTTAGATCGTGATATTTTTTAATAATTTATTTTTGTGATTATGGAAATTGAATTTAAATTTAGACCCAAAGTGTGTTTATTTAATTTATACCCTTTTGTTTAATTTTAATTATTTTTTCCAACTTGCTTGCCAGGTTTGCTATATAGAAAACCCAATTAAGTAAATATAAATTGTGATTTAAGTCGTTAAAACTTAATTTATGGATAATGAACAAAAAAGTTAGACAAAATTTTTTGGTCAGAAAGACATAAATAATTAATTGCTGTTATAATTATTCTTGCATTCATTTGATCTAGCTTTCACGTGAGCTTTAATAATTGTTTGTCAAGTCGTTTTAATTAGAAAATATATTGTAATCTCAGAATAAGAGTATATAAAAATATTAGGGTAAATATTACCTAAAGTCATTAAACTATTAATAAGTTTATGTGTTGGTCACTCAATTTTAAAAAAAATCATTTTAATCACTGAACTATTCAAAAATTTTCATTTTAATCACTGGGTTATTAAAATCACTGTCGTATGACCTTCTTTGTTTGAAAATCAAAAACTCTCTTCCTCTTGTCTTTTACAATTCATTTTTTTTATGAAATAACTTTGAACGTCATGAATTCGTGAACCAAAATTCAAACAATTTTCTTTTTCGGTTCTCTGGTCCAACATTGACCATCAAATCGACTTAGATTTAAGATATGTTCTATTCGTCAATGAGTATTGGTACACCGTACTAATCGTCGAATTATCGCTTGAAAGCTCGCTATTCAAACTTTTTTAAAAACAAAACTTAACAACCAAGTGAATTAAATAAAAACTTTCGAATAGTTCAATAACTTAATTGAAAACTTTTGAATAATTCAATGACCATTTTGTAACTTTTTGAAGTTGAGTGGCCAAAATGTGAACTAACCAATAATTTAGTGACTTTAGATATAATTTTAACATATTATTTTATAAATAACATATTTTAACATAAAAATAATATTTAAAATTTAGAAATAAATAATCAAACTTACAAAGTCCAATTAAAGCTATAAAAAGTCAAACCCATTTAGTAAAAGCCTAAAATCGATCCTAAACCCATAAAAATAAATTTTGTAATTAAAAGTTAGATAAAAAAATTAATTAAAATGGTCAAATGCTTGCATTTTAACCCTATTTTATAAAATATTTTTAAGATATATTTATGGGTGGTCGATTGAATCTTAATTCGATTAGCATGAATATTACTATCAATGCAGAATGACATAGGTTTGAGTGCGTTGAAACGCATTATCCTCCTATCATGGGTTAAGGAAGGGCTACGGTAATTTTAAGCATTGTATTGAAAAAAATAGATATAATAAAGACTTATAATAAGAGTGTTAAAAAAAAACTTACGGATGAGGAGATCATTTAATATTTATTTTAAAGAAAAAGTTTTATAAATGATCTTATATACCTAAAATGTTATTTTAAAAAATAAAAAATTAATATTTATCTATACTTATTCTAAGTGTTTTAGTAAGTTGATGTTGTAGATCAACCGGATATCAACTCAATTATGAAACTATTAAAATACCCTCTTATATGCAAATTAAATTATATTTTTACGAGGTTTTTTATATAATAAATCAATAAAAATTTAATCATAATGAGATTTAAGCTTAGAACATCATGCATGATAAATAATTAATTTTGTCATTATAACCAAAACATGATAACTTTTTTATGAGAATTTTCAATAAGTATATTGCCTTAATATATTATTTGCTATCCGAGTTTACCATTTCTGTCAATTTGATATTCGTATTTGAAAAAAAATTATATATTTTAGTACTCAAAGCTAACAATATTATTTCTTTTAGCGTTAAATTTAAGTTTGAAAATTGATTTAATGAAAATTAATTACTAATATTATTAACTAATTATGAATTTTTATTAAATGAATTTTAAAACCCGAATTAAATTTTAGATAGTTAACACCATTACCCTAAAGTACTAAAATGTATAAATTTTATTAAATACATGTAACATACTAGATAAAAAATAACATAATATTAGAAAAAATATTAAATTTAAGGACTAAATTATGTATTAAATCTAATATACATAATTATTTTTCATTTATATCGGATTTAGTAGTCAAAATCAATGTTACAGTGAAGTGCCAAAATTATGTCAGATAACGATGGACAAAAATACAAAATAATATTCATGCATTGTAAATTAAAAATAAAAACATCGATGAACATGTGGGAAGCCAACCATATGACCAGCACTTAAACACGTAAATTAGAAAATGACGTGAACCAAATTTAATTAAAATTTTCAATTACTGCTCTTTGAAAAAAAATTAACGTAATTTTTATTAAATAAAAATCTTAATTAATAATTCAATTATTATATAATTACGATATGAATAAAAATAAGTTTATAAAAAGTGGATATAAAAATTTGAAATAATTTTAGTTGAAGGACTAAAAATTATAATTGTAGCGACGTAAAAATTTCAGCTTTGGTCGCTAATTGAGGTGATTATTGAAAATTTAAAAAATCGACTTTCGATTTTAAAGAAAAGGGAGTCGCCACCGATCTTTTTTCTAGGTGTGATCGGACACCTAATGAAACCTCTTTTTAACAAAGAAAAATTTATTTTCGGATAAAGAGAAGGCCGAGTTTAGGTCTACGTCAAAATTCAGAGAGAAACAGTGCTCGGGAGTCAGTTACGTACGAGGAAGGTATTAGCACCCTCGTAACGCCCAAAATTGGTATCTTATTAAGTACGCGTTGTCTTGATTTCCAAAAATACGAGTCCAATGTAGTGTTTAATCATGATCTAATTTAAAGGTAGGAATTTTCGAATTTTTGATTTTTTTGAAGGACATCCCGGTTTCAACACGAGCCAACGTGATTCACCCAACATAGCGATGAAAACATTGGCTTACTCTTAAATCGGGACGTTGCCTCGTGTATTGAAATTAATTAAAAAGAATAAGATTTGAAAAAACATAAAACAAATTGATATGAAGTAAAAATAAATAAAAGATTGGAGATACATCACGGTAAATAATGAACATGACAATAATATAAACAATAACAATGTATACGATATTAAACGTGATAATAATCAAGCATGAAATAGAAACTACAAATGTACATATATACACGCATGAACATAGAGTAATAGAACATAAGGTGACAAAGAAACAACATTAAAAAAAACACAAATAATATTACTTATATACATACATATTAAAATACATACACAGTGATAATATTTAAAAGTATATAATAGTATTAAAAATATGTACAGAATATATGTAAAATATACACATAATATAGTATTAAAAAATACATAAGATAATATATAAAAAGATATACATATATATAACTAGTACAAAATTAAAAATATATATACATGAAAAGATATATCTAATATAGTATTAAAAATATACATGGTAGATACATATAATAGATAATAATAACGTTAAAAAACCAACTATTAATAAAACTACATAAATATATGCACCTTTATATTAAATATATACACAATAATAATATTAAAAATATATACGTAAATATATATTAGAAAACAATAATAGTATTAAAAGGGTATATACATAATATATAGAAGCATAATACATAAAAAGGTGTAATGTTAAAAACATATATATATATATAGTATAGCGTTTAAATATATATATAATGTGGTTTAAAAGGGTAGATATATAATATAGTGTAAAATGTAGACATAATATGTACGTATATATGTTAAAAATATATATAACAATAGTATTTAAAAGCATATAATATGATAATAATATAAAATAATGATAACATGAAATAATAATAATAGGGAATAGTAAATACACAATATTATAAACAATATTAAAGAGGCAAAGGGACGAAAATGGAAGTAAGATAGGATTCTTAGGATAAATTCAAAATAAAAACAAAATACAAGGACCTATTTGAGTGCGCGTGCGAGGAACAGGGGTTAAAAGGGCAAATACCCCTGCACATTCGAAACGACGCCGCTCACAGATCGGTCAGTCACCATAGCAAGGACTAAATTGAAATAGCAAGTAAACTATGGGGCTAAATTAAAGAAAAAAACAGATTGAAGGGAGGCGAGAAAATAGAGGGATCTGATGCGCAAATAGACCAAAACTCTAAAACGCGCAGATCCCCTGGTGCCGAATCGGATCAAAATCGGGTCACATTACACGACATCATTTTGAAGCCACTGAATCGGGCCCCAAACGACGTCGTTCCCTCGTGTATATAAAACAACATTTTTTTTCAAAAAATCAGAATGATCGGCCCCTTATTGAATAGAAACCCTAGCCCCTTTTCTTCATTTACCCGAATCCCTCAAAGACCACGCCCTAGCCGTCATCTGACCACCCCAAACGGCGATCGACGGAGGGTTATCCACTCGTCCCTTACCTCCGTTCGATGCAAAACGAAAGGAGAGGCTCACACCTTCGTCGGATTTGGCTTCAACGGAGAAGGAACTCCGATGGGCACCGACAGTTCAAGGTTTAGGTGAGTCCTTCCTCTCCCTCTTTCTACAGAGGTTTTCGTGTATGGAAAATGAATAGAAAAAAAACAAAAAATAAAATGGAACCAAAAAAACTTCAAAATGAAAACGAAAGAGCCAGCCTTTTAGAGTTCAAATCCTCCTTTTTCTATTCAAAATCCGAAAGAAGAAAAAAGATTACCGGGTGATTTTCTTGTTTCCTTTTTTATTTTCAAAAGAACCCCCCTCTCTTTTGTTTCATTACAGTGGCTTTATAGCCGAAAATACAAACATTATTATCTACTTTGCTACTGTTTTGGCTTCTGTTCCTTGTTGTCCTTATTTTTGTCTTCTCTGTTTTCTTTTGCAGGTTCACCAGGGAGTCAACGAAGGCATGTTTGCCTATTCTGGCGCTACATTGGTGAGGGAGCCATCCTCGAGCGACGAGTTTTGCTGCGGAGGCACATGGGTGGTTGCTGATAGGAGGTACAGCGCCGCTGAGATAGGGGCTAGGGGTTTCGGCTGAGATGTTGATGCTTTGGGCTTAGGGTTAGGTAATTAGTTTGGGTTTGTTGTAGTGGGTTGATGTAATTGGGTTGACTGAAATGGGTTTAATGGGTTTGTTGTTGGACTTGGTTTGTTGGGTTTTGGTTGTAAAAGTTTGGGTTTAGGTTGTAAAGGGCCCGGGCAATTTGGGGTTCATACAATAATGATTTGTATTCAAATCATGTTGGTTGGTATTGTATCGATACTGATTGTACTGATCGATACATGCCATTCCAGTCTTCAATCAATACTAAGTAGTTTAGGTACTGTTTCACTTAAGATTTTGGTGCATTTGGACTTGTTCCAGCCAATATTAGCTTGTATTGGTGTGTATTAGTCCGTACCGGTTGGTACTAGATTTATGGTAGACCCACAATTAGAGGTGTGCATAGGCCGAGTCGGGTTGGGGTCAACTAAAAATTTATGTCCATTTGCTAGGCCCAGGCTCGGCCTAAAAAATGGGCCTAAAATTTTACCCAAGCCCGGCCCGGATAAAAATGTTAAAGCTAGGGCCTGACCCACCCATATTAATTTTTATATTATTTTTATATAATTTTAAATATATATATATATATAATACATCAAAAATACTAGAAATATCAAAATAAATATTTCTCAACAATTTGAAAATAAATTTAAAAAAATATGTATACTTAAATAACATTAAGATAGATGTAACTTAACAAGCAAATGCCTCTAAAATAATAACAAAATTAACAATAAAATAAGTTTTATACCGATAACAATAAAATAGTAGCAACATAATAGTAAAATGGTAGCAAAATAGAGAGAAAACAATAAGAAAATAATATTTAAAAAAGATTTTTTTGTCCTTTAGTGAATTCGGGCCGACCCAGGCCAAAAATATCTTACTCGAGACCCGACCCATTTTTTAAACGGACCTTATTTTTTTGTCCAAGCCCATTTTTTGGACCTATATTTTTGCCTAAACCCTTCCACATTTTGAGCAAGCCTTTGGATTGGGCCACCACAAGTCTACCCAATGTGGTGAAAAAATTATATAAAATATATATTTATTAAAAATTTAGAGAACAATCAATTGATGTCTTGGTTACAATAGCAAAGTTAATTGTTTGCATGGTGTTCTATGTTCAAATCTCATTATAATAAAATTTTTATTGATTTATTATATAATAAAAAGACAAAAACATCATCGTAAAAACATAACTTAATTTACATGTAAGAGGATATTTTACTAATTTTATAACTAAATTTGTACCTGATTAACTCTTAATACAAATTCAATAAAACAGTTGAAAAGTATTTTATTGATGTTTTGATTAAAAAAATTGAAGTAATTTATATTAAAGAAAAATATTAATTTTGAAGTCCCGATTTAGAAATATGGAGGAGATTTTGATAATTTCGATGTTTTATATTCAAATTTAATCCTACGCGGGTTTGATTTAAATTTATAATTGGAAATATTTGATAAGTTTCTCTATTAATAAATTGATCAATTATTCAATTCAGTATTGCACTATTAGAAAAAGAAAATAATATATATATTATCATTTTAATTTTGTTAGACGTGGGTTCGAATGAGCTGAAGTGTATTATCCTCCTATTTATGGGAGGAGGACGGGCTATAAGTAGTTCTAGACATTTTATCAAAAAGAGTAGATATAATCGGAACCTATAATAAAATTATTAAAAAACTTTAAACACGTATTTTTTTTATGATATTAATTATTAAATATAAAATCAAATATTTATTTTTTTGAGGAAACTTAATAATTAATCATCCGCGTTTATAGAGAATAAACATTGAATACAAGTTTTATAATATTAATTATTCACATGTAAATTTAATTAGTCAATAATGATGTCTATGTCAAAGCATGCGGTTTTCATGGAAAAGAAAAAAAAGGTTGACAAATTTCAACTTTGGTACAATGGGATTAATACGTTTGAGAATATAAAGTGGACATGCGTTTGGTAAAGAAGGATGAAACGTACCACTAATAATATTTAATTTATTTTTTTTCTAAAAAAGCCTTGTTTGGATTTTTTTTATTTGAAGTAAAATAGAAATAAAACTACCAACAAAATTTACAAAATAAGGTATTATCTCCATACTCAATTTGTACATAATGTCAACCTCGAATGTTGGCTTAGAGGTGTTAGGTGTTTATAAACAGTCAAATTCTAGTTTTAATCTTTAAATATTTTTAAAATAATTGAATATATATAAAAATAATACAATAATAAAATTATAATTTAGTCTGCATAAAAATATATAATTTAATTTTATTCTGTCTTCAAAAAAATTCTAGCATCAACTTGTTCGTGATCGATTATAAATATACTCCAAAATTATATAGGAAAAATGTGATATTGAAACTTGAATCCAAAATCTAATGACATGGAATTTTAAATCTTAAATTCTGAGTACTAAATTCTAAATCTTAAACCCAAGCCATGAATCTTAAACTTAAACCTCGAATTTAAATCTTAAACTCAAGATTTGAGGTTCAAGGTTCGAAGTAAAAAAAAATTATTAAAATTATGTATAAATGACATGGAAAATTGGTTGAAATGTTATTAAAAATTAGAAAGCGGCCATGGATAATGTGGTGGGAAAGGTCGGATTTTGGTAACTTTTTTATCATGAACCCTGAATCCTAGAGAAATTATTTTATAAACCATTCCCCCCACATCATCCATGGTCCATTTTTGATTATTTAATGACATTTTAACAATTTTTTACATGTCATTTATACATAATTTTGGTAATTTTTTTATCATGAACCTCGAACGTTAAACCTAAAACCTAAACCCTGAGTCTTGACCCAGATCATGAACCTTAAACTCAAAACCTAAATTTGGATCGTGAACTTAAGATTTGAGGTTTGAGATAAAAAAATTGCTCAAATTATATATCAATGACATGAAAAAATTATTAAAATATCATTAACTAATTAAAAAGGGACTATAAAAATTTAATAGGAGGGGTTATAAAATAGTTTCTTTATAATAATCACTAGTTGATGTACATTATATGTTTTTGGAATTTTTATTTTACCATAATTTTTTTATATTTTTTAACACTTTCATATGATTTTTTTAAAGAAAAAGATAAGAATGTGGTCGTGGAAAGGATAGTTGCACTTTTTTTCTTGGACGGTACTTCAAATTGGTGACTAGGATTTTACAATTAGTAAGTTTGGTACAAATTTAATTTATGGGTCCAAAAGGAAAAGTTGGTACAAGTTATTGAATTTCTTAATGGTGGAATTAATATATTTTGAAATTTTATTTGTTAATTTTGAATTAAAATCGTAAATGTGAATCAATTAATTGAAATTTATTTAAATTTGATTTAATTATAAAAAATAATGATTTTAAATTATTCAACCCTGAACCCGAATTGATTTGAACTCAAAGTAACTAAAACACAAAACGAAATGAACAAGTAATCAAAAAAATGATTTGAACTGAAAACGATAATTATTAGAATTCATAATGACTTGCCGGAAATAACTCGAGCCTTCAACTTGAATGACCAGAATCACAAATGGCTCGAACTCAAAATCGACTAAACTTAAAGTAATTCAAAATTTATCCCTAACTAAAAATTGAGTTGATCCGAAATCAGTCCAACCCACCCATCTGGCATATTTATATGTATATGTTAAAGTATAAATTATTTTAAATTTTATATATTTATATATTTAAAAGGTATAAAAACATAAATTTTAAAGCTTTAATTTGAATTTTTAAAAGAAAGCAGATGCTAAAAGAATTTTTTTTTTCTAAGTTGGGACTCGAATTTAGATCTTAAACCAAACAAATTCCCAATCATTTATAAAAAGTTCAAATTATTTACAAATTATGCATTAAACAAATAAATTAATTTAAAAATATTTATATATGTATAAATTTATTTAGATTGTTAGTAAATACGGAGATCGTAATTTTAGGTTTTAAAGTATTTAGGGTTCAGTCTCAACATAAACAATTATTATGTGTCGATCTAATGTGATATGTGGATTTTATTTGAATTTTGTTTGATTTTTCATTCATTTGTGCACTTGTTTGGGAACTATTCTATATATTTTTTTATTTGTAAGATTTTTTTTTAAATTTAAAAAATTCAGGTGATCACCTCTTAGCGGTCTTAAAAAAGAATGTTAAAATATGTCACAAGTTTATGTATTTTTTATAAATTTAAAATTTAGTCTCTATAATTTTATTTTTAAAATTTAGTCTATTTGTTTTTTAGATTTCAAAATTTAAACCCATCTGTTAATATTATTAAAATTATTTTATTAATTTCAAGCTCATTACAATGTCACATTCTTAGCTACATTACTATCATATGAGTATTCTTTTCTTTTTATTATTTTAAAATGTCACACCAACGAATTTAACAAAAAAATTTAACAATCTTAACAATTGGATCTGAATTTTAAAATCTAAAAAATAGATAGACTAAATTTTAAATTTGTGAAGAATATAGAGATCTATGACATAATTTAATAAAAAAAGAATTAAACTGTATGACGGAATCAAAATTCGAAGTTAGAGATCAAATTGAAAAAAATACAAATTTAGGGTGCTTTATTTTTTTATTTTTTTATTTTTTTATTTTTAAAATTGTCCAAAAAAGAAAAGCTAGCATCCAAAAGTGATATTATTATATTTTATAATATAAAAACACAAAACTCCAAATTTAGTTATTTATTATTTACATAAAAAAAAAAAAAAAACTGCTTGGCGATTGAAGCGGCTAGTTTCCACAAAGACATGAGGGGTATTTCCGTCAAAATAGCAGAATCATAATTAACCATTAAAAAATAAAAAACAAAAAGTATTGATTTAGATATTTTTTAGACCAAAGGCTTATCTACGTAATCTCCACCGTATACGGCTCTCAACGAATCCGTAGTAGATAAACCAACCAGATCAAGGCACGTGGATGAGAGAGAAAATGAGAAACAAGTGGTGGAGTAAAATGACGAAAATAGGTCCCTATTCCAAGGAGGGAAAGCATAAAACAAAAAAGCTTAAATACAGGCGCCCCCCTTGAACACAGAAAGCACGGCCACCATAAAATAAGAAAATTAAGAGGCCGGATTTCAAACCCTTTCTCTTTAAAATATAGAGAAAAGAGGGACCAAAGTGAAAGAAAATCGAAATATAGATTTGATTTTCAATCTGCATTTTCAGGTATTTTTTTCTTCCTTTTTTCAGTTTTTTTTTTTTCTGGTTGATTTAGTTGTTTTTTTAAGTACTTTTCATTGTTAGATTTAGTTTGAAATAGATTGAATCTATTTTGAATTTTTTGTAAAGAAAATCAAAATATACCTTTGATTTCCAATCTGCATTTTCAGGTACTTTTTTTTTCGGTTGATTTCGTTTTTTTTTTGCTTACTTTTCATTTTGTTTTTTATTGTTAGATTAAGTTGAAACAGATTGATTTTAATTTTTTTTTGAAGATCTCCTGCGTTTCGAAGCTCAGATTTGGATTTCTTCTGTTACAATCTAGTTGTGTTTTCTCTGAATTTTTTTTCCGACGATTATATATCTCTTTGAGTTTGGATCTGAAGTGATGAACGATGAACATTTCATTTGCCGGATCTTAATCTGTTTTTTTATCTGCAGCTATCAATAGCTGGTACTTTTAAGCCGTAGATCTTTTGTTTTTCGTTTCCTTCCCTCTATTTCTTGTTTATTTGATTAGAGATTTTAAGATATTTTTATTACAGTAACGAATAAAGAATCATGTCGGCTTATTCTTATTATTTTATTCTCTACTTAAAATAAAGAAACAATTACTATTAGGAACAGTTTCAACTTGTTGACGGCTAAGTCTACAAGTTTTTAAGAAGCCGGTCTTTTTGTTCTAGGTTTGTGCTTTTTAGCAGCCTTGATGGAAATTATTATTTGTTTATTTTCTTTTATATTTTAATATTAAAAATTTCACTGAAAATCGTTATCGTAAAAAGTAAAAATTAAGCAACAAAATAATTGCTTTGATTTGTAAAATCCCTAAATTAGTAAAATTAGAGCTTAATTTAGGGGGAAAATAATAATAGATACGCAAATTATAGGTATGAAAATGAAAGCGATTTTTGACAGTTTTAATAAATGGAAAGGTTTGATTGATTGTCTGCTACCACGTGATGACCACTTGATTTCAAAAGGTTCTTTTTTTCCCCTCATTTGGTGTCGTAATCATCTTGATTCTCATATTTAGTCAGTTATCACGTTATATATATTTTTTATTTCCATCCTGTTTGTACTGATTTGTTTGGACGGTTTTATTTGTTAGTTGAGTCATTCAAATAATAAAAATTGAAGCTTTGATTTGATTTTTGTATTTTAATATTAATTTTGATGAATAATAAAGTGATTTTTTTTAATATTTAAAATATCAAATTAATTTATTTAATAGTGAATATTTTGATCATTATTACTTATTGAAGTATTGTTGTCAATGTAAGTGTTGGAGTATTTTATTTTCTTATTTATAGATTTTAGAGAGACGATAGATAATTTTAAATATTGTATAAAAAAAAATTATAATCATAACTGTTAAAAAAAATATAATCATAAATATTTTTCTTATGTTGATAATTGTATTGAAATTAAAATAGAAAGATTGTACTTTTAAATATGAGATTAGGTAGGGATGCTTTTCTTTAACTTCTATTTGGTAGTAATCATTAAAATATTCAAATTGGGCATGAACGTGCACAACAAGTGGAATCTGTGTAACACAAGTACACTCCTGTTTCTTAATATCTTATATTCTCTTAGTTATAATTTTTAATAATTATTTTATTCTTTTTCTAGTGTAGAATTAACGTCTGTTTTTCTATTTGTAGATATTTATAATATTATGTAATTAAATATTTTTAATTTAAATGCACCCAATCTTTTGATTAGGGATGTTACAATGGATAGTTGGTATTACCATAAATAGCATCAAAGGTCTTTAGTACATTTCTTAACAAACTCTTTGATTAAAATCCTCTTTTTAGGGTGAAAACAAAGTATATAACAAATGAATCATATCTTTTTATACTTTGATAAAAAATTGAAGTTTTGATTAATATAATCAAACATAGATATTCTTTTTCTTGTATGGTTAGATTTGAATGTTGGTGTGGGAGAATATCTTATCTTTTTTAGCATTGTGTCACTTTTTAATGGCGTTTTAAGTCATACACTTCATATGAACGCATATATAAATGTTTAGCGTTGCGTATGAATGGGAGAAAAACATAAAAAGAAATAAAGTTACATTACGTTGATTGAATGGTAGAGGTTATCTTTTCAATTCATTGGTTACATTTACCATACTTTTCGTGGTGACATACATGACCTTGGATGCTTACTTTTTTGTTGGTGTCCCTTATAAATATCTTCATTGCATCTTTCGGTAGTGGCCATTTATTTTCCACTATAGTTATATTCCATGTTTAAAAGTTTACCACTCATCTTGTCTGCCGGCATGATTCAATCTTTTCTTTTTTCTTTTTGTTTCATTAAATTTGATGTGGTTGCCCTTCTACCTATTTATGATTGACTTTTAAGGGTTAAAAGTATATGAGAGGTCCTTATATTATAAGGACCAGATCAATTTAGTCCTTATACTATTAAATAGAATTAAATAAGTCTAAATTGAAATAGAGTTAGTGTTTACCGTATAAAAAATGTCTTAATTTATTTTATTAAAGAGTAAATGTTAACTATATTCTAATTTGTTTTTATTATAGTACTTGGATTAAATAATCTATTTAATAATAGTGAGATTAATTTGAATCCTTCCTCTATAATGAAGGGATCTCTAAAATGCATTCATCGAGTTTTAAGTTGTAGTCCTTGTATTGCAAGTTGATCAATCTTTAAGTGTATCCTTATTGCTTTCATATTAGTGAGTTGAGATTGAATTTTATAAACTTTCAGATGTCAATTTGCAATTTTTACCCAAATAGTTTTTTTTTTTTTTTCAAAAATGACTGCTGTTGACCCCTTAGATGTAAATTAGCTGTCACCATATAGCATTGAGTTTATCTCATTTCAAATAGGAAGATGGGTCATTTGTGTTCATCTTATTGTAATTTACATTTTAATTTCATTTGGACGTGAGTATTAAATATTATTATATATCTGACACGAATATAATTAAAATATTTTATTTTTCTTGTATTTGAAGAATTTATAAAAATCATATCTCTATATTCGTGTATGATAACGAGTATCGGACCCAAGTACCTCTTTAACCAATTTGCCATTTTTTATCCTGTGCAGGGTGTGGAACAATGGGTGCAGGTGGCAGAATGTCGGTTCCTCCAAGTCAAAGGAAACAAGAATCGGGCTCAATGAAAAGAGTCCCTATATCTAAACCACCATTTACTCTCAGTGAAATAAAAAAAGCCATCCCACCACACTGTTTCCAGCGCTCACTTATCCGTTCATTTTCCTATCTCGTTTACGACTTCATTTTAGTCTCTATCTTCTACTACGTAGCCACCACTTACTTCCACAACCTCCCTCAGCCACTATCTTTCGTCGCCTGGCCGATTTATTGGGCTCTTCAAGGTTCAGTCCTCACTGGCGTTTGGGTTATCGCCCATGAATGCGGTCACCATGCTTTTAGCGATTACCAATGGATCGATGACACTGTCGGTCTCATCCTCCATTCATCCCTTCTTGTCCCGTACTTTTCGTGGAAATATAGTCACCGTCGTCACCATTCCAACACTGGTTCCCTTGAACGCGACGAAGTATTTGTTCCGAAGAAACGGACCAGCATTAGATGGTGGGCTAAATACCTCAACAATCCACCAGGTCGTTTCGTCACAATCACCATTCAGCTCACTCTCGGATGGCCTCTTTACTTAGCATTCAATGTAGCAGGTAGACCTTACGAAGGATTCGCTTGTCACTACAACCCATATGGTCCAATCTACAACGACCGCGAACGACTTCAAATCTACATATCCGACGTCGGTGTCCTTGCTGTCACCTATGGGCTGTACCGTCTCGTGTTAGCCAAAGGTCTAGCTTGGGTCATTTGCGTTTACGGTGTCCCATTGCTCATCGTTAATGCATTCCTCGTCATGATCACATACTTGCAACACACTCACCCTGCATTACCACACTACGACTCATCTGAATGGGATTGGTTACGTGGAGCCCTCGCGACGGTCGACCGAGATTATGGGATATTAAACAAGGTTTTCCATAACATAACTGATACTCATGTCGCTCATCATTTGTTTTCGACAATGCCGCATTACCACGCAATGGAAGCAACAAAGGCAATAAAGCCAATATTGGGAGAGTATTATTCATTTGATGGTACACCAGTTTATAAAGCGATATTTAGAGAGGCAAAGGAGTGTATTTACGTTGAGCCAGACGAAGGTGAGCAGAGCAGCAAAGGTGTATTTTGGTTTAGAAATAAGATCTAATTATGCCGATAGCGTTGCGGTTGCTGACGGTGATGCGTTTAGGAATCTGTTAAAATTGTTACATTATTGTTAAGGATTTGGGGTTTTGGCGTTTGGGGCTACTTCTATTTTAGATGCTTTTGAATTTGGACTTTGTATGGTTCTCATCGTCTTTGTTGATTGCTGCAAAATTGGTTCAAGCTTTCAACTATCAAGTAGTTTTTTTTTTTTTTTTTAAATCAAATTTATTATTGGTGCCGAGTTATAAAAAATTTGAGTTTAGTTTTACTGTTTAGATTGAGATAAATAGTGGAATATCTCAATTTGTTTGGTTTGATCGCTCATTTGTTTCGTCATGTTTCATTGCATACTCAACTTTATCCTACAAACTACTTAATTTACACGTTAAAATTTTTCGAATTTTTACTTGAGTTGTTTGAGTCTAAACTATCAAAAATTTTCAAATTTTTACTTGAGTTGTTTAAGTCTTCTAAACTATCATTTAAGATATTATATTTGGCTAGATTCACAAACCATTTAGAGCCAATTTAGCATTACTTTTAAGAAGTACTCTTGGGAAAAAAAATATTTTATAAAAATAATTTTTTAGCTAAAAATTTTTTTGAGAAGTAATGCTAAACTAAATCATAATGCAAGTACTTGAGTTTGAACTTGATGGTTTGAGATTATTTTATTATTAATGAAAAATAAAATACTCTCTCAAGAACAACCCAACGTAAGCATTAAGATTCTTATGTCTTATTTTGTTTCCTCTGATATTTGTCAACATTAAGTTGATAAATCACTCAATTTAAGCATGAAGTTTCTTACGAGACTGAAAATTCTCAAGTTTGAATTTGATTCTACGATTTGAGATTATGACAATAAAAAAAGTTTGAAATTATTAATAATTAACAAGAAAAAGTTCAATTAGGCTCGCAAACTATTAAATTAAGATTAGAGTTCTTGACAATATAATTAAATTCGAGTTCAAGTGTGCTCAACTTTAAGTAGCTTACGAGTACATACGTAAACCAACCCTTGGCTACACTTACAGTATTTTATTGCCTCACATATCCGTTGTTTAATTTCCATACGAGCAAAATTCATCAAAGCATCATTCCGCTCTTCAAGCAGTCATGGATCTATATTCAACCTTCACTTGTTTGAATGCTATTCCGACTCTTCATTTTTCTTGAAATTCATGTGTACGACATCTATATTTTACATATATTTGGGTATAAGTATCGGATTATGACCCTCTAAAAACATTAAAAAAAAAAAAGGCTTATACATACTCGTGTCAGACACGTACTTATATCCCGATACTCATGTTCAACAAATAAACAAACCCATCTGCAAACAGAAACAGAGCAAATTTCCCAATTATGAGGAAGGCATGAAACTTTAAACAATGAAAGGCATACGATCTTAATCACTTAATTTAAACAAAAGCACGATTACCTTAAATAGGCCACCTTCATCGATGGTGACTACAGCATTTCCAGTGATGGCAGTAACGTGGAATTGGAGGATTTTTTTCTTTAATGAATAAACAATTGGGGAAATGCGAAAAAAATGAATACTTGAACAAGAATGAATCATCGAAGAAACATGTTAAAAGATTTAGAGCCAAGTTGGTAAATTAAGCAATGATTTAAACATCTTATGCTCATAGCATAGCCAGATTTTTCTCGTATGTGAAGAGAATCCGATATTGTTTCTATCAATGGACTTAGCAGCAAAGGCTAGCTTCCCACAATTCCGGAAACGTTAATCTCTAATGAAATCAGGGTGGAACATACTCGGCGGATTCTTCTTGATCTTCTTTGTCCAATGATGAACTTTCCCATTTCCATAACTATTACATTCATCCTACATTTCATTCGGAACCCTCTTTCGTTTCTTTGCCACTATTAGATCGATATCTCCAAATTCCCAGAGTCTTACAATCCCACACAATATCGGATATCTCATCTTGAGGCAAACTTAGGCCTTCGCGTTTTATAGCTTTATGCAAGTTGCAGAAGAACTTGGGATCTTGTAGTTTAATATACTCATGCAGAAGCTGCTCATGGTCCGGTATCCAATTCCTAGGAAATGGGGTGTAATCACAAGATGGAATCAATGACATGTGTGAGAACTGAACACCTTCAATTGCATCAACGAGTCCCATCCTCAAAAGGTCGGAGTATTCAGGTGCAGAATTGTTGCTACTCTCCCTCAATGGACGACTAAGATCACGTGACGCTATCTTATACACCTTGGCACGAGATTTTAGCCTATACCTTGCAGCGTACAGTTTAGCTAATGAGCTACGAATCACATAAGCACAAAAGCCAACAACTTTCTTTCGATTATCAGCATATCTGTACCAATCAGCCATAGTTTCAAGAAACTTATTCATCTGGGAATTTGTATGAGCTTGACTTGAGTAAAGCATTGGGTTACAAGGAAGAGGTTCGGGATCCTTATCACCCTTAACAAACTGAAGCCGCCGAAACTGTCGAATGCATTGCTGTAAGCTAGCGGTAACTGAAAGCAAAGTCCCTACACCTTTTTGACTCACAATATTCCCTCCACTAGATGTATAACGAAGAGTCGGTTGTATCACTCTTCTACAGATTATATGATCCAAGAATTGAATCCCTCTACTAATGTGCTCAATCTCCAGTTTAGAATTATCCAACCTTAACCCGAATTTACTCTCGCAAAACTCGATTATTTCCTTCCTAATTTGCACTGCTTCCTCTCTTGGTCCTCGAATGCCAATCAAGAAATGACCTCCATATCTTAAATAATCCATTTTCCTAGTTTTCTCTCTACCACTAGAAGGAACAAATTCAGGCCAAGAAGGGTTATGACATCCATCATCTATCGTCTCTTTCCATATCGAATCGTGCTTAGACGGTCTAAAAAACGTAACTATCCTCTCTTCCATTGCTTGATCCAATTCATTAAGACAAACATTAGCGAGTAAAGGACTTAAAATTCCACAATAACCATAAGAAGGTACCTTAGCAGCTTCCTCAGGAGCAAAATCAAAGAAAGTTCTTAACCAAAATGGGTCCGGTTTCGGCTCGTTTTGATTCAAAATCCTCTTCTTTGTAGCCTTTCTCTTTTTCCTTCTCTTGCTCTTCAAATCTCCACCACCATCACCGTCATTATCACTCTTTAATCTCCTCTTAACACGCACATTAAGCCCAGATTTAATCAAATTCAGTATTTTCTTATCTTTTACGACTTTTTGAACATAACTCATCATTAAATCAACATCCACATTATCAAATAACTCAGTTAAATCACCTTTTAAGAACCAAAGGTACCCAGCAAAGTTACTTCGAATAGTACGGATAACTGTATGAGCATTCCTACCAGGCCTAAAAGCATGAGACTTACCTGAAAACCGGGCTTCAAAAACCGGTTCCAAGACCATCAAAAGAACCTCTTGGACAACCCGGTCTTGAAAACAAGGATCAGGGGATTCAAGCAAGGCTTGAAGCTTCCTCTTTGATATCACAGTCGTCGACGGCTTGTCGTTCGGGCTACGGACCAGCTGATTGGTTTTGTTGTTCCACTTGAACCGGCCACCGTGAACGACGGCGTTACGGAGGGAAAGAAGGGAATGAAGGGTCTGGGAATGAATGGCGTTGCGTGGAGGGAACGCGCCAGTGAAATGAGCACAAGACCGTTGGTAGGCTAAAACCCAAAGGTCGAATTTCGAAAGGAAGCCGGTTAAGTTCGGGAAAGTGGTGTTTGGCGGTGAAGAAAATGATTTGACCCATATTGAAAGACAGACATCAATCGGGTCCTGCTTCAAAAGACTATATGGATCTGAGTCGGATGCTGAGTCGTGAACTGAGAGAACCGAAAGGGAAGAAGAAGAAAAGCGACGGGAATAGGGAAGGAAAGGGGAAGCTTTTGGAATTGAAATGCAGGGAAGGTGTTTGATGAATTGCCTCAAAGACATTTTTTTCCTCTTGTAGACGACGGTTTTCTTCTTCCCGGTTTTTTTAATCATCAATTTGATGGCGCCATTGTTTTCTTGTTTGGATACTTATTTATTAAGGGATAATGTAAATTTGGCCCATCAACTTAGTAATTAAGTTCAATTTGGTACTTGTACTTTATTTTGTCGTTATTTGAACTTGACGACTAGGTCGATTTTGGTCCTTGAACTTGAAAAATATAAAAATTTGGTGATATGACACTCTAAGATTATGCCACATCATCATTTTAAAAATTTGAAAATTTATATAAATTTTCAAGTGATATTGTGGTACAATCCCTATGTGTCAAATTTAGTATTTTAATAACTGTATCAATAATTGAACAAGTGTCTAACCGTCGGTTCTCGATTCAACCAGTATGGTTAGTTTAATTGTTTTACCAATAATAAATAATTAATTAAAACTTCATAAAAAACTATAAAAAAAATTTATTAAACTGGTCTAGCTTGTTCAAATGTCGGTTTGTTCCCAACTATTTTTTTTATTTTTACCAATTTCAAGTAATTTTTGAATCAAATTGATTTAAACCATTTATTAAAATCATTATATCGATTAGTTCTTGATCCGTCCGATTCGATCTTATTCCAGTCACACATATCACATCATCAAATCTTAACAAAATTCAAGTTCATCAAAATGGATTTAGTTGCCAAGATAGAAGACCAAAGTGGATCGGAAAAGTATTGGTACTAAAGTAAACATAATTATCAAATCTAGAGACCAAAAATTATGTAATCTCATTTATTTATTATGGACCAATTATTGTTATTTATTACAATATTTATATTTTATATAAGACAATTTTTTGGTATATTTTAAATATCATTATAATGATTCAATCATTAAAAAAAATCTTATTACTTTTTATTTTGATTTTTACCAAAAAGAAATCTTATTTCTTTGATTGGCTAATAGTTATTAGTTTTTTTTTTCATGTTACTAAATATTGAAATGAATTTACTCCCATTTCTAGGTTATTTATGGGTATATATATATATATATATATATATATAATTTAAGAAATTAGGCTTTTTTTTATATTTATCAATATAGACCATTGTTGAAGGGAGAAAGTGAAAACGTGTTTTATAGGTCACAAGTGAAGACGTGTTTTATAGATCACGTTTTCATTGTGGTGTCAGTGAAAATAAACAATTTAATTCTTTTGGTTAGATGGTTAAATATTAATGTTTTTTGTCCTTAAGTTTTGGATATTTTTCAGTAAAAACACGCCCTATAGGGCACGTTCCTACTGATGTGGTTGAAAATGCCCTGAAATACACATTTTTACTCTCTCTCAAAAAACCGCCTATATTGATAAATATAAAAAAAGACCTAATTTTTTAAATTTTACAGAAAAAACAACATATATCCATAAATTAACCCCATTTCTACTTATTATTGTATAAAAAAATGTCGATATTAATAAAACATTGGCTTGTTATTTAAGATCGAGGTGTAGAGTCATTAGGTATTCAGATTTTTGTTTCATTACGAGCATATGTCATGCATGTGACTTGTTCAATTATTTCTGGTTTGATTCGATTCATAATTCTTTATACTTTAGATCTATCAAACTATATATTATATTTATATCGAAACTTAAAAAAAAAGTTTTTAGTTTATTTAAAAGCATAATTTATATTGTAATAATATATAAGTTGATGATTTTCTTCGGGAGCAAAAAATTCTATTGATAAATTCAAAATAATATTGAAATAAAATTTAATTTAAATCTAAAATATTCAAAATTTTTAGGAGGAATTAAATTTTTGATTTTTTTTGTATAAATTTGTATTAATCTATATAGGTTTAAATAATATTTTTACATTTTATCAAAAATACTTTTATATGATATATATATTATAATAAAATGAAGTCAAAATAAAAATCATTTATCAATATTTTATATTAATATAAAATTTCCCATAAAAGTCAAATCTAAGTATAAAAAAAATGTCATTAAAAAATCTTATCCTTAACTTTTTAAAATTTTAAGAATTTATGCATAAATGTTTATTTATTTAAATCGTAAAAAAATGAGAAAAATATATTATTTAAAATTTAATCAAGATATTTGACAGCTTGTTTATAGTCTCCATATGACCCCACCTAGAAAATTCGCCACGCCATCATCAAATCCACACTCTAATCATCACAACCGTTGATCAATACCCAATCATAGATTAATAAAATGAGCACAAATACAGAGAATTCTCCCTCCTTCTTTCTCTCTCTTCTCCTTAGGCTTTGCTTGAATTCTCTAAAAAAAATTTCCCCCAAATTTATTTTCTTTCTAATTTTTATTTTTAATTTTCCCCCATTTTCTCTCTAAAACAAGATGAAAGATCGCTGACCCCAAGAAGCTAGCAATCCATGGCGAGTCAAGTTGCACTCAGAAACCATCCAACTCAGTGACTCAGAGTACTTAAAAAAAGCTCCGAGTTTGCTGGTCAAGATCGTCGGCTGTTAAAGGCCAGGTCATCCTTTTTCCTTCAATAAGTTTTTTTTTGGTTATGAATTTCCCATATTTGTTTGTTGTTCGATTTAAAGTCTTCAACTTGATGACCGAAAGCTAGGGTTTGGGAGGTTGCTAATTTGGGTTTTAGATCTGGGGTTCATTATATTTGCGATGAAATTAGGGTTTTAATTTTGGGTTTTGATGAAATTGTAATCAAGAAAGGGATTTTGGGTTTGGGTTTTATTGATTGTTAGGCTAAAAATTAGGGTTTTGATGAATTTGGTTTAGTTGTATGAATTTTTTATGATATGGGTTTCTTTAATTTTAGGGTAAATTTAAGATTTTTATCTACGGGTACCTTAAATTTGTGAAGATAATAAAGAGGGTTCATTTGTGATTTAAAAAAAATAAAATTTTAAGGGTTTCTTGGAGCCATTTGTGATGGATGAGGAAACATCTGATACAATGAACCTTGATTTGAATCTGGGTCCGGCACCTGAGTCCGGGTCCGGGTCGTTGTTGAATGAAGGGGTGAATTTGAATGATTTAGTCGAGAACCCGTTCGATAGGATCCGGGATGCAGTTAGGCGTAGGAGATGGAGATGGCATCAGGTTCAACTTCCTGCTGCAACTCAGAGCTTGTCAGTTGAATTTGATCAATTTACGGGGAATTCTGACGGTCCGAATACATTACAGGCAGGTGAGGGTAGCGTTACGGCTGAGGAAAGAACAAGTGATGTGCCGAAAGTGTGTGAAACCACCAATGGGTTTTTGGAAGGTGAGGTTTTAGAAGATAAAAAGGATGATATTGAGAAGGGTGTTAGCAATGATGGGAGTTTTTTTGATTGTAATATATGCTTAGATTTGGCTCGGGAACCTGTTGTAACTTGTTGCGGTCACTTGTTTTGTTGGTCGTGTCTTTACCGATGGTTGCATATGCATTCGGATGCAAATGAATGCCCAGTTTGTAAAGGAGAAGTGACGATTAAAACGTTGACACCGATATATGGTCGTGGGAAGGTTATCTATGAGCCAGAAGAGGATTCGGGTTTTAAAATCCCTCCTCGTCCGACTGCGGGGCGAGTTGATAGTTGGAGGCAAACCATTCAACGGACTCCTTTAAATCTTCCTGTTGAAGAGATGATTCGTCGTATTGGAAGCAGATTTGATTTGGTACGTGACTTGACTCCACCACGTGAAGCCAGTGGTTCTCGGGAAACCGCAGAACGTACTAATTCCGTGCTTAATAGGATTTTGACATCTCGTGGTTTACGTGGAGAGCAAAACGCAGTCGTGCCCCTCGATGATGTTGCCATGACACCCAGTAGTACAACAAGTACCGACCTGGTGTCCTCCCGGATTCACTCTTTGTACCTTCAACGACAATCACACTTACGAAGAGCTGCAAGACTGACTTCTCTATCATCGGCACTCAATTCGGCAGAAAGGATGGTCGAGGCAATATTCCGAGGCAACCCAGTGGGAAGAAATCAGGAGCAAGCACCACCAGCAGTCGTCGATGATCGGGACTCGTTCTCAAGCATTGCTGCTGTAATAAACTCGGAGAGTCAAATGGACACTGCCGTTGAGATAGATTCTGTGGTTTCACTTTCAGCTTCGTCTTCTAGAAGAAGAAACGATGTATTGAGGGTCTCGGATGTCGACAGCGGTGACTCTCGGGCGCATAGGAGGAGACGATTGAACTAGGAAACTAGAAAAATGATTTCACAATGTCATGGACCTGCTTCATAAATAGTTCTTTTTAATTGCATTCCATTTATATTGCTTTTTTTCCCTTTTTATATATAAAGAATTTTCTGCTTTCAAATATATTATTCTCAAACATAATATGGATTGAAATGTTATCTTCCTTTTTCCTATGAATCAGGCCATTTTTCTTTGCCTATTATTTGAATCAGTTTGTTGATTTGTTGAATCAGTTTCTTCGGTTTAATTGAATAGATTATTAAAAATTTAGAGAAATATTAAAAAAAAAAAAAAACTTGTTCATCAATTAGATCTGATGGTTCAATTGGTTCAACTTATTTCAGATTGTTACTTGGTTTAATCGGTTTAATCAATGGTTAAATTTGTATTTTGCAGATTTTGACCTTGCAATTCATTTAGAAGTGTAAATAAAATATCGGTACTCGTAAATAATTCGAGTTTCGAACTCCGCACTGAATTTACCTCATACCAGATATTGAGCCCCTATTCACAATTAAAGCTTAGGTTACACCCGCAATTTTTTATTCTTTTTTTTAGTTTTAATATAAAGGGTTGCACTGTGCACTCAGCCCCTCTGACTTTTTCCTTTTTAAATTTAACTATAAGATTCATCCGAACCTAAAATTCATTTGATCCTAAACAATAAACAAATTTTGTAATTAAAAAATAAAAATAAAAGTCAAAGGAAAATTAAAAATTAAAAATTAAAAAACTTCAAATAAAAAACTAATTACAATGCCACGTGTAATCTTAGAGGTAATTAACCTAATTTATTGAAATCAAGACCTAATTTTCTCCTTTTATGTATTAATAATATATATATATACACATATATACATATATCATTAGTTCATTTTTTATAATTAATCCAGTTGATATAGAAAAAAATTTTCTGACCAAGTCCCTATGCATTATTCTACAGCGGTTGGTTAATTAGGCACAATCAACATTTTCAAGTCAAAATATAAATGGTCTAATTTTGGTTTAGTCTCTATATTATACTAAAATTTAAATTTTAATCCTTCTATTTTAATTTGACATAATTTAATCTTCTATTTTGTTATTAGTAAGTCTAAATTAATAACACTGTTGTTAAAATAAAATGACGATGTCTTATTTTGGTTGATAACTTTATTCCAATAAAGATAGCTTGGATAAATTTTTATAATAAAAATCCATTTCATCAATTTAATGACAAATATTTACAATGTTATCAATTTTAACGTACTAATAATATCATAAAAGTAGAGACCAAATTATGTTAAACTAAAGTAAGGGCGTAGTCGAGCCGAGTCAAACCCAAATACTATCAAATTTGAGCTTAACTCGAAATTCAGAGCTTGATATTTGAATCAAGCTTGATCAAATATTTGGTTTTAAGCTTGAACTTGGCTCGAGATATATTCAAACTACTCATTTACTAATTTTTGTACTTAAACTTGAGCTTAGCTTGTTAATTAAACTTAGGGTTAATAATATATATATATTAAGGAGTAACATACTTTGTAAATATAAAAATATGAAAAGCTTGATAAGATTTGCGAGCCATTAGAGTCAAGTGTTACTAAGCTCAAATTGGGCTTGTTAATTTTTTGAATTGAGTTCGAATTCTTTTAGAGTCAAACTCAAGTAGCTTGTGAGTACTAGTGTTTCATTTACACCTCTAAATTAAAGTAACGAGATTAAATATAAAAATTTAACATAATAGAGGGACTAAACCAGAATTAGACCAAAGTATAAACAGTATATATATTCCATGAAGTGAGTTACTTTATTAACTTGGAAGGCTAATCACCGTCTCAACCATGGCGGAGAACCACCCAGAACACCCCTCCGCCACCGCCTTCCTCCTCATAGTTCTCTCATTAATTTCAACCCTCGCCGCCGTAGACTCAAACCCATTCTCTCGAAACCTCTCGCCGTTATCGTTGGGGCTGAAAGGCCAGAGAAGCTAAGCCACCTCCATTTCTACTTCCACGACGTGGTCACCGGCAAAAACGTGACCGCTGTCCGCGTAGTCAAAGCACCAACGACGACCAAGTCGTCTCCTTTCGGCGCCGTGGCGGTGATGGATGACCCTTTGACGATTCAGCCCCGATATTGGCTCCAAACTTGCTGGAAAAGCACAAGGGATTTACGCTTTAGCGTCGCAAACCGAAGCAAGCTTGTTAATGGCGTTTAACTTTGCTTTCATGGAAGGGAAATATAATGGGAGCAACCTTAGCGTTTTGGGGCGGAATCCGGTATTTTCAGCCAAGAGAGAGATGCCGGTGATCGGTGGCAGTGGCGGAATCCGGGAATGCTGTTGTTGAATATAATGTTTATGTTTATGTTTCCATTATTAATGAAATTAATTTAATCATGTTTTTACATCACCAATCATTAATTTAATCATGTTTTTACATCAAATTGGTGATGGAATTGTTGAGATTATCGATTTCTTCAATTAGCTCAATTGATTCAACTTATTCGATTAAAAATTATTAAAAATAAAAAAACTCAGTTTAATTAATTTTTTAGTCAGTTCAATAGTTCTCGATCGAATATATTTAATACCATTTTTCAGATTGATACCCTAATCAATGTCAAGTTTAACCCATTTGATTGACTATTCCAATTAGATTCAAACATCATTGATTTCTTTGTTACTTTCCATTATTACTTGACCTTAATACACAGATCGAGCTCGACTGAATATCTACTTTTAAACTCGAGCTCGATTTAAGATATAATTGAGCTTGATACTCGATTAAATTCATACATATTTAAGCTCAGGATCAAAATTGACTCAATAATTAAGTTTAGAGTTAATGATATATATTAAAGGTAATAATATAATTTAATAATATATAAATATTTAAAATATAAATTAAAACTAAATAGATCGATAAAACATGCAAGTCATTTGAACCAAATATTACTAAACTCAAATTTTGCTTGATTAATGGTTTAAGTTACTCGGACTTGAGCTCACCTTGATAATGACATAAAATTCTTTTAATAAAATGCGAATAATTTGTGAGTAATAATATTTTATTTACAATCTCAATACTTAAAAGGAATTTTAAAAATCTAAAAATAAAATCAAATATGTGACACTGACATGTCACCTTAGGGTGTAATAAAATAACAGGTGTAGTAAAATAATTAATAATAATAATAAACATGGGAGATGGCATATTGTTTCAACGCTATTTTGTGAAATTAAAAATTTTCGTTTTTACCAAATGTTTTAAAATTACAACTTAAATTTTAAAGTGATATTTAATTAAAATTTTAAAATATTCTGATTCAGTTCTCAAAGTAGTATTATATATCAATTAGGTCCTTTCATAAACCTCTTTGTTAATTTAGACATTAAATGCAATGTTATTAACTTAAATCAAATTAAAGATTGGAGTAAATTTAGAAAATTATTTGTAGAAATGAAAAAACAAAAATTTTATCATAATTAAGAGTATATACTAGAGTTATACATGAAATATGATTTAATATTCAATTTAATATATAAAATTTAATTTTGTGCAATTTAATACATGAATATTAAATTTAGTTCAATTTTCTTAAATCATTAACATCATACTCAATATAGTTCAATTTGATACATAGAATTTATTTTATATGGACTGGTAGCTCGTGTTCAGCTTGATAATTACTAAATCAAATTCAAATTTTTTTAGTCGAACCCAAGTAGCTTGTGGGCATCATTGTCTCATTTACATCCCTTACAGTAAAATATAGAGATTAAATAACAAAGTTTAACATAATAAAGGGACTAAAAGCGAAATTAGACCAAAATATAAACAATATATATATATATATATATATATATATATATATTGCATGAAGTCAGTCAGTTTATTAAATTGGAAAGCTTTTCATTGCCTCAATCATGGCGGAGAACCTAAAACTTCACTCCACAGCGGCCTTCTCGCAGTTCTCTCATTAATTTCATCCTTCGCCGCTATAGAATCAGCCCCTTTCTCCCGAAGCCTCTCGCCGTCTTCGTTGGGGCTGAGAAAAGCAGAGAAACTAAGCCACCTCTATTTCTACTTCCACGACGTCGTCACCGGCAAAAACGTGACCGCTGTCCGCGTAGTCAAAGCACCAACGACGACCAATTCGTCTCCTTTCGGCGCCGTGGCGGTGATGGATGACCCTTTGACGATTCAGCCCCGATATTGGCTCCAAACTTGCTGGAAAAGCACAAGGGATTTACGCTTTAGCGTCGCAAACCGAAGCAAGCTTGTTAGTGGCGTTTAACTTTGCTTTCATGGAAGGGAAATATAATGGGAGCAACCTTAGCGTTTTGGGGCGGAATCCGGTATTTTCAGCCGTGAGAGAGATGCCGGTGATCGGTGGCAGTGGCGTTTTCAGGTTTGCTCGTGGATATGCTGAAGCAAGGACTCATACATTTGATTTAAAGACCGGGAAAGCTGTTGTTGAATATAATGTTTATGTTTATGTTTCCATTATTAATGAAATTAATTTAATCATGTTTTTACATCAAATTGGTGATGGAATTGTAGAGATTATCGATTTCTTCAATTAGCTCAATTGATTCAACTTATTCGATTAAAAATTATTAAAAATAAAAAAACTCAGTTTAATTAATTTTTTAGTCAGTTCAATAGTTCTCGATCGAATATATTTAATACCATTTTTTAGATTGATACCCTAATCAATTTCAAGTCTAACCGATTTGATTGACTATTCCAATTAGATTCAAACATCGTTGATTCCTTTGTTACTTTCCATTATTACTTGACCTTAATACACAGATCGAGCTCGACTGAATATCTACTTTTAAACTCGAGCTCGATTTAAGATATAATTGAGCTTGATACTCGATTAAGTTCATACATATTTAAGCTCAAGATCAAAATTGACTCGATAATTAAGTTTAGAGTTAATGATATATATTAAAGATAATAATGTAATTTAATAATATATAAATATTTAAAATATAAATTAAAACTAAAAAGATCGATAAAACATGCAAGTCATTCGAACCAAATATTACTAAACACGAATAATTTGTGAGTAATAATATTTTATTTACAATCTCAATACTTGAAAGGAATTTTAAAAATCTAAAAATAAAATCAAATATGTGACATGACATGTCACCTTAGGGTGTAATAAAATAACAGGTGTAGTAAAATAATTAAAAATAATAATATAATTTCAACACTATTTTGTGAAATTAAAAATTTTCGTTTTTACCAAATGTTTTAAAATTATAACTTAAATTTTAAAGTGATATTTAATTAAAATTTTAAAATATTCTGATTCAGTTCTCAAAGTAGTATTATATATTAATTAGGTCCTTTCATAAACCTATTTGTTAATTTAGACATTAAATGCAATGTTATTAACTTAAATCAAATTAAAGATTGGAGTAAATTTAGAAAATTATTTGTAGCAATGAAAAAAAATTTTTTTTATCATAATTAAGGGTATATACTAGAGTTATACATGAAATATGATTTAATATTCAATTTAATATATAAAATTTAATTTTGTGCAATTTAATACATGAATATTAAATTTAGTTCAATTTTCTTAAATCATTAACATCATACTCAATATAGTTCAATTTGATACATAGAATTTATTTTATATGGACTGGTAGCTCGTGTTCAGCTTGATAATTACTAAATCAAATTCAAATTTTTTTAGTCGAACCCAAGTAGCTTGGGGGCATCATTGTCTCATTTACATCCCTTACAGTAAAATATAGAGATTAAATAACAAAGTTTAACATAATAAAGGGACTAAAAGCGAAATTAGACCAAAATATAAACAATATATATATGTTGCATGAAGTCAGTCAGTTTATTAAATTGGAAAGCTTTTCATTGCCTCAATCATGGCGGAGAACCTAAAACTCCACTCCACAGCGGCCTTCTCGCAGTTCTCTCATTAATTTCATCCTTCACCGCTATAGAATCAGCCCCTTTCTCCCGAAGCCTCTCGCCGTCTTCGTTGGGGCTGAGAAAAGCAGAGAAACTAAGCCACCTCCATTTCTACTTCCACGACGTCGTCACCGGCAAAAAAGGTGACCGCTATCCGCGTAGCCAAAGCACCAACGACGACCAATTCTTCGCCTTTCGGAGCAGTGGTGGTAATCGACGACCCTTTGAACGTGAGCTCCGATATCGGGTCGAAGCTGGTGGGAAAAGCGCAAGGGATTTATGCTTTGACATCGCAGACGGAAGCTAGCTTGTTAATGGCGTATAACTTTGCTTTCATAGAAGGGAAATATAATGGTAGCAACCTTAGCGTTTTGGGGCGGAACCCGGTGTTTTCCGCCGTGAGAGAGATGCCAGTGATCGGTGGGAGTGGCGTTTTCAGGTTTGCTCGTGGTTATCCTGAAGCTATGAAGCATAGACACGGACACGCAATACGAGTACGACACGATACGGATACAGCAATATGGTAATTTTCAAAAAATGAGGACACGAATATGACAAAATATGGCAATAAAAAATATTTTTATATATATTTATATGTTAAAATATTTAATATCCAACTCAATATTTTAAATCAAATTGCAAATAGCCCAAAACTCTGCTTCTCCTTTCACTTTCAGTTCGGGTTTTTCAATCCGGCACCTCTATTCATCTTCACTATGTGGAAATTATTCCGATTTTTTTTTTAACATATTCCAGCTTGTCCCATACATATCCGAGCGTGTCTGATGAGTGTCCATGTCGAACACACATACGACACCGGTGCGAAGCGAGATGAGCCATGTCCGTGCTTCCTAGTCCTGAAGCAAAGACTCATACATTTGACCTAAAGACAGGGAATGCTGTTGTTGAATATAATGTTTATGTTTTCCATTATGAATGAAAAAAATATTCAATTTCTTCCCGACTTTCCATTGTTTTGTTTCAAAGAGCATAACTCGAGTATATTTATTAATATATGAAGTGGTATCTTTCTTGATGGGTTAAGTGCTCCTACTTTGAATCTTCCCAAAAGTAAATTCTGGGTTAGGTGCTCCTACTTTGAGAATCCATCAAGAGTTATAAATTTGAGTATAAATAACCTTAGCATAATATCACCACTGTTGAAGAATTTGAAGACCCTTGATGAATGTTAAACTTATTGATGCAGAGCAAAGGATATGTTTTAGGGTTGGATTTTAGTACGTTAAAAATAAGAATGTTTAAATCCAACTGGAAGGTTGAATTGGGATCGATTTAGATTTAGGTCTATAAAATGATTTTAAATTAATTAGCGTAAAAATCGATATCGATTAGTTGAATCAATTAAAAACTTGATTGAATCGAAATATAAATATAAATTACAATCAATTAACAAATTTTGTAATTAAAAATTTATAAAAAGTAATTAAAAAAGTCAAAGGGCTACCCTTTATTTATATGTATAGATCGTGAGTGTGACGTCACCACTCGGTCAAAACCTGTCCAACAAATCTTATAAATAACCTTAAAAAGTTTTAGATGATGGAATCCTTTAACATATTTGAAGAGTTAATTAATAATTAAAGTTTACTAAAATAAATGAATTTATAAATAGTATTATATTTGAATAAATTAAATTAAAATATAATTAAAATATCGTATGTAAATATTAAAATAGTATATGAATTTGGTTTGATGTAATATATAGTATATAAATTTTGATTTTGTGTAATTATATATATGAAATCTTAATTTGATTTAATTTTTACAAAACGTTAAATCATTTATCGACATACAAAAATAATTATATTAATTTAACATGAAAATAAATAAATGCATTTATTTAATTTTCAAATGTGAATGTTGTATCAATATATGATAAATGTTCATTGGTTAGGTTTAAGAATGATATTAATATGTTTATGTTTGTTTAAATTTGGTCTGACTCGAAATATGATCTTAAAATTTTGTCTAAACCCATCCATATTTATCTACTCATATTATTTTTTTAATTTTTAAAAATATTTATCTATTTTTAATTCAATATTATTTAATATAATTGTTTTCATATATTAAGATTTTATATATGAACATATTAACCTTTTTTAAATATTTGCATTGTATTTTTTTAGTAAGCTCTATTTAATTTAATGTCGAGGTTCTTTAAATCGAATTGGATCAGTCAATCGGACTTGTTGAATTAAAAATTAATAAAGGTATTAGTCTAAAGAAAAACATTGAATCAATTGAATTGGAAATCAATATAAATAAATGGAACTAAGAAAAGACCTATTAAACCTAATTTTTAATATACATTTTTTATTTTTATTAATTTTTAATAATATTATTTAATCTCCGATGTTATCTCCCGCACTGAAAGCCTTACCTAATGCATGTGAGATTTATCCCATAACCAAAATCGTTGAAATTGAGACCAATTTTCACCTCCTATGTATAATAAAATAATTAAATAGTTAAATTACATCTTAAGTCACTAAACTATTAATAAATTGAGATTTTAGTTATATAACTTTAAAAAATTACAAAATAATCATTAAATTATTCGAAAATTTTCTTTCAAGTGACTAGGTTGTTAAAATTATTATTACATGGCCTTCTTCGTTTGCACCACCTATACCAATAAAAAACTCTTCTTCCCCTTCTCTTCTACAATTCAATTTTTTTTCATAGAATATCTTTGAATGTCATGAATCTGTGAATTAAAATCTAAATAGCTTTCTTCTCAAATCTCCAGCATTAACCATTAGATCAACTTGTATCAAACGCATGTTCTTCTACTCGTTGATGGGTACTGATACACAATACCAATCGTCGAATCATCGCTTAGAATTAACTAATCAAACTTTTATTATTTAAAAAAAAATCTTACTAACCCGATGACTTAATAATTTAGTGGCTTAATAGTCGAGTTAACTAGCCGAATAGTTTAACGAGACAATGACCATTTTACAAAATTTTGAAATTGAGAAATTAAAATGTAAATTTATTAATACTTTAATGAGTTTGAGTATAATATAACCTAAAATTCATTCTTAACTAAACCAATTCAACCAAAAACAAACAACCTAAACCAATTGAAAATGACAAAAAAAATTCTTACCAAATTTCTATATGGTGATTTATTAGGCACAGCTAACTAATGAACAAGTCAAAATATAATGATATAAAATTTGCATGAAATTTCCTGTACACTTAAAAAGCTATTTATATTTCAACTTCACAAGCTTTTCACCACCACAAACCATGGCGGAGAACCACCCAAAACTCCCCTACACCGCAGCCTTCCTCCTTACACTCTTCTCATTAATTTCATCCTTCGTCGCCGTAGAACCAAACACTTTCTCTCGACACCTCTCGCCGTCGTCATTGGGGTTGAAAAAACAAGAGAAACTAAGCCACCTCCATTTCTACTTCCACGACATCGTCACCGGTGAAAACGCAACCGCCGTCCGAGTAGCCAAAGCAAAAACGACGACGGAGACTTCACCGTTCGGAGCGGTGGTGGTGATCGACGACCCTTTGACTGTGAGCCCCTATATTGGGTCGAAGATGGTGGGAAGAGCACAAGGGATTTATGCTTTGACGTCAAAAACGGAAGCTAGCTTGTTAATGGCGTATAACTTTGCTTTTATGGAAGGGAAATTTAATGGGAGTAGTCTTAGTGTTATGGGGCGGAATCCAGTGTTTTCAGCCGTGAGAGAGATGCCGGTGGTCGGTGGTAGTGGGGTTTTTAGGTTTGCTCGTGGATATGCTGAAGCAAGGACTCATGCATTTGATTTAAAGACTGGGAATGCTGTTGTTGAATATAATGTTTATGTTTTTCATTATTAATGAAATTAATGAGTTAATTTGTTTGCTTTTTATTTTTATTTTTAAACTATCTCCTAATTTTACTATATATATGCACTAATTTCATGGTGGAAGTCATGGTAGTAGGAATTGGACTGATTACTTAGATAAAAAATCGTTTAATATATTGACTCGAATAAAAAGATTGATCCGGTTTAAGAGTTGAATTGCTTTCGACTAATTGAATTGACAATTGTATTCGTTTTATAATTTTTTTAAATGTTTTATTTTTAATTTTTTATGAATTTTAACTGATTAGCCGTTGGAATAATCAATTAACTATACGCAGCGTGTCATGTATACCTTATTCTTGCATATAGGGACCAATTTTTAAGAGTAGAATTGAATAAAAATTTTAACAAAACTTGTTTACTCATTGATCTAATATATAGGGATTAATTTGTCCAAATTTTTTGATAGAGAGTCCGACAATTAGTACAAAGACCTCCATAGTACTTTGACATATAAAATATCATTTTTGTCCTTAACGAAAATATAACCCTAACTCATTTTTTTCATGATAGGTTTCAAAGTTTAAGTTTAACTGTTAATATTTTTAATTTTTTTATTAAATTCAGGTTAAAAAATTTAAACGAATTAATTTCATTTTTTCTAACAAATATTAGTATAAAATATGATTAAAAGTATCATATTATTAAAAAAATTACTTAAAAAACATTTTTTTTTCTGAATTCAAACATTTAAATTATGTAAAAATTATACAGAAAACATAGAAAAAAAGAAATTATGTATTACCCATCTAAATAAAAAAAATCAAATACAGAAAAAAGTATGATAAAAGTCACTATACTTTTCAAAAAAATTTAAAATTTAAGTCCAACTATTAATATTGTTAAATTTTTTTCTATTAAATTCAGATTAATTACAATTTTTTTTTCCATAGAACATGAAGATGAATTCATTAATCAAATATAAACAAATGAAAATAATGCAATATGCCATCTGTTACATAATCACCCTAGTTTGGTTGCAAATATGTTTTTCCATGCAACTTTTGCACCCTAGGATCCTAGCTATGTACATTTCATCGAACCGAGATGCCAATGCACCCCAAGCCTAAAACAGGTTAGTTTCGCATATTACCCTCTCCCCCCCTCGGGCCAACGACAAACTTGTGTTATGGAGGTCGGGTAAATGGTTAGTTTCCTAGGGTCACCTTCCCAATTCCCAAGCCAACATCAATCGTAGAATCCTTGCGAACGGAAATAGTGAAAACAGAGAAAATAATCTCCGAAAACTGATGGAAAATATAGATACACATATATACATACTCGAGTAAAATGAAAAAAGTGATCCAAAGCAAGGGGGCCGGCTAATCCCATGCACTAGTCACACCTGGTGCGTATCCTCCAGCGATATCAACCAGACCTCCGTATGCATTACCACTATTTCCTCCGCTGTAGTAATCTAGGTTTTTACCAATTGATTCCTCTCGCCTGAAATCAGACCCACCGAAACGCCCACCGGATCGTCGGTTCTTGTTACCACCATAAGGAGCTCGGGATGCATAATGGGTGAGCCATGCAGGGACTTCTTGATTTGCTTCTTGCATTAGCTCGGCTAGTGGTCTTGCTAGTGATAAATTGCTTTCGTTAAAGAAAGCAGTGGCTAACCCAGTTTTACCAGCACGTCCGGTCCTTCCAATTCGATGGACATAATCATCGATGTCATTGGGAAGATCGAAATTGACAACATGAGCTACATGGGGTATATCAAGACCACGAGCAGCCACATCAGTTGCTACTAGAATCGGGGTCTTTCCACTCTTGAAAGATCTCAATGCTAGTTCCCTTTCCTGCATATACAAACAAACCCCTGGCATTCATGTAGAGATATGTTCCAGCCAAACGAAGGTAAAGCAACACATTCAGAACAGATTTCAACTAAAAAAAGTGGATGCAATTTTTTTTTTCGTAAACCAAACTAAATTGAACAAAGAAAGTTAGCATCCCCCTCCAGATGCTAGTTTCTTAAGTCAGCAGCAAGGAAAAGCGAAATACGTGTGTGAACTCTCATAGCTCAGGCTGCTCAAGCTATATTGCTCCGATTCTCTATTCTTCTTTAAGTAAAAGTATGGGAAACCCATGTTCGATGTGAATCCAGACAAGGGTATGCAGATACGACCCTCTTAAGGATCTTCTACATACACGAAAAAACTTAAAAGGAGTTGATCAAACCCATGGTTGGTACATACTTGTATCCAACACTCAAACCCGAGTCCAAATAACTGGAAGCAATGCTTAATAGAGAAAATAAGACTTGCATGTAACATAGGGGAAAAAAAAAGAAAATTATGACGAGTTTATCATATCAATCAAGAGAAACACGAACGTTATCACATCAAGCAACACAGTAGTTAAAAGAACAAGTATATCATTCCATCTAACTACAAAGACCTTATTCTTTCGATTTTATTTAGTATATTTATTTCCAAACAACTACCTGTTGAGTCCTATCACCATGGATGGTCGTTGATGGGAATCCATTCATGCAGAGCCAGTGTTCCAATGAGTCGGCTCCTTTTTTAGTCTCCACGAAAACTAATGTCAAAGCTTCCTGCAAAGTCAAAGATACCTGAATTAGCACCCCAGACAGTAAATATTAATCGAAACAAATATATCAAGGAAGCAGTAACTATCTTCAATCCAAAGATGTATGGATAAAAGGAACTTTCAATACGGAAGTCCATACAGAATAGTCTCGAATTACCTTTCCATGATTTCCATTTTCCCTCTGTGCATGTAGAAGATCCATGAGATGGCTTCTTTTATCAGACTCGAGAACAAATTCAACCCTTTGAACAATCAAATCGGTACTTGAGCCGACCCTCCCAACAGCCAAGAATATGTGGTTCGAAAGAAAATCAGAAGCAAGTCTCTGCACAGTAACCAATTTGCAAAAGAATTATGTGATTAAAGCAAGAAGAAAGAACATTTTCCGATTATAAGTGTTAAACACACAAGTGGAATATATCGAAAAATACAGCTTGGATACTCAAACAACTGATAAAACGGGAATCAACAAAGAATCCAACCTGTATCTCTCTTGGAAAAGTGGCACTGAACAGCATTGTCTGTCTCACACCCCGATTAGGCATATTCATTTGTTCCACTATCTTCCTAATTTGTGGCTCAAAACCCATATCAAGCATGCGATCTGCCTCGTCAAGGGCCAAGTACCTAATTGCTTGCAATGACACTCGGGCCCTCTCTAGCAAATCAACCAATCGTCCTGGCGTTGCCACGAGTATATCAACTCCTCTCTCTAGCTCCCGCAACTAAGTAAGGAACAAAACATTAGTGAACAAACAAAATAAAAAGGAAACAATTAAAAGTCAGGAAGGCATGGGTTTGGGAGGAGACCACAACAAGCCGAAAGTCACCAGAGATATAACAAAAATCCCATTAAAACATAAGTTAAGAAGGCCGAGAACATGACTAGATATAAGACATAAATCAAGTTTTCTTTGTGTAAGACCTATGTTACTCTGGCTCTTCATTTTTCTTTTAAGCACCCAATTCCAACACTTGTGTCCAACGTATATTTGGACATTGGCATGTACAGCATATATCTAGACATTGGTTTGCAAGGGGACCAACAAGGCAAAAGTCACCGGAGATATAAAAAAAATCCCATTAAAACAAAAAGTTAAGAATACCAAGAATGTGATTACATATAAGACATAAAACAAGTTTCCTTCATGTAAGACCTATGTTGCACTGGCTCTTCATTTTTCTTTTAAGTACTCAATTCCAACACTCATGTCTGATGTATATTTGGACATTGGCATGTTGTCCAGTGTATATCCATACATTGTTATGTGGATATAACCCTCCAAGTACATGTAAAAGCTTTAAAAATAATTTGAACATACCGGTGTCGGACACATATTGTAAAACAATTCCATTAGCGCAATTCAATAAATCACATCCTCCGAAGAGAATATATTGTAAAAAAATTCCATTACCATGATAAATGCCAGATATAACGGATCAAATTCGTAGTACAAATAGATATAACAAAGAAAAATGGATCGGTTTAGCATGAGACATGGTTAATAGAACTACATGCATCACGTAATATAGAGTAAGAAGGATTTGCAGAACTTAAATCACATCCTCCGAGGAGAATATATTGTAAAACAATTCCATTACCATGATAAATGCCAAATATAATGGATGAAATTCATAGTACAAATAGATATAACAAAGAAAAATGGATCGGTTTAGCATGAGACATGGTTAATAGAACTAAATGCATCACATAATATAGAGTAAGAAGGATTTGCAAAACTTAAATCGATGTAATAAGAACCTGTTGGTTAATCGGTGCTCCTCCATAAGCAACAACCACCTTGACGCCAGTTTGATACGAGAATTTTTTGGCCTCATCATGTATCTGAAAATGGAGTAGTATTATCAGAACAAAAACATAATAAACCATTCAAAGAAATTACATGTTCTTCACAATCACACACACCTGACAAGAAAGTTCCCTCGTAGGAGATAAAATAAGACCAAGAGGGTAAACAGTTCGTCCTACACGCGGTCTTTGTGCATACGGCTCTCGCATAATTCCACTAATAATAGGAAAACAAAATGCAGCCGTCTTCCCTGACCCAGTTTGAGCACAAGCCATTAAATCTTTACCTGCTAATGCTATAGGGATAGCGTGACGCTGTACCGGAGTCGGTTTCACATACTTGCACCTCCTAATGTTTTGATTCAAAATTTCACCTAAATCTATCTCGGCAAATGTATTTACAGGCGGTGGTACATTTTCACCACTAACTTCCACTGGAATATCTTCGTATGCATCAAAATTGATACCGGAATTCTCTTGTTCACTAAAATTTTGTTTTATATCATCAATTTTATCATCATTACCAAATGGGTTTACTTCCCTTTCTCTCCTATCCCAACCTCCACTTCTATTATTCCGACCACCACCACCACCACCACCGGCGGCGGCATCTCGTCCGGCTGTAGCATAACTATTCCCCTGTCCTTGACGCCTGAGTTCAGGCTTTGTCCCTCCACCATCACTGCCGGTCCAACGGGACCCACCATTGGTCCCGCTAACCGGACCTGACAGGTCGGAAATTGAACCGCTACGAAGGTGGGGAGGGACATAAGTGGAACGAGTAGGACGAGGTAATGAATTTTTGTCCGAAATTGCAATTTCAGCTGCAGAATTTGACACAGAATCCGCCCATGAAGTTGTCATAGTTTCCCAAACCATAAAAAAAAAAAAAAAAAAACCCAAAAAAGTCCTATAAAAACCCTAAACAAACAAAAACAAAAACCCAAAATTTCAAATCCTTTAAAATGCCATCTTATCCTCTCCTTTTTCTTTTTTTATAGATAAAATCTAATCAAACACAATTTAAACAATGTTAACAAAGAACATAAATAACCCAAACTCGACAAACATAAAAAATATCAAGAAAACACAAATTTAAAGAGAATGAATGAGAGAAACAGCTGAAACCTTGTTCGAATTTCCTTTGGGAAAAATGGGGTCAGTATTTTTTTTTTTCTTTTTTGTTGGGGGGGGGGGGATGGTCCTACTTTATGGTGTTCGAAAAAAAAAACAAACAAACAAAATCGAATCAAAAGCCTAATTTTTTCTTTCTTTGGTTTTTTTTTTTCTTTTCTTTTCTTTGGATTTTCTCTTGCGTATTTTTTATGTTGCGTAGAGATTTTGTAAGGAGAGTGTGAGAAAAAATCTACGGAAGATAGTTTGGTGACCGTAGAATTTGGTGGCTTGAGTTATAATTATATAAAAAAAATTTCACCCTCCATAACGGGCTGTTGCCCGTTGGAGACTTAAACAAATTAAGTTCTATTTTATTTTAGTCCTTTTATTTTGCTGAAATTCAAAATTTTAATCCTTTAACTTGAAATAATTTAATCTTCTATTTAATGATATTAAACCTATTCATGAGTCGGGCTATTCATCTAAGCCCGAATGCCCAATCAAAATTTGAGAGAGTTTGGGCAAAAGTATTAAGCCCAAAAAATAAACTTCGGCAAAAAAAATAAACTCGTTTAAAATATGGGCCGAGCTTGAACTTGAACATTCAATGCCTGAGCCTAACCTGTTTTTATGTTCATGATACTTTATATTATGTAATTTATAACACATTAAAAAAATAAATCTATACTAAATATATAATACTACTCTAACGTAAACATTAAAATAATATTAAGATAACTATATAAAAAAAATTAATTAATAAAAAATGTATAAACTTATTAAAGTTTAAAATAATATAATATAAATATATTTTTCTAAATTCATATTTTGAATTAAATCGAACTTAAATTAACATAAAGTATGTTAATATCATATTTAGCCCCCAACCCGACCATAAGCACCTCAAAATAATATGTAAGCTCAACATAATTCTAACTATATACATGAACAAATAACAGTAAAAGATATGCATGTCATTACTTTTAAGGGAAACATCTATTTTTGTATCAATTAACTATTTAAAAAATATTATAGAAGTAGATTGATCCAACCATGTGGAATTCTAAAATTTTAACCAAAGGAGAATAAAGTTAATGATGCCTTGTTACGGTAAACAAAAATTAAAATTTCGGATTTTTAATGTTTAAGTTCGAGTCTCGATTTATGTAAATTATGTGTAGATATCATTTAAATTTATTTTGACTTAAATCCTGCCACGTTAAATCTCGATATACATGAGTCTCATTTAAAGTTATTTTAATTTAGGCAAATATATGTTCCATTCGTGTTTTGTAGTGTTTAATTTTACCTGTAATGATTCTATATGTTAATTAATATGATCATAATTTAAATTCTTAAGAAAAAATATAAGGGACTAAAATTAGAATTAGATGATAAATAATAAAATTATTAGGCAGTAGTATTACTGTATTACAAGGGCATTTTTATTATTTAATTTTGACTTTAATATCAAACAGAAAATTAATTCCAACGAATTTTCGTTGATATTTAGTTTTCGTCATAATTTTTGTTTGGAAAGGCTTTTAAATGTTTTTTATTAATTTTTTAAATTATTTTTTTGACCTTTTCTACAAAAGAATGTTGATTTGTTCCCGAGTAAATTACAAAAATGGTCACTTTTGTTTGCCTCATGTTACATTTTAGTCACTTTTGTTTAAAATGTTACGTTTTAGTCACTTATGTTATTATTTTGTTACGAAGTGATCACTCTTTCTTTAAGTTCTGTTATCTCCTTAACGATAATCCTACGTAGCATTCCAACTAAATTTTAAGTGCAAACTTGGATTTCCTAATGGGATGAGAATAGATTTTTTATTAAATAAATTTAATTAATTAAAAATTTTAAACCTTAAATCTTAGTTAAAAAACCATTCATCTCCCCTTTTTTTAGTTTTCTTTTTCAATTGACAAAAAAAGCTATAATCATCAAATTTTTTTATTCACGTGCAAAAACAAAAGAGGATTTAATAGAGGGTTCAGGTATGTCTTCTTCACGACAAATTTATGTTCTAAGAAATAAATTAGATTGTTGTCGACAAATAAGAAGATGGCAATCGTTTTTGTTCCTAATCATTGTATTTTTCAATTCTTCACGTTCTTGAATAATTGGTTTCTCAATCTGATTTTTTTTATCTGAATCGGCTTGTTTGTTCACAATCCATTTGTGGGTATCTTTTTTTCTGATCTGAAATTCTTTTAATTGTTAATATTCATATCAAGAATTTTAATTTAGAGTTTTCATTAAACAATAAAAAATCTAATCTTTTGTTTTTCAATATTGAATAAAAGAGATAGATGAATGCAAAGAAGACATATCTGAACCCTCCATTGAATCCATCTTTACGAGACAATCAATTTGATTTCAACTATTTTGATCTTAATAATAGTTTTTCCAGTTAAAAGAAAAAAAAAACCATTGAAAAAAAAGAAGAGAATGAAGAAAAATTAAAAAGAGGAGATGAACAGTTTTTTAGTTAATGTTTAGGTTTAAAAATTTTAATTGATTAAATTTTTAACTAAAAATATATTTTCATCCCATTTAGAAATCTAAGTTGGCATCTAAAATCTAATTGGACTGCCACGTAGGATTACCGTCAGAGAGATAATAAAACTTTAACAGTAGTGTGATAATTTCGTAACAAAATAGTAACATAAGTGACTAACACATAACATTTTAAACATAAGTGATTAAAATGTAACATATGACAAACAAAAGTGACTATTTTTATAGATTACTCATTTGTTCCCTAATCTTTCGATAACTTTTAGTATTAAAAGTTCTAATTACAATATTATTCTTGGTTTCACCGATTTTATCTATTAATCCAATTTTAATTAAATAAATTCATAAAATTTCACAAAAATTAAAAAAAAAATCAATTCAATGATTCAATCAAATTTTTAACTCAATTTAATGAGTTCTGGGTAATTCCCTCAAAAGTCAGTTCAAAACCAGTTCAACTCTTTATTCGGATTAACATACCAATCATTTGTTCTTAATTCAATTCATCCAACCAACCATTCCATCTTGGTTCCAACAATCAATAAGTGTTGTTTTCTATAAATCTCTTCCCAAGATCCAAACTCGATCCCTTCTTCGCAGTGGGTACTAGTTTATGTAGCATTTTGTATTATGATATTAGTACGTATCGATACCAATATATTAATAAAAAATTATTAAGATAATATTAATATCTAGTTTTAAATACTAAAATCTTGACTAAAACGAATCAAAACACACCTAAATTTTGACCAAAATAAAACACAGAATACTTGGTATTGGCTTAGGGTCGAAACAGTGAGCTACTGGTACAGTACCGACAACCATGTACTAACAGTGAAATAAAAAACTAAACTGATCAAGGAAATGTTATGAGAATACCAGATATTTTCTCTGCAAGTGATTTCAATATAAACAGATACAAATTTCACATCAATACAAAAACTAAACTAACTCAAGTTGGGAGAATATGAAGCTTTTTAACTACAAACACTGGATCTATTTCAAACTAGTAGGATTCATGAGAAATGTTAGTTTGGTTTACGGAATCGACCTTATAAGGAAGTGATTTGAAATTTGAGCTCAAACTCGAAGTGCTACTGTCCATCTAAGGTCCCGAGCGATTCCTTGAGTAGTCTTCGTGCTTCTTCTCGCCTCCTGGACAAACAACAAAACAAAGTTGAAGAACTATGTAAGTAAATTCCGTCATTTTGCTAACTGTATCTGTAGATGTAAGAAATAGTGAACTTGCGCAGGATGGCTATTAACACAAGAACCAGTTGAAATTTAAGGACATTTAGGCAGTGACAATGAAAACCTTATGAGAATTCTGAGAGGAATGTCCTTTGTCTCCGGTGAAAGGGACATGCACTCTTCTACATTCTTGGGAGAAAAAATTCCCCCTAGTGAGCAAGTGAAAAGGGAAAAAAAGACACACGAGAAGATCCGATTTCATCCCATGCCATTAATCATTATCTCTAATACATGCATGACATTGGAGAATTTCAGTGGGAAGGTGATAAATAACATGATAAACTGGCCCTAGTGAACGAGGAAGGGGATAAAAATGAAAAGATTCAATTTCATCCTAAGCCATTAACCAATATCATTGGCATAAATGATCATATTTGATATAATTCTTCAAAGCATGCTCGAATAAATCATTCTCTTGCAGCAGAAAAATTAGTTGGGAGCAGCATCTCCAATATTTTTAGGAACATACCTCTTAATATCCTCCAGAGCTTCTTTACGCCGTTGTATCTGAAGTTCTAGAATGTGAATTAGTGTTGCTCTAGCCTGCATAAACAATAAACAATAAACAAACATAGAACCAAATGGATTTAAAAGCATTTACCAATCAGAACAAAAGAAGTCGAGATAATGCGATAATGTTTTTCTTTTACCTGATGGGGGCGCAATGAATTCAGCAAGTGGTGCAAGTTCTTGAATATGAGAGATATCTCCTCCACTTGTCTAGCGTATTGTGATGGTCTCTCGACGAGAACATCTGCGAGCTCCAAAATATGTAGTTGCAATTCTCTGTTAAGCGACCTCAATTCCTTCTTGAAATCTAAAAGTAGTCAAAATGTTCTTCAGTAAGTATATCAGCAAAGTGAAAATTTTATCAGAGAATTCAATTGTGCAACCGTTCTATAACCACATGAACCCGTGGCCAACACATATTAAGCATAAACTGAACTAAAAATTCACTAAAAGTTATCTCCTAATTTCCACTCCATGAAATTAGATTACACTCAAACATATTCTCATCACTAATTTATACTGTTTGAATACCCAAAAGACTCCTTTCAAAAACTAATAGTGAAAATATTAATTTAGCCCAATTAAGCTTAAAAAATCACCTACAATGGTAAAAATACCATTGAGGTCCTTATACTAAGAGTAGGATTGCATTTTGCCCCCCCAACTCAAAAAATGAGCAAATTAATCTTTACGTTAGATCAAAGAGCAAACTGATCCTTTAGTTAAAAATTTCATCAATTTCTACTCTTAAAAATTGGTCCCTATATACACCTGGTATAACTTTCTAGTTATAATATCAACCACATCAGTTTTTAACCATAGAAATAGATGAAAATTTCAACAAAAAGGACAATATACAGGGACTAATCTATACATTTTTTTGAGTAGAAGGGGCAAAATGCAATCTGACTCTTAATACGAAGACATTCATGGTACTTTTACCCACCTACAACCAGAAAGCAACCATGAACGAAGCATGCTAAACGAATTCCATTTTACAATTCATAAAATTGATAAGCAAGATATAGAAATTACCAATATTAGGTCCTTTGGGGTAGAGTTGGCGAACCCCTTGATCTTCCAAACTCGGAAGCACATCATCAGTCTACATCCAAAAGAACCAACATAAATAATTTACTAATGGTAATAAGTAGTTTACAAATAAAAAAGGAGAAAAAAAGAAACTGACGGTATAGTTGCCACCAAAGCAAACGTAAGTGCCCTCAATAGGCGGTGGAGGCTCCGGTGCTGATTTAGGGTTTTGTAAGTAGTCTTTGTAGAGCCTGTAAAACGGTGGCGGTGGTGGATATGTAGCTGTTGCCATCTCTAGTCAGCCTAACACTTAAAACAAATATCTGAAAGATTCAATATAAATTGCAGAGAGAACACAAGAACATGAAGATGAAACACGATGACAACTCTAAGTTGAACAAATGGCCCAAAAGCAAACCACTCCAAAGAACAATAAGCCTAAAATTAGCCATAATCAGAATTTGAAGCTGGTGCTCCCATAGTACAATTTAGGAAAAATGTCCAAATTTCTTAAAATTAACATTGAGGAAAGCTTTTTTTTTCATTATTTTCAGTTAAATTGTTAACAATAAACAAAGTTTATGTCTATAAAATTTTGTTTTCTACACAATTCGAAAACCTAAACAAAAAAGAAGCAGAAGGCAAAAAAAACGCCGCCGTCAACGGCTGAAGCACAGGATTTAACCGGAGAAATAAGAGTTACCAGGATTTCAACAGTGAAAAAGCGTCTCGCCGGCGAGGTTATTGATCTGAGCTTCAAGTCGGAAAATGGAAGGTTGTGAAGGCTTGGCCTGGATCTTTGCAAGTACTAGTAGAAACAGTAATTATATTAATAGGGAAAAGAAGTTGGACCTGCTCTTATAAATTTAAATCTTATTGGGATGATTTAGCAATTTTTAAAAAATTTAGTATTTTATAAATATGATTTAGTATCTAGAATATGTTTAAGTCCAGGGAGAACGTGTTTAAGGCCTTTGTTAAAGACATATTAAGATAACGGACAGTTTTAGGTACCAAAAAATGAAAACAATATTTCGGCTCTTAGTAAATGTATCAATAGTTTGGTGGATATAACTTATGTGTATTTTAATAAGTTATATAACAAGGTTAATAATATTGAAAGTAAAGTAGAAAATATGAGTAAAATAACTGAGTTAGACTTGAACAACGAGTCTAAAGAACTTTTATCAAATATTAATAATAAGTTAGATAATGTTTTCACTAATAAAAGTGAAGAACAAGAGATGGATGTTAAATAATGATACTACAGATAGTAGTAGCAGTTCTAATGATGATAATAAATCAGAAGACACTAATTCTATAATTTCAGAAGAAATTAATGTTACTAGCTATAATTCTGAAGAAGAAAACACTTCAACAGAAGAAAATATAGAAATACCGGAACCTATGGATACTGACAACACAGATCCTTATATTCCGAAACCTAAGGAAAAGGATAAAAAAGATTCTTATGGTAAAAGAAAAATAAATTCAGATATTCAAAAAGATGATTATCTGAGATCTTTTAATAAAGATAATGAGCAAGTTGAACAAACGACTAGAATATTTGAAACCATAGCCATTACAGACGAAATAGTAAATTATAATAAAAATTTTAAAAATCCTAGAATAAAAAAAGGAAAAAACTCAACAATAATTCAGTAAATGAAACTAGGAAAAAAATGATATTATTACCTTTTCAAATTTCCAACCAAAGAAATATTATACTTATATAGAAGTTACATTTCAATTTAGGGAATATAAAACATATTCTTTACATGCTCTCTTAGATACAGGAGCTACAACAAGTAGTTGTAGAAAAAAGGCTATTCCAATAGAAAAATGGGAATTAATGAGTAATCCCATAATGGCAGTTGGAGTGGATGGAAAAGAAACCTTAATTGCTCACAAAGCTAGAAATATACCAGTCTACATAAATAATGTAAGATTTGTAATTCCTAAAATATTATGTTTCCCTGACATTCATGGAGATATATTATTAGGTAATAATTTTATATATCAACATTTGCCTTTTTCTATTGATAAAAATATGATTACATTAACAACAGAAAATACTTATGTGGAAGTACCATTAATAGAAAATCATAAATATATTTGTGATAAAGAATTTTCTCCACCAAGGAAGGATCATTTTAAACAAATTGAAATAACTCATTGGTTGTTTAAAATACTAGAAAATAATTTTAGTGAAGAACCATTAAAATTATGGAAGAATAGCCCTAGATATTGTGATATTAAACTAGAAAATCCTAAGAAAATTATCAGGGTAAAGCCAATGATCTATACTAAACAAGATATAGATGAATTTGACATTCAAATAAAAGAATTATTAGAAAAAGGATTAATAGAAGAAACTACTAGTCCGCATTCTAGCCTTGCATTTATGGTAAGAAACCATGCAGAAATAAAAAGAGGAAAAGCCAGAATGGTTATTAATTATAAAAGATTAAACCAAAATATTATTTTTGATGGATATTTTATTCCAAGAAAGGAAGTATTAATAAATCAAGCTAAACATGCTAGATATTTTAGTAAATTTGATTGCAAGTCAGGATTTTGGCAAATTATGCTAACAGAAGAATCTAAACCTTTAACAGCTTTTAGTGCAGCTAATGGTCATTATCAATGGAATGTAATGCCATTTGGACTTTGTAATGCCCCACAAATCTTTCAAAGGTGGATGGATTTTATTTTTAAAAATTATAAAAAATTTTGTGTCATTTATATTGATGACATTTTAATATTTTCTGATTCCCTAGAAAATCATAGAAAACATCTAAATATTATTTCTAGAGAATTTATAAAGCATGGAATAATATTAAGTCTTAAGAAAATAGAATTGGAAAAAACTGAGATCGAATTCTTAGGATTAAAATTATCTGCAGATGGTCTTCAATTACAGGATCATATTATAGTAAAAATAAAGGAATTCCCTGATAATATTAAAGACCAAAAACAGCTTCAACAATTTATAGGAATTGTTAATTATGGAAGAACTTTCTTTCCTAATTTATCTAAAAAATTAGATAAATTATATGAAAAACTAAAAAAAAGAATAACTTTTGAATGGTCTAAAGAAGACTCAGATATAGTAAGAAATATAAAATTATGTGATATTAGATATTTAGAAGAATTTTCTAAAAAATTTCTTCATGAATATCAAAAGTTAAAAAATAGTAATATAGAATTTTGGAAAAACCAATATTTTCATAAGTTACCCCCATCGTGGGATGAAATTTGTATAAATAAATATGCTTCTTATTTAGATAAACACAGTAAAGCAACAGGTTTAGATAAAGAAAATATAGATAGTATAGGAAATAGGATTAATTTTGCTAAAGAAAGAATTACTTTACATTGTTTACAAAGTAAAGCAGCTAAACAAGTTAAGAATAAATTAAGCCATAGATATTGTACAAAATTATTAGAAGGTGAATGGGAGTTTGGTTGTAAACCCGTACAACCTAAAACTTATAAAAATAAAAAATATAAGATGATAAAATGAAAACCAGGAAATAAAAAATACACTGGTAATAATAATAAAAAGAAAAAATTTGTAAGAAGAAAGACTTCTAAAAAACCTATAAAACAAATTTGTAAATGTTTTATATGTGATGAAGAAGGTCATATAGCTACAAATTGTCTTAATAAAGGGAAAAATGCTAGAAAAATGGTTAAAAATCTTGACGAACAAGATTTAGAAATATGTTTTAGTGAGGAAATAAATCCTACAGAAATATTATATGAATTAATATCAGAAACAGATTCTGATACTGATAATGAAGAATATATATTTATGTTAAGACATAATAATCAATTAGAAGAAATTCTTAAAACTAAACAACAGGATATAAAATTAGGAAATTTAATCGAAGAAGAAAAAGACTTCTCAGAAGAAATGATAGAAAAAATAACTAAAAATCATATTTCTAAAGAAGAAATATATAAAATATCTAAGTTTAAAATATGGTCACAAAGACATATTGAAAAGATTAGCGGTAATACAGTCGCTAAGGATACTAAAGGAGGATTAACTGAAATCCCTTTATTTACTAAAGAAAAAATTAAGAGGATTAGAAAGAAATATCCTCATGTTAGATATATACATTTAGGTATAATTATGATCACAATTAGAGCTTTATTTAGGCGAGGTCATGATGTACCTATAATAGCAGTTTTATTAGATAAAAGATTTGAAAATCCAATAAAAGCACTTATTGGTGGGATTCAATCAAATTTATATAATGGGGTAATAGGATTTAAGGTAAAACCAAATTACTTTATATCCATTACAGACTCTCTAATAGAAGAGTGTCTTTGTTTAAGAATTCAGACAAAAAATTCTGATATTAAGGACTTAGCAGAAGATCTTGCAATAAGCTGGACTGCTATTAATGAACATACTAATACTGCAGAGGCAGAAATAAAAGAAGTCAATAATAAAATTATTGAACTTTTTGAAATACAACCTAAATTATTACATTTAAAAGATCTTTCTATTCCAAAAGACTGGATAATAGGAGATATAAATAATGCGAGTACTTCAAAACCTGTAAGTACTATTGAATACATGGCCTCAGGTGATAAGTTATATTTTAAAAATAATCTGTTAACAAATACAGATGATAATCTAGTTCTACCTTCGACTTCTCAAATAGAGGAAGAAGAAGATAATAAAAGTACAACATCCTCTACACCGATAGGTATGAAAACAGTTCATATCCCTATCTTTCCTACTGAACCTAGTAGAAATTCTAGAAATACTAGAATAGAAGATATACAAACTTTGGTAAAAAATATAAAAAATTGTATTTATATTGAAATAAAAATAAAAGAAAAAATTCCTTTACATGCTTTAATAGATACAGGTGCTACAACAAGTAGTTGTAAGATGAATGCTATTCCCAGAGAATATTGGAACCCTGTAAAAAGACCAATAAAGGTTAGTGGTATAGATAGTAATAGGACTTTAGTATATTATAAAGCTAGGAATATACCAATTTACATAAATAATGTAAAATTTGTAATTCCTAAAATATTAGGCTTTCCTGAAATGAAAGGAGATATATTATTTGGTAATGATTTTATAAAATAATATTTACCATTTTCTATTTATAAAAAATCAGTTATATTGTCTATAGACAAGACTTCTATAGAAATACCAACTGTTAAAAATCCTAATTTTATTTGCTGACTTTCTTAGTACGCCTTATGGATAGAGGTAAAAAACCTCTAATGGGAGAATGGAATACTGTCCATAAAGTACCCAACAAAGGGAAAATAACAAAATCCAACCAAGGATTTGTTCCTATGCCTCCACAAGTACAATTTTATCCTAACCAAGGATATTATGTACCATATCCAATGGTAAGACCATCAATTGGATCTCAGTTTTCATTGACGCCAAACCCGGTAAGTCAATCTCAATGGTCACAAGACCCTAATTCGGCATTTCAAACCAGTTATGCTGAAATTATCAAGGGAGCAGAAAACTTTTTATCACAACAATCGCTCTCTGAAATAAATGATTTTTATAATCCAGGATTACCACTGGAATATTATAATTATATTAACAAAATATGGAAAACCCATATTTTAGAATAAAGAGCAAATTTTCAAAGAACTCTTACTAATTTCTCTCAATTTTTAGTTGAAAAAACAACTAAAGATAATAAAGCCCGTGATCTTTTATTAAAATCTATTTTATATAGAGATTGGGACGAATGCTATATTGAATATATGGATATTAAGGAAATAAATAACTTTCTTGATACATTTCAATATTTTATTGATAATGGGATAAACAGTCCTGTTATAAATAAAATGTTTAGACGATGTTTATTTAATAAAGCCAGTAGGATATTACCTGTAGATATTTTTACAAAAATAAATTCTATAATTTGCAACCAGCAAATTCAATTTAGAAAAACTTTTTACAAGCCTATGTTTTTACAAATCATATAGGGGAAAAATTTCCTACTATAAAATTTAGGCTTAATCATGAACCATTTGATATAACAAGTATTGAATGGGGATTTGTTAAAGAGATAACAGTCCAAAATCTTTCTTTTGATTTATTAAAAGATTTTTCAGCTATCGTAAAATCACGATTAGCAAGTTTTCCAAATATTTATTTTTTTTACTATTTTCATATAGAAATTAGTAGTCTTATTGGTATTGCTGAACATGAAAGATTTTTTCAGCCATATCAAATTTGGACTATTCAAACGATGTTTGGAGGAATAAACCTCTCATCGGTTGATGAAGATAAAGATCACTTGTCAAAAACCATTGACATGTGTTATAATGAATTTTCACATTATCAAGTCCAAGCAGGAATTGATTTAATGCTTAAAGCTCAGTATTTACTTCAACATAATACTTATGTCCTCTGGACTGATGGAAGGAGAATACTGGCATACAATACTGAAAGACCTCATCAAAATCGTGATGAAGAATCAGTACAGCTGTTAAAAAAGATAGCTGAGATGGAGATTGATGATTATCCATTAACAATGGAAATCAAGGTCACGTGGGAAAGTTGGAATTCACCAGCACTCTCACCAGATTCATTACACTTGGATGAAATAGAGGAAATGAATCTGACAAATATCCAAGAAGGATAAAACCGAGATAAGACACGGATAAAAATGTCATCCAAAATCGGAGCATTTAATTTTGATGGCGACTTGCAACTATCTCATTAAAAAGATGTTGATGGAAGATGATGCAAGCCATGATGCAGAGATGATGGAAGAAACCATTAATGCACATGTGGAAACAACCACCAAGAAAACGACAAATTAAAATGACTACGTGGAAGCAACCATCAAGTCAGCAATTATTACATCCTTATCAGGATATTATTCGGATCTGAATTGTAAATGAATTAGAGTTCAATTTTTACCCTATAAATAGGCATTGTTGTAGCCTAAAGAAGGCATTGATTCCTACACCAATTCATAGTATAGTTTTCTTAGATTTTGCCTTTTGTAAACTTTCTTTCAGTAGCCTTTTGTAAAAATCCCTTTACTAATAATAAAACTCTCTTTGTAAACCATATTCCGCTGTATTGAGCCACCACAGTCTCCCCGTAATTGGTATCAGAGGGCCGGAGTAACGATACTTGGAAGCAAAAATATCATAGTAATATTGTAAGTTTCTATCTTTTGTTCACAATTCTGTTTATTTCATAGTTATTTATCTTGAAACCCATATATCTGTTGTTGTGTCTTTGTTTGCCTGTTTAAGTCCAGGGAGGATGTGTTTAAGGCCTTTGTTAAAGACATATTAAGATAACGGACGGTTTTAGGTACCAAAGATAAATAATATGGAAGTGATAGATTGTTTATATAAAGATAAAACTTGTAATCATACTTTGCATATAGAACCAAAAAATGAAAACAATATTTCGGCTCTTAGTAAAGGTATCAATAGTTTGGTGGATATAACTTCTGTGTATTTTAATAAGTTATATAACAAGGTTAATAATATTGAAAGTAAAGTAGAAAATATGAGTAAAATAACTGAGTTAGACTTGAACAACGAGTCTAAAGAACTTTTATCAGATATTAATAATAAGTTAGATAATGTTTTCACTAATAAAAGTGAAGAACAAGAAATGGATTTAGGTCCTTTATACTATGGTAATAGTAATGTTATATTAGCTTTATCTGAGGAAGACCAAACTTCTTCGGACGAATATGATAATAATAAAAGTAATAAAAAAGAAAAACAAAAAAGAGAATATTTAAAACAACAAAAATAAGATTTCCAGTGTTATAAGGAATTAATAGAACATTGGAAAAATAAATTTTCTATTACTAATGATAGTTATGAAAGAGTAGAATATTTAAAATTAATAGAAGAACTTTATGAAAAACATAAAGGTTTGTTTAAAATATTTAATTATCACTATATGTTAAATAATGATACTACAGATAGTAGTAGCAGTTCTAATGATGATAATAAATCAGAAGATACTAATTCTATAATTTCAGAAGAAATTAATGTTACTAGCGATAATTCTGATGAAGAAAACACTTCAACAGAAGAAAATATAGAAATACCGGAACCTATGGATACTGACAACACAGATCCTTATATTCCGAAACCTAAGGAAAAGGATAAAAAAGATCCTTATGGTAAAAGAAAAATAAATTCAGATATTCAAAAAGATGATTATCTGAGATCTTTTAATAAAGATAATGAGCAAGTTGAACAAACGACTAGAATATTTGAAACAATAGCCACTAATGATGTAAAACCTGAAAATCCAGGTGAATCATCTATTCAACCTATACCATATAGGATTGATGATTTAAATAAAAGAAATGTTGCTCAAGGAGGTATATATTTAGATTTAACTAAAATACCTTTATCAGATTATGAAAAAACTATAGATGATTGGGCACAGTCTATGACTATTGTTGTTAATAATAATAGCAGTAGTTGGACAAAAGAAAAATTTTTAAATTATTTTGTAGGAACTTTCCAAGGAGATGTTTTGCAATTTCTCCGTCATTGGGAAGAATCGGAAAGAGGGAAGCAACAAAAGGAACAACTTATTAATCAAATAGGTACTCCTAAGAAACTATTAAAAGGCTTAACTTTAATTTTAAAAATAGAATTTTGTGGTTATACTGATAAAAAAGATCAGGATGGCCAATCTAGTTATATTTTATCAAAAATAAAATTATGTGATATTAGATATTTAGAAGAATTTTCTAAAAAATTTCTTCATGAATATCAAAAGTTAAAAAATAGTAATATAGAATTTTGGAAAAACCAATATTTTCATAAGTTACCCCCACCGTGGGATGAAATTTGTATAAATAAATATGCTTCCTATTTAGATAAACACAGTAAAGCAACTGGTGTAGATAAAGAAAATATAGATAGTATAGGAAATAGGATTAATTTTGCTAAAGAAAGAATTACTTTACATTGTTTACAAAGTAAAGCAGCTAAACAAGTTAAGAATAAATGAAGCCATAGATATTGTACAAAATTATTAGAAGGTGAATGGGAGTTTGGTTGTAAACCCGTACAACCTAAAACTTATAAAAATAAAAAATATAAGATGATAAAATGGAAACCAGGAAATAAAAAATACACTGGTAATAATAATAATAATAATAATAAAAAGAAAAAATTTGTAAGAAGAAAGACTTCTAAAAAACCTAAAAACAAATTTATGAATGTTTTATATGTGATGAAGAAGGTCATACAGCTACAAATTGTCCTAATAAAGGGAAAAATGCTAGAAAAATGATTAAAAATCTTGACGAACAAGATTTAGAAATATGTTTTAGTGAGGAAATAAATCCTACAGAAATATTATATGAATTAATATCAGAAACAGATTCTGATACTTATAATGAAGAATATATATTTATGTTAAGACATAATAATCAATTAGAAAAAATTCCTAAAACTGAACAACAGGATATAGAATTAGGAAATTTAATCGGAGAAGAAAAAGACTTCTCAGAAGAAATGATAGAAAAAATAACTAAAAATCATATTTCTAAAGAAGAAATATATAAAATATCTAAGTTTAAAATATGGTCACAAAGACATATTGAAAAGATTAGCGGTAATACAGTCGCTAAGGATACTAAAGGAGGATTAACTGAAATCCCTTTATTTACTAAAGAAAAAATTAAGAGGATTAGAAAGAAATATCCTCAGGTTAGATATATACATTTAGGTATAGTTATGATCACAATTAGAGCTTTATTTAGGCGAGGTCATGATGTACCTATAATAGCAGTTTTATTAGATAAAAGATTTGAAAATCCAATAAAAGCACTTATTGGTGGGATTCAATCAAATTTATATAATGGGGTAATAGGATTTAAGGTAAAACCAAATTACTTTATATCCATTACAGACCCTCTAATAGAAGAGTGTCTTTGTTTAAGAATTCAGACAAAAAATTCTGATATTAAGGACTTAGCAGAATATCTTGCAATAAGCTGGACTGCTATTAATGAATATACTAATACTGTAGAGGTAGAAATAAAAGAAGTCAATAATAAAATTATTAAACTTTTTGAACCGAATAAAATTACTACAGAAATACCAACTGTTAAAAATCCTAATTTTATTTGCTGACTTTCTTAGCAGGCCTTATGGATAGAGGTAAAAAACCTCTAATGGGAGAATGGAATACTGTCCATAAAGTACCCAACAAAGGGAAAATAACAAAATCTAACCAAGGATTTGTTCCTATGCCTCCACAAGTACAATTTTATCCTAACCAAGGATATTATGTACCATATCCAATGGTAAGACCACCAATTGGATCTCAGTTTTCATTGACGCCAAACCCGGTAAGTCAATCTCAATGGTCACAAGACCCTAATTCGGCATTTCAAACCAGTTATGCTGAAATTATCAAGGGAGCAGAAAACTTTTTATCACAACAATCGCTCTCTGAAATAAATGATTTTTATAATCCAGGATTACCACTGGAATATTATAATTATATTAACAAAATATGGAAAACCCATATTTTAGAACAAAGAGCAAATTTTCAAAGAACTCTTACTAATTTCTCTCAATTTTTAGTTGAAAAAACAACTAAAGATAATAAAGCCCGTGATCTTTTATTAAAATCTATTTTATATAGAGATTGGGACGAATGCTATATTGAATATATGGATATTAAGGAAATAAATAACTTTCTTGATACATTTCAATATTTTATTGATAATGGGATAAACAGTCCTGTTATAAATAAAATGTTTAGACGATGTTTATTTAATAAAGCCAGTAGGATATTACCTGTAGATATTTTTACAAAAATAAATTCTATAATTTGCAACCAGCAAATTCAATTTAGAAAAACTTTTTACAAGCCTATGTTTTTACAAATCATATAGGGGAAAAATTTCCTACTATAAAATTTAGGCTTAATCATGAACCATTTGATATAACAAGTATTGAATGGGGATTTGTTAAAGAGATAACAGTCCAAAATCTTTCTTTTGATTTATTAAAAGATTTTTCAGCTATCGTAAAATCACGATTAGCAAGTTTTCCAAATATTTATTTTTTTTACTATTTTCATATAGAAATTAGTAGTCTTATTGGTATTGCTGAACATGAAAGATTTTTTCAGCCATATCAAATTTGGACTATTCAAACGATGTTTGGAGGAATAAACCTCTCATCGGTTGATGAAGATAAAGATCACTTGTCAAAAACCATTGACATGTGTTATAATGAATTTTCACATTATCAAGTCCAAGCAGGAATTGATTTAATGCTTAAAGCTCAGTATTTACTTCAACATAATACTTATGTCCTCTGGACTGATGGAAGGAGAATACTAGCATACAATACTGAAAGACCTCATCAAAATCGTGATGAAGAATCAGTACAGCTGTTAAAAAAGATAGCTGAGATGGAGATTGATGATTATCCATTAACAATGGAAATCAAGGACACGTGGGAAAGTTGGAATTCACCAGCACTCTCACCAGATTCATTACACTTGGATGAAATAGAGGAAATGAATCTGACAAATATCCAAGAAGGATAAAACCGAGATAAGACACGGATAAAAATGTCATCCAAAATCGGAGCATTTAATTTTGATGGCGACTTGCAACTATCTCATTAAAAAGATGTTGATGGAAGATGATGCAAGCCATGATGCAGAGATGATGGAAGAAACCATTAATGCACATGTGGAAACAACCACCAAGAAAACGACAAATTAAAATGACTACATGGAAGCAACCATCAAGTCAGCAATTATTACATCATTATCAGGATATTATTCGGATCTGAATTGTAAATGAATTAGAGTTCAATTTTTACACTATAAATAGGCATTGTTGTAGCCTAAAGAAGGCATCGATTCCTACACCAATTCATAGTATAGTTTTCTTAGATTTTGCCTTTTGTAAACTTTCTTTCAATAGCCTTTTGTAAAAATCCCTTTACTAATAATAAAACTCTCTTTGTAAACCATATTCCGCTGTATTGAGCCACCATAGTCTCCCCGTAATTGGTATCAGAGGGCCGGAGTAACGATACTTGGAAGCAAAAATATCATAGTAATATTGTAAGTTTCTATCTTTTGTTCACAATTCTGTTTATTTCATAGTTATTTATCTTGAAACCCATATATCTGTTGTTGTGTCTTTGTTTGCCTATTTAAGTCCAGGGAGGACGTGTTTAAGGCCTTTGTTAAAGACATATTAACATAACGGACGGTTTTAGGTACCAAAGATAAATAATATGGAAGTGATAGATTGTTTATATAAAGATAAAACTTGTAATCATACTATGCATATAGAACCAAAAAATGAAAACAATATTTCGGCTCTTAGTAAAGGTATCAATAGTTTGGTGGATATAACTTCTGTGTATTTTAATAAGTTATATAACAAGGTTAATAATATTGAAAGTAAAGTAGAAAATATGAGTAAAATAACTGAGTTAGACTTGAACAACGAGTCTAAAGAACTTTTATCAAATATTAATAATAAGTTAGATAATGTTTTCACTAATAAAAGTGAAGAACAAGAGATGGATTTAGGTCCTTTATACTATGGTAATAGTAATGTTATATTAGCTTTATCTAAGGAAGACCAAACTTCTTCGGACGAATATGATAATAATAAAAGTAATAAAAAAGAAAAACAAAAAAGAGAATATTCAAAACAACAAAAATATGATTTCCAGTGTTATAAGGAATTAATAGAACATTGGAAAAATAAATTTTCTATTACTAATGATAGTTATGAAAGAGTAGAATATTTAAAATTAATAGAAGAACTTTATGAAAAACATAAAGGTTTGTTTAAAATATTTAATTATCACTATATGTTAAATAATGATACTACAGATAGTAGTAGCAGTTCTAATGATGATAATAAATCAGAAAATACTAATTTTATAATTTCAGAAGAAATTAATGTTACTAGCTATAATTCTGATGAAGAAAACACTTCAACAGAAGAAAATATAGAAATACCGAAACCTATGGATACTGACAACACAGATCCTTATATTCTGAAAACTAAGGAAAAGGATAAAAAAGATCCTTATGGTAAAAGAAAAATAAATTCAGATATTCAAAAAGATGATTATCTGAGATCTTTTAATAAAGATAATGAGCAAGTTGAACAAACGACTAGAATATTTGAAACAATAGCCACTAATGATGTAAAACCTGAAAATCCAGGTGAATCATCTATTCAACCTATACCATATAGGATTGATGATTTAAATAAAAGAAATGTTGCTCAAGGAGGTATATATTTAGATTTAACTAAAATACCTTTATCAGATTATGAAAAAACTATAGACGATTGGGCACAGTCTATGACTATTGTTGTTAATAATAATAGCAGTAGTTGGACAAAAGAAAAATTTTTAAATTATTTTGTAGGAACTTTCCAAGGAGATGTTTTGCAATTTCTCCGTCGTTGGGAAGAATCGGAAAGAGGGAAGCAACAAAAGGAATAACTTATTAATCAAATAGGTACTCCTAAGGAACTATTAAAAGGCTTAACTTTAATTCTAAAAATAGAATTTTGTGGTTATACTGATAAAAAAGATCAGGATGGCCAATCTAGTTATATTTTATCAAAAATAAAATTATGTGATATTAGATATTTAGAAGAATTTTCTAAAAAATTTCTTCATGAATATCAAAAGTTAAAAAATAGTAATATAAAATTTTGGAAAAACCAATATTTTCATAAGTTACCCCCACCGTGGGATGAAATTTGTATAAATAAATATGCTTCTTATTTAGATAAACACAATAAAGCAACTGGTTTAGATAAAGAAAATATAGATAGTATAGGAAATAGGATTAATTTTGCTAAAGAAAGAATTACTTTACATTGTTTACAAAGTAAAGCAGCTAAACAAGTTAAGAATAAATGAAGCCATAGATATTGTACAAAATTATTAGAAGGTGAATGGGAGTTTGGTTGTAAACCCGTACAACCTAAAACTTATAAAAATAAAAAATATAATATGATAAAATGGAAACCAGGAAATAAAAAATACACTGGTAATAATAATAATAATAATAATAAAAAGAAAAAATTTGTAAGAAGAAAGACTTTTAAAAAACCTATAAAACAAATTTGTAAATATTTTATATGTGATGAAGAATGAAATATAGCTACAAATTGTCCTAATAAAGGGAAAAATGCTAGAAAAATGATTAAAAATCTTGACAAACAAGATTTAGAAATATATTTTAGTGAGGAAATAAATCCTACAGAAATATTATATGAATTAATATCAGAAACAGATTCTGATACTGATAATGAAGAATATATATTTATGTTAAGACGTAATAATCAATTAGAAGAAATTCCTAAAACTGAACAATATGATATAAAATTAGGAAATTTAATCGGAGAAGAAAAAGACTTCTCAGAAGAAATGATAGAAAAAATAACTAAAAATCATTTTTCTAAAGAAGAAATATATCAAATATCTAAGTTTAAAATATGGTCACAAAGACATATTGAAAAGATTAGCGGTAATACAGTCGCTAAGGATACTAAAGGAGGATTAACTGAAATCCCTTTATTTACTAAAGAAAAAATTAAGAGGATTAGAAAGAAATATCCTCAGGTTAGATATATACATTTAGGTATAATTATGATCACAATTAGAGCTTTATTTAGGCGAGGTCATGATGTACCTATAATAGCAGTTTTATTAGATAAAAGATTTGAAAATCCAATAAAAGCACTTATTGGTGGGATTCAATCAAATTTATATAATGGGGTAATAGGATTTAAGGTAAAACCAAATTACTTTATATCCATTACAGACCCTCTAATAGAAGAGTGTCTTTGTTTAAGAATTCAGACAAAAAATTCTGATATTAAGGACTTAGCAGAATATCTTGCAATAAGCTGGACTGCTATTAATGAATATACTAATACTGCAGAGGTAGAAATAAAAGAAGTCAATAATAAAATTATTAAACTTTTTGAACCGAATAAAATTACTACAGAAATACCAACTGTTAAAAATCCTAATTTTATTTGCTGACTTTCTTAGCAGGCCTTATGGATAGAGGTAAAAAACCTCTAATGGGAGAATGGAATACTGTCCATAAAGTACCCAACAAAGGGAAAATAACAAAATCTAACCAAGGATTTGTTCCTATGCCTCCACAAGTACAATTTTATCCTAACCAAGGATATTATGTACCATATCCAATGGTAAGACCACCAATTGGATCTCAGTTTTCATTGACGCCAAACCCGGTAAGTCAATCTCAATGGTCACAAGACCCTAATTCGGCATTTCAAACCAGTTATGCTGAAATTATCAAGGGAGCAGAAAACTTTTTATCACAACAATCGCTCTCTGAAATAAATGATTTTTATAATCCAGGATTACCACTGGAATATTATAATTATATTAACAAAATATGGAAAACCCATATTTTAGAACAAAGAGCAAATTTTCAAAGAACTCTTACTAATTTCTCTCAATTTTTAGTTGAAAAAACAACTAAAGATAATAAAGCCCGTGATCTTTTATTAAAATCTATTTTATATAGAGATTGGGACGAATGCTATATTGAATATATGGATATTAAGGAAATAAATAACTTTCTTGATACATTTCAATATTTTATTGATAATGGGATAAACAGTCCTGTTATAAATAAAATGTTTAGACGATGTTTATTTAATAAAGCCAGTAGGATATTACCTGTAGATATTTTTACAAAAATAAATTCTATAATTTGCAACCAGCAAATTCAATTTAGAAAAACTTTTTACAAGCCTATGTTTTTACAAATCATATAGGGGAAAAATTTCCTACTATAAAATTTAGGCTTAATCATGAACCATTTGATATAACAAGTATTGAATGGGGATTTGTTAAAGAGATAACAGTCCAAAATCTTTCTTTTGATTTATTAAAAGATTTTTCAGCTATCGTAAAATCACGATTAGCAAGTTTTCCAAATATTTATTTTTTTTACTATTTTCATATAGAAATTAGTAGTCTTATTGGTATTGCTGAACATGAAAGATTTTTTCAGCCATATCAAATTTGGACTATTCAAACGATGTTTGGAGGAATAAACCTCTCATCGGTTGATGAAGATAAAGATCACTTGTCAAAAACCATTGACATGTGTTATAATGAATTTTCACATTATCAAGTCCAAGCAGGAATTGATTTAATGCTTAAAGCTCAGTATTTACTTCAACATAATACTTATGTCCTCTGGACTGATGGAAGGAGAATACTGGCATACAATACTGAAAGACCTCATCAAAATCGTGATGAAGAATCAGTACAGCTGTTAAAAAAGATAGCTGAGATGGAGATTGATGATTATCCATTAACAATGGAAATCAAGGACACGTGGGAAAGTTGGAATTCACCAGCACTCTCACCAGATTCATTACACTTGGATGAAATAGAGGAAATGAATCTGACAAATATCCAAGAAGGATAAAACCGAGATAAGACACGGATAAAAATGTCATCCAAAATCGGAGCATTTAATTTTGATGGCGACTTGCAACTATCTCATTAAAAAGATGTTGATGGAAGATGATGCAAGCCATGATGCAGAGATGATGGAAGAAACCATTAATGCACATGTGGAAACAACCACCAAGAAAACGACAAATTAAAATGACTACATGGAAGCAACCATCAAGTCAGCAATTATTACATCATTATCAGGATATTATTCGGATCTGAATTGTAAATGAATTAGAGTTCAATTTTTACACTATAAATAGGCATTGTTGTAGCCTAAAGAAGGCATCGATTCCTACACCAATTCATAGTATAGTTTTCTTAGATTTTGCCTTTTGTAAACTTTCTTTCAATAGCCTTTTGTAAAAATCCCTTTACTAATAATAAAACTCTCTTTGTAAACCATATTCCGCTGTATTGAGCCACCATAGTCTCCCCGTAATTGGTATCAGAGGGCCGGAGTAACGATACTTGGAAGCAAAAATATCATAGTAATATTGTAAGTTTCTATCTTTTGTTCACAATTCTGTTTATTTCATAGTTATTTATCTTGAAACCCATATATCTGTTGTTGTGTCTTTGTTTGCCTATTTAAGTCCAGGGAGGACGTGTTTAAGGCCTTTGTTAAAGACATATTAACATAACGGACGGTTTTAGGTACCAAAGATAAATAATATGGAAGTGATAGATTGTTTATATAAAGATAAAACTTGTAATCATACTATGCATATAGAACCAAAAAATGAAAACAATATTTCGGCTCTTAGTAAAGGTATCAATAGTTTGGTGGATATAACTTCTGTGTATTTTAATAAGTTATATAACAAGGTTAATAATATTGAAAGTAAAGTAGAAAATATGAGTAAAATAACTGAGTTAGACTTGAACAACGAGTCTAAAGAACTTTTATCAAATATTAATAATAAGTTAGATAATGTTTTCACTAATAAAAGTGAAGAACAAGAGATGGATTTAGGTCCTTTATACTATGGTAATAGTAATGTTATATTAGCTTTATCTAAGGAAGACCAAACTTCTTCGGACGAATATGATAATAATAAAAGTAATAAAAAAGAAAAACAAAAAAGAGAATATTCAAAACAACAAAAATATGATTTCCAGTGTTATAAGGAATTAATAGAACATTGGAAAAATAAATTTTCTATTACTAATGATAGTTATGAAAGAGTAGAATATTTAAAATTAATAGAAGAACTTTATGAAAAACATAAAGGTTTGTTTAAAATATTTAATTATCACTATATGTTAAATAATGATACTACAGATAGTAGTAGCAGTTCTAATGATGATAATAAATCAGAAAATACTAATTTTATAATTTCAGAAGAAATTAATGTTACTAGCTATAATTCTGATGAAGAAAACACTTCAACAGAAGAAAATATAGAAATACCGAAACCTATGGATACTGACAACACAGATCCTTATATTCTGAAACCTAAGGAAAAGGATAAAAAAGATCCTTATGGTAAAAGAAAAATAAATTCAGATATTCAAAAAGATGATTATCTGAGATCTTTTAATAAAGATAATGAGCAAGTTGAACAAACGACTAGAATATTTGAAACAATAGCCACTAATGATGTAAAACCTGAAAATCCAGGTGAATCATCTATTCAACCTATACCATATAGGATTGATGATTTAAATAAAAGAAATGTTGCTCAAGGAGGTATATATTTAGATTTAACTAAAATACCTTTATCAGATTATGAAAAAACTATAGACGATTGGGCACAGTCTATGACTATTGTTGTTAATAATAATAGCAGTAGTTGGACAAAAGAAAAATTTTTAAATTATTTTGTAGGAACTTTCCAAGGAGATGTTTTGCAATTTCTCCGTCGTTGGGAAGAATCGGAAAGAGGGAAGCAACAAAAGGAATAACTTATTAATCAAATAGGTACTCCTAAGGAACTATTAAAAGGCTTAACTTTAATTCTAAAAATAGAATTTTGTGGTTATACTGATAAAAAAGATCAGGATGGCCAATCTAGTTATATTTTATCAAAAATAAAATTATGTGATATTAGATATTTAGAAGAATTTTCTAAAAAATTTCTTCATGAATATCAAAAGTTAAAAAATAGTAATATAAAATTTTGGAAAAACCAATATTTTCATAAGTTACCCCCACCGTGGGATGAAATTTGTATAAATAAATATGCTTCTTATTTAGATAAACACAATAAAGCAACTGGTTTAGATAAAGAAAATATAGATAGTATAGGAAATAGGATTAATTTTGCTAAAGAAAGAATTACTTTACATTGTTTATAAAGTAAAGCAGCTAAACAAGTTAAGAATAAATGAAGCCATAGATATTGTACAAAATTATTAGAAGGTGAATGGGAGTTTGGTTGTAAACCCGTACAACCTAAAACTTATAAAAATAAAAAATATAATATGATAAAATGGAAACCAGGAAATAAAAAATACACTGGTAATAATAATAATAATAATAATAATAATAAAAAGAAAAAATTTGTAAGAAGAAAGACTTTTAAAAAACCTATAAAACAAATTTGTAAATATTTTATATGTGATGAAGAATGTAATATAGCTACAAATTGTCCTAATAAAGGGAAAAATGCTAGAAAAATGATTAAAAATCTTGACAAACAAGATTTAGAAATATATTTTAGTGAGGAAATAAATCCTACAGAAATATTATATGAATTAATATCAGAAACAGATTCTGATACTGATAATGAAGAATATATATTTATGTTAAGACGTAATAATCAATTAGAAGAAATTCCTAAAACTGAACAATAGGATATAAAATTAGGAAATTTAATCGGAGAAGAAAAAGACTTCTCAGAAGAAATGATAGAAAAAATAACTAAAAATCATTTTTCTAAAGAAGAAATATATCAAATATCTAAGTTTAAAATATGGTCACAAAGACATATTGAAAAGATTAGCGGTAATACAGTCGCTAAGGATACTAAAGGAGGATTAACTGAAATCCCTTTATTTACTAAAGAAAAAATTAAGAGGATTAGAAAGAAATATCCTCAGGTTAGATATATACATTTAGGTATAATTATGATCACAATTAGAGCTTTATTTAGGCGAGGTCATGATGTACCTATAATAGCAGTTTTATTAGATAAAAGATTTGAAAATCCAATAAAAGCACTTATTGGTGGGATTCAATCAAATTTATATAATGGGGTAATAGGATTTAAGGTAAAACCAAATTACTTTATATCCATTACAGACCCTCTAATAGAAGAGTGTCTTTGTTTAAGAATTCAGACAAAAAATTCTGATATTAAGGACTTAGCAGAATATCTTGCAATAAGCTGGACTGCTATTAATGAATATACTAATACTGCAGAGGTAGAAATAAAAGAAGTCAATAATAAAATTATTAAACTTTTTGAACCGAATAAAATTACTACAGAAATACCAACTGTTAAAAATCCTAATTTTATTTGCTGACTTTCTTAGCAGGCCTTATGGATAGAGGTAAAAAACCTCTAATGGGAGAATGGAATACTGTCCATAAAGTACCAAACAAAGGGAAAATAACAAAATCTAACCAAGAATTTGTTCCTATGCCTCCACAAGTACAATTTTATCCTAACCAATGATATTATGTACCATATCCAATGGTAAGACCACCAATTGGATCTCAGTTTTCATTGACGCCAAACTCGGTAAGTCAATCTCAATGGTCACAAGACCCTAATTCGGCATTTTAAACCAGTTATGCTGAAATTATCAAGGGAGCAGAAAATTTTTTATTACAACAATCACTCTCTGAAATAAATGATTTTTATAATCCAGGATTACCACTGGAATATTATAATTATATTAACAAAATATGGAAAACCCATATTTTAGAACAAAGAGCAAATTTTCGAAGAACTCTTACTAATTTCTCTCAATTTTTAGTTGAAAAAACAACTAAAGATAATAAAGCCCATGATCTTTTATTAAAATCTATTTTATATAGAGATTGGGACGAATGCTATATTGAATATATGGATATTAAGGAAATAAATAATTTTCTTGATATATTTCAATATTTTATTGATAATGGGATAAACAGTCCTGTTATAAATAAAATGTTTAGACGATGTTTATTTAATAAAGCCAGGAGGATATTACCTGTAGATATTTTTACAAAAATAAATTCTATAATTTGCAACCAGCAAATTCAATTTAGAAAAACTTTTTACAAGCCTATGTTTTTACAAATCATATAGGGGAAAAATTTCCTACTATAAAATTTAGGCTTAATCATGAACCATTTGATATAACAAGTATTGAATGTGGATTTGTTAAAGAGATAACAGTCCAAAATCTTTCTTTTGATTTATTAAAAGATTTTCCAGCTATCGTAAAATCAAGATTAGCAAGTTTTCCAAATATGGATTTTTTTTACTATTTTCATATAGAAATTAGTAGTCTTATTGGTATTGCTGAACATGAAAGATTTTTTCAGCCATATCAAATTTGGACTATTCAAACGATGTTTGGAGGAATAAACCTCTCATCGGTTGATGAAGATAAAGATCACTTGTCAAAAACCATTGACATGTGTTATAATGAATTTTCACATTATCAAGTCCAAGCAGGAATTGATTTAATGCTTAAAGCTCAGTATTTACTTCAACATAATACTTATGTCATCTGGACTGATGGAAGGAGAATACTGGCATACAATATTGAAAGACCTCATCAAAATCGTGATGAAGAATCAGTACAGCTGTTAGAAAAGATAGCTGAGATGGAGATTGATGATTATCTATTAACAATGGAAATCAAGGACACGTGGGAAAGTTGGAATTCACCAGCACTCTCACCAGATTCATTACACTTGGATGAAATAGAGGAAATGAATCTGACAAATATCCAAGAAGGATAAAACCGAGACAAGACACGGGTAAAAATGTCATCCAAAATCGGAGCATTTAATTTTGATGGCGACTTGCACTATCTCATTAAAAAGATGTTGATAGAAGATGATGCAAGCCATGATGCAGAGATGATGGAAGAAACCATTAATGCACATGTGGAAACAACCACCAAGAAAACAACAAATTAAAATGACTACGTGGAAGCAACTATCAAGTCAGCAATTATTACATCATTATCAGGATATTATTCGGATCTGAATTGTAAATGAATTAGAGTTCAAGTTTTACACTATAAATAGGCATTATTGTAGCCTAAAGAAGGCATCAATTCCTACATCAATTCATAGTATAGTTTTCTTAGATTTTGCCTTTTGTAAACTTTCTTTCAGTAGCCTTTTGTAAAAATCCCTTTACTAATAATAAAACTCTCTTTGTAAACCATATTCCGCTGTATTGAGCCACCATAGTCTCCCCGTAATTGGTATCAATACAAATATTGTATTACAAAGTCCAAATGGCATTACATTCTATTGATAATGACCATTAGCTACACTAAAAGCTGTTAAAGGTTTAGATTCTTCTGTTAGCATAATTTGCCAAAATCCTGACTTGCAATCAAATTTACTAAAATATTTAGCATGTTTAGCTTGATTTATTAATACTTCCTTTCTTGGAATAAAATATCCATCAAAAATAATATTTTGGTTTAATCTTTTATAATTAATAACCATTCTGGCTTTTCCTCTTTTTATTTCTGCATGGTTTCTTACCATAAATGCAGTGCTAGAATGCGGACTAGTAGTTTCTTCTATTAATCCTTTTTCTAATAATTCTTTTATTTGAATGTCAAATTCATCTATATCTTGTTTAGTATAGATCACTGGCTTTACCCTGATAATTTTCTTAGGATTTTCTAGTTTAATATCACAATATCTAGGGCTATTCTTCCATAATTTTAATGGTTCTTCACTAAAATTATTTTCTAGTATTTTAAACAACCAATGAGTTATTTCAATTTGTTTAAAATGATCCTTCCTTGGTGGAGAAAAATCTTTATCACAAATATATTTATGATTTTCTATTAATGGTACTTCCACATAAGTATTTTCTGTGGTTAATGTAATCATATTTTTATCAATAGAAAAAGGCAAATGTTGATATATAAAATTATTACCTAATAATATATTTTTATCAATAGAAAACAAAAAATCCCTTTACTAATAATAATTTATTTTTTTCCAAAGAATTTAGATAAAAATATTACATTTGAAAATTAATTTAAATAATTTTTTTTTTAAATGTAAGTCCAGCTTGAGTTCCAATGAACTCATTCTTAATTATTTTATTGGGTAAACTATAACAAGGCCACTAAATTATTAATAAATTTATGTTTTGATCTTTCAATTTCAAAAGTTATAAATTGGTCATTGAAATATTCAAAAGTTTTCATTTAAATCACTAACTATTTGAAAGTTTTTTATTTAAGTTAGTGGATTGTTAAGTTTTTTTTTTTAAAGTTTGGCTAGTGAGCTCTAAGTCACAATTCAACAATCAGTATGAAAGATCAATACTCATTAACTAAAACGTAAAATTACTAATAGTTTAGCGACCAAAATATAAATTATATCTATAATAATATATATTACTATAATATAAGCATTAAAATAATATATTGTATATGTATAAATGTTTAATAAAAGAAAAAATATATAAAATTATTAAATATTCAATTTAAAAAGAGTACAAAGATTTATCATATATTTTAATTTTATTATTTCCGTTTCTCGGACTTTTAACTTATGATAATCGAATTTCGAATTTCTTGTCTTTTGCTTATTCCCAATAAAATCTTTTAGAGAAGTTGAGACCGTGGTAAATTGAATTAGATTAAAAGGAGGAAAACCGTATTATTTTATGTCATGGTACTGAATGAAAAAAGTTTAGTTGCTTGTATAAATTACTTGAAAGACGAAGAAGATGTCGATAAATCGAAGAAATTTTTAAAACGAAACGAAGAATCAAAGTTCAATGGAACTCTTTGTTTTGGCTGATGTCGATGAGGGTAACATTGATTGCAAATCGTCGATTCAATTAATTTTAATTCAATTTAATTAATTTATACCAATTCACAAGTCAACCAATCTGATATTTTTCTTTAGATTAATATTATAATCAATTCTCGATCCAACCGGTAATTCACGTATCTCACATTTAGATTCGAGTCTACAGATTATTGTAATCTTCATTCAATAATTAATCTTGTTCATAAAAAAATTAATAACTCGAATAAAATTATTAAAAAACTCAAATACGTCTAAAGCTAAGCTAAGCCTAACCCTGTTTTCCATAGCTTAATGGAAAGCTAAACATATTCATCATTGGCTTCATTTTTAAAAATAAAAATGTTGGTTAATAGCCCACCACATATTTGGTTTGAGATTCCCAGTACTCCTTGGACTGTTTCACCATCTCTGCACGTTCTGCAATCGCCCTTTCTTTCCAATAATCTTTGTGCCTGTAAACACCACAAAATATATATATACATAAATATCGAGTTTACACTTGTCGATGTTTGATTGGAGTGGGCCGGAGGAAGAAAAGGAAAAGGGATTGAAAAGCGTCAAATGAATCTCCAAACAAGGGCGAAGCCAAAAATTTTGTTTAAGTAGACCAAGATAAAATTATAAAATCTCAGAGGCCAAAGCTAAAAATCTTTTATTAAAATGCTAAAATTATAATTTTTTTCATTTAATCAAAGGTTAAAAAGGATTGAATTGAATTTTTTAATTTTGGGAGGAGCTATAAAGAAATTTTCCCATTTAGCCAAGGGGGCTAAGGCCTCTGCCTGCCCCCTTCGGCTATGCCCCTGCCCCCGAGACACATTCCGATACATGCACTGAACTCGAATTAGTATGAGATATGAGTACATGTTTAATAAGGTATGCTTAACTTTTTTTATAAATATATTTAGGAGATTATACTCCATTCAGAACTCGGTTCGATCAACCCAAACTCAACTCAAATTGATATGACCATAAAAAGGCAACAATCTAAACCCAAGTTAAACCAAATCGAAACCCAAAATTGGCTCGAACCCGAAACCATATGAACATGTAACCTGAAATGACCTAAATCTAAATTGACCAACCTAAATAGGATTCAAACACATAATGGCTTGGCCCAAAAAACCTGAGCATCAAATCTGAATTAAACGAATAACCAATCTAAACCCAAAATGGCTCGAACCAAGAACGATTTGAACTTGAAATCACTTAAAAAGTAAAATTAAACTAAAATGACTTAAATATTTTAAAATCCAAATTGACTCAACCCAACCTGGATTGTATCTTATTTTATGCAAAGATTTTATAATTTCACAAGTACTATTATTTTCCCTAAGAAATGAATTAAGTTTTGGTTAAAATATGCCATCAATCCCTGTACTCTTCCCAATTTGGGAATACGGTCCCTATACTTTTATTCTAGGAATTCAATCACTCTATTTTTCAGATTTTAAAATTTAAGTCCAATTATTCAAACTGTTAAAATTATTTTTTAAATTCAAATTCATTACAATGTTATTCTTTTAGTTACATAGCTACTAAGTGAGTATTTTTTTTTATTTCAAATGTCACACCAAAAAATTTAATGGTGGTAACAATAGGACTTAAATTTTGAAATCTAAAAAAGTAGAGGGGCTAAATTCCTAAAAATAAAAGTACAGACTAAATTCAAAATTTTGGGAATAGTACATGGACTTATGGCATACTTTAACCTTAGATTTTTTCAGTTTTGGCTCACCCACCTTTTCTTAATTAGAAGATCCAGCTCTAGCATGTGCACCGCATTAGCATAAACTCCAGCCTGCATATGACAGAAGAAACAAAAGATTATGACATAAAATACATACGTACATATGTATATGTGTGTATATCGAAGCAAAACACGAACCTCTCGACAGATGGGACACTTTGAATCCGGACTCGAGGCTTTAAGTCCTTGAAAGATCATCACAGAAGCGGCTGAGCAAGCACATGATTTGCAGAAAAGATGACCACAACTCAAAGCATATGGATTGAAAACAATTTCCTAATAGATAAAGGACCAAAAAAAAATTATATTAACAGTTTGCATTGAAAAAGTGGGAAATTTACTTTGAATTTTATGAGCTTATTTACCAAGCAAATAGCACACTTTAAGTTGTATTCCAGCTTTATTGAATGTGGAAGCATCAACGTCATCACCGGTTCCATTTCATCGAGGTTGCACGAAAACGAGCCGGAAAACTGAATGAACGCTTCACTGTCATCTGATCCTTTGAAATTCAATGAAAGAGCTCCTAATTCTATCAGCCATGGTGATTGCAAAAGCTCCAAATGTTCGGCCCTCAGTTTGGACTTGAAGTTCTTCCCATTAGCAGAGCTATGCACCTAAAAACAGATCAAAATCAATTAAATCATCTTTGGATCTTTATTTTGATGTGGAAAGTGATTGAAAAAACGGATTAATGGTTGCATACTTTATCATACTTCTTGAGGATTTTACGGATGGCAATTGCATTCATCGTGATATACTCAATTAACATCAGCCCTTCTTCCACTAAAGCTTGTTGGTCGTTTTTGAAACATTGGCGTAACCGCAGAACATACCGCTGCATCCCTCTGGGGACGTGAAGATGGAGGAGATGTCGGACTCGGGAACTAAAGCATCCAGCTATATCTGTTGCTTCCCTCATTAATTCGGTGAAGAACATTTGATCACACACTGTAAGATGTAAACAATTTCATTAAAAGATTCTCCAAAAAAACCCATGAAAGCCTGCTGGCCATTATTTTTGCAAAGAAAATTTATGAATTGATATTAAAGTCGAAATCCCGAACTTAGCTCAGTTGGTTCATATAATCATGCTTACAATATGACCTTTGGCTTATTTGGGTTCAAAGCTTATAAGCTATATTTTCAGACAAAGGAAGAACCAAAGTTCTCAAAACTAAAACCCCGAGTTTAACTCAGTTGGTTCAAAGCATGTGAGCTATACCCCAAGCTCAACTCGGTATGTGAGCTATATTTTCAAACAAAGGAAGAACCAAAGTTCTCAAAATCAGAATCCCGAACTTAGCTTAGATGGTTCATATAGTCATGCTTATGATATGACTTGGCATGTTTGGGTTCTAAGCTTATAAGCTATACTTTCAGACAAAGGAAGAACCAAACCCAAGTTTAACTCATTTAGTTCAAAGCATGGGAGCTATACCGCAAGTTTAACTCGGTATGTGAGATATATTTTCAAACAAAGGGAGGACCAATGTTCTCAAAATTGAAACCCGAACTTAGCTCAATTAGTTCATATAATCATGCTTATGATTTGGGATAAAGGAAGAACAAGAGTTCTCAAAATCGGAATCCCAAACTTAACTCGACCGGCTCATATAGCTATCCTTCATAGATGATATAAAGAACCAAAGTTCTCAAATTTTAAAAAACCCAAGCTTAATTCAATTAGTTCGACTGATTCAGGTTTAGAACCATTCCCCTATATTGTTCGGACTCTTCATTTTTCTTGAACTACCTATGTCCAAAACTCCTGTCAGGCAAATACGGAGATATAGCTCCTCTACATACATGAAAAAAACCTAAAAAAGTCTAACCATACTCGTGTTAGATACATAGCTATATCCGACACTCACACCCGAGTCTCGAGTAACTTAACTTTCACTATCCCTAAACATTGTATCAAAAGAAGTTCTCCAAACTGGAAGTTACTAGTTTTCAGAAAAGCCTTCAAAATTCTCTTACTCCATTGTTTACACACCATTTACACAGCTAAAATCCACGATGAAAAAAACAAAAAAGAGGATTAAGCTAATAGATTAAATTAAATCTTCACTGAAGCACAAATATATATATTATATATAAGCTAGATTTTGGAATCTATATATATTAATAAACAAATACCATCATATCTCCATTATTCCATCATACCAATGAAATTGATTAAAAAATTAACCTCACCTGGGCAAGATTGGCATTGACAAAATCGAGAAAATGTGGGATTTTGTTGTTGTTCACCATCTGTTTGATCTATTGTGTTATTACCCTCATGTAATGCTTTGCACCTTCTGCAACTTTTCAATACTTTTTTAAGCCTTTTGTATTCAACATGAGAGACTTTATCTAAAAACCATTCTTGATCACCATGTAAATATTCCTTAAAAGTCTCACCAAATTTCATCTTTTTTCTTCAATATTATCAATCAAAATAAGAAACACCCAGAAATCCAAATGAAATTTTGGGGGGGGGTGAAATAGTTAAAAATTTTATGATCTGATAAAATGAAAAGCAACCCAATGCTTGAGTGGGAATTTTAAAGAGTTCTTGGGCACCAACCAAAAGAGAACAAGGCGCTAGTGATCGGAGAGAATCGAAGTTTTTTAAAATTGTTTTGGTTTTTTATTTTAATGAAGAAAAAGTTGGTGGGTTGTTGAAGATGAAAAAGGTCATATATTTTTGGTTAAAATCTTACATAAGTCCTTATACTTTCTGAAAATTTATAATTTAGCCTTTATACTTTCATTTTCAAGAATTTAGTTCTCTACTTTTCAAATTTTAAATTTCAGGATCAATTGTTAATACTATTATTTGTATTTTTTTTGGTATGATGTTTTTAAATAAATAAAATACTTACTTGATAGCTATATAATTAAAAAATGACGTTGTAATAAACTTAAATTTAACAAAAAAGTTTAACTGCGTGAATAGTTAGAGGGACTAAATTCCAAATTTTCAAATAGTAGAGAGACTTCTATTGTATTTTAAGCTATATATATTTATGCATTGATGTAAATTAAATTTCGTATTTGTACTTAAGTTGAGTATTTAATTCATATACTCTAATTTAGTCATTCTTAGAGGTGATCATGGGTTGGGCCGGGTTGTAACAAAATTTTAGGCTTGTTTGGTAGACCCGACTTGTCCGTATTAATTTTTTTATATAAAAATAAATTAAAAATATATAAAACATCAAATACATTAAAAAATTAAAATAAATATTTCTCAACAAATTAAAATAAATATTTCTCAACAAATTAAAAATAAATTTTAAAAAAATCTTTATACTTAAATAATATACTAAGATAATTGCAACTTAATAAGCAAATACCTCTAAAATAGTAGTCAAATTAACAATAAAACAAAAGTTAAACAATATCCATATAATAACAACAAAATAGTAGCAAAACAGTGAAAATATAATGGCAAAACAACAACAATTTTTTTTTTTGCAAATTCGGATCGAATCAAGCCTAGGTAAAAAAGCTTACCCAAGACCCGACCCGTTGTTTAAACAGGCTCTATACTTTTGCACAAACCCTCCCACTTTTTGAGCGGACTTTCAAATCGGGCTACCATAATCAAGTCTAGTCATTCTTAGTATCTGCATTTTTCAAATTTCAAAATATTAATCCTTAACAAATGATAATTATTAGATTTATTAAGTTCAGTTATGTTTATTTTCTAAAATTTGATGCTATAAACATATTATTATATGTATAATGTCATGTAAATTTATCATTTTTTACCTATTATTCATTAAAAATCTAGCTAATGGGTCAAATACTATTATTTTAATCAACCACTACTAGGGGTTAATTTAATGAGAGCATGCAGGGGCCTCGCCCCCCAAATGGAAAATTAACATTTTAGTCCACTATAAATAATGAAATTATAAATTAATATATGAAAAATTTACAGTTTAACCTTAAAAAATATATTAGTCCTTTTAAAAATAATGATATCATAAATTAATAAATGATAGAATTATAAAATATAGTTTATATTAAAATTTCAAATTTTGAAATCTACAAAGACTAATACCAACCAATTTGGAAAGTACAAAAATTAAAATCGATCAAATTAAAGTACAAACACGAGCATATCCATAATTTAATTATATTTTTTTTATAGATCAAAATATAAGTTTATTATGTATTAATTTATAATTTCACCATTTTAAGGGACTTTTTTATTTTTAAGGGACTAAAATACAATTTTACTATATTTAATTTATGATTTCCTTATTTATAAGAGGATTGAATTGAAAACTTTCGTTCTGAGAGAGTTGAAGTACAACTTCACTATATAGAAATTTATAATTTCACGATTTATAAAATACTAAATTAAATTTTTTTTTAATTTTTGGTCCATCCCTCATATTCAACTCTGTGTAGAAAGATTAAATACACAAATTTTGTAAAGTATAGGGACTAATAACGGAATTAAAGCCATGAATGTGAAAAGGTTGAAAAAGGGAAGAAAGTGTTCGTTTTCGTGAAGGAAGGTGGAAAGGCTCAAAAAACACAAACAACGAGCGGTCGCCTTGTCACTTCGAGATTAACAACGTTAACAGTGGCCGACATTTGGCACCTGATGCACTTTCCTACTTTATAATGATGTATTAATAAAGCTTTTTGTTATCGGCGAGTGTGCCACCATCCTACACAACTTGCCCTAATTTAATTTTGTTCTTTGAGATATTTAATAGATTTTTTATTGTATTTTTTTATGATTTGGAATATTGTAGGTTTTTTTTATGATTATGAGTTAGATCGAGTTAAATTGATGTAGAATTTTATATTTTTTTAGGCTTGATTCAAAAAGTGAGGTTAAAATTTTATTTAAGCCCAAATCAAATTAAAAATATTAAATCTGACTCGTCTTGTAATAAATTTTTTAGATTATGTTTATTTAAAAATAAATTTAAAAAATATAATAATTAAATATACTAAAAGAATTAAAATAAAATTTTCTTAACAAATTAAAAACACATTAAAAAAATATAAGCATGTGATTCGAGCAGGACTCAAGCCCAAATAAAAATATTCTACTCAAAGCCTAGTCCGTTTAGAAAATGAACAATAATTTTTTCAAATTTATTTTTTAAATTTATATTTTTTTCAAACCTCCCTACTTTTTAGGTGAATCTTTAAATTTAGGCAAGTGGTCTAACGATAATCAGGTCTAGTAACCAATCATTGTTTCTGACATGAAGAGGCTCAGTTCCGAATAATAATGTCATGACCTTTAGTTAGGACTTTTGCTTTTCCTATTGGATAAAGACAAATCTAAGAGAGTAGGCAAGGGCTATGGCCATCAAAAAGGAAAAAAAAATCAATTAAATTATTTTATTATAGATAAATGATAAATTAATATAAAATAAAATTATACTTTAATCCTCTAAAATAATTTTTTTTAATTCTGTCTTCTTATAAGTGAATAAATTATAGATAAATATAAAATAAAATTACACTTTAATTCCCTAAATAAAAATAAAACTGTTTAATTCATTAAAAATATAAATTAATACATAATAAATTTATATTTTGATTTATGAAAAAATTATAATTAAATTCTAAGGGGTTAAAAATATTTATAGATTCACCTTGGCTGTTGGAAGCTTTTCTCAAATGGTGTTGACTGGTTCGCTCCGACAGCTTTTTCACTCATTTGTTTTATTTGGGTTGCGTTCCATGCTTGAGGGTGAAGACGATGGCTCCTTCAATGGAGTCTGTGATGACTCTCTTTTTTTTTTCTTGAGATTTTCAAAATTTTCACATCACTTTAAAACAAGATAAAATTATTTACTTTCAATTTTGATGTATAAAGATTAAATCCTCCTAATAGAGGGACTAATTTGCGTTTACACCTCAAATACAAGACTCATCAAGTAATTTAACCATTAATTGTAAATTCCACAATTGGCCACCCAACTTGCATAAGTTTTCATTTTGGGTACCAAAAAAAATTTGCAATATGGGCATTGTTGTTAACTACCATTTTCATTTCAGTCACCTGTAGTTAACTCAATATTGTTTTACACTTATTTTGGTCACCAAACTTTAATAACTTTTCAATTGGTCACTCATTTTATCTTTTTAATAATTAACTTTGTTTTTTTTATAATTAATTTTAATTTTTCCTTTGTAAAAATGAAAATTTTGGGTATTACAGAAAATTACTTAAGTTTTTATAAAGAAAACCATTTTATCTTTTTAATTATTTTTTATAAATAAAATTTAGCTTTTTTCCAATAAAAGGGGGAAAATAGTGGTTTCATTGGGCAAAAACCTGGCTCTTTTTTAGCAAATTGAATTTTAGAGAAAATTTTGAGTTTCATCTTCACAGTTGAATAACTCAATTTCCTGTAAAAATTAAATTTTTTGAGGAAAAAATAAAATTAATTTTTTAAAAAGTAAAGGAGTGATAAAATGAAAACTTATTAGAGTTGAGGGATTAAAATGAGAGCACAACAACATTGAATTAATAGGCTGACTAAAATGAAAACTTATTAAAGTTGAGTGACCAACCATGTAATTTAATCTTCATTCTATCATGTCTGTGTATGGCTCCAGAACTTTTTTTTTTTTAAAGCTCTGCTTTTGTTCTTCAGTCTTGTTTTTAAATAATATGATGCATCGAAAAAAATCCTTAAAAATTCATGGGTTTTGTCTGAAATAAAAAATTTGTAATAACCAGACGATGAATAGCAGCATCAATATCAGCAACAAAGTGTTGAACACATTAAGGTTAAAGAACCCAAAGCTTTTATTACTCGAATCCTGCAACAATTTATCTCAATTGAAGACCATCCATGGTTATATGATAAGAACCCATATCATCTTCGACATTTTCGCAGCTAGTCGATTGATTTCCCTTTGTATAAACAACCCTTCATTCGGACCATTTTCATTAAATTATGCTCACAATGTTTTTTCCCAAATCGAAACCCCAAATCTTTTTATGTACAATGCTTTGATCAAAGGGTTTTCTGGTGAAAACCCAATTAAGGGTTTCGAGTTTTACGTTCGAATGTTGAGGGCAAACATTGTTCCTGATAATCTTAGCTTTCCATTTTTGGTAAGGGCTTGTGCACAGTTGGAAGGCATTGATATGGGGATTCAAGCTCATTGTCAAATTGTAAAACATGGGTTTGAAAACGATGTTTATGTGCAGAATTCATTAGTTTATATGTATTCAATGTGTGGAGATATAAAGGCTGCTAACGAAGTGTTTAGTCGAATGTTGTCGCCGAATGTGGTTTCATGGACGTCGATCATTGCTGGGTTTAATAAAATTGGGGATGTTGAAATGGCACGTGAACTGTTCGATAAGATGCCTGAGAGGAATTTGGTTACTTGGAGTACAATGATTAATGGGTACGCTAAGAACAACTGCTTTGAAAAAGCTGTTGAATTGTTTCAGGTACTAAAAGATAAAGGGATTAAAGCTAATGAAACTGTTATGGTTAGTGTAATTTCTTCTTATGCTCATTTGGGTGCTATTGAATTAGGTGAAAAAGCTCATGATTATGTTGTTAAGAACAATTTGAGTTTGAATGTGATTCTTGGTACGGCTTTAGTAGATATGTATGCAAGATGTGGGAGTATTGAGAAAGCTATTAAAATGTTTGATGAAATGCCTGAAAGAGATGTTCTTAGTTGGACTGCTCTTATTGCTGGATTAGCAATGCATGGTTATGCAGAGAAGGCAATTTGGTTCTTTTCAAAAATGGTGAATTCCGGGTTAAAACCGAGAGATATTACGTTTACGTCTTTGTTATCTGCTTGTAGCCATGGCGGATTAGTTGAAAAAGGTTTAGAGTTGTTCGAGAGCATGAAAAGAGATTACGGGATTGAGCCAAGGTTGGAACATTACGGTTGCATTGTGGATTTGCTTGGCCGAGCGGGGAAGTTAGCCGAAGCGGAGAAGTTTGTGCTTGAAATGCCGGTAAAACCGAATGCACCTATTTGGGGTGCACTTCTCGGAGCTTGTAGGATTCATAGAAACGCAGAAATTGCAGAAAGAGTTGGGAATATATTGATCCCTTTGTTGCCGGAACACAGCGGCTATTATGTGTTGCTTTCGAACATTTATGCACGTACAAACAGGTGGGAAAATGTCGAAACTATGAGGCAGATGATGAAGGAAAAAGGTGTTAAAAAGCCGCCAGGTTATAGCTTGATCGAGGTTGATGGGAAAGTACATAACTTTAAAATGGGTGATAAATCACACCCTGAAATCGAAATGATCGAACGAAAATGGGACGAGATTCTTCGGAAGATAAGATTGGCAGGTTATACGGGGAATACATCCGATGCATTGTTTGATATCGATGAGGAAGAAAAAGAAAATGCTCTACATAGACATAGTGAGAAGCTTGCTATTGCTTACGGGATTATGAGAACTAAGGCTCCGGCGCCAATCCGAATAGTGAAGAACTTGCGAGTTTGCGAAGATTGTCATACCGCGACGAAGCTGATTTCGAAGGTTTTCAGGCGTGAGTTGATCGTGAGAGACCGGAACCGGTTCCATCATTTTAGAGAAGGTTCTTGTTCTTGTATGGATTACTGGTGATAACTTATGATTAGGATCAGTGATATAACTCATGTATGGTTCGACTCGACCCCATAGGAATGATTTTTTTATGAAAATCGGGTTCGAGGGCAAAGCCGCTTAACCCTGTAAAACTTTTTCCAGTCAACGGTCTTGTTTTTCAAATATAAGAAGGAAGAGGCAAATCATCAAACAAATTACGTGCATTTTGTTGCTTATATTATCAGAACCAAACCGATAGTCGAGCCAGTTACTCCAATAGGTTAAATTAAACAAATCATTGAAAAAATTAAAAATCCAATTCAACCGGTTCAATTGAACACAAGAATTATGGTTCAAATTTTAAATTAAACTCTACAACATTATAATTGAATCTTCAAAGTATAATATTTTATAAATTAAACATGCTTTATATGAATATCGGATCTAGCTAAGATTTAATACCAAATATGACAACTAAAATATGCCGTAGATGATTATATTCTTCACAAATTTAGAATTTAGTATTTAAACTTTTATTTTTAAGAATTTAATTTACTTACTTTTCAAATTTTCAAATTTAAAATTTAAGTCCAATTCTAAGTATTTATATTTTTTAAATTAAATTAATTGGTTTAACATTTTAAAATAAAAAAAATACTAACTTAGCTGCCAAGTAACTAAAAAAATGACATAAAAATGAACGTAAATTTAACAAAATAATTTTAACAGTGTTAACAGTTGGACTTGAATTTTGAAATTAAAAAAAGTAAAGTGACTAAATTTCTATAAATAAAATTATAAGAACTAAATTTCAAATTTAGAAAGAGCACAAGGACTTATAACATATTTTAACCGCTAAATTAACACAATATTGATACATTAAGGATTCAATATAACGTTTTGAAGTTTAGAGACAAATTTAACATTTATACCATGATTTAAGGATGTCTTGTGCAATTAACCCTTTGAAATACATATCATTGGTCCTATTTAGGCAACACCAAATCAGAAAATGGAAATTAATTATGAGGCTTAAATTTATTTATTTAATGATTATCTAAAAATAACCAAAAAAACAGGTTTAATTGGATTTCACAAATTTAATGATTATCTAAAAATAACCAAAACACATTTAAGTGGATTTAATTTCAATGGTAAGTCAAAATTAAGTAAAACACAATTAAGGAAAAACAATTAATGTGCATTAATGGATAATTTGTCATTTCACTCCCTCTTTTTCTTTTCCCACTCATATAAAAGCCAATCCCGCATCATCACCAACTCAATCATTCTCTTCATTATGATTTTTTTTCTTCTTTTTTCTCTCTAAAATCTTCTTCTCTTTCATTATGTGCAACAAAGAATCCCTTCTATTTCCCCATTATTTATTCTTTCATTCAATTTTTTAATTAACACAATTATTTAAAAAGAAAAAGGGGGGGGGGGGATGGAAAGTGGGTCATTAAGGTTAGGGTTAATGGCAGTGGTTGCAGTTTCAGGAAGTGTAGTCTTCATTGCAAATGAACTTCATAAACGTCTCCTCTCTGATTTCATGAAGAAGATTGAATTTGAATTTGCTGGTAATTCACACATATATATATATATCATTGAAATTATTTATGATTTCTTGATGTTTTTCTTAAGGGTTCTGGGTTTTCTTTTTCATTCTCAAATTGTACCATGCAGTTTTTGTGGTTTAGCATTTGGTGTTAAATTGCACTTGATAAAAATGATTTTATTAAAAATTGGGAAAATTCTAGTCATTTTTCTTTTTTGAAATGTGTGTTTTTAATTAGTGAAATTGTCAAATTGTGAATTGATGTTTGAATTATACCTAAATTCTTTCGCGAATTCCTTTTTTTCGGTTTAAATTGGTACTGAATTATCAATTTTCTTGGTGTAGCCGCAAAAGCAATATCATCTAACAAGAATGTGCCACATGTCACATTCGTATTGGATGATATTGTTTTGTTAAGGAAAAAAAAAGTTTAAAACCCAAATTTAGAATTGAGATGTAGTTGAAGGGTTAATTGTTGATAAGGCCTTTTAAAGAGTATAAGACTTGAAATGACTAAAATTAAAATTTTTTTATTAAATTTAAGTTAATTATATTTATATGGTAACTTTTTTAATAATATTGTTAGGAGTATTTTTGTTTATTTTAAAATGTTACGAAAACAAATTTAACAAAAAAAAAATCAGCGTGAACAATTAGATTTGAATTTTTAAATTTGAAAAGTAGAGACTAAATTCTTAAAGAAAATAGTATAATGACTAAATTCTAAATCTATAAAAAGTATAAGGAATTATGACATATTTTAACCACCGAAATTATAGTAGAGAGACTAAATTTGTCAAAAATGAGTAATTATGCTTTAGAGGCCCCTCTATTATACATTGTGATTTTGTTTATTCATGGTTAGACAAATATTACACATTTATTTTAGATGATATGCCAAAGAGTTAGCCTCATCGTTAAAAATATACATTTCAAAAAGGTTTTATTAGTGAATTGGTCCTTAAGCTATACCTAAAATTCCTAGATCAATTCCTTTATTTTGTCTAAAGTGGTACTTAACTATCAATTTTGTCTAAGTTTACCCCCAAAAACATTATCATCTAACAAGAACATGCCACATTGTCACGTTGGAATTGGATGATATTGTTTTTTGGGGGTACATGAGAAAAAAAATGATAGTTTAGTTACCATTTTTTAGCAAAAAAATTAAATCAACTTTAAAACCCAATTCTGGAATTGAGATATAGTTGAAGGGTTAAATTGTTGATAAAGCCTTTCAAAGGGTTGAAGACTAGAAGTGACTAAAAATCAAGTTAAACGGTTAACATTGTTAAAATTATTTTATTAAATTTTAATTTATAACATCATTTTTAATTATATTGTTTGAGTTTTTTATTTATTTTAAAATATCACATCAATCAATTTAATAAAAAAATAAATAAAATTAATGTTAATTATTGGATTTGGATTTTTAAATCTGAAAATTAGAAATTAAATTCTTAAAAAAAATAGTATAGTGACTAAATTTCAAATATATAAAAAGTGGAATATTTTAACCACCAAATTTATAGTAGGGAACCAAATTTGTAAAAAAAAAAAAAAAAGGGTGAATCTATCTTAGAGGTCCCTCTATTATGCATTTTGATATTTTTTTTAAGATTAAACAAATATTTCACATTTCTTTTATATGATATACCGAAGAGTTAGCCTCATCATTAAAAATATACATTTCAAAATGGCTTTTTTAGTGAATTGGTGCTTGAACTATACCTAAATTCCTAGATTGATTTTTTTTATTATCTAAAGTGGTACTGAACTATCAATTTTGTCTTACTTTACCCCCAAAAAATTATCATCTAACAAGAATGTGCCAAATGTCACGTTTGTATTGGATGATATTGTTTTTCGGGGGTACATGAGAAAAAAATGATAGTTTAGTTACAATTTTTTACAAAAAAAAAAAAAATTAAAACCCAATTTGAGATATAGTTGAAGGGTTAATTTATTGATAAAGCCCTTCAAAGAGTGTAAGACTAGAAATGGCTAAAATCAAGTCCAATTCCTAACATTATTAAAATTACTTTATTGAATTTAATTTTATTATATTTTCAACGTCATTTTTTTTAATTATATTGTTAGTAAGTGAGTATTTTTGTTAATTTCAAAATATCACACCAACTAATTTAACAAAAAGAAAAAAGAAAAGAAAATTAATGTTAACAATTAGATTTGAATTTTTAAATCTGAAAAGTAGTGACTAAAGAAAATAGTATAGTGACTAAATTCCAAATCTATAAAAAGTATAGGGATTTATGACAAATTTAACCACCAAATTATAGTATAGGAACAAAATTTGTCAAAAATAGGTGAGTGTACCTTAGAAGTCCCTCTAGCATACATTTTGATATTATTTTGTTTTGGTTAGACAAATATTACACATTTCCTTTAGATGATATGCCAGTGAGTTAGCCTCATCATTAAAAATGTTTTATTAGTGAATTGGTCCTTGAACTATACCTAAATTTGTAGATCGGTCTCTTTTTTTTCCGTTTAAAGTGGCCTTAAACTATCAATTGTCTTAGTGTAGCCCCAAAAACAATATCATCCAACAACAACGTGCCAAATGTCACGTTTGTATTGAATGATATTGTTTTTGGGTAAATGAGAAAAAAATTGATAGTTTAGGTATTTTGTAGCAAATTTTTTTTTTAAAACCCAATTTTAGAATTTAGATATAGTTGAAGGGTTAATTTATTGATAAAGCCTTTCATGAGTAGAAGGTTAGAAATGACTAAAATCAAGTACAGCTGTTAATATTCTTAAAATTATTTTATTAAATTTAACTTAATTATATTTATAGCGTCATTTTTTAATTATTTTGTTACTAAGTAAATATTTTTTTAATTTTAAAATGTGGCACTAAAAAATAAACAAATAAAATAAAATTTAAAATAATTTAAAATTTAAAATAAACCAATTTAAGAATCTAGATATAGTTTAGGGGTAAATCTACTAATAAAGTCATTCACTGAAAAGAAGACTAGAAATGGTCAAATTATAGTAAAGGAACTAAACCCATAAAAATGTATTTAGTATAGGGACCTTTTAAAAAATTTAACCCTTTGTTTTTTAATTAGGAAATGGGAAATGTCAAGCGAAAAAAAAGGTTCGTTTTGCTGAAAATGTAAGGGAACCATCATCAAATAACAAAGAATATAGGAAGAGAAATCACAGTATCGCCATTGTTAAGCAAGCTAAAGGTCGTGGTGAAGAATATTATGGTCAACGACGACGACGACAGCTTCTTAAAAAACCAAATAATGATGATTCAATGCCTCTCAATAGGCAAATTTTATATAAAGGGATTCTTCAATGTAAAAAATAATTCGTTATACATTCAATTTTGTATATATTATATGATGTGTATATATATTTAAAATGGGTATTCACCGCCCAAAGTGTGGTTTAGGTTCGAGTCACGTTAATTGTGTTTGTTATTCGGGTTTTGTCCCTTTCACAAAAAAAGAAGGGATTTATGTATAATATTATTTTGTAAATAAAATAATATTTTTCTATTTATTGTGATGGGGTTCATGTAGAATTTGTATTTGTATTAAATAAAGATTTCTTTTTTCCTAATATATGATTTTTTTTAAACTGGGGACTTGATACTAAATTTTTTCATTTTATTTGTGGTTTAGTGGATAAGATTGTTTTGGGTTTTTTTAAGGGTAAATTATATCTAAAGTTATTAAATTATTAGTAAATTTATGTTTTGGTCATTTAATTTTAAAAAATTACAAAATGGTCGTTTTACAGCTTCTCTCGCCACCTTTGAAGTCTTTCTTTCAATATTTCTCTAACATTTCCATCATCCCTGGTATCTCTTCTCTTACAATTTTCCCCCCTTTTATTTACCCTTGTTTCACCTCTTTCAAATTCAATATTTCGTTAACTCTCGACAATTGACGATAACCTTTCAACCTCAAACCTACAAAGGTTACCCTTACTTCTATTTTATTCTCCTTCTCTTGCTCGTTGAAGAGGAGTCAATAAAAGTAGGAAATTTTGATTTAAGAGATGGCGATGATGGAGAAGTTGAAGATATTCATAGCGCAAGGGCCAATGGTCACCGTTTCTTGCATCATCGATGGTCTTGATTAGGTCTTTTTTATTTAATAATCAGCGGCTTCATTATCAATTGTATTTCACAAAATTTTTACCTTTTTTTTTTTTTGTGTCATTGCTAACTGATCCCTAGTTGTATGCTGTTTGAGTTTAGTATGATTTGGAATTAAAAAAGAAAAACATAGGGTTCAGTATGAAATTCAGAATCTCATTCACTTTTAGTTAAAAGTAGTTGTTTTTTAATAATCCGAAATTCGATTCATAAATTATCATTCAATGTATGACTTATACGTGTTTGTCATGATGCAAAGGATTTTAAATCTGAAATGATGCATAAAGTAGGTGCATTTACTTTTTTCTCGCTTGAAGCTCTTGTATAGCCTTAATTTTTCTTGTTCTTTCAATATCACTGTAATCTTTAGACTTTTAACATTTCATTCGAAAATGAGAGGACTTTGAGTTATACCTCAAGTCTATGAAGCCTTGTTAGCTTCTACCTTCAATATTTTAGTTAAAATGCATGGATTAAGGTTTGTTTGTGTATTTATATTGTGTGTTTCATAAATTGACAGTCAAGAAATTTGTGACCACCAAGCATCTAAGCTATTGAATGATCATTGTCATGCAATAATACATGGGTGTTACTTTCTAAACTTGCTTTTGATCCTTATTTTGGAATGTAAATTAAGTGTTTAAATATGATTTGTGGTATTGGGGGATATAATTAGGGATGTAAATGGTGGTGTTTGAGTATGCTTTATAAAGTTTGAAATCTACAGTTCCATTCTAAAGATTCAACTTTAATGTTTAGGTTTCTTGCTTGGGTTTATATTTTGCTAGTGATATATGGTTCCCTATTTTGACTTTTTTTTTTTTTGGCAAAGAAGTTGCTGGCTTCTCTTGGGGTCAGATTGAACAACAATGCAGGTTGTACCATCTCAAATATTCATAGGAGACAAAGGAATCAAGTACTGAACATTTTGCTTCTGATACTCAAAAGCTCAAATATATCCGTCTCAACTCCACTTATCCCACGAATTAGCCTTATTTAAGGAGCCATTTTCTTTCATGTAGTTTGATATAGGTTCTTTATGTTTATATTGAATAGCCTTAGTTTTTCCTGTTCTTTCAATATCACTGTAATCTTTAGACTTAACATTTATATCTCTTGGGCATTTCATTCGAAAATGAGAGGACTTTGAGTTATACCTGAAGTATATGAAGCCTTGTTAGCTTCTGCCTTCAATATTTTAGTTAAAATGCATAGATTAAAGTTTGTTTGTGTATTTTATGGAAGTTGCAGGCTTCTCTTGGGGTTAGATAGAATAACAATGCAGGTTGTACCATCTTGAATATTCATAGGAGATCAAGGAGTCCAATTTCGAACATTTTGCTTTCGAAACTCAAGCTCGAATATATCAGTCTCAACTCCACTCATCCCACAAGTTAGTCTTGTTTAAGGAGTCATTTTCTTTTATGCAGTTTCATATAGGTTCTTTATGTTTATATTGTGTTTGATATAGATAAAAATAATAATAGAGGATGATACAACATTTTGGATCTTTTTCTGTTTCCCTCACTTTTGGCAACTAGCATTTGCTCATCCATTTCGTTATATACATGTATTGGATCTTCTCCCCTGTATATACTGAAAAAATAGAAATTATATATATGTTATGTTAGTGCAATGTTGCTTATCGATCTTGCAATTTCACCCTTTTTGCCAAATGGTCTAGAAGTTGAATTATCATGAATTTCGTGTTTGACATATATGATCATGTCGAGCAGATTATTCATACATTTTAATTAGAAAGTGTTATGCAAAACTCAAGATTGTAAGACACCAAAAAAGATATGGGTATTACATCAAATTGATGTTTTGGCCAATACTATGGGCAATCAATTGGTGTAGAAAGTGCAAGTACCTTTTGTAATTTGTTGCTTATTTGTATTAGACATTTTGATTAAATTTTAGCAGAGACATTTTTGTAAAAAAGAAACGTAGTTTATAATAAAGTTTGAATTGTGTATATATATAATAAGGACAATGAGATCGTTTTGGCATGCTAGCCAACTTAATTAAAAATCAATATCCAATTTACAAACATATATTCCAAACACACACATATATATATATGACTTCATTTATATATTGCAATAATCATGATAAATATTTCTACAATAATAATTAAGTCAATTCATTGTTTAAGTTTAATTAAAAATGAATATTTTATTTTACAAAAGTTTTCAAAATTAATTTTTTTATTTAAAATAATTTTCGGAAAATAGTTTAAGAAAATTTATCAAATTGTGGAAATCATTTTACCTAAAATCATCCAAATACCAAAAAGCATCACATTTTTAAAAAGATCATTCTATTTTAGAATTCTTTTTTTTTTTTTTAAACGTTTTCAGTGAATCAATCAGACCCCAAATCTCGAATTTGAGTATGAAATTGAAATTTGACCAATTTTATATAATTAAAAAGTAGAGGGGATAGAATTGAAATTTAACTATTATTGTTAATGATGTAAAAAAAGGATAAATTGCAGGAATAATCACTTAACTATAATTTTTGTCACTCAATTATATTTTATTTTTCTTTTTTAGTTATTTAATTATTAAAACTTACAAAATAATCATCAACTTTTTATAGATTAATTGATTAATTTTTAAGTCACTGGTATCGTTGTTTACCAAAGAAAAAACAAGTGTTTGAAGCTCAGTACGACTATAACTTCACTCAACAAACTTCCATTAATAAGAAGCTGTGGCTTATGCGCAACAATAAGCTGAGATGATCAAAAAATTTGCTAGAAATATGAGGTACTTAGTCAAATTCCAGCACTTTCATTCACAATCAGTGATTCGCCTCCATTTCTCGAGACTTAAGCTTCATCCTCTTCGATTTTCAACACTCTCCAAATCATCCAAACCAACGAAGAAAGCCCCACAAGCTAAATTGAAGAGCCAAGCTGAAACTTGTAGCATCCCATCACTCTTCCAAGAAATAACTGACATTTTAGGTGCTGTTAATGTAACCTCAGATGAAACCGAATTTGGGTTTTCCATAACCCCACGAACCAATGCCAAGGAGCTTGAGTTTGTAGAACAATCTTTGGCTAGAAGGCCTGGTGTTTGTCAAAATTCCGAGAAGAAGAGTGAGTTGGTGGAAAAGGAGGGGAATGAAATAACTGGCATTTTGACAGCTGTTAATATAACCTCGGATGAAACCCCGACAACACCACGGGTCAATGACGGGGAGGCTGAGTTTAAAGAAAAATCGTTGTATAGAAGTCTAGCTGTTTGTCAAAATGCCCAGGAGGAGAATGTAATGGTTTTGGATGATACCCAGATGGGGAATTCAGTTGAATTTGATGTTAGTCCAGTGGTTCATGAGATAACTAAGATAGTTAGAGCTGAAAATGCATTGGTTTCCATGGAGGAGCAGTTGGAAAAATCAGGGCTTTCGTTTGAACCAGAGATTGTTGAGAAAGTGTTGAAAAGGTGCTTTAAAGTGCCTCATTTAGCTTTTAGATTCTTCAACTGGGTGAAGCTTAGAGAAGGGTTTTGTTATACAACTGAGATTTTTAATACCATGCTGTATATAGGTGGTGAGGCTAATGAACATGGGTTGGTTGAGAAGCTATTGGAGGAAATGGAGGAGAAATCTTGTAAGAAGGATATCAAGACTTGGACAATCCTTATCTCGCAATATGGGAAGTCAAAGCTGATTGGCAAAGCGCTGGAAGTTTTTGAAAACATGAAGAAATGTGGTTTTGAAACTGACACAACGGCTTATACGATGATGATCCGTGTTCTTTGTAATGCTGATAAAGGCGACTTAGCTATGGAATTTTTCAAGGAGATGGTTGAGAAGGAAATGAGCCTTGATTTGAATTTGTACAAGATGCTACTGAATTGTGTAGCTAAATCGGGAGATAACAATGCAGTTCACTTGGTTGCCGATAACATGATGAGGGTGTCTGAGATTCCAGAACAAGAAGTTTATGGTTATGTATTGAAGAGTTTATGTATTTCTGGAAGAATTAAGGAAGCTTTAGAATTGATTCGGGACCTTAAGAAGAAAGAGTTGTCTTTGGACCCCCGTTATTTCGAGATTCTGATCAAAGGACTGTGCAGGGCTGATAGGATTGCCGATGCCTTGGAAATCCTCGATATTATGAAGAGAAGACAACTGGTTAGTGAGAAGGTTTATGAGATTATCATCAATGGGCACTTAAGAAGAAATGACCTTTCCAAGGCACTTGATCTTTTCCAAAGCATGAAGGAATCCGGGTACTTACCAACAGCTTCTACTTACACTGATTTAATGCAACGCCTCTTTAGATTGAAAGAGTATAAAAAAGGCTGTGATTTATACAATGAGATGATGGAAAAAGGTGTTGAGCCTGATACTGTTGCTATTATGGCCATGGTTGCAGGTCATGTTGGCCAAAACCATATATCCGAAGCATGGAAAGTATTCAATTCGATGGAGGAGAGGGGCATCCGACCTACTTGGAAAGCATATTTAGTATTCATTAAGGAGCTTGGAAAAGTTGGAAGGACAGATGAAATTTTTCGGGTTTTATACGAAATGAAGGAGGCAAAGATAGGTATTCGAGATGAGATATTTCGTTTGGTTGTATCATGCATGGAGAGGAGCAGAGAGACGGATAATGTTGAAAAAGTAAAGCAAATGTGGAGAATAAGTGAACTTCGTTCACTAACTGAAGAGGTAAGCGATAGCGGATTCAAAGGACAGGAGCTCCTCCTGGATTTGGGCGATAAACATTTAGAGTATGAGAGGAAAGATTGTCACCAAGTGCACTCCCTTTCAAATGCATTCAACAAGCAGGACATGGAAGAAGTGCATAGAATATTGTCATCCTCGAAGGATTGGGCCATCATTGAAGAAGGTTTGGAGAGATGCAACATTAAGTTTACACCGGAGCTTGTTTTGGAAATACTGCAAAAGAGCAGTTTGCATGGTAAAAATGCTCTGAATTTCTTTTCATGGGTAGGAAAGCAAGCCGGCTATCAGCACACTTCAGAAACATACAACATGGCTATCAAAATCTGCGGATGTGGGAAAGATTTCATGAACATGAGAAGGCTCTTCTATGAAATGAAAAGGAGGGGTTGTTTAGTATCAGATGCATGGGCGATCATGATAATGCAATATGGTCGAACAGGTCTAACCGAAATTGCATTGAGGACTTTTACTGAGATGAAAACCGACGGTTTTAATCCGACCGCGAGTACCTACAAGTATTTGATTATATCGCTTTGCGGGAGAAAAGGTAGGAAGGTAGATGAAGCCGTTAAAATCTTCCAAGAAATGATCCGTTCTGGATACACCCCCGACAAAGAGTTACTTGAAACGTATCTTGGTTGTTTATGTGAAGTTGGCAAGCTATTGGAAGCTAGAAACTGCGCAGAATCTCTCAGCAAGATTGGGTTCTCAGCTCCGCTAAGTTATTCACTGTATATTAGGGCACTTTGTCGAGCTGAGAGACTCGAAGAAGCATTGGAAATATTAGATGATGTCAGGACACAACAATCCTCATTGGATCAGCATGTTTATGGAAGCCTTGTCCATGCACTACTACGAAAGGGACTATTCGAACAAGCATTGGCTAAGGTGGATTCCATGAAGCAAGCCAGCATTCATCCGACTGTCCATGTTTATACATCCTTAATAGTTCATTTCTTCAAGGAGAGGCAAATCAGGAGCGCTTTAGGGATTTTTGCAAAAATGGAGAAGGAAGGTTGTCAGCCGACTACCATTACTTATTCCGCAATGATCCATGGGTACATGAACATGGGAAAAGTTGCTGATGCTTGGAACGTCTTTCATCATATGAAGATTAATGGACCAGAGCCCGATTTTAAGACTTACTCGATGTTCATTAACTGTCTTTGTAAAGCAAGTAAGTCCGAGGAAGCAATGCAGCTTTTATCCGAAATGCGAAACTCAGGGATCGTTCCTAGTACCGTCAATTTCCGAACAGTTTTTCATGGTCTGAATAGAGAAGGTAAGCAATGTTTAGCTCAAACTGTATTGCAACAAAAATCTGCTCTAAAAAGTGAACGCAAGTGTTCCATCTTGATTTAAAATTTTTCATTTATCTTTCCATTTCATTGTTTCAAATTCATAAGACAAAAAGTACGAGTGAAATTGCATTTTACCCCTCTATTAAAAAATATGTAAATTAATCATTGTGTGTTAGATAAAAAAGTAAATTGGCATTTTCTATTAAAAAAAAATTTCATGCATTTATATTATTAAAAATTGGCGTGGCTAATCGAATAACCAAACAGTGACATGTGCCGTGCTATGTGTATCTCATGCCAATGTACAGGGATCAGTTTTTAATAGTAGAAAATGATTAAATTTTTAAGAGAATGATTAATTTGCTCTTTGATCTAATATATATGAATTATTTTGTCTTTTTTTTAGTTAAAGGGGCAAAGTGCAATACGAATCCTAATATAAGGGTTTCCATGATATTTTTACCGATTCATATTTTGCTGAAAACCAATGAACTGACCCGAATTCGAAAAATCCGAACCAAACAAAGTCAAGATAATCTTTGCTTTGCTTTTAAGATGGTAAATGGTGGAAATTTGACTAGGCAAAGGTGAAGGTTAACTTCAAGGTCTTTGGGAGGGACTCCATATTTTCTGGGATTCCCCTGCATAATCTTAACCTCACTAATGGCTGCCTCTTGATATGTGGGCAGTGGCCCTCATAAGTCTTTCCCGCTGTCGCCCTTAATGGCTGCCTATTCATCATAATGGCCTGCCATTGAAAAAAAGAAAGAAACACAAAACCCATTATTCCTTCTACAATTAAAACCCTTTATATGGTTTCTGTATGTATATGTTTATATAATGTTTGATCATATGGGGCTACTTGAAAACATGTTTAGTGTAATGATGGATCAATAAATTTTTGTAGATTCTCATTTTTTTGGTATTAACGTTTATGTCAATGTTGGTGGTAGAAAGTATCATCTTTATTAGGAGCACTTGATCTTGTATTGTTTTTATGTGGAAAAAGAGTAAAAAGTATTATAGAAACTTTTATAATAAGAGTTATATTATATTTTGTTTATTTTAATTTGAAAATAGATAAATTAATTTTTATTCGTTAATTAAAAGAGTAAGTCAAATCTGTAAAAAACTTTATCTATTTGTACCGTTAAAAATTAACATGATTAATAAAATAACCAAATAGTGATATATATATTGTGCCACGTCTGCATTATGTTGGTGTATAAAGATCAACTTTTAATAACAGAAATGAAGAAAATTTTTAATAAAATGACGAATTTAATTTTTGCGTTTGAGAAGCTATAGTGATACTAATCTTAGGTATGACTTCAAAATTGTTAAAGCTGCAGAGATAGTTTTGAGAATAACTTCTATTGGGAAAGTTATAGATGCAATGTTGGGAGCAACTTCCACATTGAGGAAGTTGTGGAGGTGATCTTAGGAATAGCTTCCATATTGGGGAAGCATGGAGGCAACTTTTGAAGCATCTTCTGTATTAGAAAAGCTGTTGAAGAAAGTTGTGGAGCTAGCCTGTGAAAATGACTCTCCGTGTTAGAAATGTTGTGAAGCTAATTCTGATAATTAATTTTTTAGTCAAATGAACCAAATAAAATAATATAACGTATATGATAATATGCTAAATAATTTCTAATGATCTACACACCAAACATCTGTTAAGTATACTTATAATCATGTATCTTTCCATTAAATATATAAAAATTGAAAAATCGAAAATCAACTAGAATCCAAGTGTACCGTTTATGGAATATAAGTTGAACTAAATCTCATTTTTATAAAAAAAAAGTATGGGTTGAACTGAACTAAACCAAATTATGATTCAAAAAAGCTCAACTAAATCGAACTAATATCACTCTATGGTGAGACGTACTACCAACTAATTACGGCATGCTTCGCAAATAAACAAGTGTTGTAACAAAACGATAATACGTGTTAGTATTAACATCTAATGGAAAAGTTAATGAAAATATTTGATTGAAATGATAGTAATAATTTAAAAATTAAATTAAAATGTTTTAAAGAAAAAAATTGAGCTATAAATTTAAGAGGCATGATACAACATTGTGCATGAACTTTTCATTTTTCAACTGATTTGATGATGCAATTTTGCAGCAAATGCAACAACAGCATGCTTCATCTTATCTTTTAGGTTAGGTAATTTGAAATTTACACCTCAATTAAAATTTTATTAATTCAAAATAAATAATAATAATACAAACATAATATTTTTATTAGATTAATATGCCAATTAAATTACAACATATATTAATTAAATTACAACATATATTAATTGATTCATGGTTGATGAGAAGTTAAATATTTTGTACGTGATATTATAAATGTGTGATTATCGGATTCACTGATTGAATTAGTTGAATCAAAATTGATAGTTTATTTAATTTTTTTAAACTGGATTTAAGTTAAATTAAATATTTAATTTTGTTGTTATAATTTATAAAATCGAAATGTTCAGATTTTTGTTAATTTTTTGAATTTTTTATTTTATAATAATTGAACAGATGATTCAATAGGTGGTCTAATAAGTCCAATTCTTACAACATTCTAGAAAGATGGCATATAAATATTCTTTTAAGATATTAAAAATAAAATAATAAGATTTTTAATAAATTTTAAATTTATTCATAAAATTAAAAAAGAAAAAAAGAAAAGCATACTATCAAAGTATTAAAAAATAGGTTAAAATATGTCATAAGTCCCTATACTTATAAAAAATTATTCAGCTGTAACTGTTAATACTGTTAATTGTTTTTGGTTAAATGCATTGGTGTGACATTTTGAGAAAAAATGACTTTTTAGTGAACTTGACTTTAACAAAAACATTAATAATATCAATAATTAGACCTAAAATTTGAAACCTGAAAGTATAAGGATTAAATTATAAATTTTGAAAAGTATAAGGACTTATTACATATTTTTAAAATTTTTGTTTTAATAATGAGATGAACTTTATATTGTGAGTGAATATGTGGCTTTTCGTAAAAGGGCGGCGATAAATGTATGGCTTAATTTAATCATATTTGATCAGTCAAAGTTGATGATGATTAGCTAATCAACCCAATCGTAATTACGACACGTGGCAATAACCCACGCCATACATGGACAAAAGGCATATACTCCTAGTGAAAGAATTGGAGCAAATGGATTCTTGTTATTATTTTATAAAATAAAATAAAATAAAATAAAATAAAATAAATTCAACTTTTTTTAATGAAATAATAGTTTTTTTGGCTTTTACTTTGTAAATATTACTATTATTATTATTATTATTATTATTATTATTATTATTAAAATGTTTTTTCAAAGTCTTAATCACACTTTTTTGACAAAAAGATACAAAATATTCTTGGATGATAGGCACTTTCTTTTCTTTTCTGTTATTTTTTATTTATTTTTATTTTTATGTAAGCTAGGCATAAGGACAAATGGCATGATAATATAAACAAATATATTAAAATAAAAATCTTTGTACATGTAAGTGGATATATTTTTGCATGTTTATCTCATTTTAGTTTTATCTATAATCATAATAATACATATTTGAATTATTATTATACATTGTAAAACTTAAATAAAAAATAAAATTAATATTATGATAAATTTAAATTTTAATGTTTACATATTTCGTCAATTTAATTATTATTATTTTTAGTTAAATTTGATCATTAATCTTTTAAAAAAATTTAAATCTCTTTTTTTAATAATATGATGATTAAAAAAATAAAAAATTAAAGTTTTAGTTATTTTTTGTTAGAAAACAAAAATTTGATTCTTTTCCAAATGCTGATAGTCGAATTTAATTCTTTTTAAGAAGTTGAATGCTAAATTTAATTAAAAAAATTCAAATTGATAAAAATATAAACATTAAAAGTTAAATTTAAATTTATTATTATGTTAATGAAATTTGAACCGACAACCTTCATTTATTTTTTAATTAAATGATTAATTAGGATTTATTTATGGGTTAAAATATTATGGTTTAATTTTTTTATTCGAATTCCTTTTTGGTTTGATTTAATCTATCTCAAAATTTGAATAATTATTTATTTTAATATATATATATTATAATTAAATTTAAAAAATATGTTTTAATTGTAAAATAATAAATTGAGATAAGTAAGACTAATTCAAAAAAAAAAAAGAATCCACATCATGGATAGATAAATAACCCATTTTCAATAGGTCTATTTGGGATAGGAAGGAATTTGTTCCACAACTTAAATAATCTTTAAAAAAATTTGGTTAAATTAAATTGCTTTTTATTCTCTTTACTTAAAAAAGGATAAATTAATTTATGTATTACTCTTTTTGAAACAATCTTGTTATAGGTTTTGATTATATTTGTTTTTTTTGACACTATGTATAGAATTATCCATAATCCCTCTCCAACCCATAAAATAAGAGGATAATACGCTTTAGCGCATTCAAACTCACGTCATCATTCATTAACAATAATACTCATATCAATTGAGTTAAAACTCAATCCACTTAATTTTTTATATTATTAGACCATCTCAACTAATAATATATTTATTTAGATAATTTTTAATAAATGTATTGGATAATAATTTTCAGTGTCTCATAAATATAGTATTAATTTTTTTAATGAAAGGATAAACTTATTAAAAATGTCGAAATACTTTTTATGTATCAATATAAGTTTCATGCCCCGTCACGAATAACGCCTATTTTCACCCTACAGTGCGGTCATAGGCAAGCAATTACCACCCATCCAATGAAATCTTGTTTCGGAACACGTGGCGTTTTCCTATTCGTTTACTTTAGTGTTATCTGTCATGTAGGCCCACTTTGCTACTTTTTCTACATTTGTCTTTCAACCTTCATTTTTATTTTATTTTTTAATAAAAACGTTTTCTATCATTTTGGATGTAGCAAATGTCATATGTATGTATGTATGTATGCATGCTTCATAGTTTTGTTCTACTCTCAATGTTATTTTGTCCTCTATTATTTGTTTAATTTTGTAAAAGTCTTTATTCTATAAACAAGAAAAAATCATTGTAATCTTTAATAAATATTGGGTAATTGATTTGGTTTATTCATATAGATTCTACTTTTTCAAACTTTCTTTTCTTAAAATTTTGATTGATTTAATAGGTAAGAAGAAATTTTAGGTATCTCCCAATTTTTATATTAAGTAAATTCGTCTTCTTAAAAAAAATTAGAATAATTTAATTTTTGTCAATTTTGAAATTAAGAAATTAATTATGAATTAATATTTTTCATCAATTGTACGTAATTTTGATTGATATAATAATAAATTTTGCTCTCAAACTTTATACATTCTGTTATTATTTAACAAATTTAGCCTGCAACATTTGTAGGCAAAATTTGTTGAATATTTTTTAAGAATCAAGACCAAATTGAAAAAAAAAATGTAAACATCGAGGGCTAATTTTTTGTTACACTAATCAAATTATGTATGATTGACGTAAAACATTAATAATGTGATTAATTATTCTTAGTATTAGTTGCTCATTTTCAAAATTGACATAAATTAATTTGTTTAGACTTTTTTTCAAAACAATCCAATTGGAGAGATCTTTTTACCGATATAGTACTATCCAGATTTCTATTTAATGATAAAAATATTTTTATTTAAATTTGATTAAAATATCAATATAAAAATATCTTTTTAATACTAGAATGATTTGTGAAGTATAAATATGTTAGTTATATTACTATTATTTTGGTTTTTGATAATTACAACCATTAGTTAGGGTTTCTTTATAGAAAATGATTTATAGTTATATAAAAATAAAACGTTCATACTAATATGATTATGAGTTAGATATATAATTGGTGTTTAACACCAAATCTTTAGCTTCATAAATGAGCATACATCATTACAATTATTACAAAATAATAAAATTAATTTAATATAAAAAAGTTAAAATTTTTTAACAATCCCGTTATAAGTAAATCTCATTAGAACTACCCATAATCCCTCATCAACTCATAAATAGGAGGATAATGCGTTTCAACGCACACAAACTCACGTCGTTTTACATTGACATCAATACCTATACTAATTGAGTTACAAGTCAATCGGGTCAATATAATAATTAATTAATACCAAAATAGATAAACAAACAAAAGAATTGACGCTTTTGGTAATAAAATAATAAATGATGAGTTAGCTCCCAATAAAAATTGGATGAGGATCGTTTCAAACAATGTAACATGACAACCTCGACCCTTGAAAATTAAGTTACCATATTATTTTATGTTAATTTAATTTTCTCCCTATCTATATGTATATTTTTGGAAAAAATTATCTATTAGAGTCATTTTCCATGATAGTTACTTGGTGTATTATATATATATATATATATATATATAGGCCTTAGTTTTCATCAGAACAAACAATGTTACTTTCATCCTTTTTGCGTATCATAAATTGACAATTAAAGAATATTTCTTAATGTAGAAAAGTAAGTTGCGAATGAATTTAACTTCATATAATTGATTGAATTAAAAATTGGTAAAAATATATTTAAAGAATTAAGGAAATAATCATTGATATAATAGAAGTAGTTTTATTTTCTTATAACCTACTATTCGAAAATTTGTATAAACAATATTTTTAAGGGATGGAAGGACTTTAATTTAATTTCAAGCTTGCAAAAGTCTATTGCTAAAGTCATTGTAGAGCATTTGGACCATAATAAAAGGGCCATGTGACTTTCTTTAATGGTATGTTATTTAAGGGTAAATTATATTCAAGTTCACTAAACTATTCAATAGTTTTTATTTTAGTCACTGAACTATTCGAAAGTTTTTATTTAAGTTATAGGCTTGTCAAGTTTTTTTTTTTTTTTTTTTAAGTTTAACTACAGAGCTCCAAGCGACAATTCAACGATCGGTATGGTGGATAAGTCTCCCTCAATAAGTAGAAAAATATATCTTAGATCCAAGTCAATGTAACGGCCAATGTCAGAGATCAAAAAAGAAAATTGTTTGAATTTTGGTTCACAGATTTGTCATGTTCAAAACCGTTTCACAAAAAAAACCGAACTGTAGAAGAGAAGGGAATAATAGGTTGTGTGTAGTTCTTATAACTTAAACGAAAACTTTCAAATAGTTCAATGACTATTTTGTAACTTTTTAAAATTGAGTGACCAAAACGTAAACTTACCAATCATTTAGTGACCTTAAGTATAGCTTAATTTTTTTTAACTTAATGATATATTCAAATAATAAATTTTAATACATACATTAAGAATATAAATAAAATAAATATATAATATTTTAAAGGATAAATTGGTAATTTTAAAAGGTAAGATGACGTAGAATGAAATAAGCAATTATCAAAATTTCTCACCACCAATTTTCTAAAAGGAAATAATCTTTTTTCATTCAGAAATAATCGATGTTATATTTGGATCTCAATCAAAACCATCCATTACATCAATATCGTTTTTACGATTATATATCATTTCACGATGAAACTCGATTTTCAAATTTGCCAACAAAAAAAAGTCTAAAGTTATAGAAACCCCACATGTACTAAGCATGGCCCTAATATTTATCATCAAAATTGGCCAACAAAACAATCATTTGAAGACAAATTTGAGGTTAAGAAATGTTTGAAAGCAATGCAAGTTGATGAGTTGCCTCAACTTCTAAGGCTCTAAGAACTCCAAGCAATTTTCCAAAAGGCCAAGCTGTAAAGCCAATGGGGAATTGTCCCACACACCATGATTGATGGGTGAAAGGAAAATATACTTTTAAAACTTATTAGTGTGAGAGAGAGTCTCTTCTTTAATTTTATGGAATTGAGAACCTCTCAATTCCTTTCTTTCATAATGGACTTTTGAAAGTGAAGAAATTTAAAGTATTTTTTGGTATTTTTTTTATGTTCAGGATTCGTGGTTAAAGTTAAGCTGAAAAAAATTTGAAGGGCAAAATTAAATTATATATTTTTATAAGAGTTACAATATAATTTTATCATTGTATTAATTAATATATTTTTAATTTTTAAAGGATTAAATTAAAAATTTTATAATTTTTGAGGGGGTAAAGTGCAATTTGCCATGTATTAACCTATAGTTTTATACAATTTAGAGAGTAAAAACTATAATTTTCTTATTTGAAAGGGCACCAAGGCTCTTGCCTGCACCCTTTAGTACTGTCATCGTCATTGTTCATAGTTATTCTTCTCAATTATGTGCCTTACTATTACACCCAACTACTTGTTAGTATTACAATTATTATTCATAAAATTAAGTTTTTTTTAAATTTAATATTATTTTGCTATTTTTTGTAGTAATTTGATTAATAAATAAAAATTGTATTGATAATCAAAATATGTGTGGTGAAATTTAAATCAAAATAAAATTTGAAAAAAAAAAACCACGTATATGTAAAAATACACATAATAATCAAGGGCAAAGTCAAAATTTCTTTTAGGGGGCTGAATTTAAATTGTATATTTTTATGATAATAAAAATGTAATTTCACCATTTTAATAGTCTATATCTTTATCATTTTTAAAAGATTAAATCAAATTTATCATTTTAAAAGACTAAAGTGTAATTTTACCTTTACTAATTTAAAATTTTATAAATTTTAAAGAGACCTAAATAAAAAAAAAAGTTCATTTTAAGAAGAGCCGGACCCTACTAACCCCCAGCTCCGTTCTGACAATAATACTCAAACTCGAGGGATCAAAATCCGAAAAATTTGATCTTTGTTAATATTACCAAAGTCTTATGCGAATTGTAAGAAGCATAATTTAAATAACTTATTTACTATAATTTTATTGTTTTCTATAAATATATAGAGTAATTAACATTCTAAAAATATTTTATATTTAAAAAATATTATTTGATATTTTTAAAAAATTTACAAGTGAGATTAAAAAATTATTATATATCTTAATTATTTTTTTATTTTTAAAATATCAAACCTTAAATCAAATAATAATAAATATGGAGAATTCAACTTAAATATAAAATCATAAATAATCTAAAAATTTACGCATACCATATAATGCCACTTTAATTCAACAAAATAACATTTTTTTTCTTTGAGAAAATGGAGAAGGATGAAATTATGCCAACCCACTCTATGACGCAAAATAAATAAATAAATAAATAAATAAATAAATAAACCTCATAGTGCCAATGAAAGTCAAAGGATGAAATTAAAAAAAAAAATACTAATTTAATTAGAATTTTGTGGTGTGAAAGAGGCAAAAATTGGGTGCATCAACTTCAAAAGTTGACTTACAATTAAATAATACAAATATCCATATACTAAATACTACATGATCTTTTTGAATAATAGAGATATTTAGCCAATAGCTAACCACCCTCACAAATTTAAATACTTATTGTTTATGCAATGTGATATATTTTCAAAGTTGAAATATTTAAATTTAATTAAAATATTAATTAAAAATTACCTAGTTTACAGTTGAGTTTTAGTTTGATTGGTATAAGCATCGTTGTTAATATAAGAGGACATGAGTTTGAGTGCGTTAAAGCGCATTATCTTCATATTTATAAGTTGGGATCAAATTCTAATTTATTTTTAAATTAAAAAATATCTTTAGTGATTGAAATATCTTTAATTAAAATATAAAATTTCATGCAAATATTTTAAGGATATAAATAGTATGATAATATGATGAAAATATTATGCAAAGTGCATGAACATTACATTAAGAAAATATAAAAAAAATGGTATAGATAATATATAAATATAATTTATCCATAAATTAATTGATTAGACAATGATGCAATACCATCCATGTTCACATTTAGGATCAAAGTGTCCCCTTCAATAAATTTACATTATACTATATGCATATAATTTTACAATATTAGGCATACATATGTAACAAACAATATTAGGTATATCTTGCCTTTTTAAAAAAATATATATATGTATAATTCAAATATATATATATATATATATATATACTGATTGGGTATTAACTCGCTTAGTATTGATATTGTTATCAATGTAAGAGTATGTGAGTTCGAGCATGCTGAAGCGTATTTATCTTCCTATTTAAGAGTTAAAAGGGATTATGTATAATTCTAAATATTGTATAAAAAAATTATATATGTATAGTTGAGGATGGTTTGTTTCGATTCAAATTAGGCTAAACCTGAAAATTAATTTCTAAAATTACTAAATAATTAAGTTGACTCATTGCAATTATATATAGAAAATTACAAATTATTGTCAAAAGGGTGAGTGTGTTATATATGTAAGCACTTCCAAGAAAATTTAAAATAATATTTTGTTTCTTATTTAATAAATTTTTTTCATGCAATTTACATCAACATAAAATATAAATTAGTTTAAGATTTTAAAATATATTTTACTTTAATATTAAAATTAAGAGCTTTTTTTAAGATTTTAAAATATATTTTACTTTAATATTAAAATTAAGAGCTTTTGTGAGTAAAAATAGTAGATTAGGGGCTTTAATTAAAAAAATTGTAAGGACTTATTTAAATAAAGTATAATGGGCTTTTTAATATATCAACTTAAAAATATTATTTTAATTGCAAAACACTTTTTTTAAAAAAATATAATTAATGATAATTAATAAATGCTTATAAACACTAAATAAGCAATTAACTTAACCCAGAAGCAAACGAGAAAATATAAAAGAAAAAAATGATAAAAACAAAAATAAAGTGAATTTTTAAGGGTTAGAATACTTGCTTGGTCAAATAAGTTTAATTGAAATTTTAGAAAAAAAATATTATCCAATGACTTGGTTTATGACTACCTCTAATAATCAAATCATAAGCATGATATATTATATATATTTTAATAATTTTTATAAAAAAAATTAGATTAAACCAAAAGCTATCATGTTTTATCGATTGATTAGTTTATGACTTGTTAACATGATCAATGATAGAAACTAGTAACGAAGGGCTTAATTGATTATTTTAGTTAATGACAAGGGTTTATTTAGGTACAAATTTAATATGGAGGCTTAATTGATTTTTTTGCATTTTATTAGGGGATTTTTTAATAAATTAATTTTAACAGTGATTACAATTCAACTTAAATTTTGAAATCTGAACGAAAAGTAAAAGGAGTTAATTCCTAAAAATAAAAATATAAATATAGGGACTAAATTTTAAAATTATGAAATATACATGGACTTGGGACAAATTTTAACCCATAATAAAAATATTAAAATTTATATAAAATCTAGTAAAATTCTCTCTTTCTTTGGATTATTTTCCTTCACCTTTTGCTTGACACCGCCCTTGTAGTAGTTGTTAACCATTTAACTCCTATGGTCCCTTCTTTCTCTCTTTTTTATTCTTCCATTTTTGTTCATCTTTCCAACGTTCACTCTCTGTTTTCTTCTTTCTCTCTCCCTTTATTATATAAAAACATCCGTTCTTTTCTCTTTCACCAACTGGTTTTTCTTTAGCTCTTCAAAAATAAAATCAATTCCCTTCCTAACTGTTAAAAGAAATCTCCAGTTTTGATCCTTTTTTTAAACTACCCTCTTTGATTCAATAATCCCAAGATTGTTTTTTTGTTTATATTAAAGAAAACCCGGAGAGAACACAAATTCAATTTCTGGGTTTGTTTGTTTTTTTGTAATCACTTCGAAAATTTTAAGTTTTTTTTTTTAAATGGTGGTGAAGATGATGAGGTGGCGACCATGGCCGCCTTTATTATCGAAAAAATACGAGGTGAAGTTAATTGTAAGGAGGCTAGAAGGGTGGGATCCGGTGAGGGAAAGTACAGATAAGCCGGAGAAATTAACGGTGGAGATTCGATGGAAAGGTCCAAAGGCTTCCCTTAGTTCTTTAAGACGAACGGTCAAGAGGAATTTCACGAAAGAAGCCGACGCCGGTGACCAAAACGGCGTCGTTCTATGGGATGAAGAGTTCCGAACCTTTTGTAGCTTATCGGCTTATAAAGAAAACGTTTTTCATCCATGGGAGATCACTTTCTCTGTCTTGAATGTAAGTCCCAAAATTTAATCTTTAAGAATTTTTGGTTATTTTTTGGCATTTTCTTATGTTTATTTGATTGGTCTGAAAGTTTGGGATGAAGATTCTATTTTTTCTGTAAGAATTTCATCAGATTGGGTTTACTTTTAGATTTTAGAATCATTTTATACTTTTAAAACTGGTTGAATTGAATGAATCTTTTTTCAAGCTAATTAGATTGGTTTGTTGGAATTATTGCTAATTTCATGTTTGTTGGACTAATTGTGTTCTGTCTTAGCTTTACACAAACATGATTATGTGTAGAAACTGGGGTTCATTAACTGATCATTTGAGGGATTAGGGATTTGGACATGGATGAAGCTTTTTCGAGCTAATAGGAACTGGTTTTCGTGGTGCAGGGCTTGAATCAGGGAGCTAAGAACAAGTTTCCTTTGATCATCGGGACAGCATCGATGAATCTCGGTGAATATGCTTCTTCTTCGGAACAGAAAGAGTTCGAGTTAAATGTCCCACTCACAGTCTCCGCTGGTTCTACCAAGCCTGGTCTGCAACTTTGTGTATGTGTCTTTTGTGCGGAACTATGATTGATTCATCGTTCTTTTGGCTTTTATGTTTTGTTCTAATTTTAGGGTCTTGTTGATTGTTTAGATATCGCTTAGTTTGTTGGAATTACTAGCTGCTCAGGAAACTGTTGAGCCGGTACAAAGAGCATTAGTACCCATTGTTGCATCGCCTCTCCCGGTCTCTATGGAAAAGGATGAGGTTTCGGCGATTAAAGCTGGTCTTAGAAAAGTGAAAATTTTTACAGAGTATGTTTCTACAAGGACAGCAAAAAAGGCTTGTCGGGACGAAGAGGGAAGTGAAGAAAGGTGTTCTGCTAGGAGTGATGATGGTGAGTATCCGCTGGACACAGATTCACTTGATGAGTTTGACGAAGGAGAATCGGATGAGGGAAAAGATGATTCGGTTGTTCGAAATTCATTTAGTTACGGTACTTTGGCGAATGCAAATTTTGCTGGAGGATCGTTTTACTCCAGTTTGAAGATTGAGGAAGGTGAGGATTGGGTTTACTACAGCAATTGTAAATCCGATGTTGGCTGCTCAAATGTTGAGGATTCTGCTACATCAGTGTCGGAGCCTTCATTGCTGCAGAGTTCGAAACGCAGCATTTTGCCTTGGAGAAAAAGGAAACTGAGTTTCAGATCCCCGAAAGCCAAAGGGGAGCCATTGTTGAAGAAATCCTATGGAGAAGAAGGTGGAGATGACATCGATTTTGACCGCCGTCAACTTAGCTCGGATGAATCTCTTGCACTCGGGGTAAGAATCATTTTTCTATTTTTATCTCGTAAAGTTTAAATTGCATGTGTTTGTGCATCTGATTTGGGATTTTGATATTGGCAGTGGCACAAAGATGAAGATTCATCTGCTAATCGTTCTTCGGTTTCTGAATTTGGGGATGATAATTTTGCTGTTGGGACTTGGGAACAAAAAGAAGTGGTAAGCCGTGATGGACACATGAAGCTTCAAGCGCAAGTCTTCTTTGCTTCTATTGATCAACGAAACGAGCGAGCGGCCGGTGAAAGTGCATGTACAGCTCTTGTTGCTGTTATTGCCGATTGGTTTCAGAACAATCGTGATCTGATGCCAATTAAGTCTCAACTTGATAGTTTGATCAGAGACGGCTCACTGGAATGGAGGAATCTCTGTGAAAATGAGACCTATAGGGAGCGGTTCCCTGACAAGCACTTCGATCTCGAGACTGTTCTCCAAGCAAAAATACGTCCCCTTACTGTAGTTCCAAGAAAGTCCTTTATTGGGTTTTTCCATCCGGAGGGAATGGATGAGGAAAAGTTTGATTTTTTGCATGGTGCAATGTCTTTTGATAACATTTGGGACGAGATCAATCGTGCCGGTGAAGAATGTCTAAAAAGTGGTGAATCGCATGTTTACATCGTCAGTTGGAACGACCATTTTTTTATCCTTAAGGTCGAACCGGAAGCTTACTACATCATCGACACATTGGGAGAGCGGCTTTACGAAGGATGCAATCAAGCTTATGTTTTGAAATTCGACAACAATACCGTAATTCACAAGCTACCAAATGCAACTCAATCAACGGACGAGAAACCAACCGGTGATCAGCAGATAGCACCAGCTACAACCGAACTGAAAATTTCACAGGCTCAACAAGTCAACAGTAAAGAAGAGGGTTCTGTTTCAGGATCCGTAGTAACCAAACCGGCGGAGCCTGAGGAGGTTGTTTGTCAAGGAAAAGAGTCTTGCAAGGAATACATAAAGAGCTTCTTAGCTGCTATACCTATTAGGGAAATGCAAGCTGATATTAAGAAGGGTTTAATGGCATCGACACCGTTACATCACCGATTACAAATCGAATTCCACTATACCGAGTTCTGGCAACCAAAACCCGAGGCTTCTGCAACTCCGATGACAACAACAAAACCGCTGTTGGTCGAAGTTCCGTTAACCGAAGTTGCTGCATAGAGAAAACTTACTGTAAATTCTAGGAAAAAGTGTTATTTACCCTAACTTGTTTTAACAAAAGAGGAACTCGTTGTTATGTTATTTGAACTTGTGTGTATGTTTAAACGGGGATTATGTTTTGATCTTTGTCAAAATATTCTCGCGTAGTAAAAAGGTAAATTACATTAGTAGTTATCTAATTATTAGTGATTTTTTTTGTCAATTAAGTTACAAAATTATTACACAGTTATTCAATTTTTTAAAATTGATATAATATTGACTTTAACTTTAACATTTAGACATTATGTCAATTTAGTCTTAATTCTAAAAATCTAACTCTTAATATTTAAACATTGTGTAATCTAGTTTTTTTGCAGTTTTGTTTTTCGTTGTGATCTTTTTACTTAAAAAGCCAAAAAAAAAATCTTATGAATTTGATTGAAAATATGTAAAAATTGGAAACGCTTAATAAGATAATAAATTTGATCTTTTTTCGTTCTTTTAAAAGGAAAAAACTACAAAAAAAGATTACTTTATGTAAATGTTTGAGAGTTAAAATTTTTTTTAAAAGTAAATTAAATTGACATAATTTATAAATGTTAAGAGTTAAAAGTTACTATTATACTAATTTTAAAAACTACGACAAAATTAAATAATTGAATGATAAAAGAAAAATTTACTAATAATTAAATAAAATCTAGAAACAGTTACTATGATATAATGGATTCCAATTTCCCATATGATTTGCTGATGACTATTATGATTTTCTGACTAAAAGCCCAGATTTTCTTTACTTTTTCTCTGTGTCCTGCAGAAGGTAAAGCTGAACTTTTCCATGGTTGGTGTTTGGATGCCAAGAAAAAAGAAGATTCTTTGGAACACATGGTCCATTTTATTTTTCAAGGGGAAAAAAAAGGAAACTTTCTTGTAAAGTTGCTTATTTTTTATTCTTTCAATCACTTTCTTATCTGCCAAAACCTCGTGAACAAGTTGAATTATTATACCAAACAGGTTGTAGCTATAGCTTCTGAATTATTCCTTTACTGTTATTGAAACATTCATTTTCTGGTTACCCTACCGTTGGGACTTTGTTCACAAAAGAATATAAAAGAATTAGATTAATTTCACTAGACATCCTCGAATTAGGTTTTAAAATTGTTAGTTGATTTTCAAGTTTCAAAATGTTTTAATTGAGTATTTAAAGTATTGATATTGTATCAATTAAGTCTTTTTGTGAACTTTGTTATTGATTTGAGTGTTAAATATCAAACTTTTTAACATGCTAGATTCAAGCTTGAATACAAAATGTGAGCTTGAATACAAGCTTGCTTAATCAAGCTTGAGCTTAGAAATTCATGTTCGATTAACTCTAGCTCAAGCATGCTATTACTCAAGTTCGACTCGATTGGATTACACCCCCAATTTGAACTACCCATTTAGCAACCAAATTGAACACTAGGTTACCTTATTCTTGGGCTTGTTACGAAATAATAAAAAAGAATAGATTAATTTCACTAGACATCCTCATTTAGGTTTCAAATTTTAAGTTGGTTTCCTTGTGCCACATCATAAAGTTCATTTTAGTCCTTTTACTATTAAAAGGAACATTTTAATCTTTGTACAGTAAAAAAAATTTGGCATTTTAGTCCCTACACATTAACTTTGCTGTTAATAAAATGACATGGATTTATAGTTGCTGACAAGACATTAAATAAAATATTAAATAAAATTAAAATAGCAAAAAATATTTTTGAAGAATGAGTAGAGGTAAGAAACTAATGTTGCTTTTACCTTTAAATTGTTTTCAAATAAATTTGTTTTTTGTACGTAATTGTTGTGTTTATATCATTTGTAGTTTGGTGCATGTTAGCCACTGATCTACCGTAATTTGACCTGTTTATTTATTGTTCCTTTGTGTATATTTTAGCACGTTTTAAGTAGAATCGAATTATTTTAGGGTCAATTTGTGTTTTTATGTGTTTAAGTAGTAAAAGTGTGATTTTAAGCAATTTCTACATTATTTTATGTTTTTGATATCTAAATAAGGTTATGTGGTTATATAAGACTAATTGTGAACTAAAAAAGCACTTTGAGGAAAGAACTGTAGTCTAGGTCGCGGCCACAAGTCAAGGAAGTCGTGACATTGAGGACAAACACATTGGGACCAAAAAAAGTACCTCGTCGTGATGTGGAAACACTTGACGTTGCGACGTTGCAGCCTAATGTTGTGATGAGTCGACGTCACAGTGTTTAATGGCATTTTACAAAGGTCGCTGACTTGCGTTTTTAATGGCATTTTACAATCATTCTTTAATTAAAATCCCTAAACATTGTAAAAACATTAAGGGCATTTTAGTCTTTTAATTGTGTCCTATATAAACCAAAATTTATTCTCATTTTAGTAGATGGCTAGATGAGTAGGGTAGTGTAGAATTAGGTTAGACATTAGACAAGTTTTTATTCTTTTCTTTTCTTCTCATTTTTAGAGTGACTTTTCTCTTCTCTTTTCTTTTTAGAATATATTTTATTATTTTGTTTTATTTCTTTTTTATTAAAAAATTGTAAATGGAGATGGATCAATATTTTGGGCTTCATGGGTTCCACATCTAAATAAGCATTTCTTGCCTTTACTTTTATTTTTAGCATACCAATTATTTGATGAAATATTTAATTGGTTGTTGAGCATTATCATGTAGTACTAAATTGTTTTGTTAGTTGATTGATGAGTTGGTTACTTAACTAAGTTATTATATATGTTTTTGATTATTTGTTTGTTCAATTGTATTGAATTGCATATTACACTAGAATTGACGCCTTTAGTGGAAGATTTAGATAGCTGAGACCAAGAGGAGACTCTATCGTGTAGGATTTTGATACTTTTATGTTGAATTGTGAGACCAAGAGGAGGTTCATATGCCTAAGTGAGACTGAGAGGAGAGCTTAGGTGGTATATTTTAGTTTAGGATGAGATCGAGAGGAGATTCCTAGTTAAGAGTGGCAAGCAATATAATCAACATAGATTTATTAGTTTAGTTAGTGATGAACAAATCATTTGACCATCGGTTAAATCCATTTTTATTATTTTTAGTAAAAAGGATGAAAATTAGTTAGTGTTCTTATTTGTTGATTTAGTACAATTTTCCATTTGGTTTGCACTAATAATTTCTAATTAGGTTAGGCTAGTAAATGCTTAACTTGTAATTAACTTGAAGATCGCATTTATCAATTGACAATCCCTTAGATATGATCCTTGGAATACTTCGTGTTCCATTGTAACACATATAAATATTACAACTGACTTGTCACACTTGTAGTAAAAGCGGCTTCTAATTCTTTATATTTTGTGCTAATTCTCTACTCAATGTTCGTACACTGGCATGCAGTCAAGCTGTTGGTGTTATTGCAGGTATTGTAATAGTGTAAATGTGTTAGTTAAGTTAGTTGTTTGTGAGACAATATTAATCGAAAGATCAGGGAATTATATAGATTCTTATTTTTTTTTATTGATTTCTTTTTTTTTTGCCTTGTTGAAAACTATGTTTAATCATGTCTAACAATTGTTATAGGTGGACGAGTGACCAATTTGGATATGACGATTGGTCAAGTTCGACAAATTGAGATTCGACGGCCAATTGGAGCTATGATGGCAATCGTGGTGGCTAGCGATATTAGGATGCCTATGCGTATGATTCGTATGGATATATTTGAGTTAATCAAGTTGATGAATCCTATTTTATCATCTTAACACGATTTGAAATTTTCTCGAATCGAGTTGAGTGAAATGAAATTCGAATCAAATTGAATCAAATATATTTGTTTGAGTTAAATTTTAAAAAAATTACTTTGGTATTGTTTATTTTTATGTAAACTTTTCTAAAAATATTTTTTTTTACGGAGATAGTGAGGGATTTGACTAACCTAAGAAAGCTCAATGAACTGATGATGAAGAAGCAGAATAGAGGTAGGGATTTTGATTTGGGGGGAGGGGATGAATGACCTGATAAGGAAGAAGAAGAATGGAGAGTTTAATTTAGGAATTCTTGAAGAAGAAGAATGAATTTGGGGGTTTGAATGGATGGAGGGTTTGATTGGGGGAAATTGGGAAAATGGTAGGGCTAGTTGGTTGGGGGTAGACGGGCTTTGGGGGAAATTGAGAGAAATTAAAAAGGTTTGGGCTTTGGATAATATAAATTTAAAAATTAAAATAATATAGTTTGATATTCAGTTTATTCGAATTATTCAAATTATTCGAATTCAAAAACACAACTCGACTAGAACCCGAAATTAAAAAAAAAGATTTGAGTTGATTCAAAACTTGATTTGAATAATTAGAAATTTGAATTTTTTTTCAATTTTTTTGAGCCGAATCGAATTTTGCTCACCTCTACTTGTATGTGACAAACTATATAAGATCTTAATACTCATGGTAACTTTTTGGTTTGGAGAAACAATCTTTCTCAATCCATAATGATCTAGCTAGAGTCTTGATTAATTAACCATAGTTAAGATTGAGTGAGATATGTCTCCAATATCACTTGAAGTGGTGGGTTCTCTTTAGATTACTCGTTCATTTTTTTCAACAATAAGAATATATGATTTAATTTATTGACGTGCATTTATTTATATAGACAATGTAACACCCCCAACCCGTATCTGCCGCCAGAACAGGGTTACGAGGCATTACTGAAGTTTACAAAACCATTCCAGATAAATCGAGTCAATTGCTATTCATATCTAAAAAATTTGTCGTAATGTCTCTTAAATAGGCCTTTGAGGCCTAAAACATGTACTATGATCGATCTGGGACTAAATCGGGATCATAGGGAATTTTTTGCAAAATCCCAAAATTTTTCTCAAAACAAAGGGTCACACGCCTGTGTAGTATGGGACACGCCTGTGTGGCTTCACACGCCCGTGTCCCTTACTCGTGTAACTTTCTAACTTACATCTCATGAACAAATTGTTATCAAACGGCCAAGGCACATGCCCGTGTCACTAGGCTGTGTGGTTAATTTTTATTTTCAAATTTAGGTGCAAGTTTCACACGGCCGTATCACACGCCCGTGTATCCAGGCCGTGTACCTCACACGGGCAAGGCACACGTCTATGTTGAGGCCGTGTGCTCAATTCAGGGCATTCTGTTTCTCAAATTTCAGGATGCAAGGGACACACGGCTAGGCTACACGCCTTTACAACAGACCGTGTGTCACACACGGCCTAGACACACGCCCATGTGTCACACATAGCCTAGACATACGCCCTTGTGTCTACTCGTGTGGACAAAAACAAGGCTATATCCAAGTCTCATTTCTCACCCATTTTCATCCAATACTTGCACCAAACTATACCAATGCCAACCAAGCAATTCATTTATGATTTCCAACCAAATTCATCATACAATATGCCATATTTTCATATGCACATTTGGTGCAAAACTTACCTCATGATCTTATATGTATAATCTATCAATTTTGAACCACTTCATCACATATGCAAACCATAATTTACTTTGTAAACATACTCAAAATCAAGTTAACACCAGCCATACCAATGGCTAAGTTTACATCCATTCATTTCAACATACACATTGATATAGTAGCCTATACATGCCATTATACCAAAATAGAACATCTTTATATACCAAAATGTGTGGATTGATAGTGTGACCAGGCTTTGACCTATCTCAGACCTTCTGAACTTCTGAGCACTATGATACAGGGAAAATAAAATAGAGTAAGCACTTAGTGCTTAGCAAGTTCATGTAACAAGAATTTAACTTACCACATAAATTCATTAATGAAATCAAACATACATATATCCAAACAATGGTATATTACCCTATCATACACAATCTCAACACTTGAGTTAGTTTAATAATTCTCATTCAATACCAATACATAGATGAATGATGAGCTCATCAAATCTATGATTTCCATGTACTCAACATTTCCATATCTCTTGCACTTTTCATGAGTCTTATCTCATTGAATTTTTTAGAATTTCGATGGATACTCAGTAGTACACTTATAGTATACAAATCCATAATCCGTCAATTCACATTTACCCATATCAAAGAGCACACTCCCGAGTCCCATTTTATACAGTGGGATTACCTATCTAGGCTAAATCCCCTGTAACATATGCTCAAAGAGTTTTGTTAGGATTGCCAGTCCAGGCTAAATTCTTTCAATGACAAATACTCTATGGAGCTTAATCTGGATTACCTGTCCGGGCTAAATCCATTGCGTAACATATACATCGGGGGGCTTATATTAGGATTACTCGTCCGACTAAATCCTTTTTTCTACTCATGTAACATTCTTTTTCATTGATCCATCGAATTCCTTTTTATTCAACCGGGATTTGTTTCCTCTTTTTATCAAGTGTTATTAACCATTTCATCACTTACATGCATTGAACATTCAATTGGTATTCATTTCATAGACATATGCAATTCAAGCATTTCAAGAATTAATTTCAAGTTACACGAACTTACCTCGATAATTGTTCGTGTTTGTATTCTACTAATCCGATATCTTTTCCTTCCCTCGATCTAACTTTTAATTTGAGTTCTCTGGATCTATAATAATGAATTTAATCATCAATTTCATTTCATTCATATTCTATTGAGTTCAATTTACACTCTAGGAAAAATTACCATTTTGCCCTTAAACTTTTTATTAATTCTAATTTCGTCCCTAGGCCCAAAAAATGAAATTCATGCAATTCAATCCTCTATCCAAGCCTAGCCGAATTTCATATGTATCAATAACAGTCCATGGATTTCACAAAAAATAGAATTTTTCTTGGAATTTTACAAGTTTACAATTTAGTCCCTATTTCATAATTTCATCCAAAATCACTTTGTAAAAGTTGTTTATCTACTAAAAAATTTTCACTTTCTACCATAAATTTTCAATTTCCAGCATATTCATCCATGGCACGATTTTTGTACTTTGATAACTTTTCAATTTAATCCCTAAAATAGAAAAAACTAGTTATCCCGATCTAAAAAATATAAAAATTACTAAAAACGGGACATAAGAACTTACCAATTTATGCCAAGAAAGTTTGTTTCCTCTCTCCTAAGGCTTCCATGGAAATATTTGCGGATGAAGATGACAATAAGATGATATTTTCTCATGTAATTAATTATCATCTTTTAATTTATTCAATTTCCAATTTAGTCATTTTCTTTTTCTAAAATTCCATGGAGGAATCACCCTAGATATTTTCCCATCTTTTAATTGATGGTCTAATTACCATATAAGGACCTCAAGTTTTGAATTTCATAGTCACTAAATCGGTAAAATTTTATGCAATTTGGTCCTTTTCTAATTATTCACTAAATTAGTAAAATTTTCATATCAGTATTTTCATGCAACCTTCCTATCATAATATAGACCATGTAATAATATTAAAATATATTTTCTTTCTAGCTAGAATTTGTGGTCATGAAACCACTGTTCCGATATCACTATATTTTAGGCCATTATTGACAATACATCATATACAAACTTGGTGGGTCATTGTATTATAAGTTGTTGAACAATTAATCCCATTGATATATAAGTGAACAATTTAATTTTGAAGAAAAAAATTGAAATTGATAACTACGATACCCATTAACATTGAAAAATACTAACTTGTTATCAGGGGAAAATTCTTATTTTTGTAAGGAGGTTGAAATTGTATTATAAATTTTTTTGTGAGGTTAAAGTGTAATTGTATTCACTTATGATTTCATCACTTTGAAAGGATTATATAGAAATCTTTTTATTTTGGGGGGCCAAAGTACAATTTTACCACACAATAACTTTTAATTTTATCATTTATTAGGGAACTAAAAAACAAATTTTCCATTTAAGGGACAAAGCCTTTTCCTACCCCTCTAAATTCGCCCTTGCCTCCCATCCCTATATCGTTCCCAAAGGCACCAAATACACTGCTGATTTCGATAGTACTCACATGAGGCAATCCCATTTTAATTACACCACCACCGAAAGGATTAAAACCAATAGTTGCTGCCCTATATTAGTGGTGGTTCCTCTTAAATCTCTATATAATGGCACCCCTTTGTCGAATTTTTCACCAAGTGTATGTCCTGGCAGCAACCCTAGGTTGTCTTGAGCCACAATCTCACCAAAAGTATGTTCATTGTTGTTAATCATACTGGTAAACCATTGAACCAACATCAATGGCTTGTGTTAGCTGTCAAATGTTTGAGCTGTCGGGTCTCCGTGAGGGAGTAAATGAAAGACCCCAATACGTTTTCGCATCTCTTCCATCTTCTCCTCCACCAACCATATTAGCCCCTGAAGTTCACCATTGTCGAACTCATCAACCACTTTCCCTTATTCAATTTGATGCATCAAATGGCTCATTTCAACTTATTTGCTCTTCCTTTGTAACTTCTTTAGTTGCTTGATCTACCATAATTTGATACGTCAAATTAGGATCTCTAGTACACTTGAGGAGCTTATTCATAAGCAATTTATATGTCTTTTACATGTTTTTCTTGATTTTTAATTCTAAGAATTAATAAACATTTTTGTTTAGTTTTAACACCATTTTGAGACCTAAATTGGCGAATCGCACCATGGGAAACCTAACAATGTGATTGAGTGGTGTAAGGAGTTGAGGATAACCTGAAATCGAAGAAATCACCTCTAAGAAAAGAGGTATAACGACACTTAGGCCATAGAAGTTGTGATACCCCTAAAAGTGCTGAAAGGAAGAGAATCCAGGCCAACTACAATGATATGGGGATACCTAGTAAAGGTCATTGTGATACTAACACCTTAAGATTTCCAATCTCAAGACTTTTGTGGGTATCGTGAAACCCAAGCCTGGGTAATGGTTATAGAAGAGAATTCAAGACAACTAAAATGATATGGGGATACCTAGTAATGGTTATTGTGATACCGACACCCCAAGATTCCCAATCTCAAGACTTTTGTTGGTATTGTGACACCCAAGCCTGAGTATTGCAATATCGTTGCTTGACGGGTGAAAAACCTGCATGGGCAATTTTATATCTAACAAGCTTAAGTCTATTTTTCACTTCAGGGCAAAATGATTAATGTTAGGTTAAATGTCAGCAGGCTATAAATACAACTTAATAAGCCTATCATTTTAGATTTTTTTGGCTGATAGTTTGTTTTTATGTGGGTGCGATTGGACTTTTAAGTTTGTTTTTATGTTCTAAAGACAAAATGAGCCTCCTGGTTCATCAGTGAAGAGTGAGCTTGTCCTATGGTTCAGGTCTCACATGGCCTTGTCTCCCTTGCTTATTATTGTGTAATTTTGACACATGGGCATAGAGAGTTACATGGTCTGCCTACATGGCCATGTACCTCAGTCACATGGTAGTGTCTCTTAGCCACACGGCCGTGTACCCCTGTCGCACGGTTTGGACCTTCCCACATCGCCTGGCCACACGGCCATGTGGTCTTGTCTTTGCAGCCTTTACTCTTTTTTCGCAAATTGATTAGTCCATGAGTGATGACTTGCATGTTTAAGCCTCTGTAGGAGTGATTGGGACATTATTACAGTTGGTAGAATATTTTTTTATAATTGTATTCATAAGAATTGACTTTGTTGTTCACATTGGTTGCTTATAGACTTTGTATAAAAACATGGTACATGTAAATGTCTGGATTTTTGTTAAACACGTGAAAAAGTATTTTTTGAAAAGAAATTGAGAAATTTGAACGGTATTTTATTTTTGTTCATTTCGGTGGCAAATGTGACCTCCAGAATTTGGTCAAAACTTCTGGGCCAGGTTTTGGGGTGTTATATTTAGTGGCTAAATGTTTTTTTTCAAGCAATTTAATTATCTTTTACATGTTTTTCTTGATTTTTAGTTCTAAGCATTAATAAACATTTTTGTTTAGGTTTAACACCATTTTGAGACCCAAACTGGCGAATTGTACCATGGGAAACCTAACAATGTGATTGAGTGGTGTAAGAAGTTGAGGATGACCTGAAATCGAAGAAATGACCTCTAGAAAAAGGGGTAACACAACACTAACACCATAGAAGTCGTGATACCCCTGAAAGTGCCGAAATGAAGAGAATTTAGGCCAACTACAATAATATAGAGATATCTAGTAATGGTTATCATGATATCGACACCCCAAGATTCCTAATCTCAAGACTTTTGTCGGTATCATGAAACCCAAGTTTGGGTAATGGTTATAGAAGAGAATTCATGCCAACTACAATGATATAGGGATACCTAGTAATGGTTATTGTGATACAGACAACCCAAGATTCCCAATCTCAAGACTTTTGTGGGTACTATGACACCTAAGCCTGAGTATCGCAATACCGTTACCTGACGGGTGAAAAACCTGCATGGGCAATTTATATCTAACAAGCTTAAATCTATTTTTCACTTCAGGGAAAAATGATCAATGTTAGTTTAAATGTTGGCAGGCTATAAATACAACTTTATAAGCCTATCATTTTAGATTTTTTTTGGCTTATAGTTTCTTTTAGTTTTCTATTGTTTTAGGGTTAGGTTTTTTTTTTTTCATTTTTAGATTAGATTTCCCCTTTTCTTTTTAGAGTAAATTTTACTTTTGCTATTTCTTTTCTCCTTTCTTGTTAAAGACTTTTGTAAATGAAGATGGATCAAGTTTTTTGGGTTTTCTGATTCGATTCGATTAGTAATTTTTTAATTTGTAATTAACTTGATAAACACAGTTACCAGCAATCCTTTGGGTTTGATCATTGGAATGTTCTAATGTTCCATTGACACTACAAATATTACAATTGGTAATATCCACTTGCAGTTAAAACCGCACCTTTAAATTATTTTTTTCTACGCATGTACGCATGCGATCATTGCTCTTTGTGTAACACCCTTATCCCGTAACCGTCGCCGGAGTAGGTAAGGGGCATTACCAGACTTGTAACATTTATCGGAACAGTAAAAATTTAAAATTTTTTTTAATCAAGAACCATCACGTATCATCTGTCATTAGAGCATGCTTTAATTGATCATAAAAGGATGCATAACTATTGGAAGTCTAATTGGAAACATGCTAAAATATAGGAGATAATTTGCAAAATTTTCAAAGTTAGGGACACACGGCCGTGTCCCTTGCCCGTGTTCTTCACACACGGCCGTGTCCCTCCAGACACGCCCAAACCTTTCAGCCCGTGGTCGAATCTGACTTATCCCACACGGCTGTCCAACACGTCCATGGGGTTAGGCCGTGTGTCGCCCACGGCCTAGGCACGCCCGTGCCCTTACCCCGTGGTCGAAACTGTCAAATATCACAGGGCTGCCAAACACGTCCGTGTACAAAACAGAGCAGACCGTGTGATTATACTGCCAAATTTCACACGGCCACAAGTTACCAGACACGCCCGTGTGTCTAGGCCGTGTACCAAAACTGACCAAAACATCAAGGTGCAGGGGACACACGGTCGAAACGCACGCCCGTGTTCCCTGGCCGTGTGGCACATTATAGGCTCGGTTTAAGCCAAATTTGCCACCCAATATGGGCCATTTCTACTGGCCATTAACCAACAACATTTCATGCCATTCTACCAACCTAAAACATACCAATTTCAAGCACAAAATGGACCCAAAATCATCTCAATTTATTCACAAATCAAGCACACCAACTCAAAGGCCTAAATGACCATTTCCATGCACTCATCCACACATATATACATATCAATTATGTGAGCTTATAGTCTCATCAAAACCACATATCTTTTCATAAGCACATATAGCCAAAGAACAACTCTAATACATGATTATAAACACATATGACCCAAGCCACATTTCATAGCTTGATCATGTACCAAAACATATCATGTTTACAAAAGTACTAGCCTATACATGCCATGACCATTTCATTTACAAAAGGTTTAAAAGTACCAAAGTTTGATAGATAGTGTGATGGCGATCTCCGACTCGTCCGATTATCGAGCTAGCTTCCAAATCTATAAGACAGTGAAAGAAATGAACAGAGTAAGCTTCTAAAGCTTAGTAAGTCCGTATAATATAGAAATTAAACCTTACCGAATCAATGCGATAATTACAACAACAATGCCAATTCAATTCATATACTCAAGTTGCCTATTTCACAAGTATACACTTGTTAGTCCATGTAACATATAAATTCATTCATGTACTAACCACAACATTCATGTAATATATCATTGCTCAAATACTTGTACATGTATTTCATATAACTTATACCATATAATCCATGTAATTCTCATGTCTCATATAACATGTAATACATATATCATTCAATCTTCATGTAACATGTATCGGTAATTGCCCGTTGAACCTATAAGAACATCGAAAGATACTCGGGTGATACACACACAGTGTTTATACATATAACCTGTAATCCGTCAATGCGTCATATATGCTCTTTCGAGCCTGTACGGTAAGCCCGGAGGCTGAACATATAATCCCGAAGGATAATCGGTAAGCCCGTAGGCTGAACATGTAATCCCGAAGGATAAACCTGTAGCTCATGAGCACGTGGTGAGTCCGCAACAAATGCAGGAGCTCGAACCACCCTGTAGCCCTAGTGACATGTCACTTGTATCCTATCGACTTCTACGGTTCTAACGGGGCTCGGTATTCGTTTCTTACTTGTAACAATTTCATTTCAATTTCATATGTATACATCCAAATAGGCTATTCGATCAACTAATGTGTCATATATTCCATTAACAACAATTATAAACATAAACACATTAAATTTCATTATACGAACTTACCTCGAAATCTCGTATTTACTCGTCTATTTTCCGTTTTCCCCGATCAAGTTCCGGGATTCGGTCGTCTTTATCTATATTAATACAAATTTCAGCTATTTAATCACAAACTTATTCAATTTAGTCCAAAACATGTATTTTGGGCATTTTTGCAATTAGCCCCTATATTTTTAACACTTTGCAAAGTAGTCCTTTTATCACAAAATAACAAATTACACAATAAATCCCCCAATTCATCATAGCCGAATATTCAAGGGATTTATACAAGCACATATAACTCAATTAATCACAAATTTAACTTCAAAAATTCTACCTTTTTACAAATAAATCCTCAAAACTCATTTTCTTCAAAAAATCACTTCAAAATTCTTGTATATTTCCACATAATATACAATAATTCATCAAAATCTATCAATATATCAAGGATTCATCAATGGCATTTTTCAAAAACATAATCAAAATAAAAAATTGAGGTGTGGGTCGACTAGATACGAAGCAACGATCTCAAAAACGTAAAAATTATCGAAAACGGAACAAAAACGAACCTCAATTTGAAGCTTGAAGTAGCCGAATGTTAAAAGCTTGAAAACCCTTAGTTTTTGTTTGTATAATCGGTGGAGAAGAAGCAATTATGAAAGAATTTTATGATATTATTAAACATATAACATATTATTAACCAAATGACAAATATAACCTTAAAAAAATAAACCATTTAAAAACAATTCATTAAGGACATAATTGTCCACTAGCATAGGAAATGGTAAAATAACCATTTAAGGCCTTCCACTTATAAAGCCATCATCAAATAAGCCATTTATAAAATAGAACTCTAATTTATCGCTTTACGCGATTTAATCCTTTTTCTCAAATCAACCGGTCAAACGATAAAATTTCTAAACGAAACTTTCACACGGTAATTCTATCATGCTGTAAAACATATTGAAGCAATAAAAATAATATTTTGACTCGGTTAAGTGGTCCCGAAACCACTCGTTCCGACTAGGGTATAAAATGGGCTGTTACACTTTGGCTTTGGTGATCCTTTCTTTGAGGTAGGTTTCCTGGTTTACCATTTCTTCAACCGATCTAACTCGGGCGTCTTCAAGTACTCGTCAGGTTGTCCTTGTACCTCGGTGTGTGACGACCACACCATCAGCTTATTTTCATCAGGGCTATAGATTACAAGATAAGTACTATCAACACAAGGAATGGTCAAGTTATCATCTTTTTCATTAGCCCAAACCTCCTTTTCTTGAGACTACCTCTTCTCGCACTATCATTTGATATCATGCAAGTGTGACATTTTTTTCTTCTCATTGTTTTAAGATATGAGAAAAACCCTAATTTCAATGAAGAATATATGGAAGAAGATAATTTTAGGGTTTGCTTTTGAATGGAGTGGCCGATGAGTTGTTTAAATAGCGAAGGGAATGAATGTTTTGGAGGGAATTTTTTGGGTTAAGTTTTTAGAAACATCTTACATATTAAGAAAGTCCATCTGTCAAGATTCTTTTGAAATAAATGAGGGGATTATGGTTGGCAAGATTTTACAAGGGGCGACACGTAAGAAAATTCATGCGTTTCAAAATTTTATTTAGGCCTCCCAAAACTTTTGCAAATTCTAATTAATGTTTAAAAAAATTGAAAAGTTTAATTAAACCCTCTAAAATCACAAACTTTAATTAGATGTTCAAAATTTTTGAAAAATTTAATTAGACCCCTCAAAACTTAATGCCAAGTTTTGGCACTACAACGGTAAAAAAAATTACCATGCTTGAAAGTTAAAATATGTTTGGCATATTACTTAAAATTAAGAACAATATAAATTAAATTGCTTGATACATGTAAATTTTAAAATATACAAATTATTTTATATATTTATTCTTATTCTTTTTAGAAAATTTCACCTTATTTTTTTAAAAAACTAAATATTTAAAAGTAAATTATTTTAAGGACAATATAATAGTCAAAGAAATAAATAAATACAATAAATTAAAAAATATTAATGATCTTCTTATATTTTATTGTTTCATTATATAAAAATTATCAAGTAGTTTTTGTTATGATTTATGATCAAACATGTTTAAAATCATTGTGATTACTTAAATTGTGATTAATCTTTTAGCGGAACAAAGTCCTCAATGTCCAATACGATGGAGAAGTTATTGGAAGTTGTGTGACACCAAGTCGAGATGAAAGCTCCAGTTAATGAGTTAGTCGAGGATGATGTTCCCGAACCCAAGGAGTAGGTCCATTTTACGTTGTTAAAAATGATGAGTTGAACATGGATTTTCAACAAGAGTGTCACACCCTAGAATTAGGGTTAAAAGAGTTAAGGTTTGTAGGATGAGTCTGTGGGTGCGATTGGACTTTTAAGTTTGTTTTTATGTTCTAAAGACAAAATGAGCCTCCTGGTTCATCGGTGAGGATGAGCTTGTCCTATGGATCAGGTCTCACACGGTCGTGTCTCCCCTACTTCTTATTGTGTAATTTTGACACACGGGCATAGAGAGTTACACGGTCTGCCCACATAGCCGTATACCATAGTCACATGGCAGTGTCTATCAGCCATACAGCCGTGTACCCCTGTCACACAGTTTGAACCTTCCCACAAGGCCTGGCCACACGACCGTGTGGTCTTGTCTTTGCGACTTTTACTCCTTTTTTGCAAATTGATTCATTTTAGTCCATGAGTGATCATTTGCATGTTTAAGCCTCTGTAGGAGTGATTGGGATATTATTGCAGTTTGTAGAATTTTTTTTTATAATTGTATTCATAAGAATTGGCTTTGTTGTCCGCATTGGTTGCTTATATGACTTTGTATAAAAACATGGTGTATGTAAATGTCTGGATTTTTGTTAAACATGTGAAAAAGTGGTTTTTTGAAAAGATATTAAGAAATTTGAATGGTATTTTATTTTGGGCCATTCTAGTGGCAAATGTGACCTCCAGAATTTGGTCAAAACTTCTGGGCAGGGTTTTGGGTATTATATTTAGTGGCTAAATGTTTTTCTCAAGCAATTTATGTGTCTTTTACATGTTTTTCTTGATTTTTAGTTCTAAGCATTAATAAACATTTTTGTTTAGTTTTAACACCATTTTGAGACTGAAATTAGCAAATCATACCATGGGAAACCCAACAATGTGATTGAGTGGTGTAGGGAGTCGAAGATGACCCAAAATCGAAGAAATGACCTCTAGGAAAAGGGGTATCACGACACTAACGCCATGAAAATCGTGATACCCCTGAAGGTGCTGAAAGGAAGAGAATTGAGGCCAACTACAATGATATGGTGACACTTAGTAATGATTATCGCGATACTAAGGCCCCAAGACTCCCAATCTCAAGACTTTTGTGGGTATCACAGAACACAAGCTTGTGTATCGCGAGTATAGTGATACCGTTGCCTGACAAGTGAAAAACCTGCAGGGGCAATTTTATATCCAACAAGATTAAGTCTATTTTTCACTTAAGGGCAAAATGATCAATGTTAGGTTAAATGTTAGCAAGCTATAAATACAACTTTATAAGCCTTTCATTTTAGAGTTTTTTGGCTGATAGTTTCCTTTAGTTTTCCATTGTTTTAGGATTAAGTTTTCTTTTATTTTCATTTTTAGATTAGATTTTCTCTTTTCTTTTTAGAGTAAATTTTACTTTTATTATTTTCTTTCTCCTTTCTTGTTAAAGAATTTTGCAAATGAAGATGGATCAAACTTTTGGGTGCCATTGGTTCCATATCTAAATGAGCATTTCTTACTCTTCTCTCTATATTGTGCATATCAATTGTTCGTTAAAATTTCTATTTGGGTGTTAAGCTTTATCATGTGCTAAATTTTTTGATGGTTGGTTGATTGGTTATTTGTTAGTTTAACTTAATGTTTATGCTTGAGTAATTGGTTGTTTGATTATATCTAAATGCTTAATATACTAGAATTGATGCCTCTAGTGAAAAATCTAGATAAACAAGATTGAGAGGAGAGTTTATCATTAGATAGTTCCATATAATTGTGCCGAATAGTGAGATCGAAAAGAGATTTATATGCCTAGGTGAGATCGAAAGGAGAGTTTAGGTGGTGTCTTTTAATTTAGTATGAGACCAAGAGGAGATTTCTATGAAAGAGTGACAACCAATATAGTTGGTATGGGTTTATAATCTTAGCTAACAATTAACAAATCAACAAATAGCTTTATCATTTACATTGTCCAGAGCAATCGGGAACAGAATTAGATTAGTTAGTTTAATCGATAGTTTCAATTTAGTTTATAAACAATTTATTGTGGAGTTTGCACTAATAATTTCCGATTCGATTAGATTAGTAATTGTTTAATTTTTAATTAACTTGATAAACACATTTACTAGCAATCCTTTGGGTTCAATTCTTAGAATGCTCTAATGTTCCATTGACAGTACATATATTACAATTGGCACTATCCAATTGCAGTTAAAATTGCACCTTTAAATTGTTTGTTTTTCTACGCATATGCGCATGCAGTCATTGCTCTTTGGCTTTGTTGATCCTTTCTTTGAGGTAGGTTTCCTAATTTACCAACTTCTTCAACCGATCTAACTCGGGCTTCTTCTAGTACTCCTCGAGTTGTCCTTGCTCCTGGGTGTGTGACGGCCACACCATCAGCTCACTTTCATCAGGATTATAGATTACAAGACAAGTATTATCAACATAAGGAATGGTCAGCTCATCATCTTTTTCCCTAACCTCCTTTTCTTGAGACTATCTCTTCTCGCACTATCATTTGATAACTTGCAAGTGTGACCTTTTTTTCTTCTCATTGTTTTAGGATTCGAGAAAAACCCAAATTTCAATGAAGGATATATGGAAGAAGATAATTTTAGGGTTTGCTTTTGAATAAAGTGGCCGATGAGTTGTTTAAATAGCGAAGGGAATGAAGGTTTTGGAGGGAATTTTTTGGTTAATTTTTTAGAAACATCTTACATATTAAGAAAGTCCACCTATCAAGATTTTTTTGAAATAAGTGAGGGGATTATGGTTGGCAAGATTTTACAAGGGACGACACATAAGAGAATCCATGCCTTCCAAAATTTTATTTAGTCCTCCCAAAACTTTTACAAATTCCATTTAATGTTTAAAAAAATTGAAAAGTTTAATTAAACCCTCTAAAATTACACTCATAAATTTTCTTAAAATTTTAATTAGATGCTCAAAATTTTTGAAAAATTTAATTAGACCCCTCAAAACTTAATGCTAAGTTTCGGCACTATAATGGTAAAAGAAATTTACCATGCTTCAAAGGCCTAGATAAACATGTAAATCATGTTTAATAGATTGAAAAATTAAGTTGCAAAATATGTTTGGCATATTACTTAAAATTAAGTACAATATAAAATTAAATTGCTCGATACATGTAAATTTTAAAATATGCAAATTATTTTATATATTTATTCTTATTCTTTTTAGAATATTTCATTTTTTTTTAAAATCAAGATTTAAACTTAAATTATTTTAAGGACAATATAATATTTAAAGAAATAAATAAACTACAATAAATTTAAAAATATTAATGATCTTCTTATATTTCATTGTTTTCTTTATAAACAAATTATCAAGTAGTTTTTGTTATGAATTATGAGAAAACATGTTTAAAATCATTGTAAAACTTAAATTGTGATTAATCTTTTAGTGGAACAATGTCCTCCATGTCCAACACGATGGAGCAATTATTGGAAGTTGTGTGACACCAAGCTGATATGAAAGCTCCAGTTAATGAGTCAGTCGATTCGAACTCGAGGAGTAGGTCCATTTTTCGTTGTTAAAAATGACGAGTTGAACATGGATGTTCAACAAGAGTGTCATACCACAGAATTGGGGTTAGAAAGATCAAGGTTTGTAGTACGAGTCTACAGGTGCGATTGGACTTTTAAGTTTGTTTTTGTATTTTAGAGATAGAATGAACCTGTTAATTCAGTGGTGAGGAATAAACTTATCTTTTGGTTTTGTGTATGAATCCTTACGTGTGCAATCGGGAATTATTTTTTTTTTTGTTATTTTCTCTAGCTGTCGGGTAGCTAAGTGGTTGAATTTAATTGAAATTGAATTAAATTTATTAATTTGGGTTTAGTGTGAATTTTAATTTTAGAAAATTTGCCCAAAATCCTCTCACGTCTGTTCCCTACTTCCTCTCACGTCAATCCCTCATTTCACATTTTATTTCAATTTCAGTTTCTGGATTCTTGTTGTTACGGTATTCTCTTTTCCACCATTTTCCTTAATTCTTTTATTTTGTTTTCTCTTTGTCCCATTGTTACCATACTCCAAAGCATTAATAATTTTCTGTCGCCTCATTTGTTTTAACATTGCTGTCAATTACCGCTTTCCAAGGCTTCGCTTGTTCTCTTGTTCTTCGTTTAAGCACGATTTTAATAGGGAAAATGGTAAGTACTGTTGTTTGAGTTTTAATCAAATCGTCTGTTGCATGGCCGTGTGCTGTTTAAGGAATCAAGTTAATTTTTTTATCACATGGCCTGGGGTGAGTCACATAAGTTAGCCACACGAACGTGTGGCATTTGCTAGGGATTTTGTCGATCGCACATGGCCTAGGGAGGTTTCACGCGGCCGTGTCTCCCCTGCTTCTTATTGTGTAATTTTGTTACATGGCCACATAGAGTTAAACGGTCTGCCCACACGGTCGTGTACCCTTGTCACACGGTCTGAACCTTCTTACACGGTCTGATCATACGGCCGTGTGGTTTTGTTTTTATAGTTTTTACTCTTTTTCCGCAAATTGATCCTTGAGTGATCACTCGCATGCTTAAACCTTTATAGGAGTGATTGAGACATTATTATTATTGGTAGAAGGTTTATGAAGGGCGTGTAATTGCTTGAACATTTTTTATAATTGTATTCATAAGAATTGACTTTGTTGTCCGCATTGGTTGCTTATATGACATTGTATAAAAACATGGCATATGTAAATGTCTAGATTTTTGTTAAACATGTGAAAAAGTGGTTTTGAAAAGAAATTAAGAAATTTGAATGGTGTTTTATTTTGGGACATTCCAGTGACAAATGCGACTTCTAAAATTTGGTCAAAACTTTTAGGCCGGGTTTTAGGTGTTATACTTAATGGCTAAATGTTTCTCAAGCAATTTACGTGTCTTTTATATATATATATATATATATATTTAAAACTTGGCTATAGGTTTGTTAGTTTTTTAGCTTAGTTAACTAGGTAGCTTTGCTTTAGGAGTAATTAAGTTATCTAAACATCAATTTTAAGTTGCATTTGAGATAAGTCTCGTACAAATTCAATATTCAATTGGCATGCTTCTTATTTTAGGAAAATATGCTATGTAATTAACATAATTTATATTTTTTGAGGGTATTTTAGTTTTTTTAATTTTAAATAAAAATATGCATATGGTGGGATTTGAACCCATGCAATTGCATTAATAAAATATTAGATTTACCACTTTGCTAAATCTTTATTTTACACATTTTATTACCTCCATCAATTTTTTATGTGTATATATATATATATATATTATTTAAGCCCTTGATTGAGTTTGTATCATCAGTCAAACGGGCACTAACTTGGTTAGAAAAATTACAAAAAATATTATTTTGTATTTAAAATATATACTATTATTTAAGCTCCTAATTGGGTTTGTGTCACGAGTTAACTGAACCCCAGTTCGATTAGAGAAATTACAAAAATATCCTTTCATATTTAAAAAAAATTATATTACTCAGGAGTACATGAATCTTTTTATTTAAAAAAGAATATATAATATGCGTAATGTGGGATTTAAACCCACACCAATTACATTTATAAAACCTTAAGTTTACCACTCAATCAAAACTTTATATTAATTTTGTATACATTTTAATATTATTATGCATAAGTTATTGCCTGCATAATTATTAATTATATATTATTTCTAAACACATATATGTTTTAAATATGTGATTTTTACATGTATATGTGTGTTAAAAATTTTTTTTTGAAATAATTCTTGTATGATTTATATTTGTTTGTGCAAGAATATTTTTTAAAGAAAAGGATAAAAGTATTTAGGGATGGAAATCAAAACCTTACGTTACCAATTTTGACTAGACATTTTAATTTATATAAAAATCGATGCTATTAGATTGTATTGAATAAATGAAAATTATATCATACTCTTATTACCGTAATCTGATTTCTACAAATGTTGATAGTTTTCTTGTCGACCCAAAGATGGATGAAGGGAGTGACGTAACTGGGATTTGAGCAAAAAATGGATCGACTTTAGGCTAAAAACAGCTGGTTGCCCTTAAATGCTAAAAGCCAAAGCTAAATTACTCAAAATGTGTGAGAATCATTGGCCAATGGCCCCTACGTGGGGGTTGCAATGCTTTGCCAAAAGCAAGCTAAAATTGAAAAATGCTACTATCGTCCTTCATTAGATGGCATAAAGTTTTACAAAAGATTCCAAATTAATTTGTTTTTATCAATAACCCTGAATTTTAAGTTGGTCGTGTTGATTTTAGATCGGATTAATGCGAGTTTTAAAAATTTTGAATTATTTTTTGTTCAAATCATTTCTAGTTTGAATTGTTCAAGTTATTTTGGGATTACTTGTTCAAGTTATTTCACGTTCGGGTCACATTCTAAGTTTGGGTCATTTAAGGTTTTGATCATTTTGGGTTTGAGTCATTTGTGATTTCAGGTTGTTGACTTTTTTTTTTTATGAAATTGGATTGAGTTAAGTATAAATTTGAGTTAATCGAATTAGATTTTGAATTTGTATCATAATTGATAGGTCTAATTTTAAGAGATTGTTAACCATTTCAGGTTTTGGTCATAACCCAAATTTGAGTTATGGTAATTTCATGTTTTGAGTCATTTGCGATTTTAAGTTGTTGACTTTTTTATGATTAAATTGAATCTTATTAAATTTGGTTCAAAATAATTGAATTAGATTTAGAGTTTGCATCAAAATTGATAAGTTTAATTTTAAGAGATTGTTAACCTTTCTTCGGTGCTTATTTTTTTCATTTTCGGTCCAATTTACTTCAAATTTTGTTCGAATAAGCATTTTGGGTTTGGGTTTATTTTCCTATTTTTAATAAGGACCATTTATTTTGTAAGAGGTTATGAAATTGCTTTCAGGGTAAAATTTGCATGTCTTGATAGCTTTGAGACCTTTTTTTTTTTTTTTTCAACATTCGAACTGTGCTGTTGTCAAAAGACAAACAAAACAACAAAGGAAAAATAGAATTACAGCTGATAAAAAAGTTGCATACCACCGTAACAACAAAAGTAGAGTGACAAAATAAAAATCTCACCACCAAACTTTAAACATTTTCTTCCTATTAATGCCAGCAATTGCGAAGGAAAATGTCAATTTGTTACCTTTCTTATCTGCCACTGAAAAAACAACTTTTTCAGCCCTTGAGACTTCGTATTTGGAATTTGGATTAATTCGAATTATAATTTTTTTACAAACAAATTAAGTTCATTTTCTCATGAATATTGGTCTTAAGAGATTATGAAACTACTTTAAATCTAATTGCTATTTATTTATTGAGTCTTAGCTCGATTAGTATATGTATTATTATCAACGCAGAAGGACGCGGGTTCGAGTTTATGAGTTGGAGAAGGACTATGAATAGTTCTAGATATTGTATAAAAAAATATAATCAAAACTTATAATGAAATTATTATCTTAACAACTTAAGCACTTTTAATTTTAAATTCGGATTAATTCAAATCCAAACCAAAAATCATAAAAAAAATCCATCAAACTTATGTCATAAAATATCGAATTTCATGAATAAAATTCAATCAATCATTCAGTAATTACTCGTAAAATACCATTCAATAAGTCTGAAATTCAAATAAAATTGTTGGAGAAAATTATGTTTAAGATGACACAATTTTCCTTGCTTTTTTTAATTTTTTTAAATTCCTCTCAATGACTTTATCTAAATCTTAAGGAAAAAGCCCATGTGCTTGCCTCCTTTTTCACTAGAAATAATGATTTCAATGTCATCTCTAGACCATGACATAACAGTCAATTTGTCAACCTCCAACTTTTAACATAACCTTTTCCATGCTTCTCCAAATTGGTATATTTCACATTACCAACCATTCATAAAATGCTTCTTGTTTCTTATATTTAGGTCTTAAATTAATTAGGCATAAACTATATTTTTTTATCTAAAAAATTTCTTGACACAATGTTTAAAATTAGACATAGTCTCTTCTTAACCTATAAATAAGAGTATAATGCGCTTTAACATTTTCGTACGTTCTCTTACATTGACAATAATATCCATGCCAATCGAGTTAAAACTAATTAGATAAATTCGAATCTTAAATTAGATAAATTGAATAAACTAATTAAATTAAACTTTGGGTTTATGTTATTTTATTTTGGTTTTTGTTTTTGAGAGTGAAAAAGTGAATGGAATTGATTGGTAATGCTCTTTTTTATTGTTTGACTCTTCTAGAAAGTGAAAAAAAAAGTTGGGTCTTAACCCTATTGATTAATATCAACTTTTTTTAAGCTTTACATCCTAAATTTGAGGAGAAACTTTAATTAATTTTTTGCTTTAGTTGTTGATAAGCATTAAAAGAATTAAAAAGATGCTAAAAAAAGAGAGAGTAAAAAAGTCATGAACAAACTTAAAATATAATTAAAGTGAGAACAAGAATCAAACATATTAACTTGACTATAACACACAAACAAAAAAGAGATTTCCATGAAAAAGAATTATTGAAAGCCCCAAAATTTTGAATTGAATTAATTATTTTATTAAACAATCTAGTTTAATATTTATAATGATTAATTTATATAAATATATCATAACACCCAAAAAAAAAATCCTAAAATCCAAAAAACACACTGTTCAACAAAGTTATGTTTTAAGTATTTCCAATCAAAATTATACAAGTTTCAAAGTCATAGGACATGAATTTAAATATGAAAATATCCATGATGGATATAAAAATATTGGTATGTAATTTTAATGGATTATTTAAATACATGAAAAATTTAAAAAATATAAACCCGAATTTAGATATAAATATATATGTAACACCTATGTCTAAATTCGAACAACATAAATTGGAAAAAGAAATTCTTCAAGTAACAAAGGAAAAGCATAATTTAGACTATTGTCAATATTAGTAGAAAGGAAATTGGATAATAAAAAACAGAGTTCATCACTTTGTTCATCCACAAAACACGAAATCAGGACCATTCTGAATGGGACTTAGATTTCTTTCAGCAGCAAAATGGGCATTTGACCAATCCATTTTCATTACAATCATTGCACTTCTTAATGCAAAACTCATTATCTTCCTTATGATGATGATCATCATCATCTTTTTCTTCATAAACCTTGCGGCTGCCATTGCAACTAGTGCAAATCAAGAACCTCAAATTGGCACAAGAATTGCACACATTATTGACGACGCCACCGTTCGATGGTACCTCTTCCAATAGCTTCTTTAGCTCGCCTCGTTCGTGTAGTCCGATGATTTCGTCGGCTCCGCCGATGTACCGGCCTTTAACGAACACTTTCGGAGGTATAACTCGACCACCCAAGATTTCCCATAGCTCTTCCCTGTACCCCATATCCATTGAAACATCTCGTTCTTGGATTGTTATTTTGAAACTATTTAAAAGAAACCTTACGTTGGTACAATCTTCAAATGTTTTACGTATACCTCTTAAGCTTGTTGTGTAGAAAATGACTGAATTTTCACCTCCTGGTGGACATTTCTCTTCGAAATCCGATAAAGATGGATGTTCTTCCGGGTCGAGGATGTCGGTTTCGGGTTCTTTGTGTTTTCGATCTTTAACGTACGGTGATTCGGGAACATTAAGGTGAAAGACTAAGCCTTTGATCTTTGTATTTGTAGGGTTGAATTTGAGTTTCTTTAGAAACCTTCTTCCTTGTTGCATGGTTTTCATTGCTTTGAAGGAGAGAAATGATAAGAGAGGTGATCGGGAAGAGAGAAAGTGAGGGAAAGTGAGATGGAAAATTTTAGGGTGTGATGAGATAAAGTGATGAAGGAACTGGGAAAAAAAGGGGAAATGTGTTGGGATTGCTTTTAAAAGTTGTGTTGATTGAATCACTGAAACCAGTGGGGTATAGTTTCACCATTGGAATCCACTGACCCATGACCAACATTTTTGGTGCCTCATCATGGCATTCATGCATCATTCAGTCCCTAACCTGGCAATATGCATATTTTGTACTTTGTATTTCACCCATTGATAATGTATAAGTTTATACATTGTCAGTAATATTTAAAGGAAAAGATAAAGCAACGTTTAGTACTTCCAACTTTTTTCAATGACAATTTCTCAACTTTGTCATTAATCTTAAAATTTGATAATTTTTTTTAATTTTAATTCATGTGATGACGTGAAACTTTAATATTGTATCACAATCACTTAAAAAATTATAATATTTTATAAAATTTATTTATAAAAATTATAAATTTCTCAAGTTAGAGTATGGCAACATCACATGAACTAAAATTGAGAAAAATAGTCAAGTTCAAGGATTAATAATGTAGTTTGAATCGGATTGAATCAAGAACTGACCAAGGCATAATTTGGAGGTGGCTTTGAATTGGTTAAATCAAGAATTAGTATGAACCGATTGAAATAGTTAAAAAAATGGTTGATCAAGTTGTTTTAATTTTTAATTTTTAATATCTTTTAATCAGGCTGATTGGATTGGTCAGACAAATGAATTGATGGCCTGACTAGTTCAGTTTAAAAAACATTGAAGATTAATGCGAATAAATTCAGGACCAAATTTTTTAAAAAAAATTACTAAGTTTATAGCCTAAAAGTTACTTTTAACCCTATTAAAAAAAAACTATCAATAAATTAATGAATAATATATTTATTAGATTTTTTTAATAGGTGGCATCTCACAGTTCACAATATATAAACTTACACATGGTTAGTATAATAAATATAAATCAAATGATAATCATATGATCAAATTATTGTTTAAGCCCCTCTAATAAAATCAAATTTGAGATTCAGTTTTTTATATTTTTGTTTGATTAATTTGGGTCATCTAATTTTATAATGCTAATAATTATTTAAATATTTAATACTATTGATTATTTGTGTTAAAATGCTGATGTGATTTTCTTTTTTTAAATGTTCATTCCAGAGGATGTTTTTAAGAAAAATCCATTTCACATTTTAATCAGAATAGTTTATAATATTAATTATTTTGAATTAATTAGTGGTACTATAAAAAATAAAATATCAAATTATGTGAAGTTAAAATACAAGAATTAAATCCTAAATTCTAACATAATCCAAACACCAAAATTGTAATTTTACCTAATGAAATCTAAAGTTTATAAATAAAAAAATTGATGTTTTAATAATTTTATGGTACGAAAATGACCAACTTAAGAACAACAGTGTCCCTACTTCTATTAATATAATAACCGTACCCCTTGAGATATGGGATGCGTGCTATTCTATTAAGCTTTATTAAATAGAAAAAGTTAGAGGTGTACATGGATCAAGTAAAAATGTTTTTCGAAAATTTTTCAATTTTTTCTTCTAAAATCCTATTAAAGTCGATTTATAAGCCAAGAAAATTATAATAAAAATAATTGTCATAGTAATTTAACCCTCGGATAAGTTAAGATGAAATCAATATTTGTATTACAAATTATTATTGAATCGATTGTTTAATTGATGAAATCGAAATCTGTTAATTTAACCAGTTTAATAATCAATTTGTTTTTTTTAATAATATTAATAGACGTTGCTGGAGCTAAGGCATAGCTAGTGGGACAGGCATTGCATTGGTATTGGCTACTTAGCTAAGTGATAAAATATCGACGTTAGTCCTTTTCAGTTATAAAGTATTTAATTTATGTCCCTTTTAAACAATTTTTTTTACTATCAGCCCCCGAACTTTTAATATTTTACTTTTATTCTCCAATACCGAATTCCTTCATTGATAACAAGATGCTAAAATATTGAATTGGTGCCAATAAATCATTGATTGAAGATAGAATTGAGTCTCAAAAAGGAGTTGAACTTTGTTCCTCTTTTTTGCACGATAATGAAACTTGATGGTCCAGTATTTATTGACATATCACATGGTGGTATGGAAGCCAATGAATGAAGATGATAGGTTTGAAAAATTGAGCCTTGGACAACTAATAAAAGGGGTGATTATGTTGTAATTGGTCATATGATATATAGCAAACGTGCAATGGTTGCATGCTTTTTCCCTTTAATTTCTAGCCACCGAGTTGAAACCCCAATTAATTGGATAGGTGTCACCCCTATCATCATTCACATTTAATTTAATTTAATATTAGAAATGACAAAATTTGATCTGTCATATAAATTTCACATCAATTATTAATTATTCTATTCTATTTCGATTCTCTTTTTAAAATATTATGTGTATATTAAATAGGAAAATTATCCCAATTTAGGGAGAATTTTTAGATTATATAAACGGATTAGGGGTAAATGCCCCTTATAGAGTATAATAAAAATAAATAAATTTATAGATAAATGCAATATTTGTCACTCTCAATCGCTTGTGTAGCTTAAAAACACTCGATAAATTGTGGATCAAATAATTACTCTTAAATGTATATGCTAAAATCATATAAATAATTATTTGGTATGCTAACTGTAAAAATTTTAACTCCCTAACTCCTGAAGTGGGGAGTTAAAAATTTTCACTTTAAAAATTTTCATCATTTTTATATGAAATAATTACCCAAATCATATATATATATATATATATATATATTAGGTACAATATTAGTGGAGTTTTTAGATTTTATAAGTAGGGCCAGGGATTGCAAGTGTCCTATAGGTAGAGGTGTACATGGGCCGGGCCGGGCCGGGTTTGGGCCGGGCCGGGCCGGGTTTGGGCCGGGCCGGGCAGGGTTTGGGCCAGGTCTAAATAAAAATTTAGGCCCATTCATTGGGCTCGGGCCGGGTCCAAAAAATGGGCCTAAAATTTTGTCCAAGCCCGGCCCATATAAAAATGCTAAAACCCGGGCTCGGCCCGGCCCTCCCATATTAATTTTTATATTATTTTATATAATTTTAAATATATATAATACATCAAAAATACTAAAAAAATTAAAATAAATATTTTTCAACAAATTGAAAATAAATTTTAAAAAATATGTAGACTTAAATAACACTAAAATTGATGTAACTTAACAAGCAAATGCCTCTAAAATAATAACAAAATTAACAAATGTCTTTAAAATAATAACAAAATTAACAATAAAATAAGTTTTATACAATATCTAAACAATAACAACAAAATAATAACAACATAATAGTAAAATGGTAGCAAAATAGGGAGAAAAACAATAAGAAAACAAATATTTTAGAAAATAATTTTTTGTCCTTTAGTAAATTCGGGCCAGGCCGGGCAGGGCTCGGGCCAAAAATGCTTTACCAGAGCCCGACCCATTTTTTAAACGGGCCGTTTTTTTTGTCTAAGCCCATTTTTCGGGCCTATATTTTTGCCCAAACCCTCCTACATTTCGGGCGAGCCTTCGGGCCGGGCTGGGTTGCCCGGCCCATGTACACCTCTACCTATAGGGATATAGTAAAATATTAAGAAAATATTTTAAAAAAAGAGACCCTTGTCAAATTTTCAATGTTGTTTGTGGAATAAAAAAAATACACTGCCAGTATACCAAATATTAACCCATATATATAGTGTTAATATTTGATACACTAATTATGAATTATTTTAACTCTACAAGTATGCTTCAAGTATTGTCACATAGCCTATTTTTCAATACGTAATCTTTTTATTTTTTATTACACCTAAAACAAGACATGTATTGTCTTTTAAATTTTGCTTATGGAGTCTAAAAATTATTCTAGTTATAGTGTATCAAATAATTTTTCGAATATTATATGGAATAATATTTAGTACACTATCAGTAGGGGTGTAGCTAGGGGGCTGGCAAGGGCCCCGATCTCCCCTAAATTGGAAATTTTCCATTTAGGCCGTTTAAATTTTTAGTAAAGGTAAAATTGAACTTTAGCTCCTCTAAAAATTTGATTTAATCATTTAAAAATTACAAAGATATAGGCTATTAAAATGGTGAAATTGTATTTTTACTATCATAAAAATTACAATTTAATTTCGACCCTTATAAAAATTTCTGACTTCGCCGCTGACTATCGGTGGAGTTTTTAGACTCCACAAGTAGGGTGAAGGGATTAGCAAGTAAAAATATCGTTGTTGGGTGAAAATATCGTTCAAGTCCCTCTATTATACAAATTGATTTAAACTAGTTTTTCTACTATTAAATGATTAGTTTAGTCCTTATACCAGTAAAAAAAAATCAAATAAGACTAAAATTTAATAGAGCTAACAATTACAGTTTAAAAAATGAAATGAAATTATTACTTTTTATTTGCAAATCAACTCCAAACAAATATTGCATTTGCAGAACCATAAAGATTTTAAAAATATTAATTTTATTAAATAATAAGTGTTAAATCTATTAAAATTTGTTCTTATTGAATTCTTTTTTACTAATATAAGGACCAAAATTGATCCATTTAATATACGAATTAATTTAAACTAATCCTTATAACAGAAGAACCTGCCAAGTACTTTCACCCTTATCGTTGGTAGTAATTAAGATTTAAATAAGATAAAATTTTGCTATTGGTTTTTTACTTTGTGTAAGTTGTTGATTTAGTCATTATCCTTTAATTTAGTCAATTTTAGTCTTACTTTTCAATTGGTTAATTTCAATCTCTGTACTTTGTAATTTTTGAAATTTTAGTCATGACCCATATAGTAGCAATTAAATTTGTTTGGTTGAATTCTATTATTAGTCTTGTACTATGCGTAATTTAGATTTAGTTGATATTCTCCAATTGAATCATTCTTTTTCTTTTTATGGACCAATTAAATCATTCTTAATCCCTAAATTTTTTGAATTTTTAAATTTAGGCCTTAGACACAAATTATAATTGTTAAATCAATTAGTTTTTTTTGTGTATGTGAGAGAGAGAGTAATATATGGAGATAATAAACTGTCATGGTATTACACATCGACATGGTATTACATATGTGCTAATTAATATGTTTGCTACACCAAAATTTGAAAATAACGTAATTTAATAACTAGAGGCGACGCCAAGGGGCTAGGAGGGGCCTTGGCCCCCTAAAAATGAAAAATTTCAATTTAGCCCCTTTAGAAATAATAAAGTTACAGGTTAATCCATGGCAAAATAACACTTTGGCTCCCCCAAAATTTGGAAAAGATTTTGTTTAGTCCCTTAAAAAATGATGGAATTATAAATTAATACATGATGAAATTACATTTTGATCTCTCAAATTTTGATAATTCAATTCTAGTCTGCTAAAAAAATTTCTAGCAACGCCCCTGTTAGTAACTGACATTTAGTTAGGATTGGAATTTTTAAATTCAAAAAAGTATAAGGACTAAAATTGAATAAATTAAAGTACAAAAATTAAATCCACAACTTACACATAGTACATAGACTAATAACATAATATAACCTTTAAACAACCATCATAACGTGCAATTACAATTACTACTTTACAAATATAATTATTTTCCATCATCGATATTTATCGAAATTGATCATAATAGAATAAAGCATGCACAAAGGTAAAAAATTGACAAATACATAGCTCGAAACAAATAAAAAATTAAGGTAGTATTTCCTTGTTGTGGAGTGACATTCTTTCACTACATCACACCTAAAACAATCCCAGTTGACCTCATTGCTCATCAATCAAACAAATAAAAGCAAGCTTGAGACTTCACAACAAAAAGTCATTCAAAGAAAAAGAAACTAAAGCAAATGCATATGAAGATGACAGAGGACCAGTTTGCAATTGGCACCAATATTTATGAGGCTGGTCTCTTTTTTATTAAAAAAAAAAAAGAGTTCGAGGGCAGAATTTCTTTTATCAAAATACCCGTTTTACAATTTTATATAGTTTAATTAAATTTTTAATTTTTATAAAGATTTTATAACAGGTATTTCGTTTAATTTTATGAAAATTAATATAACATTCAGTCTGATGATGTTGGAATCAGGGAGTTTTCGAAAGTTAAATTTTAAAAGATCATGGTGCACAGTGTCGAAACCATTTTTAACGGGTTTGAAAAACGGGATTCGACTTTAAAAACTAAAATGGGAGTCGCCACCAATCTTTTTAGGTGTGATTGGATCACCTTTAAAACATTTTGTTTTAAAATCATTAGTTTTGGTCTACGAAATCAGAAAAACAGGTTCGGGAGCCGGTTACGTACGAGGAAGGATTAGCACCCTCATAACGCCCAAAAATTGGTACCTAATTGATTATCAATTGTCTTTAATGTCGGAAATTTAGAAATTTTAAGATGCAATCCTTTTTAAAATATTTTGATTTTGAAAATTAGGGTTCACTTGTATCAAACGAATCAAAATATCACATTCAGTAATTTAGGACACAATATTTTTAAGACATTCGAAGCTAAGCTAACCATTTTTTTGAAAATCCCTATCTTGAAACGACAAAACACCATATCCAGTAAGTTAGGACATAACGCTTTGAAATTCCAAGACAGTTACTCGTATTTTGAAAACCTTAAAAACTTAGAAGGGTACTTGACTATTTGAACTCAACGAGAAAAGTCGCAACCCAGTAAGTTAGGGCACTACATTTTCGAAGCTTCCAAATACCAAGCATTACCTTTTTTATTTTTTGAAAACTTTGGAATCTCGTTTTTAATCGATGAATGAAGAATCATATACATTATAACATATAAGATAGAATATTGCGATAATATGCAAATGAAAACATGCATTTAAACAATACGATGGCAATAATGCAAAGATCATACACTAGATACATACACATTTAAAATTACAGAACATCATGCATACCAAAAATACGCATGGCATATATTGAAGATGAATGAGCTAAACATATAAACATACAAAATAATAATTAACTTAAAAGTGATGCATGATATACTATTTGACATAAATATTCATATAAAAACAGTAATATAATATAATAACACATATATCAAACAAACAATACCTAAAAAATGGAACTAGCATTTAGTACATAAATGACATATAATAAAAATATATAAGAATTAATACATATTAAAACATAGAATGAGATGAGTAATTGTTAAAACATGTACATATATGAGTAAAATCCAACATTTCATAATGTATTATAAGAATATAATATAATATAATAGAAAAACTAGTTTAAAGTATATGACTTGTTTCTAAAAATGTATAAATAAATAATTACAGAGAATACAAATTCAACATTTAAATATATAATAATGTAAATAATGATATATATATGCAATACAATATAAATAATAATGTTATAAATTAGCATTTATTAAGGTATAAAATAATATAATATATATAATATAATTAATATTATGTAATATAATATAAATATAATAAAATATACAATATATGTTTATGTTAAAATAAAATAATATATACAATTTAAAATAATATAATTTAAAATAAATAGGTTATAAATAATTTAAAAGAGATCAAGGGACTAAAATTAAATAAAAATAAAAATCGGTGGCTAATTTAATAGTGAAAGAAATGGATTAGGACTTAATTGAAATATCCAATAAATCTTAGGGACTCATCAGGGAATTTCCCCTTATCCCGAAACGATACCGTTTCAAAACGGGTCTTTAAGTGGCCACTGTTAGGACCTAATTGAAACACAAGTAAAACTTTAGGGCTAAATTTTAAATGGAATTTTAAACCCAGAAAAACTTGGAGGGATCGATTGGGCAATTAGTCCATTAATTAAAAACACGCGGATCCTTCCCGGGTTTTTGGGTCAACACGCGGACCTTGGCACCTCAAAACGGCACCGTTTGGCTTAGGCTATATAAGCCATACTTAAGCCTCAAAAAACATTTTCGAGCCCCGGTTTAAAAAAAAAAAACTAAAAAACCTCTGAAATCTCTTTTGGCCTTCGGAGCTCTGGCCTGAAGGCCATCCTAGCTCGTCCCGGGGCTCCGGCACGCGTGGTTCTCACGAACTAACGCGCCGCCACTAAGGTCACCGTACACGGTAACAAGGGTTCTTAAAAACCCTTCTTTTCCTTCGTCGATTTTCAGGTAACTTATTTACCTTTCTGTTTTTTTATTATTTCTTTTTTTAAATCTACACATGCATGGCAGAAAACAAATAAGTAAGCAAAAAGAAAAAAACGATTTGACTACCTTCGAGAAAAAAAACTGCTTTTATTTCTCTGTTTCTGAAACTGTTTCTGAAAGTATACAGTGATTGGTACTTTGCTATCTGTTTTTGGTTTTCTGTTCTTTTTCTCTTTTACGGAAAAAAAAGGTCCCCTTTATGGGTTACAAACGATGGCTTTATAGCCAATATTTCATTACATATTCTGGAAAGAAATCTTTGATTTCTTTCCATTTATTGTCTACTGTATCTTTGACCGTGATCTGCTGAGATTTTCTTTGCTTTAGTTTCCTTTTTCTGCTTTTCGTATTGTTGTTTCCTTTTTCATTTTGCAGGTATCCAGGAAATCCGGTGGTGATCGTGCTGGCGCCAATTTGGGCGCTGATGGAGATTCGACTGCTTGCCGACGAGGGCACCACCAGTGGCTGAAACGGTGCGTTAAAGGGCCCCCAGATAGGGCATTAATGAGGCCTGGCCTGGAGTAACGTGATAGCTCTGGACAACATTGATGGCCCTTGCTTCGGGAGCTGGAAAAGCTTCTGACGTGGCAGTGCTTTTGGAACTATTCCTGCGGCGCTAAAGTTCCAAGGAAACCCTTAGGGTTTCCGGTTGTATGTTTAAGTCACTGGGCCTTTTGGGCCTAAGTGACCTGGGTCTGTTGTAAGGTTATTAGTAAATGGGTCTGACGGGTAGTACTTTGGGTCAAGGGTGTAACCGGGTACACGGGTAGTGCTTCAGTATTGGGCCACACGCACTTGGGCCTTGTAATCTGGACTGTTTAAAATGGACTTTGAAATAAATGTTTATCCATTTAATTTTTCGTTTTGGCTCTTTCTATGCCCGGTCAAATTTGGGCTATTACACACAGAGTTGAGATAGGAGACATAAAAGTTAAATTAAGGTTGATATGAGAAAAAAAAATCATCTTATTTCATTGCCATCCTTATCCTCAATAAATTATATTATCTAGATTTAATGTGAGTCGAATATAATTATATGTTTGATATATATATATATATATATATATATATTCAACTTTTTTTTCTTTTTCGTGTATTTAAATGTATCTTAATTCCATATTACCCACCAATTTTATTTTAGAGTTATTTGTGAAAAAGATTGAGAAGGGGAGAAACTAGAAGTTTCATAAATGTTCTTCAATTGTATTCTTGTGGGGCAGGAAGAAAATCAAGTTGGATCTAACTGATAATCTAATCAAATACTACAACCCAACTCATATGCCCATTTGTATATGATTCTCATATGTACCATTAAAATGGGTTGTCCCCAAGCCTTTTTTGTTTTTTGTTTTTCCTCATCTAAGACCCTTTCATACTTTGAAGTCAATTAAATTTGGAGTTAAATCAAGTTGCACTTTTAGATAGGAAATAAAATTCTCTCAATACTATTTTTTCCATCCATAATATTCGAACTCGAAACTTTATTTAAGAGGTATATGTAGCGACGTAAAATTTTTAGCTTAGGTCGCTAATTGTGGCGATTTTAAATTCTGAAAATGGATTTTGATTCTATTAAAACAAGGGAGTCGCCACCGATCTTTTCTTCTAGGTGCGATCGGACACCTGATAAAACATCAATTTTCGAATAAAAAAAAGGCTAAGTTTAGGTCCGCGTTAAAGTTCAGAGAAAAATAGGGTCCGGGAGTCAGTTACGCGCGGGGAAGGTATTAGCACCCCCGCGACGCCCAAAAATTGGTATCTTTCAAACATGCGTTGTCTTAATTTTTCGAAAATACGAGTTCAATTTAAAATTTAGTTGTAATCCGATCAAAATACGAGTATTTTAAAGTTTTTGTTTCTGAGAAGGATATCCCGCTTTTAACACGAGCCAATCGTGATTCACCCAACAATAGCAATGAAATCACGGGCATAATGTTAAAATCGGCATATTGCCTTATTTATTAAAAGCGTGAGAAATTATTATTTCGAAATAATGAATGCTAAGGTGGAAAAAAGTGAAACATAAGGGTAGAAATATATTGAAACAAACAATAAACATGACAATCACTTTTAACATGAAATAGAAATAAGTGTATGTGTAGTGAAAAGTAAGATGAAAACATAATAGTAAAATGCTAATGATGCTATATACTTATACATATATATATGTGTAAACACTTTAATATACAATGTAGATGGAAAGTTTACATAAAATGATATCAAAGATATAGTATATGTATAAACACAATACATACATAATAATTCAGAAAATGAATGTATAAGTATACATAAAATAATATTGAAATATACATGTGATATATATACGAACTATATATACAAACTATACAGGATAGTATGAAATATGTACATAGTACAGTTACCAAGATATATATATATACAAGATGATAAAATATATATGTAATATTGTATGAAAACATATGTAATATTCAAAAATGTAATATCTGAATATGTACGTATAATATAGTATTTAGATATATATATAATGCCTACATGGTATAATATTAGAATACGCGCAAAAATGTAGTATTAAAGAAATATATACATAGGAATATATGAACAATATTAAAATATATATGCAAAAAAATGTAAAACCTGTTTAGCATAGTATTAGGAATATATATGTAATACATATATATAGGAAATAATAATTGTTAAAAGCAAACTATTAATAAATCTATTTAAATAGATATGGGCAAACATAATGATAAAATAAAAATAAAAATAAAAAAAACATAACATACAAGCACATGACGTAGTATAAAGTATCACCTATATAATACATGAACATTATACGTATAATAATAATGGTGACAATAACCTAAATACCAATACTTAGAAAATAAATATAATAATAATAATAATAATAACAATAATATAATAGTAGTAAACGATATAATAATAGTAATACATACATATATAATAAGGTACAAAATAAAATAATAATTAATATAATAATAATATTATCAAATTTTTAAAGAAAATAACAATAAAAAGAAAAAAGGACGAAATTGAATTCAAGAGAAAGTGTTTGAGGCGAATTTCAGAATATAAATGAATGAAAGGGACCTATTCAAACACGGGTAAAAACTCAGGGGACCAAAACAGAAATTTTCCCGGTTATTCAAAACGGTGTCGCTAAAAAGGGGACTAAATTGAAAAACCAAACAAAGATTCGGGCCAAATTTTAAAATTAAAACAAGTAAAAGGGACCTATTAGAACACGGGTGAATCCTTGGAGGGCCAAAACAGCAATTTTCCCGAAGTCCCAAAACGCACAGTGGCATTAGGGACCAAATTGAAACACGGGACAACTTCCAGGGCTGAATTGCAAAGATGATAGGACCTGATTACACAGCCCCTAAAGGCGGAAGGACTGATCGCATAAATATCCCCTATGACGTAAGAACACGCGGATCTGAGGTGGGTCGGATCGGGTCGACCCGACCCAGGTCGGTTGCTATAAAAGGGGTGTTTTTTTGTTTTTTTGGTCATTTGGTGTCCGGAGAGAAAAAAAAGAGAAAGGGAAGAGAGGAGAGGGGAAGGAAGGAGGGGGGGTCTCCGGGCTCCGATCGCCGGACCGGTCAACGTCCGGTCACCGGCCGGTCACCGGCCGGTGATCGGACCACCGTGCGCGCCGCCGTCTGCCGATGTTCCGGCCACCGTTCCGGTGGCCGAAAAAAGGTAACCCTTTTTTTTCTCTTTTTTTTTAATATTATCTATATTTTTTTTTGTGTTTTAGTTATTATTTCTAATATATATATATATATATCAAAACAGATTCAAAATATAAAAAGAAAAAAATCACCTCTGGTGTCTCTGTTTTCCGATGTTAAAATGGGGGGTATCCCTTCGTTGAGATAGAATAAGTATTACTACTCTTCTGTTTTCTATTTTGAATTCTGAAAACCAAGATACAATGTATTGCTCTCTGTTTTTGTGTTTTTGAAAACAAAAATCCCCCGTACAAATCCTTTGATTTCGGCTTTTATAGCCCTAAAATTTTACAAGTTGATTTCTTTTCCTTGCTTTCTGTCTATTCATTTTGAATGCTTGCAGGGGCTTGGGCGGTGAATGGGCGGTGGATTTGACAAGCAACAGTGGCTGCTGGCAGATAGCAGAGGCGGTGGGCAGCAACTTGGGGCTAGGGTTTCGAGAGTAGCTAGTTTAGGGGTATTGGGTTCTGTTTCTGTTGGGTTAGTCGGGCTCGGGTCTGTTTGTGGTATTTGGGCTAGGGGTTTGGGTTAATTTGTAATGGGTTAGGGGTTATTTGTAATGGGTAAGTGGGTTCAAGTGTAGGTAATGGGTTTTAATTTATGCGGGCCGAAATTGGCCATTACAGCTGCCCCTCTTTGCTCATTGTCGTGTAACGGTAATAGAGCAAAGACATAAAGAAAGGCCAATTTTGCCTGGTCTTGCTAGCCTCTGACTTGCTCTGGGGTTTCCCTTCTTAAATAACCCATCGCCTCTCGTAGCTTTAGGTTCAATCCATCGCGACTTCTGAGATCTGCCTTGTAGCCTCGATCTGTCTTCTCTTCAGGGATATGTAATTCATCGTGATCTGTCTTCTGCCACTTTAGAGATGAGATCTTGTATCTTCAATCCGCTCTGCTTTGATCAGCTCCCTTGTGACTTTAATCTGTGCCTCTGCGACTTCACTGGGGATGCAAGGTCTACACCTTTGATCAGCTCCCTTGTGACTTCAAAAGGCAAATTTTGCATCTTTAATTGGCTTTCTTGCAACTTTATCCTTTATTGAAACGATATCCAAAAATTGCTCGACCTGCGCATTCTCGTAATATGGGTTAGTTCTTGAAACAAAAAATTGCAAGTACCTTAGTGTGTACACTGAGGTTCAACTCACTTCTCGCAATATGAGTCGACTTTTGAGAAGCGAACATTTGAGAACAGAATTTGAAAATATCTAGACATGAGGCCCAAGGCTTAACTTACTTCTCGCAATATGAGTTAACCTCGGAGAAACAGAAATTAATGACAGAAATTGAAAAGTCTCAACTCACCTCTCGCAATATGAGTTGATCATGAAATATGAAATTAATGAACTAGAATTAGAAGAACTCAACTCACTTCTCGCAATATGAGTGGGTCCTTTTGAAAAACAGAAATTAAAAACTGAAACTGAGAAAGCTCAACTCATCTCTGGCGATATGAGTTGAATGAACAGAAATTAAACAGCAGAAATTGAAAAAGATCAACTCACCTCTCGCAATATGAGTTGAATAAACAGAAATTAAAAAGCAGAAATTAAAAAGATCAACTCACCTCTCGCAATATGAGTCGATTTTGAAAAAGAAACTAAAAGTACCTCAACGTGTCTTGAGGCTCAACTCACCACTCGCAATATGAGTTGATTTTTGGGACAGTTACTAGAAGTACCTCAACGTGTCTTGAGGCTCAGCTCACCTCTCGCAGTATGAGCTGATTTTGGAACATGAATTAACAGGATTCGAAAGTACCTCGGCATGACCTGAGGTTTGACTCACTTCTCGCAATATGAGTCAAATAACAGAAATTAAAAATACCTCAACGTGTCTTAAGGCTCAGCTCACCTCTCGCAATATGAGCTGATTTTCGAAACATGAATTAAAGACAGATGTTGAAAACATCTTGCCGTGACTTGATATTTGACTCACCTCTCGCAATATGAGTCAATAACAGAAATTAAAAATACCTCAACGTGTCTTGAGGCTCAGCTCACCTCTCGCAATATGAGCTGATTTTGAAACATAAATTAAAATCACCCAAAATTTCTCACATGGCGGAATTCAAGTGTCTTTTTCTTTGATTTGGATAGCTTTCTCCAAAACCTTTTGCTCTGTTTGGAATACCTGTATATGTCATGCATGATGTTATCGTGATATGCACCTATTTGCCTTAAATGCATTCATGCCTACATGAACATGTTATGTGCCTTGCATTCGTTTGTCGTGATCTCTTTTCATCACGACTCTCGCAGTGATCTTGCCCCATCTGAGCTTTTGTTCTTGTTTTCGAGCTCCTGTTTTGTTTATCGTGATGATCTGCTTTCAACGCTAGGATTCTTAAGTTTCTCTTCAGGCTTTATATCCATCTTTCAAGCTTTACAAGTAAACTGCGTTTCTCAGATATCACTTGTTTGGTATATGTTGAACTTTTGTTCCTGCTTTGAAATCCTTGCGTCTGTCTAGTTTTCTATCCGAGTAATATTCAACATTTCTTTTGTTCAGAGCATGTCATATTACTATTTATCAATTAAATAAACAACATAATGAGATGCATGCAAGTTGTCAGGCAGGTGCAAGAAAGAGACTTCATAATAATTTCAAAGGTAACAAACAAAGTTAACCAAGGATAATTGAAAGTGCCATAGAAGAAAAGGAACCATATTAGTGGATACAAATGTTCTAGGTATTCAATGCATGAACTCTGCCACGTTTCTGAATCAAGAATCTTTCTGAGCAAGACTTCTTGTGTAGAAGATCTCGAGTATTTCAGAAATGCTTCATACTATAGCCTGGTCACTTGGCCCACTGTTCAAAATTACTTCTGCCCCTTGGGCCCAGATTTGCTTTATTAGGACGCCCTTTCGGGTTTTCATCCTAATGTTCTGTGTTTTGACCAAGGCGCCCTTTTCGGGTTTTCACCTTGATCTCCCCATTTTTTTTTTTTAAGTGTAGTATTTCTTCACAACATCGGAGTTTACTGGATTTGGTAACTCCTTCCCATCCATTTCTGTGAGAATCAAAGCCCCACCAGAGAATGCTTTCTTCACGACGTATGGTCCTTCCCAATTAGGTGCCCATTTCCCTCGCAAATCTTTTTGTATTGGGAGGATCTTTCTCAAAACGAGTTCTCCTTCGTGGAATTCTCTTGGCCGTACCTTCCTGTTATGGGCGGCGATCATCCGTTTCTGGTACATCTGTCCATGGCAGATTGCCTTCAAGCGTTTTTCTTCGATGAGATTCAACTGATCATATCGAGCTTGGACCCATTCTGCCTCCTCGAGTTTCGATTCCATTAAGACTCGTAGGGACGGTATCTCAACTTCAATAGGTAGCACGGCTTCCATCCCATAGACTAGAGAGAAAGGAGTTGCCCCTGTGGACGTCCTTACAGATGTGCGATATGCGAACAGAGCGAATGGCAGCTTTTCGTGCCAGTCCTTGTAGGTCTCTGTCATTTTGCCGATGATCTTCTTTATGTTCTTGTTAGCTGCTTCTACAGCTCCGTTCATCTTCGGTCGGTAAGGCGAAGAATTATGATGCTTTATTTGAAATTGCTTGCACACCTCTGTCATCATTTTATTGTTCAAATTTAAGGCGTTATCTGAGATGATTCTTTCAGGCAAACCATATCGACAAATGATTTCCTTTTTCAAGAATCTACAGACAGCGGCCTTTGTCACATTAGCAAATGAGGCAGCTTCTACCCATTTTGTGAAATAGTCGATGACCACGAAAATGAATCGGTGCCCATTAGAAGCTTTGGGAGAAATCGGCCCTATAACGTCCATGCCCCACATTGAAAAGGGCCATGGAGACGTCATAACATGAAGGGGAGAAGGAGCTACATGAATTTTGTCGCCATAAATTTGACATTTGTGGCACTTTCTTGCGTAGCTAATGCAATCCCTTTCCATCGTCGACCAGTAATACCCGAGTCTCATAATTTTTCTGGACATAGTGAAGCCGTTGGAGTGGGTCCCACATATTCCTTCGTGAACTTCTTCAAGTATTTTCTTGGCTTCAGCGGTGTCAACGCATCTCATAAGCACCTGATATTTGCCTCTCTTGTATAAGGTGTCTCCATCAAGAACGAATCCCACTGACATTCTTCTGATTGTTCTTTTGTCATTCTCGTTTGCCTGTTCAGGATACGTTTGATTTTTGATGTACTCCAAGATATCATGGTACCATGGTCGTCCATCAGCCTCCTTCTCGATGCTATAACAATGTGCAGGGACCTCGTATATGCTCATCCTGAGGGGCATTATTTCTGCATCTTTATTTGTTTTAAACATGGAAGCCAGAGTGGCCAAGGCGTCAGCCAATTGATTATCTTCGCGTGGGAAGTAATTAAATGTTATTTCTTTGAAGTCTTTGATCAATTCAGCTACCAGATGGCTGTACTTAATCAGCTTTTGATCTCTCACTTCCCATTCTCCGCGGATTTGGTAGATCACTATAGCTGAATCCTCGTATACCTCTAGGATCTCGATGTTTCGTTCAATGGCTGCCCGTAGTCCCATGATACAAGCCTCGTATTCTGCTATGTTGTTGGTGCAGAAAAAATTAAGTCTAGCAGTGAAAGGATAATGATCTCCTTCCGGTGATACTAAGACTGCTTCAATTCTATGCCCTAGAGCATTCGATGCACCATCAAAGCTCATCATCCAAGGCGTCCCTTTTGATGACTCACATTCTTTCTCTGTGATGCACATTAAGTCCTCATCCGGGAAATCAAATATCAGGGGCTCATATTCTTCTGTTGTTCGAGCCGCCAAGAAATCAGCTATTGCACTCCCTTTCACCGATTTTTGGTTCACATAGCTGATATCATATTCTGATAACAGGATCTGCCATCGGGCCATTCTCCCCGAGAGTGCGGGTGATTCCATCATATATTTTATCGGGTCTAGCTTTGAGATTAACCATGTCGTATGATACAACATGTATTGCCTGAGCCTCCTAGCTGCCCAAACCAAAGCACAACAGGATCTTTCGATCGACGAATACCTTGCCTCGTATTCTGTGAACTTTTTGCTGAGGTAGTATATCGCCTTTTCTTTCTTTCCCGACTCATTATGTTGCCCCAGTACGCAACCCATCGAGCTTTCAAACACCGTTAAATACAAAATCAAAGGCCTTCCTGGAGTTGGTGGCACTAGCACTGGGGGGCTAGACAAATATTGTTTTATTTTGTCAAAGGCCTCCTGGCATTCTTCGTCCCATGCCCCAGGGTTGTGCTTTCGAAGGAGTCGAAAGATGGGGTCACACTGATTGGTGAGTTGAGCAATGAATCGGGAAATGTAGTTTAGCCTTCCCAGGAATCCTCTGACCTCTTTCTGTGTACGCGGAGGTGGTAATTCTTGAATGGCTTTTATCTTTTCCGGATCCACCTCGATGCCTCTTTTACTGACGGTGAAGCCTAGCAACTTTCCCGAGGTAACCCCGAATGTACATTTAACCGGATTAAGCCTTAGCTGAAACTTTCTCAGTCTTTCAAATAACTTTTTGAGGTTCACAATATGTTCCTCTTCTCCTCGGGATTTAGCAATCATGTCGTCAACATAGACTTCTATCTCTTTATGCATCATATCGTGAAATAATGTCACCATGGCCCTCTGATACGTGGCCCCGGCATTCTTGAGCCCGAATGGCATCACCTTGTAACAGAACGTTCCCCACATCGTTATAAAGGTAGTTTTCTCCATATCCTCGGGAGCCATTTTGATCTGATTATACCCCGAAAATCCATCCATGAAAGAAAATAATGAATGCTTCGCCGTATTGTCCACCAATGTGTCGATATGTGGTAAGGGAAAATTATCCTTAGGACTTGCGCGGTTCAGGTCACGATAATCCACGCACATTCGCGCTTTACCATCCTTCTTTGGCACTGGGACAATATTAGCCACCCATTCTGGATATCTGGAAGCTTGTAGGAAGCCTGCATTGAATTGCCTCTTGACTTCCTCTTTTATCTTCAGCAGCATTTCGGGCCTCATCCGCCTTAATTTTTGTTGAATGGGTTTACATTCGGGTCTCAGCGGGAGCTTATGAACCATTATGTCCCCGTCCAATCCCGGCATATCCTGATAGGACCATGCAAACACGTCTTTGTACTCATGCAGCAAATCAATCAAATGATGCCTGGTGTCCTCTGAGAGTGAGGTCCCAATCTTCACTTCTTGCTTATTTTCATTAGTGCCCAGGTTTATTGTTTCAACAGATTCTTGATGAGGTAGAATCTGTTTGTCCTCTTGTTCCACCAACCTTAGCAAGTCAGGAGACGAGACATAGTCTTTGGCATTTCCCTCATCCTCGAATTCTCCTAAACAAACGGTCTTTTCAAAATCGATTTCAAGATTGGTAACGGGTTCGTTCATGTCATTGGCATCTGAACACCTGAAAATTGAATGGGAAAGAGAACACTATAGAGGGACGTCCGAATTTTGGCAACAACGAACAGAACATTATGGCATGGTATGAGGTAAGTGCAAGAATAGGCCATGAAATGAAAGAATAATTATGGAGTAGATGCAAATGCAAAAGGTTATGACAAAATGCTTCTTCATTAATATTCATTTAATAGATAAAGAGCAGACGACAGCTCTTACAAAAGAATCCCATTATATTTAGGGACACAAAAAGTGAATATCGGATATTACTCTGAGGAAGACTTGTAAACCACAAGGAGATCTTCAGCGGTCCAATTGTTCAACATGTAACCCGGGGGACAAGGGCGTATCTTTGAAACGTTCTTACTTGTGCCAGCTTCTTCATCAATGACATTTATGCAAACATTCTGGAAAGCCTTCTCAATGAGTAACAGCGGGCTGTGCACACTATCTTGCCCAGGATATATTATTCCAGCAGATGTAAATGTCGTTGACAGATGGGGGTACTCAATGGGTTCCCATTCCGGTTCTCGTCCTAGAGTCCTCGCAACCCTTCTTTCTTGCTCCTTCTTCCACTGTTTCTTCAAGTGATGTGCATTCGGTTGGAATCCTAGACCAAATCGTGCCTTATGAGGTACTGGCTTTAAGGCCCTGACTATCCCTTGATGATGTCTTCCCAAACCTTTCCTTGCTCGGGCCCTTCTCCCTACCGTCAGCTTGATTCCCATTTTAGTATTCTTTGACAGCCTAGGCACGGGAACTCTGTTTCCTTCAGCCACAAATGTGGCGTTGACAAACTCAAAGGATCTAAAGGAACATTCCACGGCGTCTTTGTTCGCTTCGAGGTAAGGTGTGTCTGCAGAGATAGACGCAACAATATCCTCTTCACCCTCAACGGTAACCAAGCAGTCATCCATAATAAACTTTATTTTCTGATGAAGGGATGATGGAACTGCCCCAGCCGAATGGATCCATGGCCTCCCCAGGAGGCAATTATATGAAGGGGTGATGTCCATAACTTGGAACTCGACGTCATAGACATAAGGACCCACTTCTAGAGGGATCTCAATTTTCCCTACAACTTCTCGTCTCGTTCCATCAAATGCTCTCACCGCGGAATGACACGGCCTCAAATAGGACAAATCTATCGGAATTCTGGAAAGTGTGGCCAGGGGCATAACATTAAGTGCTGATCCATTATCAATAAGCACGTTTGGTATTATATATCCCTTACAGCGGGTTGTTATGTGCAGTGCCTTCACAGAGCCTCTACCGTTCGGTGGTATTTCATCATCACTGAAGGAGATGAAATTATCAGCATTCAAGTTATTGATCCACCTATCAAGCTTTTCGACCGATATATTGTTTGCTACGTAGGCTTGATTCAACACCTTTAATAAGGCATTTCGATGTGGCTCTGAGTTCAATAATAAGGATAATACCGAAATACGTGCAGGTTGCTTACTTAATTGTTCGACCACGCTGTACTCACTGTGTTTAATGAATTTCAAGAATTCCTGTGCCTCTTCTTCATTTACAGGTCTTTTAGTCTCTTGTCGTTTGGGTGGACTTTCCGATTCAACTTCAGCCTCAAACATGGGTGCCTTTCCCTTTTGTTTGGAATCATTATTCCTCTTTGCTGGTTCAACTTCTTTGGAATAGCATCTTCCACTCCGGGTAAAGTGACCAACTTCTCCGATATTTTTAGCCGTGCCTTGGGATTTTTCACTTTCAGGAGTGACGATATTAACATCGTACTTCCAAGGTATTGCCTTACTATCCTGGTACGGAAAAGGCGATGGCGCCTCAATTACCATTTTTGGTTTTACTGGTTCTCTCCTCGCATCATAATATATTATCAATGGTCGTTCAGCAGTGTAAGGGAGATCCGATGATTGACCATCAGAGGCACATATTTCTCTTTCATTGGCCTCTTTTCTTCCATTGAAGATTTCAATTTCTTTATTATCCATCATGTTTTGGAGTAATTCTTTAAATTGCTCACACGACTGGATATTATGTCCTTCGACTTCATGGAAATCACAAAAATTTTGACTTTTCGCGTTTCTTTTCTCGGTTATCCCTTTAAGACGACAGGGTAACCCTTTTTCAAGCAGCACCTCCCAGATTCTCTGCAAAGGTGAGCTTATTTCTGAAACAACTCTTCTGGTTTGCAATTCATTTATCTCCTCCACTGCGCTTACATTTCTTTCAGTATGATTTGGGAACGGGTTCCCAGTTTCACCACCGGTACCGTCGAAGCGCAAAACACCGGCATCAATTAAACCTTGGACTCTTCGTTTAAAGGCAATGCAGTTTTCCGTAGAGTGCCCCTGGTTTCCCGCGTGGTATGCACAGCTTGCATTTGGGTCGTACCACTTTGGGTACGGGGGTTTCAACGGTGCCATGTAATGAGGAGATATCAATTGTTTCTCTAAAAGCTTGGGGTATAGTTCCCCATAAGATACTGGAATAGGGGTGAATTGGGGTCTCTCGGGGTTAGGCCTCGCTGGCCTTGGTTCTCCTCTAGGTTGGCCTTGGGTAGAGCCGGTATTTTGAGGAAACGTGGTGGCTGGCCTCGGGTTGTTGGTTGCATAGACAGGGTAAGAAGGATAGGGAGGTGGTGGTTGGTAATAGGGGGCTTGTGGTTGATAGAAGTTTGGTGGCGAGTAATTTCGAGGTCGAAATTGATTAGGATATGGACTAGGAGCATAACGGTTTCCGGTTCCCACCATGTGGGCTTCCGGCTCCTTTTTTCTCATAGGCACTGCCTTCTTCGAACCTTCTCCTTCTATTTTTCCACTTTTAACCGCATTTTCTATTAGTTCACCGGATATGACAATATCCGAGAAGTCCTTTGTGGCGCTTCCCACTAATTTATCATAGAATGGCGCCTTCAGGGTGTCGAAACCATTTTTTTGAAAATTAGGTGAAATCGACTTTGGGTTTTAAAAATGGAGTCGCCACCGACCTTTTTTCAAGGTGCGATCGGATCACCTAAAATCATTTTAATAAAACATTTTGAGTTATTAAAACAATTAATTTTGGTCTACGAAAATCAAAGAACGGGCTCGGGAGTCGGTTACGCACGAGGAAGGATTAGCACCCTCGGTACGCCCAAAATTGGTACCTGATTGATTAATTAGTATCTTAGTGTCGAATGTTTGAAAACTTGGAAGAATTTAAAATATGATCCCTTTTATTAAAACCTTTGAATATATCGGAGTAGAAAAACGAGGCTCGCTTATTTCGAAGGAATAAGAATACCGAACCCAGTAAGTTAGGATGCGACATCTATTCCTTGAAGTTAAGCCCGCCTTTTTTTGCTTAAGAAGTTTATGTATTTAAATCCAAAAGGATATTTAATTATTTTGATCCGAATGAAAGACCGGGACCCAGTAAGTTAGGGCTCGATCTTTCAAAGTCTCAAAACATAAAATATTGCCTTGATTTTGAAATTCTTATTTCGGAACAAAGAGCGCCACATTCAGTAAGTTAGGACGTGGCATTTTAAGGTCTCGAGAATAAAACTTTATTTGAAAACTCACGCGTTTTGGTTTTGAAAGTGATACTCGATCATTTGGGTTTAATGAGAAGAATCGAAACCTAGTGAGTTAAGGCTTGATTTTCTCGAAGTTCCCAAACTCGAGTTATATTTTGGAAAATACCTTTAGACAAAAATTTGTACTAAAATGACATTAAATGCGATTTTTTGAAAGGCAAGCATACAAAGCAAAGAAATACGCCATGAACAACATATACTACATCAATTAATCATGATAACTGATAAATATAAAACAAATGCACATCATAGAAATACTTGCACAACACATCATCATATACAAATAATAATATTAACATTTAAAGATTAAATCAAATTTAGAAGAAATTTAAAGCAAGTTAAAACGAATGAAATTTGACTAGTTTGTAACAAATATGAATGAATAATTATGAAAAAAGTTTAAGGCCCCAAGAATTCGAATGAAAATTTTAAATAAACAACATATCATTAAGAAAGTTTTTAAATTAAAGGAATTATACGTATATACACATATATTAAAAATAATAATGACATATAAAAAAATAATTATTAATACAATATATAAATATATATACGTAAATATGAAGAAAAATATATAAGATACATGTATAATATGTATATAAGAATATAGCGTATATAAAGAATATGACTTGACAATAGATATAATATACAACATATATATAAGTATTAAAAACATATATAAAATAATGTAAAAATATATACAAAATAAATATATAAGAGTATAGTGTATGAAATATAATTTTAAAATACATAGACGCAATATATACAACATATACCATGATACATAAAATAACACAAAAGCCTATATATAACTATAACATTAAGAAATATGTGTATCGATACAATATATATATTCAATGTGTAGTAGAGAAAATAAAATATATAATATATATTAGTAATAATAATGATATAATTAAGTATTAGAAAACCATATGAATAAATAAACATAGTAACCATTGAGGATCAAAGTGAGATTAGATAAAATTTAGAGTAAAAAGTTTAAAAAAAAAAAAAATAGAAAGAAAAGGGTGACCAGAGACTAAAACAGAACGCACTTAAACTCTTAAGGACCAAAAGGGACAATAATCCAAGTCTCCTATGCTGCTGCGTTTCGTTAGTCATGTCACGGACCAAATCAAAATAGAAATAAAAATAAAAGAGAAGATTTATAAAACAAAAAAAAGAACAGAGTAGGGAGAAATCAAGAAAAGTAGAAAACGTGGGAGGACCCGTGGGATAAATATCCCACGCAAGGCAAAACACGCGGGTCAAGGCCTGCGTGAGTCGGGTCAAACGGGCTACCCCCAAACGACGCCGTTTTGGGCGTGTTGGGGGTTCTTCAAAACGGCATCGTTTCGTTTAGCACGTTAAACTCCAGATTTTCTAAAATTTTTTCATTTACTGATCCGAATAATAAAAAAAAAAAATTAAAACTCTCTAGAATCCTCTCATCTCCCTCTCGACTCTCTTCCGGCGATCGAGTTTCCTAAGTCCACCGTGCCACCACTATATCCGGTGACCGGCAGACCATGAGGGTAGGCGTTTGGCCTCGTTTTGAACACCCTTTGAGAGCCATAACACCGAAACACGAATCCACCGAAGGGAAGGGGGCTCTCGGTTCATTCTAGACCCGATTCCGACGATTGAGAGGAACGCCGACGACAGAAAGGTAACCCTCTCCTTTCCCTTTTACTTCTTTATTATTTTGCTTTAAAAAACGATTAATAGATAAAGAAAATCAACAGAACAAAAATAAATAAGAAAATTGAATCCATGAGAGGGTTAAAATCAACCTTTAAAACCTCTATTCTCTGTTAGATCTCTAATATTCGTGTACAAGAAATGGGGATTTCTTTTATTTACAAAAAGTTTCTAGCTTCTGTTTCTAACCGAAGGAACTAGAGAAAATCTGAATCCCCCTCCCGTTTGCCCTCTGTTCTCGGGCTTTTTGTAGCTATTTTACAATGATTTTTTAAGACCTATCTTCTACTGTTTGGGTCTCTGCTTGCTGGTCTTGTTGCGTGTTTGCAGGTTTAAGGCGATGGGACGTGGAGTTGACGCGGAAGCTCTGGTGGTCGTACGGGGCCAGGTTGTCGGGGAGCTAGCATGCGGCGCTAGGCTCAAAGGGAGAGCTAGGGTTTCAGCCGAGTAGGGTTACGGGTTTGGGCTGGTGTTTAGGGTGGTAATGGGTTTGGGTCTTAATTGGGCCCCGGGTTTGGGCTTGTAACGGGTGTAAGAAGTGGGTCACCGGGTGGTGGTTTTAGGTTGCAAATTTTGGTTCAATTTGGGTCCGTTTAATGTACATAGACATTAAAAATTTGGGTTTTTATTTGTTTGCACATTCCCGGGCAAAATTGCCCTACTACAGCTGCCCCTCTTTGCTCATTGTCGTGCAACGAGAATAGAGCAAAGACTCAAAGAGGGCCAATTTTGCCCGGTCCTGCCGAGTCTTGCTCTCTGGTCGCTTCTTATCTTCAATTTAGCCTCGGATCTCCGATCTGCTCTTGCGTTTTCAGGAGGGTCAAACCTTGTAGCTTTGGTTCATTCCTGTAACTTCAAAGACATGCATCGTAACTTTAATCTAGTCGCATCTTCAGCAATATGAGACTCATCGTCCTCAATTTTCCAGGAAAATGAATCTTGTGTCTTCAATTTGCTACACTGTAATTCCAGGGAGGTAAAATCTGCATCTTCGATCAGTTCCATCCTTTATCCTTTATCGAAAATAGCTCAGCCTCTCGTAGTATGAGTTGAATGGACAAATTTAAAAAGCAGAAATTGAAAAAGATCAACTCGCTTCTTGCAATATGAGTTGAATGAACAGAAATTTAAAAAGCAGAAATTGAAAAAGATCAACTCACTTCTCGCAATATGAGTTGAATGAACAGAAAATTAAAAAAACAGGAGTTGAAAAAGATCAACTCACTTTTCGCAATATGAGTTGAATCTTGAAAACATAAATTGCAAATACCTCAGCTTGTGACCTGAGGCGCAACTCGTTTTTTGCAATACGAGTTGGCTTTTGAAAACATAAATTGCAAATACCTCAGCTTGTGACCTGAGGCACAACTCGTTTTTTGCAATACGAGTTGGCTTTTGAAAACATAAATTGCAAATACCTCAGCTTGTGACCTGAGGCGCAACTCGTTTTTTGCAATACGAGTTGGCTTTTGAAAACATAAATTGCAAATACCTCAGCTTGTGACCTGAGGCGCAACTCGTTTTTTGCAATACGAGTTGGCTTTTGAAAACATAAATTGCAAATACCTCAGCTTGTGACCTGAGGCGCAACTCGTTTTTTGCAATACGAGTTGGCTTTTGAAAACATAAATTGCAAATACCTCAGCTTGTGACCTGAGGCGCAACTCGTTTTTTGCAATACGAGTTGGCTTTTGAAAACATAAATTGCAAATACCTCAGCGTGTGACCTGAGGCGCAACTCGTTTCTCGCAATACGAGTTGACTTTTGAAAACATAAATTGCAAATACCTCATCTTGTCCTGAGGCTCAACTCACCTCTCGCAGTATGAGTTGATTTTTGAAAAAACAGGAAATGAAAATACCTCAGCGTGTCCTGAGGCTCAACTCACATCTCGCAATATGAGTTGACTTTTTTTTTTTTTTTTTTGAAAATGAAATTTAAACATTATACCAAAACATATCTTCTGGCGAAATTCTGGTGTTTCCCTCGATTCAATGCAGCTATCATCGCACATTCTTGCTCTGTTGGAGCACCTGAATATGTTGTGAATGATGTTATCATGATATGCAGGTGTTTGTCTTAAATGTATGTATGCCTACATGATTATGCTATGCACCCTAGACATGCTTGTCATGTATTGCTTTTCGTCGAGATTTCTTGTGACGATTCGCATTTATTGCTTCAATTCTTAACTTTCTTTCAGGCTTTGTACTCGTCTTCCATCTTTGTGAGTAATCTTTGTTTTTCGGACATCACTCTTCTGACCCCGATTGAACTTTTGTCCTTGCTTTGAGGCTCTTGTATTCATCAAATTCTCATCCAGGTGATGCTCTAGATACTCAGCGCCTGAACTCTTCCACGTTTCTCGATCAAGAATCTTTTTTTTTTGTATAGAGAATCTCAGGCTTCTGAAAATGTTTCGAATACTGTAGTCTTGCTGTTTGACTCACTCCTTGAATCATTTTACTCTTTGGGCCCAAATCTGTTTCACTAGGATGCCTTTCCGAGCTTTCATCCTAATTTTTCTGTTTATTAAGATGTCCTTTTCAGTTTTCATCTTGATCTTCTTCTCTTTTTTCAACTTGGGGCGCCTTATTATTTGACTGGTATTTCGACCCAAAACTCGAGGAAATGTTTTGCTCACCCAGCTTGCCCCACTGCGACCTCAGGGTCCCTTCCATTGTATCTCAAAGGTACATGATCCGTAACTTGTTTCATCAAGATTATATCACTGACGCGATATCTAGTTTCTGTTCAGCTAATACCTTTGATTTAAAAATCTTGAAGAGATAAACTCAATTAAGCTCAAATATTTCCAACTCCTACGCATGGTGAGCTCTTTAAACAACAGTCATGTTTTAGATTCCTGTACTATTCAGAAGCTTTTCAGAGTAATACGCAAAACCCCTTCCATAAAAGTGTTATTGGTCCACTAATCATTATTTCAATACAAAATGCTTGAAAAAGGATCATGACGATGGACAAGAAGGAAATTGAATGCAAGCATAACTCGAAACAAGCAAGTTTAAGCAAAAGCGATTACCAAAAGAATTTATTAGGGGCATAACTCGACACAGATAAATTCATCAATGAGAAGAAAATTGATCGGGAGCACAACCCGTCATGATTCAAAGATAGCAAATGTGCTAAGAAAGATGAAAGCTAGGTGTCCCAGATATCGCAACCTAAGCTTCTCTGTTCCAATTCTTCAGAACTCCTCTAAGCTCGATGTGTGCCTAGGGGATTCGGAGTACTCTGTCGATGCCCCAAGACGTAGCATACTTCCTCATTATTAATTCAAGCATGATAAGGCTACCGCATGCCCCACTTTTGATCAGAATTTGAGCCGCCCTTTTTGGGTTTTCAACTCAAATGCCCTTTGGACTCAAAGCGCCCTTTGCGGGTTTTCACTTTGGCCTCTCCTTTTTCTTTTTTTCTTTTCTTTTCTTTTTTCTTTTTTCTTTTTCTTCCTTTTTCTTCTTTTTTTCTTTTTTCTTTTTTTTCTTCTTTTTTTTTTGATCAACTTTTTAGAAGGTCTCAAGACGCCCTTTGCGAGTTTTCCTCTTGATTTCCTTGAGAAATTCTTGTGGACGAATTCTTCTCGACATAAGTTTGTATCACCCATTTTGACACGTTTGATTAGGATGGATACTCTCAACAATTCTTGATTCTATTGAGGCTTGAAGGGAGAGATATCGATCCATAAACCCATGAGGAAGGGGTTGCCCCAGCAGCAATCCTAGCTGTCGTTTGACTCGCCCTATACAAAAAGATGGTTCAATGATTCCTAACAGATAAGAACGAAGTTGCTGCCATTATCCTTCAACTTGGAAAGCTGAGGTACATAAGTTGCTCCCAGAGCAGTCGTCCCACCATGGATCGATGATGTCTCTTAAGCGTCCTCAATCCTTACAAATTTCTCCAACTGTGAGGCTGCCAGAGCATATAGGAACAACTACAGGTGTGGCAGTGTTGCTCATTTGATATTCATATACTAGAGAATGAACTATCTCTTGTAGATCATTAGCCAAAACCCGATCTGATCTAAGAGAACATGATAGTGAATATGCCTCTCGGTTCCAATTATTCCAGCATGGGCTCAAAGATAGAAGTCATTATTCTTAGGATGACAGACTTCGTTGTCTATAACAGTTTCAGGCGGGACATTGTCAAGAAATCTCTGCTGGCAAAACTTAGTATGATGGTTTTTCTGTACCATAACGACCATGAACTTGGGGTTCCCATTTTTGTCACGGAACTTGATCACGTTTTTTGTTCAAAACTTGATTGAGCTGAGACTTGCTAACTTGATCCTTAGAAATAATGAGCTGATCAGGCTTCCTCTTTCCTGAATTTGTATAGAAGTCTTCCCTCATGATACCTTCATCCACTGGTTTGAAAGGAAAATCTATCATTTCAAGCTTTAGAGACTGTGTACGGACTGATGCCTTTGAGATCGTAGGGATTTGAAGGCGTTTGCTTCAACGTCAGCGTAGAGAGTAAGTGGTAGATTCTTATACCAATTTTTACCAGTCTCGGTCATCTTCTTCAATTTATTTCTTCTTCTTTTTCTTTTCTTTTGGCAACCTTTGTTGTGTAGCGCCTTATCTGCCGACTTTTGACATTGTGCAGCTGGATATGATCTTTTCTTTTCTTTTCTTCTCTCTTTTTTTTTTTTTTTTGAATTCAAACTCGAATTTAGATGCGGCTTAGAATTTAGACCGTTTACTTTGACCCAAGAAGTGACCTTACTCTCTTGGTGAAGTAATTGATCATCAGGAAGGTGACTTAAAGTCGGTGAAACTGGCCTAGTGATGTCCGTGCCCCTCATGGAGAGTCTTCAAAGGAACATGAGTCTTATCTCCCTCAATTTGACCTTTACGACACATTAATGTAGTCTTTTTTCATGGTGGGCTAGCAATATCTTAACCTTCTGATCGGCCTGGCTATTGTAAAACCACTGGCCTGTGTCCTACGACTGTCCTTGCGGACTTCTTTTGCAATTTTAGTGTACCCGCGTCTCGGTAGCCTAGGCCCGTCTTGATATGGTTGTGCGAGGACACGTTTGAAATGTTTCAAAGATATCTCGCCTTTTTGGTAGTGAGCTAGGCTTCAATCCTTGTTTGCTCGCGATATCCACTGATCTTGTGGGATTCATTTTCATCTTGTTCTACGTTCCTTAACAAATCAGAAGATAGGTCGCAGTCTTTGTCATCTTCAATGTCCTGAGACTGCCCTAAGCACACATTTCGCTCTAAAGGAGATTCCAGTTTAGTAACAGTGTTGCTCATGTTATTGATATCTGGAGACCTTTTTGAGGGTACAGAGGAAGGATTCAAAGAATAAATAGATTTATGAATGATTATTTATGTGTCATGATAGATTTTAGACAAAAGCCTATTTTCACAAAAGGATTCTTACTGTCTCTAGGCTTAAAGCAGTGGGTATTACCCTAAGTTAGCTCTAAAAAAGACAGACTTCTTCCACAGTCCTATTGTTCACAAAACTCCCAGGCATGTAAGGGCAAATGCTTGGTAAATTTCATTCCTTCGTCACTACGTTCACATTCCCTTTAGCATGGTCAGGGAATGGATTTTTGGTCACATTGCTAGCATTATCAAATCGCAGAATGCCCGTATCAATGAGTCCTTGGACCTGTCTTTTAAAGGCGAGGCAGTCCTCAATTGAATGTCCTGTATTTCCCGCATGGTATTCGCATCGAGCGTTCGAATCGTACCACTTAGGATATGGGGGCTGCAACGGTTTTATATAAACTGGGGACATCATGTGCGCATCATATAGCATTGGAATTGGCGTAAATGGGAGCCTTTCAGTTCTTGATCTAGCATTGGATCCTTGCTTTTGAGGACCCTGATGGCTAGGGGTTGTCACTCTTGGCTGGCCTATAGTAACCAGTTTCATCCCACTTTCCTTTCTCTTTATTGTCCTCGAATTGTCATCTCGGGAGCTCCAATCTTGCTTTTTAAAGGCTCCGCACTGTTTCAGGCGCTCTATATTGGCCGTCTTTGTCTCTTTAGTGACGATAAGGTTCTCTGGATTACTTTTCAGATAGGGACCTGAGCCTGCTGAAAAGTTCGCTGGTGCCGACATACTGGCCTGATGTTGTTGGAGTCTAGTAGCAATGGGTATCCCTTGTGCAGGTGCGTCTGATTGAGTCTGGCCACTTATTGGGGTGAACCTTGGGGCATAAACGATGTCTTCGTTTTCATCCTCGCTATGGTCCACTGGGATTTTTCTCCTTTCGAGCCCTTCAGCTAATAATTGTTTAAACTGGCTAATCATCTGTCTTTGGAGCTCTACCATCTGGTTCTGCATATCCTGCTGAATCCTGAATAACTGCTCTTGCATCTGTATTTGCCTATGCTCTATCCGTTCTAACCTTCGTTCCATGGTTCTTAGGTCAACTGAAATAATTTTATCTAATTAGGGTCGTTTCGTAAAAATCTAGTGCAAGTGATGCAATGCAATGCGAATGATGCAATGCAAAGGCATGAAATGCAAATGCAAATGAATGCAAGAAAGGAAGCGTCGACCTTATATTCAGTTCCATTAGAAGAATTTTTTCTAGGGAACAGATTTCTTCACATAAAATGGATCACGTATACGGTCTTGCCCTCATAGTCCAAGCGAAGATGCCGATCTTTTCTTCATGTCTGAATACTATGGTCGACTCTCGTAAATTTACTAAAGGTGTCTTCATCAGTGCCTTTTGTTTGGCCCGGGCCGCAACTCGTTGTTCACTCTTCCTCGTGATGCTTGCTAGCTCCTTTAAGAAAGTCGAGACGTGACAGCTCTTGCATAATCTTCAACAATTTGAATCTTTCGGGCAAAATCTTGCATTCCTTTGCGAGCTATCATCCTTCCTCCATTGTGCTCACTTGGGCCATATCGGGGCAACCGCATTATAATCCACTTTATCAAGAAATTCGTCCCCTTATGACGAACTCCCCTATTTAGGAATCGAATATGAATCAACACCTCTTTTCTATAACGATGCGATGTAATGCAAATGCATGAATACAAAAAAGGTATCGATCTCAATTCAGTTTCTTTTAGAGAACCTTTTTTTGAAAAATAAAATCCTTTACACAAAACGGGCTTCCAATACGTTTGCCCCAACGTTCAAAGTCTTAACAAAGCAAATTTTTGACCAAGATCATATTGTAGGTCACATTAATGCTTAATGTGCTCAAATTAAGCTATGTCTTCACCCATGAGGGTACTCCTACAGCCAAGGACACCTTCTCTAATGTCTGTGAAGTTGTTCTAATCATCTTGAGAGATTGGCGAACAAATAGACATCTCTGTTTCACAGTGCGCTACCTTTAAAAGATATCCAACACCTTCAATTGCTTCTTGAGAGTCTTCAGATTCTCGCTCACATAGAACATTTTGAAATGCTTGCAGGGGTATCTTCGCAGCATAGCTAACCTCCACCTTAAAAGTCCCTGAACGATGCACTTTCTTTGATCTCCTTCTTCTACGGTCATTTGGGCCGTCTAGGTCATCAGGGTTTGCATTTTCAAAGGTGCGCTATCCTAAAATGCCACGGTAAACTCAAGCTTGCCGTTTGATAATGATCTTATAGTAAATGAGCTTTTTTTCACCATTTTAGGAAAAATTCTTTCCAACCAACTTGATTTTGTAGGTCCCATGCACTCCGTCAATTATTTCCCTTCTGACACCCTTACCATTCATAGGGTAACCACCCTCGTATGAAAAGGAGATGCTGTGATGGTGTAAGTGTCCATCAGTACTTCCCATTTCAATCATCTTTGTGTTTGTAGAACCATCGCTTGGCTACGTTACTCTATTGATCCTATATTGTCTTCGCCTTCCGAAGAATATTTTGTGCCGCATCGATGCAAGTGTAATTCCCTAATTCTGATATATATCCTTCAACTAGACAATCTCTTTTTCCTAGTTGTGTTTCCTTTGACCGTTTACGGATGATCGCATTGTTTCCCACTTTATCAAAGATCTCGTTTTTCAAAACAAAACTCTCTAAATTAGAAATTGAACGTGATTCGATACCTTCTAAATGCGACATGATATGCAAATTATAGAAAACACAAGAAAAACATAGAATGTCAGTACAATGTGTAAAATGAAATTCAGAACAGAGAAACAATCAAGAACCTATCAGGGTAACCACTAAAGTTCGACGTGGCTCTACCTAGGGTGGGCTCCTAAGGATTCTTTATATGAGGTTTCGTTCTAGAGTAAGGGTACCTGAACCAGCGGATTCCTCGATCTTCACCCATTATAGGCTCATTTAGATCGAGTTCGGTTCAGGGGAACACATTTCCCTAAGGCTGCACGGAGATGAAATCTCACGAAGCACATAGATACGAATGTGTTCCGGAAGCGTTTCACTATCCTACACGGAGGTGAAAACCTCACGAAGGAGTAGCTTCTTGCTCCTACTTAAAAGGTGTGACCCGGCGGTCATGCAATGCAATGCACAAGTATACAAAAATATCGAAACATAGAAAGGAAATATGAACAAAATAATGATCGCAAAATTTCAAATCGGATGAAATACAAAAGAGGGATCGTATATCAAAATCAAAATTTTAATTTTCGACAAAAAAGACAAAAGTTAATCAACTTGAGGCCTGACTCGCAAACTTGGGTCCCCAGTGGAGTCGCCAAGCTGTCGAAACCATTTTTTTGAAAATTAGGTGAAATCGACTTTGGGTTTTAAAAATGGAGTCGCCACCGACCTTTTTTCAAGGTGCGATCGGATCACCTAAAATCATTTTAATAAAACATTTTGAGTTATTAAAACAATTAATTTTGGTCTACGAAAATCAAAGAACGGGCTCGGGAGTCGGTTACGCACGAGGAAGGATTAGCACCCTCGGTACGCCCAAAATTGGTACCTGATTGATTAATTAGTATCTTAGTGTCGAATGTTTGAAAACTTGGAAGAATTTAAAATACGATCCCTTTTATTAAAACCTTTGAATATATCGGAGTAGAAAAACGAGGCTCGCTTATTTCGAAGGAATAAGAATACCGAACCCAGTAAGTTAGGATGCGACATCTATTCCTTGAAGTTAAGCCCGCCTTTTTTTGCTTAAGAAGTTTATGTATTTAAATCCAAAAGGATATTTAATTATTTTGATCCGAATGAAAGACCGGGACCCAGTAAGTTAGGGCTCGATCTTTCAAAGTCTCAAAACATAAAATATTGCCTTGATTTTGAAATTCTTATTTCGGAACAAAGAGTGCCACATTCAGTAAGTTAGGACGTGGCATTTTAAGGTCTCGAGAATAAAACTTTATTTGAAAACTCACGCGTTTTGGTTTTGAAAGTGATACTCGATCATTTGGGTTTAATGAGAAGAATCGAAACCTAGTGAGTTAAGGCTTGATTTTCTCGAAGTTCCCAAACTCGAGTTATATTTTGGAAAATACCTTTAGACAAAAATTTGTACTAAAATGACATTAAATGCGATTTTTTGAAAGGCAAGCATACAAAGCAAAGAAATACGCCATGAACAACATATACTACATCAATTAATCATGATAACTGATAAATATAAAACAAATGCACATCATAGAAATACTTGCACAACACATCATCATATACAAATAATAATATTAACATTTAAAGATTAAATCAAATTTAGAAGAAATTTAAAGCAAGTTAAAACGAATGAAATTTGACTAGTTTGTAACAAATATGAATGAATAATTATGAAAAAAGTTTAAGGCCCCAAGAATTCGAATGAAAATTTTAAATAAACAACATATCATTAAGAAAGTTTTTAAATTAAAGGAATTATACGTATATACACATATATTAAAAATAATAATGACATATAAAAAAATAATTATTAATACAATATATAAATATATATACGTAAATATGAAGAAAAATATATAAGATACATGTATAATATGTATATAAGAATATAGCGTATATAAAGAATATGACTTGACAATAGATATAATATACAACATATATATAAGTATTAAAAACATATATAAAATAATGTAAAAATATATACAAAATAAATATATAAGAGTATAGTGTATGAAATATAATTTTAAAATACATAGACGCAATATATACAACATATACCATGATACATAAAATAACACAAAAGCCTATATATAACTATAACATTAAGAAATATGTGTATCGATACAATATATATATTCAATGTGTAGTAGAGAAAATAAAATATATAATATATATTAGTAATAATAATGATATAATTAAGTATTAGAAAACCATATGAATAAATAAACATAGTAACCATTGAGGATCAAAGTGAGATTAGATAAAATTTAGAGTAAAAAGTTTAAAAAAAAAAAAAATAGAAAGAAAAGGGTGACCAGAGACTAAAACAGAACGCACTTAAACTCTTAAGGACCAAAAGGGACAATAATCCAAGTCTCCTATGCTGCTGCGTTTCGTTAGTCATGTCACGGACCAAATCAAAATAGAAATAAAAATAAAAGAGAAGATTTATAAAACAAAAAAAAAGAACAGAGTAGGGAGAAATCAAGAAAAGTAGAAAACGTGGGAGGACCCGTGGGATAAATATCCCACGCAAGGCAAAACACGCGGGTCAAGGCCTGCGTGAGTCGGGTCAAACGGGCTACCCCCAAACGACGCCGTTTTGGGCGTGTTGGGGGTTCTTCAAAACGGCATCGTTTCGTTTAGCACGTTAAACTCCAGATTTTCTAAAATTTTTTCATTTACTGATCCGAATAATAAAAAAAAAAATTAAAACTCTCTAGAATCCTCTCATCTCCCTCTCGACTCTCTTCCGGCGATCGAGTTTCCTAAGTCCACCGTGCCACCACTATATCCGGTGACCGGCAGACCATGAGGGTAGGCGTTTGGCCTCGTTTTGAACACCCTTTGAGAGCCATAACACCGAAACACGAATCCACCGAAGGGAAGGGGGCTCTCGGTTCATTCTAGACCCGATTCCGACGATTGAGAGGAACGCCGACGACAGAAAGGTAACCCTCTCCTTTCCCTTTTACTTCTTTATTATTTTGCTTTAAAAAACGATTAATAGATAAAGAAAATCAACAGAACAAAAATAAATAAGAAAATTGAATCCATGAGAGGGTTAAAATCAACCTTTAAAACCTCTATTCTCTGTTAGATCTCTAATATTCGTGTACAAGAAATGGGGATTTCTTTTATTTACAAAAAGTTTCTAGCTTCTGTTTCTAACCGAAGGAACTAGAGAAAATCTGAATCCCCCTCCCGTTTGCCCTCTGTTCTCGGGCTTTTTGTAGCTATTTTACAATGATTTTTTAAGACCTATCTTCTACTGTTTGGGTCTCTGCTTGCTGGTCTTGTTGCGTGTTTGCAGGTTTAAGGCGATGGGACGTGGAGTTGACGCGGAAGCTCTGGTGGTCGTACGGGGCCAGGTTGTCGGGGAGCTAGCATGCGGCGCTAGGCTCAAAGGGAGAGCTAGGGTTTCAGCCGAGTAGGGTTACGGGTTTGGGCTGGTGTTTAGGGTGGTAATGGGTTTGGGTCTTAATTGGGCCCCGGGTTTGGGCTTGTAACGGGTGTAAGAAGTGGGTCACCGGGTGGTGGTTTTAGGTTGCAAATTTTGGTTCAATTTGGGTCCGTTTAATGTACATAGACATTAAAAATTTGGGTTTTTATTTGTTTGCACATTCCCGGGCAAAATTGCCCTACTACAGCTGCCCCTCTTTGCTCATTGTCGTGCAACGAGAATAGAGCAAAGACTCAAAGAGGGCCAATTTTGCCCGGTCCTGCCGAGTCTTGCTCTCTGGTCGCTTCTTATCTTCAATTTAGCCTCGGATCTTCGATCTGCTCTTGCGTTTTCAGGAGGGTCAAACCTTGTAGCTTTGGTTCATTCCTGTAACTTCAAAGACATGCATCGTAACTTTAATCTAGTCGCATCTTCAGCAATATGAGACTCATCGTCCTCAATTTTCCAGGAAAATGAATCTTGTGTCTTCAATTTGCTACACTGTAATTCCAGGGAGGTAAAATCTGCATCTTCGATCAGTTCCATCCTTTATCCTTTATCGAAAATAGCTCAGCCTCTCGTAGTATGAGTTGAATGGACAAATTTAAAAAGCAGAAATTGAAAAAGATCAACTCGCTTCTTGCAATATGAGTTGAATGAACAGAAATTTAAAAAGCAGAAATTGAAAAAGATCAACTCACTTCTCGCAATATGAGTTGAATGAACAGAAAATTAAAAAAACAGGAGTTGAAAAAGATCAACTCACTTTTCGCAATATGAGTTGAATCTTGAAAGCATAAATTGCAAATACCTCAGCTTGTGACCTGAGGCGCAACTCGTTTTTTGCAATACGAGTTGGCTTTTGAAAACATAAATTGCAAATACCTCAGCTTGTGACCTGAGGCGCAACTCGTTTTTTGCAATACGAGTTGGCTTTTGAAAACATAAATTGCAAATACCTCAGCTTGTGACCTGAGGCGCAACTCGTTTTTTGCAATACGAGTTGGCTTTTGAAAACATAAATTGCAAATACCTCAGCGTGTGACCTGAGGCGCAACTCGTTTCTCGCAATACGAGTTGACTTTTGAAAACATAAATTGCAAATACCTCATCTTGTCCTGAGGCTCAACTCACCTCTCGCAGTATGAGTTGATTTTTGAAAAAACAGGAAATGAAAATACCTCAGCGTGTCCTGAGGCTCAACTCACATCTCGCAATATGAGTTGACTTTTTTTTTTTTTTTGAAAATGAAATTTAAACATTATACCAAAACATATCTTCTGGCGAAATTCTGGTGTTTCCCTCGATTCAATGCAGCTATCATCGCACATTCTTGCTCTGTTGGAGCACCTGAATATGTTGTGAATGATGTTATCATGATATGCAGGTGTTTGTCTTAAATGTATGTATGCCTACATAATTATGCTATGCACCCTAGACATGCTTGTCATGTATTGCTTTTCGTCGAGATTTCTTGTGACGATTCGCATTTATTGCTTCAATTCTTAACTTTCTTTCAGGCTTTGTACTCGTCTTCCATCTTTGTGAGTAATCTTTGTTTTTCGGACATCACTCTTCTGACCCCGATTGAACTTTTGTCCTTGCTTTGAGGCTCTTGTATTCATCAAATTCTCATCCAGGTGATGCTCTAGATACTCAGCGCCTGAACTCTTCCACGTTTCTCGATCAAGAATCTTTTTTTTTTGTATAGAGAATCTCAGGCTTCTGAAAATGTTTCGAATACTGTAGTCTTGCTGTTTGACTCACTCCTTGAATCATTTTACTCTTTGGGCCCAAATCTGTTTCACTAGGATGCCTTTCCGAGCTTTCATCCTAATTTTTCTGTTTATTAAGATGTCCTTTTCAGTTTTCATCTTGATCTTCTTCTCTTTTTTCAACTTGGGGCGCCTTATTATTTGACTGGTATTTTGACCCAAAACTCGAGGAAATGTTTTGCTCACCCAGCTTGCCCCACTGCGACCTCAGGGTCCCTTCCATTGTATCTCAAAGGTACATGATCCGTAACTTGTTTCATCAAGATTATATCACTGACGCGATATCTAGTTTCTGTTCAGCTAATACCTTTGATTTAAAAATCTTGAAGAGATAAACTCAATTAAGCTCAAATATTTCCAACTCCTACGCATGGTGAGCTCTTTAAACAACAGTCATGTTTTAGATTCCTGTACTATTCAGAAGCTTTTCAGAGTAATACGCAAAACCCCTTCCATAAAAGTGTTATTGGTCTACTAATCATTATTTCAATACAAAATGCTTGAAAAAGGATCATGACGATGGACAAGAAGGAAATTGAATGCAAGCATAACTCGAAACAAGCAAGTTTAAGCAAAAGCGATTACCAAAAGAATTTATTAGGGGCATAACTCGACACAGATAAATTCATCAATGAGAAGAAAATTGATCGGGAGCACAACCCGTCATGATTCAAAGATAGCAAATGTGCTAAGAAAGATGAAAGCTAGGTGTCCCAGATATCGCAACCTAAGCTTCTCTGTTCCAATTCTTCAGAACTCCTCTAAGCTCGATGTGTGCCTAGGGGATTCGGAGTACTCTGTCGATGCCCCAAGACGTAGCATACTTCCTCATTATTAATTCAAGCATGATAAGGCTACCGCATGCCCCACTTTTGATCAGAATTTGAGCCGCCCTTTTTGGGTTTTCAACTCAAATGCCCTTTGGACTCAAAGCGCCCTTTGCGGGTTTTCACTTTGGCCTCTCCTTTTTCTTTTTTTCTTTTCTTTTCTTTTTTCTTTTTTCTTTTTCTTCCTTTTTCTTCTTTTTTTCTTTTTTCTTTTTTTTCTTCTTTTTTTTTTTGATCAACTTTTTAGAAGGTCTCAAGACGCCCTTTGCGAGTTTTCCTCTTGATTTCCTTGAGAAATTCTTGTGGACGAATTCTTCTCGACATAAGTTTGTATCACCCATTTTGACACGTTTGATTAGGATGGATACTCTCAACAATTCTTGATTCTATTGAGGCTTGAAGGGAGAGATATCGATCCATAAACCCATGAGGAAGGGGTTGCCCCAGCAGCAATCCTAGCTGTCGTTTGACTCGCCCTATACAAAAAGATGGTTCAATGATTCCTAACAGATAAGAACGAAGTTGCTGCCATTATCCTTCAACTTGGAAAGCTGAGGTACATAAGTTGCTCCCAGAGCAGTCGTCCCACCATGGATCGATGATGTCTCTTAAGCGTCCTCAATCCTTACAAATTTCTCCAACTGTGAGGCTGCCAGAGCATATAGGAACAACTACAGGTGTGGCAGTGTTGCTCATTTGATATTCATATACTAGAGAATGAACTATCTCTTGTAGATCATTAGCCAAAACCCGATCTGATCTAAGAGAACATGATAGTGAATATGCCTCTCGGTTCCAATTATTCCAGCATGGGCTCAAAGATAGAAGTCATTGTTCTTAGGATGACAGACTTCGTTGTCTATAACAGTTTCAGGCGGGACATTGTCAAGAAATCTCTGCTGGCAAAACTTAGTATGATGGTTTTTCTGTACCATAACGACCATGAACTTGGGGTTCCCATTTTTGTCACGGAACTTGATCACGTTTTTTGTTCAAAACTTGATTGAGCTGAGACTTGCTAACTTGATCCTTAGAAATAATGAGCTGATCAGGCTTCCTCTTTCCTGAATTTGTATAGAAGTCTTCCCTCATGATACCTTCATCCACTGGTTTGAAAGGAAAATCTATCATTTCAAGCTTTAGAGACTGTGTACGGACTGATGCCTTTGAGATCGTAGGGATTTGAAGGCGTTTGCTTCAACGTCAGCGTAGAGAGTAAGTGGTAGATTCTTATACCAATTTTTACCAGTCTCGGTCATCTTCTTCAATTTATTTCTTCTTCTTTTTCTTTTCTTTTGGCAACCTTTGTTGTGTAGCGCCTTATCTGCCGACTTTTGACATTGTGCAGCTGGATATGATCTTTTCTTTTCTTTTCTTCTCTCTTTTTTTTTTTTTTGAATTCAAACTCGAATTTAGATGCGGCTTAGAATTTAGACCGTTTACTTTGACCCAAGAAGTGACCTTACTCTCTTGGTGAAGTAATTGATCATCAGGAAGGTGACTTAAAGTCGGTGAAACTGGCCTAGTGATGTCCGTGCCCCTCATGGAGAGTCTTCAAAGGAACATGAGTCTTATCTCCCTCAATTTGACCTTTACGACACATTAATGTAGTCTTTTTTCATGGTGGGCTAGCAATATCTTAACCTTCTGATCGGCCTGGCTATTGTAAAACCACTGGCCTGTGTCCTACGACTGTCCTTGCGGACTTCTTTTGCAATTTTAGTGTACCCGCGTCTCGGTAGCCTAGGCCCGTCTTGATATGGTTGTGCGAGGACACGTTTGAAATGTTTCAAAGATATCTCGCCTTTTTGGTAGTGAGCTAGGCTTCAATCCTTGTTTGCTCGCGATATCCACTGATCTTGTGGGATTCATTTTCATCTTGTTCTACGTTCCTTAACAAATCAGAAGATAGGTCGCAGTCTTTGTCATCTTCAATGTCCTGAGACTGCCCTAAGCACACATTTCGCTCTAAAGGAGATTCCAGTTTAGTAACAGTGTTGCTCATGTTATTGATATCTGGAGACCTTTTTGAGGGTACAGAGGAAGGATTCAAAGAATAAATAGATTTATGAATGATTATTTATGTGTCATGATAGATTTTAGACAAAAGCCTATTTTCACAAAAGGATTCTTACTGTCTCTAGGCTTAAAGCAGTGGGTATTACCCTAAGTTAGCTCTAAAAAAGACAGACTTCTTCCACAGTCCTATTGTTCACAAAACTCCCAGGCATGTAAGGGCAAATGCTTGGTAAATTTCATTCCTTCGTCACTACGTTCACATTCCCTTTAGCATGGTCAGGGAATGGATTTTTGGTCACATTGCTAGCATTATCAAATCGCAGAATGCCCGTATCAATGAGTCCTTGGACCTGTCTTTTAAAGGCGAGGCAGTCCTCAATTGAATGTCCTGTATTTCCCGCATGGTATTCGCATCGAGCGTTCGAATCGTACCACTTAGGATATGGGGGCTGCAACGGTTTTATATAAACTGGGGACATCATGTGCGCATCATATAGCATTGGAATTGGCGTAAATGGGAGCCTTTCAGTTCTTGATCTAGCATTGGATCCTTGCTTTTGAGGACCCTGATGGCTAGGGGTTGTCACTCTTGACTGGCCTATAGTAACCAGTTTCATCCCACTTTCCTTTCTCTTTATTGTCCTCGAATTGTCATCTCGGGAGCTCCAATCTTGCTTTTTAAAGGCTCCGCACTGTTTCAGGCGCTCTATATTGGCCGTCTTTGTCTCTTTAGTGACGATAAGGTTCTCTGGATTACTTTTCAGATAGGGACCTGAGCCTGCTGAAAAGTTCGCTGGTGCCGACATACTGGCCTGATGTTGTTGGAGTCTAGTAGCAATGGGTATCCCTTGTGCAGGTGCGTCTGATTGAGTCTGGCCACTTATTGGGGTGAACCTTGGGGCATAAACGATGTCTTCGTTTTCATCCTCGCTATGGTCCACTGGGATTTTTCTCCTTTCGAGCCCTTCAGCTAATAACTGTTTAAACTGGCTAATCATCTGTCTTTGGAGCTCTACCATCTGGTTCTGCATATCCTGCTGAATCCTGAATAACTGCTCTTGCATCTGTATTTGCCTATGCTCTATCCGTTCTAACCTTCGTTCCATGGCTCTTAGGTCAACTGAAATAATTTTATCTAATTAGGGTCGTTTCGTAAAAATCTAGTGCAAGTGATGCAATGCAATGCGAATGATGCAATGCAAAGGCATGAAATGCAAATGCAAATGAATGCAAGAAAGGAAGCGTCGACCTTATATTCAGTTCCATTAGAAGAATTTTTTCTAGGGAACAGATTTCTTCACATAAAATGGATCACGTATACGGTCTTGCCCTCATAGTCCAAGCGAAGATGCCGATCTTTTCTTCATGTCTGAATACTATGGTCGACTCTCGTAAATTTACTAAAGGTGTCTTCATCAGTGCCTTTTGTTTGGCCCGGGCCGCAACTCGTTGTTCACTCTTCCTCGTGATGCTTGCTAGCTCCTTTAAGAAAGTCGAGACGTGACAGCTCTTGCATAATCTTCAACAATTTGAATCTTTCGGGCAAAATCTTGCATTCCTTTGCGAGCTATCATCCTTCCTCCATTGTGCTCACTTGGGCCATATCGGGGCAACCGCATTATAATCCACTTTATCAAGAAATTCGTCCCCTTATGACGAACTCCCCTATTTAGGAATCGAATATGAATCAACACCTCTTTTCTATAACGATGCGATGTAATGTAAATGCATGAATACAAAAAAGGTGTCGATCTCAATTCAGTTTCTTTTAGAGAACCTTTTTTTGAAAAATAAAATCCTTTACACAAAACGGGCTTCCAATACGTTTGCCCCAACGTTCAAAGTCTTAACAAAGCAAATTTTTGACCAAGATCATATTGTAGGTCACATTAATGCTTAATGTGCTCAAATTAAGCTATGTCTTCACCCATGAGGGTACTCCTACAGCCAAGGACACCTTCTCTAATGTCTGTGAAGTTGTTCTAATCATCTTGAGAGATTGGCGAACAAATAGACATCTCTGTTTCACAGTGCGCTACCTTTAAAAGATATCCAACACCTTCAATTGCTTCTTGAGAGTCTTCAGATTCTCGCTCACATAGAACATTTTGAAATGCTTGCAGGGGTATCTTCGCAGCATAGCTAACCTCCACCTTAAAAGTCCCTGAACGATGCACTTTCTTTGATCTCCTTCTTCTACGGTCATTTGGGCCGTCTAGGTCATCAGGGTTTGCATTTTCAAAGGTGCGCTATCCTAAAATGCCACGGTAAACTCAAGCTTGCCGTTTGATAATGATCTTATAGTAAATGAGCTTTTTTTCACCATCTTAGGAAAAATTCTTTCCAACCAACTTGATTTTGTAGGTCCCATGCACTCCGTCAATTATTTCCCTTCTGACACCCTTACCATTCATAGGGTAACCACCCTCGTATGAAAAGGAGATGCTGTGATGGTGTAAGTGTCCATCAGTACTTCCCATTTCAATCATCTTTGTGTTTGTAGAACCATCGCTTGGCTACGTTACTCTATTGATCCTATATTGTCTTCGCCTTCCGAAGAATATTTTGTGCCGCATCGATGCAAGTGTAATTCCCTAATTCTGATATATATCCTTCAACTAGACAATCTCTTTTTCCTAGTTGTGTTTCCTTTGACCGTTTACGGATGATCGCATTGTTTCCCACTTTATCAAAGATCTCGTTTTTCAAAACAAAACTCTCTAAATTAGAAATTGAACGTGATTCGATACCTTCTAAATGCGACATGATATGCAAATTATAGAAAACACAAGAAAAACATAGAATGTCAGTACAATGTGTAAAATGAAATTCAGAACAGAGAAACAATCAAGAACCTATCAGGGTAACCACTAAAGTTCGACGTGGCTCTACCTAGGGTGGGCTCCTAAGGATTCTTTATATGAGGTTTCGTTCTAGAGTAAGGGTACCTGAACCAGCGGATTCCTCGATCTTCACCCATTATAGGCTCATTTAGATCGAGTTCGGTTCAGGGGAACACATTTCCCTAAGGCTGCACGGAGATGAAATCTCACGAAGCACATAGATACGAATGTGTTCCGGAAGCGTTTCACTATCCTACACGGAGGTGAAAACCTCACGAAGGAGTAGCTTCTTGCTCCTACTTAAAAGGTGTGACCCGGCGGTCATGCAATGCAATGCACAAGTATACAAAAATATCGAAACATAGAAAGGAAATATGAACAAAATAATGATCGCAAAATTTCAAATCGGATGAAATACAAAAGAGGGATCGTATATCAAAATCAAAATTTTAATTTTCGACAAAAAAGACAAAAGTTAATCAACTTGAGGCCTGACTCGCAAACTTGGGTCCCCAGTGGAGTCGCCAAGCTGTCGAAACCATTTTTTTGAAAATTAGGTGAAATCGACTTTGGGTTTTAAAAATGGAGTCGCCACCGACCTTTTTTCAAGGTGCGATCGGATCACCTAAAATCATTTTAATAAAACATTTTGAGTTATTAAAACAATTAATTTTGGTCTACGAAAATCAAAGAACGGGCTCGGGAGTCGGTTACGCACGAGGAAGGATTAGCACCCTCGGTACGCCCAAAATTGGTACCTGATTGATTAATTAGTATCTTAGTGTCGAATGTTTGAAAACTTGGAAGAATTTAAAATACGATCCCTTTTATTAAAACCTTTGAATATATCGGAGTAGAAAAACGAGGCTCGCTTATTTCGAAGGAATAAGAATACCGAACCCAGTAAGTTAGGATGCGACATCTATTCCTTGAAGTTAAGCCCGCCTTTTTTTGCTTAAGAAGTTTATTTATTTAAATCCAAAAGGATATTTAATTATTTTGATCCGAATGAAAGACCGGGACCCAGTAAGTTAGGGCTCGATCTTTCAAAGTCTCAAAACATAAAATATTGCCTTGATTTTGAAATTCTTATTTCGGAACAAAGAGCGCCACATTCAGTAAGTTAGGACGTGGCATTTTAAGGTCTCGAGAATAAAACTTTATTTGAAAACTCACGCGTTTTGGTTTTGAAAGTGATACTCGATCATTTGGGTTTAATGAGAAGAATCGAAACCTAGTGAGTTAAGGCTTGATTTTCTCGAAGTTCCCAAACTCGAGTTATATTTTGGAAAATACCTTTAGACAAAAATTTGTACTAAAATGACATTAAATGCGATTTTTTGAAAGGCAAGCATACAAAGCAAAGAAATACGCCATGAACAACATATACTACATCAATTAATCATGATAACTGATAAATATAAAACAAATGCACATCATAGAAATACTTGCACAACACATCATCATATACAAATAATAATATTAACATTTAAAGATTAAATCAAATTTAGAAGAAATTTAAAGCAAGTTAAAACGAATGAAATTTGACTAGTTTGTAACAAATATGAATGAATAATTATGAAAAAAGTTTAAGGCCCCAAGAATTCGAATGAAAATTTTAAATAAACAACATATCATTAAGAAAGTTTTTAAATTAAAGGAATTATACGTATATACACATATATTAAAAATAATAATGACATATAAAAAAATAATTATTAATACAATATATAAATATATATACGTAAATATGAAGAAAAATATATAAGATACATGTATAATATGTATATAAGAATATAGCGTATATAAAGAATATGACTTGACAATAGATATAATATACAACATATATATAAGTATTAAAAACATATATAAAATAATGTAAAAATATATACAAAATAAATATATAAGAGTATAGTGTATGAAATATAATTTTAAAATACATAGACGCAATATATACAACATATACCATGATACATAAAATAACACAAAAGCCTATATATAACTATAACATTAAGAAATATGTGTATCGATACAATATATATATTCAATGTGTAGTAGAGAAAATAAAATATATAATATATATTAGTAATAATAATGATATAATTAAGTATTAGAAAACCATATGAATAAATAAACATAGTAACCATTGAGGATCAAAGTGAGATTAGATAAAATTTAGAGTAAAAAGTTAAAAAAAAAAAAAAATAGAAAGAAAAGGGTGACCAGAGACTAAAACAGAACGCACTTAAACTCTTAAGGACCAAAAGGGACAATAATCCAAGTCTCCTATGCTGCTGCGTTTCGTTAGTCATGTCACGGACCAAATCAAAATAGAAATAAAAATAAAAGAGAAGATTTATAAAACAAAAAAAAGAACAGAGTAGGGAGAAATCAAGAAAAGTAGAAAACGTGGGAGGACCCGTGGGATAAATATCCCACGCAAGGCAAAACACGCGGGTCAAGGCCTGCGTGAGTCGGGTCAAACGGGCTACCCCCAAACGACGCCGTTTTGGGCGTGTTGGGGGTTCTTCAAAACGGCATCGTTTCGTTTAGCACGTTAAACTCCAGATTTTCTAAAATTTTTTCATTTACTGATCCGAATAATAAAAAAAAAAATTAAAACTCTCTAGAATCCTCTCATCTCCCTCTCGACTCTCTTCCGGCGATCGAGTTTCCTAGGTCCACCGTGCCACCACTATATCCGGTGACCGGCAGACCATGAGGGTAGGCGTTTGGCCTCGTTTTGAACACCCTTTGAGAGCCATAACACCGAAACACGAATCCACCGAAGGGAAGGGGGCTCTCGGTTCATTCTAGACCCGATTCCGACGATTGAGAGGAACGCCGACGACAGAAAGGTAACCCTCTCCTTTCCCTTTTACTTCTTTATTATTTTGCTTTAAAAAACGATTAATAGATAAAGAAAATCAACAGAACAAAAATAAATAAGAAAATTGAATCCATGAGAGGGTTAAAATCAACCTTTAAAACCTCTATTCTCTGTTAGATCTCTAATATTCGTGTACAAGAAATGGGGATTTCTTTTATTTACAAAAAGTTTCTAGCTTCTGTTTCTAACCGAAGGAACTAGAGAAAATCTGAATCCCCCTCCCGTTTGCCCTCTGTTCTCGGGCTTTTTGTAGCTATTTTACAATGATTTTTTAAGACCTATCTTCTACTGTTTGGGTCTCTGCTTGCTGGTCTTGTTGCGTGTTTGCAGGTTTAAGGCGATGGGACGTGGAGTTGACGCGGAAGCTCTGGTGGTCGTACGGGGCCAGGCTGTCGGGGAGCTAGCATGCGGCGCTAGGCTCAAAGGGAGAGCTAGGGTTTCAGCCGAGTAGGGTTACGGGTTTGGGCTGGTGTTTAGGGTGGTAATGGGTTTGGGTCTTAATTGGGCCCCGGGTTTGGGCTTGTAACGGGTGTAAGAAGTGGGTCACCGGGTGGTGGTTTTAGGTTGCAAATTTTGGTTCAATTTGGGTCCGTTTAATGTACATAGACATTAAAAATTTGGGTTTTTATTTGTTTGCACATTCCCGGGCAAAATTGCCCTACTACACAGGGTATTGATGAACAGGACTGCGATCTCGGTCTTGGTCAATGGAGGTTCCACCTGAGCCGAGATGTCTCTCCACCTCTGCGCATATTGTCTAAAAGTTTCTGATGGCTTTTTCTCCATCATTTGTAGCGTCATGCGGTCGGGTACCATATCGGAGACGTGTTTGTACTGTTCGCAAAATGCCGCGGCTAGATCCTTCCAGGTTCGGACCTTTTCTCTACTGAGTTGGATGTACCAGCGGAGAGCTGATCCGGTCAAACTGTCCTGAAAACAATGTATGAGTAGTTTGTCTTCATTGACATAACCAGTCATTTTTCGGCAGAACATAACGAGATGTGCCTTCGGGCATCTCGAGCCATCATACTTTTCAAAATCCGGTGCTTTGAATTTTGGAGGGAGGACCAAATCAGGTACCAGACTAAGTTCTTTAGCGTTTAGCGCCGAGAAGACTTCAATGCCTTCTATCGCTTTAAGTCTTTCCTCCAGATTTCTATATCTTTCTTAGACTTCATGATCCTCTATCCTTAGCCTAGCGATTTCTGTAGGATCGTCTAGGTCTGGGACAGGTGGATCAATCGGAGCAGTTCCTGGGTTTGCCACAAATACTCCCTGTCCTACAGGAGGGGGTGTTACAGGCCGTTGTTCTACGCCCGCGGGTCCTCCCTGTGTGTATCCTCTATATGTCACGTGGGGCGGAGTAAACCCTGGAGGATAGGGCGGTTCTTGATCAAGATTCACAACTTCAGGGTTTTGTAGAGGTCCTTTCCCTTTGACTAGGGCCGACATCATTTCCATCATCTTGGCCAATTGGTCCTTCTGTTCAGTGGATTCTTCCCGAGACCTTATCATCAACTCTCTCGTCTCCTGTTGCGACCTGGCTAACTGTTCCTGTAATTCTTTCTGAATTCTCTCCATCCTTTCAATTCTTTCGTTAAACTCAGCCTCCATTGCTCTGGCTTGTCGACGTGTTCTATACGTATGGTGTGATTCCAGGTTTACAACGTCACAACTGCGCATTATACCATTCTACTCTTTAGCGAATGATCGTGGGATATGCAGTGAATGAATGAATGAATGAAAGAATGAATGTTAAATGTTAGTTATGAATGCACGTCAAATGTTAGTTATGAATGCACATGCAAAAATCGGTGTTGATTCCAGACAGCCCCTATCTAGGCATTTCATTAATCAAAAGAGTCTATTTACAAAACGTTTTTTCATCATTTGATTCAGCTTTCATACAAACTTCCTTGCTACATTGCCGTAATTCTTCACCCGTTCCAAGAATTCCGATATGCTCGATCTCTGTCTAGGCGGGAATTGGCAACTAAGAGTCTCCGCTTCATCCGCTATTTGCATTATGTGCATGGCTGCCGTACGAATCTCGTTGATCAAATATTTAAGATTCTCATCCTTTTCGCAGAGGGCATTTTCGTAGGCATGGATATCTCTATCATACTGACCCCTCTTCTCTTCCAAAGCTTCCAAGAGAGTATCTAGTTGTTGTTGTCGAGCTTGTAGTGTGTCTTCTAAATCCCGTATCATCTCTTTCAATTCTTGACGCTTAGCTCGACTAGTCATTAGTTCAACAGATGTAGCTTCATACTCGGCAGACTTCTTTCTTAACTCTATTACAGCCCGTGCAGCCTTTCCTTCTTCTTTCTTTGCTTTTCCTTTCCAAAATTCCATCCCACCTTTGACATTACTCAATTCCTCTTTCCATTCCGCTGACGACTTGCCCAGCCCGCTGTTCTTTATGGTGCCTCTTAACTTTTTATTTTCTAGATGAAGATCTCTTAAGTCGTTTCTTACGACCTCGGCTTCTTTTTGCACCTTCTCGGCCCTGGATCTTTCAATTTGAACATCGATCTTCAGCTGATAGTTTTCTTCCTGAAGGGTACTAAGATCCCGTAACATCTTGGTCTTTTCGCGTTCGAATTCTTGTCTCGCCATCTCTAGCTCGGATGGGATTTCTTTCGAGAAAAGATTCTGAAAGGCGTAATCTGCCGATGAGACTTGCAAACTACTCATCCGTTGCTTTCTCCATGCATCGTAGTCCTGGGTGATAGTGTCAGCATATAAAGCCAACTTCATCAGATGAATTCTTTTCCAAGCCTTTGCAGTGTCTCGGACTTTCTTCATATAACCTTCGCCCGCAAAAACAAACTCTGATTGAGCTAGACCACTGGTGGCGGGTATAATAATTTCTCACGCTTTTAATAAATAAGGCAATATGCCGATTTTAACATTATGCCCATGATTTCATTGCTATTGTTGGATGAATCACGATTGGCTCGTGTTAAAAACGGGATATCCTTCTCAGAAACAAAAACTTTAAAATACTCGTATTTTGATCGGATTACAACTAAATTTTAAATTGAACTCGTATTTTCGAAAAATTAAGACAACGCATGTTTGAAAGATACCAATTTTTGGGCGTCGCGGGGGTGCTAATACCTTCCCCGCGCGTAACTGACTCCCGGACCCTATTTTTCTCTGAACTTTAACGCGGACCTAAACTTAGCCTTTTTTTTATTCGAAAATTGATGTTTTATCAGGTGTCCGATCGCACCTAGAAGAAAAGATCGGTGGCGACTCCCTTGTTTTAATAGAATCAAAATCCATTTTCAGAATTTAAAATCGCCACAATTAGCGACCTAAGCTAAAAATTTTACGTCGCTACAGTATAAACTCCTTACTACTCAACCCAACAAAGATTAGAAATTTTTTCTTGCAATTTGTTCAAATATATATATGGTTTCTAAAATGTCTAAACTTATGGAGAAACTAGAAAGTTTCTAAATGGTTTCAGTTTCTGCTAATTGAATAGTTCCATTGCTATGAAACTCATAAACTTGATTAACAATTCAATTTAAAGTAATATAAGTAGCACAATGACTTTTCAATTGGGCTGGTTGGGTTGATTTGAATTTGGTTTGGGTTGAGTCAATTTAGATTTTAAAATTTTGGGTTATTTTGATTACTAAATTTTGGGTTCGGATCATTTAAAGTTATATTAATTTTGGGTTTGAATAATTCAAATTTAAGGATCAAGTTTTCATTTTGAACCATTACAGAATTGAACCACTTTGAGTTAATGTCAATCCAAGCTCAAATTAAATAGATTTTTAAATTTTATGATCAAATCAAATTGGATCGGATTTAAATTAAAATTTATCAAATTCAATTTATTGAATTCGAGTCAAAATAGAGAGATTTATTTTTCATAAAAAAGTTTGCTCTGTGTGTGTGACAATCCAAAATTCAGATGTGTAAGAGAACGGGAAATAACTTTTTTACCATCCTCATGTCAACAGCAATTTTACACTTCATGAATGGCAATGAGAATTGAGGGAAACAAGTTTACAAAATAACACTAATCTTCATGTCAATCACGGGGCCTGCTCGGCAATGGAGCAACGTGATCATCGGCAGGTGGCATTGACAACGGTGTTGGGATTGGAGACGTCCGACAAACGGGACACGTCGATTGCAACCGCAACCAATGGTCGACACACTCAAGATGAAATAAATGTCCACAATTAGGCAACATCCTAAGACTATCACTACCCTTATAATCATTCAAGCATATAGAACAACACGTATCCGTAGAACCTTTCTTCAATAGCTTAGCCTCGGAGTACATCAGTTTCGGGTAGCTTTTAATTGTTTCCTCATCAAGACCACCACCGTCGTCAACGAAAAAGCTTTCGGGATCGATCATGTCGCTATTTGACGGCGGGGCTTGCGGTGATTGAAGAGCCTTGCTACAAACGTAGGAAGCCAATGCGATCACTATCATAATCAAGAGGATTATGGCGGAAACTCCGATCGCATACCCGAATCTGCTCACCTCTTTGGAGTCGACAAATCCCGAGTCGGAATCTAACGAAGCGCTCATTTTTCATGGAATAGTGAAAGGAGAAGAAGGGAGGGGATTAATGGGGGATCAAAAGAGTGGTTTGGTCAGCCATGGTGGTTTCATGTTGTAAGGAAGCTAAAAGAAAACATTGAGAATAGGAGGGTAAAATCGACAATTCATTAGAATTAATTTATGTTTTGGATTATGGTTTATTAATTTGTCTGAAAGTTTTTGTAAGTCAAAGGTTCTGATTCTAATTTTAAAATACATACATCAATTCATACATTTTTATATTTTACCGTTTATATTCAGGATTCGTGATTGTTTTTTTCACATAATCTATCTTACCAGTGCACCCAATACTGATTGATTAATTCTTAATTTTTTAATGATATATAGTTGTATGATACATGTGTAATATATAATTTTATGTATTATTAGTATATTAAATGTGAACCCTCAATTTTATATGTTATTATTGAAAAAAATATATATTATTTTTTTAATGCTAAGATTGTTTAATAGAAGACTTTGGATAAGGAAACTAAAATTTAATCGAAAAAGTGGTTAGCAGTTAGTTTTCAACTACCGTTCATATTCTATAATTTCATTTAATTATGGAAATGATATAGTTGATTTTGATTTATTCAATTGATGAAATGGCATCTAATTATTGTTCTTGAGTTTATGAATTTTGAATATCATAAACACAAATAATATGAGATAAGTTGCAAAGCGAAAATTGATAGGTTGATCAAAATTATGTTTTCAAGTGATTCAAAAATTTCAATCTTGGCTGCAGGAAATTCGACAATTCTTCTTCATATAATTTCTTTACCAAAGTCGAATATGATTCTAAGTTAGTATAAAAGTAAATTTACATTTTTACTCTCTAAAATTTATTCTTTAATTTTGGTCCTTCCAGAAAGTTTTATGGTTACGCCCTCGTGACAAGCTATATTGGATTCTGATACTCATGATAACTTTTTAGTTTGGAGAAACAATTTTTTTCAATCCGTAATGATCTAGCTAGGGTCTCGATTAATTAACCATAGTTAAGATCAAGTGAGATATGCCTCCAATATCACTTGAACTGGTGGATTCTCTTTAAATTACTCATTTTTTTTTTTTGTTTAACAATAAGAAGACATGATCGAATTTATTGATGTGTATTAATTTATATAGACAAAACATCAAATACAAACTTGGTGGATCATTGTATTATAAGTTGTCGAGCAATTAATCCCATTGTTATATAAGTGAACAATTTAATATTGAAGAAAAGAGTTGAAATTGATAAATTAAAATAACTTATAAAATTTAAAAAAATACTAACTTGTTATCAAGGGAAAATCTAATTTTTTTTAAGGGGGTCGAAATTGTATTATAAATTGTTTGTGAGTTTAAAGTGTAATTTTATTTTGTATTCACTTATGATTTCATCCCTTTGAAAGGACTATATAGAATTTGGGGGGGAGTACAATTTTACCACATAATAACTTTTAATTCTATCATTTACTAGGGGATTAAAAAACAAGTTTTCCATTTGAAGAGGCCAAAGCTCTTGCCTGCCCCTCTAAATTTGCTGTTGCCTCCCATCCCTATATCGTTCCCAAAGGCACCAAATATAGTGCTGCTTCCGATAGTACTTACACGAGGCAACCCATTTTCAATTGCACCACTACTGAAAGGCTTAAAACCTAGCAGTTGCTGCCCCATATCGGTGGTAGTTCCTCTTAAATATCCATATAAAGGCACCCCCATGTCGGATTTGCCACCAAGTGTATGTCCTGGCAACAACCCTAGGTTGTCTTGAGCCACAATATCACCAAAAGTATGTTCATTATTGTTAAAAATATTGGTAAATCATTTATCCAACATCAGTGGCTTGTGTTTGCAGCCAATTGTTTGAGTCATCGGGTCTCCGTGAGGGAGTCCATGAAAGAACTCGATACGTTTCTGTATCTCTTCCATCTTCTCCTCCACCAACCATATTACCCCATGAAGTTCACCATTGTTGAACTCATCAAACCTTTTCCCTTGCTCAAATTGATGCATCAAATGGTCCATTTCAACTTCATTGTTCCTCCATTGTAGCTTCCTTAGCTACTTAATCTGTTGTAATTTGATACGTCAAATTAGGCTCTCTAATACACTTGAGTAGCTTATTCTTAAAAAGTTTACATGTCTTTTGTTAATTTTTAGTTCTAAGCACTAATAAACGTTTTAAATTAATTTTTACACCATTTTGAGACCCAGATTGGCCAATCGTGCCATGGGGAACCTAACAATGTGATTGAGTGGTTTAGGAAGTCAATGGTGGCCCAAGATCAAAGAAATCCCCTCTAAGAAGGAGGTATCGTGACACTAGGGCCATTGAAGTTGTGATACCCTTGACAGTGATAAAATGAAGAGAATTTAGGCCAACTATAGTGACATCGTGATACCGAATAATGGGTATTGCGATATTGAGACCCCAAAGACTCCCAATCTCAAGACTGTTGTGGCCATCGCAAATGCCGCTACTTGACGGGTGAAAAAACTACAGAGGTAATTTTATGTCCAGCAAGCTTAAGTCTATTTTTCACTTAAGGGAAAAATGATCAATGTTAAGTTAAATACTAGTAGGCTATAAATACATCTCTATAGGCCTTTCATTTCAAATTTTGTTGGTTGGTAGTTTCCTTTAGTTTTCCATAGCTTTAGGGTTAGATTTCTTTTCTTTTTCTTTTCTTTTCATTTTTAGATCAAATTTTCTCTGTTCTTTTTAGATTAGATTTTATTTTTGTTGTTTTTTTTCTTCTTTATTGTTAAAGACTCTTGTAAATGAAGATGGATCAAATATTAAGGTGTCATTGGTTCCACATCTAAATAAACATTTTGTACCGTTCTCTTTTTATTGTGCATAACAATTGTTTGATAAAATCTCTATTTGGGCGTTAACCTTTATCATGTGCTAAATTGTTTGATGGTTGGTTGATTGGTTATTTGTTAGTTTAAGTTAATGTTTATGCTTGATTAATTGGTTATTTGATTATATAAAAATGCTTAGTACACTAAAATTGACGTGTCTAGTGAAAAAAACTAGATAAATGAGACCGAGAGGAGAGTTTATGATTCAATAGTTCAATATAATTGTGCCAAATAGTGAAATCGAAAGGAGATCTATATATCTAGGTGAGACCGAGAGGAGATTTCTAGCTAAGAATGACAATAAATATAATTGATATAGGTTTATTACCTTAGTTAGCAATTAACAAATCAACCGACCATCTTTTGGGTTTGATAGTTTAAACAATTTTTTTTACACAATCGATAGTTTAAATTTAGTTTTTAAACAATTTTTTTTGGAATTTACACTAATAATTTCTGATTCGGTTCGATTAGTAATTGTTTAAATTTTAATTAACTTGATAAACACATTTATCGACAATCATTTGGCTTCGATCCTTGAAATGCTCTAGTGTTCCATTGAGAGTACAAATATTACAACTGATACTGTCTGCTTCTAGTTAAAACTGCACATTTAAACTATTTTATAAATTTGTTTGTTTTTCTATGCACGCATGCACGTGGTCACTGCTCTTTGGATTGAGTGATCCTTTCTTTGAGGTAGGTTTCCTAGTTTACCATCTTCTTCAACTGCCCTAACTTGTGCGTCTTCTTGTACTCATCGAGTTTTTGTTGCACCTCGTCGTGTGGCGACCATACAATCAACTCACTTTCATCAGGACTATAGATTACATGATAAGTATTACCACCATAAAAAATGGTCAACTCACTCATCTTTTTCATTAACCCTAACCTCCTTTTCTTGAGACAGGCTCTTCTAGCACTATTATTTGGTATCCTTGCAAGCATGACCTTTTGAAAGAAGATATTGTAGGGTTTGCTTTTGAATGGAGTGGCGGATGAGTTGTTTAAATAGTGAAGGGAATGGAGGGAATTTTTGGGTTAATTTTTGAGAAAGATGCATGCACTTTACATATTAAGAAAGTCCACTTGTCAAGATTTTTTGAAATAAATGTGGGGATATGGTTGGCGAGATTTTACAAGGGGCGACATGTAAGAGAATCCATGCCTTTAAAAATTTTATTTAGGCATCCAAACTTTTTAGCAAATTCTAACTAATTTTTTAAATTTTTTTAAAAGTTTAGTTAAACCCTCTAAAATTATACTCATTAATTGTCTTAAAATTTTTAAAATTTTGATTCTGTAAAATTTAATTTTTACTTTTTGGTCCTCCAAGAAAATGTTATGGTTTCATCCATATATGTGACAAGCCATATTAGATCTTGATACTCAAGGTAACTTTTTGGTTCGGAGAAAAATTCTTACTCAATCCATAATGATCTAGCTAGAGTCTTGATTAGTTAACCATAGTTAAGATCAAGTGAGATATGTCTCCAATATCACTTGAAGTGGCGGATTCTCTTTGGATCACTCATACATTTTCTTTGCTCAATAATAAGAAGACATGATCTAATTTATTGATGTGTATCAATTTATATAGACAATATATCAAATACAAACTTGGTGGATCATTGTATTATAAGTTGTTGAGAAATTAATCCAAAATATTTTTATTTTGGGGGCTAAAATACAATTTTACCACATAGTAACTTTTAATTCTATCATTTATTAGGAGACTAAAAATCAAATTTTCCATTTGAGGGGGCCACAGCCCTTACCTACTCCACTAAATTCGTCCTTGCCTCCTATCCATATATCGTTCCCAGAGGCACCAAATATACTGCTGCTTTCGATAGTACACACATGAGGCAACCCCATTTTAATTGCACCACCGCCAAAAGGCTTAAAACCCAATAGTTCAACTTTTTTGTTGAGCTCATATTATCCCATGAAGTTCGCCATTTTCGAACTCATCAACTCCTTTCCCTTACTCCATTTGTAGCATCAAATGGACCATGTCAACTTCTTTGTTCCTCCTTAGTTACTTCCATAGCTGCTTGATCTACCATAATTTGGTACGTTAAATTAGGCTCTCTAATACACTTGAGGAGCTTGTTCTTAAGCAGTTTACATGTCTTTTATTTTTTTTTAGTTCTAGACATTACTAAAAGTTTAGTTTTAGTTTTTACACCATTTTTAGACACAAATTAGCCAATCGTGCCATGGGGAACCGAACGATGTGCCATGGGGAACCGAACGATGTGCCATAGGGAACCGAACGATGTGATTGAGTTGTGTAGAGAGTCAAGGATGGCCCAAAACCAAAGAAATCATCTCTAGGAAAGGGGTACCAGGACAATGAGGCCATGGAAGTCATGATGCCCCCTAAAAATGCTAAAATGAAGAGAATTGAGGCTATCTACAGTAAAACCACGATACTGAGACCCCCAAAACTCCAAATCTCAAGGCTATTGTGGGTATCGTGCAACCATTGTCTAGCTGGTGAAAAAATAGCAGGGAAAATTTTATGTCCAACAAGCTTAAGTCTATTTTTCACTTCAGTGCAAAATGATCAATGTTAGGTTAAATGTTAATAGGCTATAAATATAATTTTATAATCCATTCATTTTAGATTTTGTTGGCTGGTAGTTTCTTTTAGTTTTCCATAGTTTTAGGATTAGATGCCCTTTCTTTTCATTTTTAGATTAGATTTTCTCTTTTTCTTTTTAGATTAGATTTTATTTTTTGCTTTGTTTCTTTCTTTTTTTTTTTTTTTTGTTAAAGACTATTGTAAATGAAGATAGATCAACCCTTTGAGTGCCATTGGTTCCACATCTAAATGAGCATTTCGTACCCTTCTCTTTATATTGTGCATATCAATTGTTCGATGAAATGCCTATTTGAGTGCTAAGTTTTATCACGTGCTAAATTCTTTGATGGTTGGTTGATTCGTTATTTGTTAATTTAAGTTAATGTTTATGCTTGATTAATTGGTTGTTTGATTATATTGAAATGCTTAATAAACTAGAATTGATGCCTCTACTGAAAAATCTAGATAAATGAGACCAAGAGCAGAGTTTATCATTAGATAGTTCGATATAATTGTGCCAAATAGTGAGACCGGAAGGAGATCTATATGCCTAGGTGATACTGAGAGGAGAGCTTAAGAGGTATCTTTTAGTTTAAGATGAAACCAATAGGAGATTTCTAGCTAAGAGTGACAATCACTATAATAGATATAAGTTTATTACCTTAGCAAGCAATTAACAAATCAACCAACCATCATCTTATCATTTACATTGTCCAAAGCAATAGGGAAGAAAATTAGATTAGTTAGTTTGATTGATAGTTTAAATTTAGTTTTTAAACAATTTTTTTTGGAATTTGCACTAATAATTTCCGATTCAGTTCGATTAGTAATTGTTTAATTTTTAATTAAATTGATAAACACATTTATAAATACTTCGGGTTTGATCATTGGAATGCTCTAGTGTTCCATTAAGAGTACAAACATTACAATTGACACCGTTTGCTTCCAGTTAAAACCGCACATTTAAACTATTTTATAATTTTTTTTTATTTTTCTCTGCATGCTTGCATGTGGTCACTGCTCTTTGGCTTTGGTGATCCTTTCTTTGAGGTAGGTTTCCTTGTTTACCATCTTCTTTGAACAATCTAACTTGGGCGTTTTCTTGTATTCATCGAGTATTTGTTGCACCTCGTCGTGTGTCAGCCATAACATTGGCTCACTTTCATCAGGTCTATAGATTTCACGATAAACATGACCACCATAATGAATGATCAAGTCACTCGTTTTTTCATTACCCCTAACCTCTTTTCCTTGAGACTGGCTTTGTTAATCCTTTCTTTGAGGTAGGTTTCCTTGTTTACCATCTTCTTCGAATGATCTAACTTGGGCGTCTTCCTGTACTAATCGAGTATTTGTTGCACCTTGTCATGTGACGATCATATCATTGGCTCACCTTTATCAAGTCTATTGATTACATGATAAACATGACCACCATAATGAATGATCAACTCACTCAGTTTTTCATTAATCTTAAGCTCCTTTTCTTGAGACTGGCTCTTCTAACATTATCATTCGATATCCCTGCAAGCGTGACCTTTTTTCTTCTCATTGTTTTAGGATTCAGCAAAAACCCTAATTTCAATAGAGGATATATGGAGAAGATATTGTAGGGTTTGCTTTTGAATGGAGTGGCCGATGAGTTGTTTAAATAGCGAAGGGAATGAAGGTTTTGGAGGGAACTTTTGGGTTAATTTTTGAGAAAGATGCATGCACCTTACATATTAAGAAAGTCCAGTTGTCAAGATTTTTTTGAAATAAATGTGGGGATAAGGTTGGTGAGATTTTACAAGGGGCAACACGTAAGAGGATCCTTGTCTTTTTAAATATTATTTTCGCCCCCCAAAATTTTTGCAAATTTTAATTAATTTTTAAAAAAATAAAAAGTTTAGTTAGACCCTCTAAAATTTTACTCATTAATTTTCTTAAAATTTCTAAAATTTTGATTCTGTAAAATTTAATTTTTACTTTTTGGTCCTCCAAGAAAATTTTATGGTTTCATCCATGTATGTTACAAGCCATATTAGATCTTGATACTCATGGTAACTTTTTGGCTTGGAGAAAAATTCTTACTCAATCCATAATGATCTAGCTAGAGTCTTGATTAGTTAACCATAGTTAAGATCAAGTGAGATATGCCTCCAATATCACTTGAAGTGGTGGATTCTCTTTGGATAACTCATACATTTTTTTTTGTTCAATAGTAAGAAGAAAAGACCTATGTACAGGCCCAAAATTGCCCGGCCCATTATGAACAAAAATAAGACCAATAAATTTTTAATGTCTCGAAGTCCATGGCCCAAATTACATAACTTAAAGCTAAATATTCAACAAACCCAATACATTACAGCCCAAAATAATAAAATTTAGACCCAAAATAAATTAAACCCCAAAACCCAAATACCTAATAAACCTACCCAAACCCACATTACAAACCCAATTACATCATCCAAGCAGAAATAAAGCTAAATAAAACAGCCCAATGATCAGGCCCAATAGCAAAGAGGCCCAAATGGCCCGGGCAGTTTGAAGCTTCTGGAAACCCTAAGCTTCCCTTTGCACCGCAGCTCTCACGAGCGGCCTCTTCCTCCCATGCGCACCATTGTTCCAGCAACCACCTCCAGCTGGCTACCTGCAACAGAAATCAGCAATAACAAATCACAAGCAAATGATAACAAATCAATAGCAGAGAAATAACATAAAATATAAAAGATGATTTTGTATTTTCATTTGTTTTCATTTTTTCGTTTCGCCTATATAAGGCTGATTTTAAGCATTGTAAAGTTTACTTACGGATACTAAATACTCACGCAGAGAAATACAAATACAAACCGGTTTTCTTTGAAGGTGATTAAAGTTTTTTTTTTCTTCTTCTTTCCTTCTACTATTTCCGTTCTTTGCTCTTCTATTTTGATTTTGCATGTGAAAAAAAGGGGAGAGTCTTACCTTTGTGATAGCCCCGTTGAATCCTTATTCTCTTCGCCGAAATCAAAGGGTGATAGGGATTTTGAGTTCAAATCGGGCTTTACTTCGTTACCCGCTATCGATTATAGTGGCAATATGGAGAGGACGGAACGAGAATCAGCCGAATAGGAGAGGGATTGAGAGAGTTAGCATTTTTCGTAATGGCCGAGTGTTTTTTTTTGGGTTTATTTGGGCCTTTTATGCAGCTGTGAAACGACGTCGTTTGAGGCCTGGTTCAGTGGCCTCAAAACAACGTCATATAAGCCCTGATCCGATTCGACCCGATTCGATACCCATGAGGATCCGCGCGTTTTGCTTAGAGAGGATATTTTTGCGATTAGTCCCTCAGTTTGCGCTGTCCTATGATTGGGCCCTATTTCAATTTGCTTATTTCTTAATTTGTCCCTGAAATTTGAGCACTGTTTCAAATGGGTTCGCGTTTAAACGCCTCGTTTTGGGATTTAGTTTATTTTCATTTTCAACCCTCTTGGATTTGCGCGCTTTGCATTTTGGTCCTCATTTCTGTTTCAATAGTTTAGTTTTTTATTAATTACCCCTTTTTCTTTAGTATTGGTTTCAATTGAGTCTCTCTTATTTTAATCTATGTAATTCTTTTGTTATTTTTAATTTATTTATTATTTTTTTGAAATTATTTTAACATACTATTTTAAATTATTTTATTCTCTACATCTTTTTAATTTATTATTTTTATACTTTCATTTACGTATATTTCTTTAAATTAATTTATTATAAATTTTTTTATTTTTATTTTAAGTTCTTTTATTCATCTTTTTGTTTTAAAAAATTTACATGATATTTATTTTAAATATTTTTATACATTATTATGTTATACATTATTATTCTTTTTTTATTGTTGATTTCACATTATTTCATGTATACAGTCTCTTTTAAATCTATTTATATTTATATATTTTATTTTAGATTTACTTATATATAATTTATTTCTTTTAAAAGACCATATTCTATTATATATTTTTTTACCGCAAACACTTTTATATATTATCATTTTTACATATATATATATATATATATATATATTATTTTTATTAAATTTTTAAATTTCATGTATATTATGTATTTAGATTAATATAGACTGTTTTGTATATTACCTATTTTGATTTTCTTCATATATAATATTATTTTAAACTTTTTTTATATATTAATACTTAATATTAATATTTTTTATCTTTATTTTTTTATTCTATTTCAAACTTGTACATACATTACTTGTTTTAAAACTTTTGTACATATAACTTACTGTTTGCATATTGATAATTTAAAATTGTCTTTCCCTCACATTATTTGTTAACTTTGATTTATGTTAATTTGTTTGGTATTTTCTTTTAAGTTTGTCTTTTAATTCATTTGTTCTGAATATTGATGCTTGTATTTGTATAGTGTATGATGTGTTGCCATTGTGTTATTTCTGTGTATTTTGTTTTATATTTTATAACTTTGCTTCTCTTTTTACATTATTGAATAGCGATTCAAATCCTAGCATGTTTTGATCAACTTTAGATTATTTCATTTTTTTAAACAAACTAAATAAATACATTTAGATTGGTTTTAAAATTGTTTTCAAAAGCCATTTAAAACAAGGCAATATTTATCATTTGGAAATTTGAAAAATTGTGCCCTAACGTGCTGGGTTTCGGTTTTTTGTTTGACCAAAATAGCTAAATACCCTTTTAAATCGCATGATTTGGAAATCATGAGATGATCTCAGTTTTGAGGTTTAAGATGTCATATCCTAGCGTGCTGGATGTGGTGTTTTATACCTTCGGAGCGAGAAAATCTTAAATTTCAACTCAAAGGGATCACATTTTAAATCTTTTCAAGTTTTCAGCGATAGGACATCATTTAATCAATTTGGTACAAATTTTGGGCGTACGAGGGTGCTAACCCTTCCTCGTATGTAACCGACTTCCGGACTCATTTTCTTGAAATTCGTAGACCAAAGTTGTTGTTTTAGTAAAACAAAACGTTTTATGAGGTGACTCAATCACACCTAAACAAAAGGGATTTGTGGCGACTCCATACCATTTTTTAAAGTCGATCCCCATTTTTTCAAAATAAAAATGATTTCGACAATCTAATTTATTGATGTGTATCAATTTATATAAACAATATATCAAATACAAACTTGGTGGATCAGTTTATTATAAGTTGTTGAGAAATTAATCCAAAATATTTTTATTTTGGGGGCCAAAGTAAATTTTTACCATATAGTAACTTTTAATTCTATCATTTATCCGGGGACTAAAAATCAAAATTTTCATTTGAGGGGACCAAAGCCTTTGCCTGGCCCGCTAAATTCCCCCTTGCTTCCCATCTTTATATCATTCCCAAAGGCACCAAATATATTGTTGCTTCCGATAATACTCACATGAGGCAACCCCATTTTAAATGCACCACCATCGGAAGGCTTAAAACCCAATAGTCCAACTTTTTTGTCGAACTCATATTATCCCATGAAGTTCACCATTTTTGAATTCATCAACTCCTTTCCCTTGCTACATTTGTAGCATCAGATGGACCATTTCAACTTCTTTGTTCCTCCTTTGTTACTTCCTTAGCTGTTTGATCTACCGTAATTTGGTACGTCAAATTAGGCTCTCTAATACACTTGAGGAGCTTATTCTTAAGCAGTTTACTTGTCTTTTTTTTTAGTTTTAAACATAAATAAAATTTTTGTTTTACTTTTTACACCATTTTGAGATATAAATTAGCCAATCATGCCATGGGGAACCGAACAATGTGATTGAGTTGTGTAGAGAGTCGAGGATGGCCCAAAATCGAAGAAATCACCTTTAGGAAGGAGGTATCATGGCACTGAGGCCATGGAAGTCGTGATGCCCCTGACAATGCAGAAATGAAGAGAATTGAGGCCATCTACAGTAAAATCACGATATCGAGATCCCCATGATTCCCAATCTTAATGCTGTTGTGGGTATCGTGATACCCAAGCCTGGGTATCACGCTACTGTTGTCTAACGGGTGAAAAAATAGCAAGAAAAATTTTATGTCCAACAAGCTTAAGTCTATTTTTCACTTTAGGGCAAAATGACCAATGTTAGGTTAAATGTTAATAGGCTATAAATAAAACTTTATAAGCCTTTCATTTTAGATTTTGTTGGCTGGTAGTTTCTTTTAGTTTTCCATAGTTTTAGGATTAGATGTCCTTTTTTTCATTTTTAGATTAGATTTTCTGTTTTCTTTTTAGATTATATTATATTTTTTTGTTTTGTTTCTTTTTTTCTTTGTTAAAGACTCTTGTAAATGAAGATGAATCAAACCTTTGGGTGTCATTGGTTCCACATCTAAATGAGCATTCCGTACCCTTCTCTTTATATTGTGCATATCAATTGTTTGATGAAATGTCTATTTGAGTGCTAAGTTTTATCACGTGCTAAATTCTTTGATGGTTGGTTGATTCGTTATTTGTTAGTTTATCATTAGATAGTTCGATAAATTTGTGCCAAATAGTAAGACCGAAAGGAGATCTATATGCCTAGGTGATACTGAGAGGAGAGCCTAGGAGGTATCTTTTATTTTAAGATGATACCAATAAGAGATTTCTAGCTAAGAGTGACAATCACTATAATTGATATAAGTTTATTACCTTAGCTAGCAATTAACAAATCAACCAACCATCATTTTATAATTTACATTGTCCAAAGCAATAGGGAAGAAAATTAGATTAGTTAGTTTAATCGATAGTTTAAATTTAATTTTTAAACAATTTTTTTTGGAATTTACACTAATAATTTTTTATTCGGTTCGATTAGTAATTGCTTAATTTTTAATTAAATTGATAAACACATTTATAGACAATCTTTTAGGCCGGATCCTTGGAATGCTCTAGTGTTAAATTGAGAGTACAAATATTACAACTAACATTGTCTGCTTCTAGTTAAAACCACACATTTAAACTATTTATAATTTTTTTTGTTTCTCTGCACGCGTGCATGTGGTCACTGCTTTTCGGCTTTGGTGATTCTTTCTTTGAGGTAGGTTTCCTTGTTTACCATCTTCTTCAAACGATCTAACTTGGGCGTCTTCCTGTACTCATCGAGTATTTGTTGCACCTCGTCGTGTGACAATCATATCATTGGCTCACCTTCATCAAGTCTATTGATTACATGATAAACATGACCACCATAATGAATGATCAACTCACTCGGTTTTTCATTAATCTTAAGCTCCTTTTCTTGAGACTGGCTGTTCTAACATTATCATTCGATATCCCTGCAAGCGTGACCTTTTTTCTTCTCATTGTTTTAGGATTCAGCAAAAACCCTAATTTCAATAGAGGATATATGGAAGAAGATATTGTAGGGTTTGCTTTTGAATGGAGTGGCCGATGAGTTGTTTAAATAGCGAAGGGAATGAAGGTTTTGGAGGGAACTTTTGGGTTAATTTTTGAGAAAGATGCATGCACCTTACATATTAAGAAAGTCCAGTTGTCAAGATTTTTTTGAAATAAATATGGGGATACGGTTGGTGAGATTTTACAAGGGGCAACACGTAAGAGAATCCTTATCTTTTTAAATATTATTTTGGCCTCCCAAAATTTTTGCAAATTTTAATTAATTTTTAAAAAAAAATTAAAAGTTTAGTTAGACCCTCTAAAATTTTACTCATTAATTTTCTTAAAATTTCTAAAATCTTGATCCTATAAAATTTAATTTTTACTTTTTGGTCCTCCAATAAAATTTTATGGTTTCATCCATGTATGTGACAAGCCATATTAGATCTTGATACTTATGGTAACTTTTTGGTTTGGAGAAAAATTCTTACTCAATCCATAATGATCTAGCTAGAGTCTTGATTAGTTAACCATAGTTAAGATCAAGTGAGATATGTCTCCAATATCACTTGAAGTGGCGGATTCTCTTTGGATCACTCGTACTTTTTTTTTTGTTCAACAATAAGAAGACATGATGTTATTTATTGATGTGTATCAATTTATATAGACAATATATCAAAAACAAACTTGGTGGATTATTGTATTATAAGTTGTTGATAAATTAATCCAAAATATTTTTATTTTGGGGGCCAAAGTATTTTACCACAGTAACTTTTATTTCTATCATTTATTAGGAGACTAAAATCAAATTTTCCATTTGAGGGGGCCAAAGCCCTTACCTACCCCACTAAATTCGCCCTTGCCTCCCATCCATATATCATTCCCAAAGGTACCGAATATACTACTACTTCAAATAGTACTCACATGACGGAACCCCATTTTAATTGCACCACTGTTGAAAGGCTTAAAACCCAACAATTCAACTTTTTTTGTCGAACTCATATTATCCCATGAAGTTCACCATTTTCGAACTCATGAACTCCTTTCCCTTGCTCCATTTGTAGCATCAAATGGACCATTTCAGCTTCTTTTCTTCTCCTTTGTTGCTTCCTTAGCTACTTGATCTGATGTAAATTGGTACATCAAATTAGGCTCTCTAATACACTTGAGGAGCTTATTCTTAAGTAGTTTACTTGTCTTTTTTTTTTTTTAGTTCTAAACATTAATAGAAGTTTAGTTTTAGTTTTTACACCATTTTGAGATATAAATTAGCCAATCATGCCATGGGGAATCGAACAATGTGATTGAGTTGTGTAGAGAGTCGAGGATGGCCTGAAATCGAAGAAATCACCTTTAGGAAGGAGGTAACGTGACATTGAGGCCATGGAAGTCGTGATGCCCTTGACAATGCAGAAATGAAGAGAATTAAGGCCATCTACAGTAAAATCACGATACTAAGACTCCCAAGACTCCCAATCTCAAGGTTGTTGTGGGTATCGAGATACCCAGGCCTGGGTATCGCGATATCGTTGTCTGACGGGTGAAAAAATAGCAGGGAAAATTTTATGTCCAACAAGCTTAAGTCTATTTTTCACTTAAGGGCAAAATGATCAATGTTACTTTAATGTTAGAAGGCTATAAATACAACTTTATAAGCCTTTCATTTTTGATTTTGTTGGCTGGTAGTTTCTTTTAGTTTTCCATAGTTTTAGGATTAGATGTCATTTCTTTTCATTTTTAGATTAGATTTTCTCTTTTCTTTTTTATATTAGATTTTATTTTATTTTTATTTTTGTTCATTTTTTAAAGACTCTTGTAAATGAAGATGGATCAAACCTTTGGGTGTCATTGGTTCCACATCTAAATGAGCATTTCATACCCTTCTCTTTATATTGTGCATATCAATTAATCGATGAAATGTCTATTTGGGTGCTAAGTTTTATCACATGCTAAATTCTTTGATGGTTGGTTGATTCGCTATTTGTTAATTTAAGTTAATGTTTATGTTTGATTAATTGGTTGTTTGATTATATTGAAATGCTTAAGAAACTAGAATTGATGCCTTTAGTGAAAAATCTAGATAAATGAGACTGAGAGGAGAGTTTATCATTAGATAGTTTGATATGATTGTGAATAGTGAGACCGAAAGGAGATCTATATGCTTACATGATACCGAGAGGAGAGCTTAGATGATATCTTTTAGTTTAAGATGAGACCTATAGGAGATTTCTAGCTAAGAGTGACAATCACTATAATTGATATAAGTTTATTACCTTAGCTAGCAATTAACAAATCAACCAACCATCATCCTATCATTTACATTGTCCAAAGCAATAGGGAAGAAAATTAGATTAGTTAGTTTGATTGATAGTTTAAATTTAGTTTTTAAATATTTTTTTTTTGGAATTTGCACTAATAGTTTTCTATTCGGTTCGATTAGTAATTGCTTAATTTTTAATTAACTTGATAAATACATTTATAAATCCTTTGGGTTCGATCATTGGAATGCTCTAGTGTTCCATTGAGAGTACAAACATTACAACTGACACGGTCCACTTCCAGTTAAAACCACACATTTGAACTATTTTATAAATTTTTTTGTTTTTCTCCGCATGCGTGCATGTGGTCACCGCTATTTGGCTTTGGTGATCGTTTCTTTAAGGTAGGTTTCCTTGTTTACCATATTCTTCAAACGATCTAACTTGGGCGTCTTCTGTACTCATCGAGTTTTTGTTGCACCTCGTCGTGTGTCGACCATATCATCAGCTCACTTTCATCAGGTCTATAGATTACATGATAAACATGACCACCATAAAGAATGATCAAGTCACTCGTTTTTCATTAACCTTAACCTCATTTTCTTGAGACTGACTCTTCTAGCATTATCATTCAATATCCCTACAAGCATGAGCTTTTTTCTTCTCATTGTTTTAGGATTAAGCAAAAACCCTAATTTCAATAGAGGATATATAGAAGAAGATATTGTAGGGTTTGCTTTTGAATGGAGTGGTCGATGTGTTGTTTAAATAGCAAAGGGAATGGAGGTTTTGGAGGAAATTTTTGGGTTAATTTTTTAGAAAGATGCATGCACTTTACATATCAAGAAAGTCCACTTGTCAAGATTTTTTTGAAATAAATGTGAGGATGCGGTTGGTGAGATTTTACAATGGGTAACATGTAAGAGAATTCATGTCTTTTAAAATTTTATTTTGGCCTCCCAAAATTTTTTCAAATTCTAATTAATTTAAAAAAAATTAAAAGTTTAGTTAAACCCTCTAAAATTATACTCATTAATTTTCTTAAAATTTTTAAAATTTTTATTGTGTAAAATTTAATTTTTACTTTTTGGTCCTCTAAGAAAATTTTATGGTTTCATCCATGTATGTTACAAACCATATTAGATCTTGATGCTCATGGTAACTTTCTAGTTTGGAGAAAAATTCTTACTCAATCCATAATGATCTAGCTAGAGTTTTGATGAGTTAACCATAGTTAAGATCAAGTGAGATATGTCTCCAATATCACTTGAAGTGGTGGATTCTCTTTGGATCTCTCATTCAAAATTTTTTTTGTTCAACAATAAGAAGACATGATCTAATTTATTGATGTGTATTAATTTATATAGATAATACATCAAATACAAACTTGGTGGATCATTGTATTATAAGTTGTTGAGCAATTAACCCCATTCTTATATAAGTGAACAATTTAATTTTGAAGAAAAGAGTTGAAATTGATAAACTACGATACCCTTTAATAATGAAAAATACTAACTTGTCATTAGGGAAAATCCAATTTTTTAAGGGGATTGAAATTGTATTAGAATTTTTTTATGAGGTTAAAGTGTAATTTTATTCTGTATTCACTTATGATTTTTTTTCGCTCAGTCAAGAATTACAAATTTCAGCATTTGCATGAAATGCTAACATACTACTAAAGCAATTTTAACCCCAACACCAGAGACCCTCACCCCATTACAAAAACCAGAACTCAACTGAAACCAACATACAAACCTCAAAAGCAGAATGCAAACACCCACTAGAACCCCGAAAACCTCACCAGTTAAGCATTCCTCAAAATAGAAAACAACTCCAGCAGATAAAACCCCATACAACCACATAACAGCTTACTACACACTATTAGGAACATATAAGTCTCACTCCAAAATTCACCACCATGCCTTAAACAAGTCAGATTTTTCCATACCTGCAAACGCCAGCGCAAAGGCCATCATATTAACTTGCTTATCTGTTTTCAAGAAAGAGACATAACCAACTCAACACCTCCTGCTTTCCATTTCCTTGAAAAAAGTATGCAGCAGCCACGGTCTACACCATTGTTCTCAACCCAATTAAACACCTCGATGGATCCAACCTCAATGCTTAGAAAGCTTTTACCTTTCCACCCCATCACTAAAAAACACATCCAAAGCAATAATGATCGCACTCACCTCAGCTGTAAAGGATTCTTTCGCTGCAACTGGTCCCGAGAACAATGCCCTTACCACCCCATCTGAGTCTCTTAACACCCCTCCACACCCAACTTCATCCTCAAACTCCACACCACATATAATAAATTTTACCCAACCAAAAACTCTAAGGACACCAAAACCTGCCATTCAATCGCCAACTTCTAAACGGACAAATCCACCATGATCTCTCATCCACTCTTAATTCTTCTTACACTGATCAAATCCACATCAAAGCTTGCATCATTGAATGAAAAACCAAACTGGACATTGAAGCCCATTTCCTATCAAAACACCAACTCGTTCCTTACTAGCCACACCAACCAGCAAGCTGCAGACACACATTGACCGGATCTCTGATGCACAAGGGCAACCACTTCCCATTTGGCTAAACAGCACGCCTCTTCGAACCAAAAACTCCTTAGAAGAAAGTCTCATCCATAAGAAATATCTTGCTTCATCACTTTGAAAGGAATATATAGAAGTCTTTTTATTTTAGGGGGCCAAAGTACAATTTCATCACAAATTTTCCATTTGTAACTTTTAATTCTATCATTTATTAGTGGACTAAAAAACAAATTAACCATTTGAGGGGGCCAAAGTGCTTGCCTGCGCCTCTCAATTCGCCCCTACCTCGCTTCTCTATATTGTTCCCAAAGGCACCAAATATATTGTTGTTTCCGATAGTACTCACATGAGGCAACTCCATTTCAATTGCGCCACCCCCGAAAGGCGTAAAACCCAACAATTGTTTTCCTATATTGGTGGTGGTACCTCTTAAATCTCCATATAAAGGCTCCCTTACGTCAGATTTGCCACCACGTTTACGTCTTGGCAGTAACCTTAAGTTGTCTTGAGCCACAATATCACCACAAGTTTGTTCATTGTTGTTAACCATATTGGTAAACCATTGATCCAACATCAATGGCTTGTGTCTGCTGCCAACTATTTGAGTCACCAGGTCCCCTTAAGGGAGTAAATGAAAGAACTCGATACGTTTCTATATGTCTTCTATCTTCTCCTCCACGAACCATATTATCCCATGAAGTTCACCATTGCCAAACTCATCAACTCCTTTCCATTGCTCAATTTGAAGCATCAAATGGCCCATTTCGGATTCTTTGTTCCTCTTTTATAGCTTCCTTAGCTGCTTGATCTACCGTAATTTAGTACGTCAAATTAGGCTCTCTATACACTTTAGGAGCCTATTCTTAAACAGTTTACGTGTCTTTTATTCGTTTTTGTTGAGTTTTAGTTTTAAGCATTAATAAACATTTTTATTTATTTTTTACATCTTGAGACCCAAATTAGTATAAAAATAAATTCGCATTTTGACTCCCCAAAATTTTTTTTGGTCCTCCAAGTAAATTTTGTGGTTTCACCCTTATATGTGACAAGTCATATTAGATCTTGATACTCATGGTAACTTTTTGGTTTGGAGAAACAATCTTTCTCAATCTGTAATGTTCTAGCTAGAGCCTTGATTAATTAACCCTAGTTAAGATCAAGTGAGATATGTCTCCAATATCACATGAAGTGGTAGATTCTTTGTGGATCACTCATTTATTCTTTTTTTTTTTTTGTTCAACAATAAGAAGACATGATCTAATTTATTGATGTGTATGAATTTATATTGACAATACATCAAACACAAACTTGGTGGAGCATTGTATTATAAGTTGTTGAGTAATTAATCCTGTCGTTATATAAGTGAATAATTTAATTTCGATGAAAATAGATGAAATTGATAAACTACGGTTGTAATATCCAAAAATATATAGTATTAATTGAAATAAATAATTAAAAGAATGGCCTAGACTTGATGGTTAAATAGTTAGTGTACTTCTTAAATGTCCTAAGTTTTATCCACTTTTCTCTCATTTCTGTTCTTTGTATTTTCAACAACCTTCTACAGTGGAAACCGTATTAGACTATATATAATTTATAGTAAAATCTTAATAAGAAATGGGTAGTAGTCCAATGGTTAAGCATTTACTTTTGATCATTTGCATGCCCAAGATTAAGCTATGACACTCCCTCTCAATTCCCTATTATTTTCAGCAACAGGGGTAAATTGCCAACTAGCCCCTCAAGGTTTGAAAACCCTATGTATTTTTAGCCATTTCCTAATCACAATTGAACTATAGTTTTCTTTTCCAAAATAAACTAATTTTTTTCTCTTCTTTCCCTATTTCTTCTCCCTTTTCTTTTTCATCTTTTTCTTTGCAAAATAATCTTTCCCCATTGCTAAAATTTATTTTTGCTTCTAAATCAAAATCAATTCTCGATTTCTACTCGTTTCTCAATTGGATTCGTACTCGTTATTAGAAACATCATTTGATCGTTGTTAAGAATTGATAAGTACGTCTCAATCTCGATGTTTGATATCAAATATTTTTAGAATTCGTATCTAACAATAATCTTATGAATGATTAAATGATCTTTCTTGATATATCATCGAATCTTTCAACAATCTAGGTTCATCTTGAAACCCATCATTAATTCTTGCATAAATGTTGTTTGAAGGACTTGATTTAGGTACATTGGATCAGATCTGAACGCAAGGAACATCATTCAAGTTCTCAGTGGAAGGTGTGTGTTTTTTTACAAGCAAATCAAGGCAAACCATGCCTTGGATTAAGGCCACATGGCTAGCTACATGGTTGTGCGGACCACACAACCTTTCACATGGCTATGAACCCTTGAAACCCTAGAATATTTCGATTTTTCACACTGTTTAGAACCCTCTACATGGCTTGCCACACGACCGTGTCTCCTCTGTAACTTAATTTTGTATGTTCCACATGGCCACAGTTTGTTACACGGCCTGGCCACACGGCCATGTGCCCCCTATTTATAGTTTTCCCTAGAATTTTTATAAACTATTCAATTTAGTCTCTGCATGATCCTTGAACTATTTTTAGTATTTTATCTCTTCCAATGATGTCCCTGATATTATGAATAATGAGGAATCTATGACTTGATTGATTAGAAGATTATTACTATATGTGCATGATATGTGACTTGTACATGTCTGTTATGACTGAATTACTAATAAATTGTTATTGTTACTTGTATCACCAAATTATTGATTGCATGAAAAACATGCTTACTATATCGATAAACTGAAAACATAACAAACATGTCTATTACTATTGGTGATCTAATTACATGGTGAACATGTCTACTATTTTTGTACTGAATTGTTACCCGCATGTCATACTGCATTGCATGGGGTGAGACGCTCTGAAAGGAGGAACTACTGACAGTTTATTTACAAACACTGGTGGTATATCCATAAAATTTATTGGCAGCCTTTGTAACACCCCAAACCCAGCCTAGACGCTATGGCCAAATCCAGTGTGTCACATTGAAGTGTTTTTGCGAAAACCTTGTTTTTATTGAAAACCCTTCTTAAGAAAAAGTTAAGTAAAATCCTTATTTGTATTTCTTTTCAAAACGAGGTGTATTTAAAAGCTATTTCTTGTTATAAATTACTAATTGATGAATGATAAATTATACATATTTTTACCTCATGTTTAGCCTATATTTTGGATGAATTATTATTAATTTTGTGAGAATTGGTGCTCTTAATCCTTCTATTTCATATCTTATACTCAGGAGAGCATAGGGAAGAGAAGAGAACGGAAAATGGACCAAAAATCAGAGAAAATGGGCCAAAATGTGAAAACGCACGGCCCAAGAAGTAACCACATGGCCGTGGCACACGGCCGTGCCACATGAAGATCACACGGTCCAGCCCCCGACAAGCACGGCCAGGCCACACGGCCGTGCCTCCACCGATAGAATCACACGACCTCTTGTCGAAATCACACGGGCGTGGCACACGGGCATGTTCTAGTCGTGAGGAAGAGGAATTTCACTCGGATTTGAATACTTAAAGGCTAAGAAAGGCTCCCCAAAACTCTATATAAAGACCCTAGGAGGCAACTCTAAGGGTGTACTTGATTTCCCCCTGCCAAGGGTAATCTTTTTCCCTAAAGTGGGGAGTCGTCTCTCTGCCGACACGAAGAGTGAAAGCCAGGAATTACTCCAAGGGAAGCCGATTGATTCATCCCAGAAGCCGGAATTCTGCATCAAGACAGAAGATCTCCCTAAATTCCTTCAGGGGTTTTTAGTTTATTATGTTTTGTTATTTTATTTCTTCTGAGATGTTTTCTTCTTTAATTATGAATTAAACCCCTCAAATACTTGAGGGGGATGAAACCTAAGACAGATCTTGTTATTTATTCTTGATTTATTTGATAAATACTTGAATTGTTCTTAATTATGTGTTCTTCATTCTTGATTTAATAATCCTAGGCATTACTTCAAGAATTAGATGTGCTTAGAGCAGAGGAGCAAAAGTCCCTGTGATAAGAGTAGATCTACCATAATTAAGCGGAGTTGCATGCAACCCTAGACATAGGGCGACATAAATCTGTCGGATTAGGGTCAAACCTAATATGGGGAACCATAGATCGAATTAATGCAACCTAGGGTGTTAATTAATAAAGGAACTTTAGTTAACAACCTAAGCCTAGTTGCTCTTCGCCTCGACGAAGGGTTTAGCATAAATTAGAGATCTCTACGAATCAAGTCAAGTGAATAAATTGTCTAGCTCAAGAACCAATAACAAGTGAAGTCTAGGTGGATTCTCCCTTAAGTATTGCTTATATCAATCAGCTTTTCCCTAAAGTTTTCCCCAATTTACTTTTTGTGCACTTTTAGTTAGTTTTAGGATTAGTTTCAACCAAACCTCTTTTATTTTTAGGCTAGATAATAGAAATGAAGTAAGTATTAGTACTTTTAGCTCCCTTGGGTACGATAACTCGGTCTTGCCACTAAACTATACTACTGTTCGATAGATGCGCTTGCCTTTAACATCGTGATATTAGTTAATTTTGGTGTAATCAGTTTTATAAATTTTATTACTTAATATCGCGATTCGTTATTAAGTTTTTGGTGCCGTTGCCGAGGAACTGAAATATTAAGAACACTCGATTTCTATTACTTTAGCCATTATTATATTTTCAGTTTTTATTTATTTTTATTTTTATTTTATTTTTTATTTTATTATTTATTTTAATTTTATTCTATTTTTCTTTTTTTTTTAGGTATTTCTAGTTTGTGACTAGAAACAACCCAGCAGGACTATTACTTTTTGACGAAGATTTAGAAGCGACAGTTCGCAGAACTCGCAGAGATCAGACAAAGCCTACATTATCCAGAACAAGGACAAGAACAAAGGCCAGAACCTACTAAAGAGATGGAAGCAAATCAAGAAAATCAGCTACTTCCTGTAGTAGCCGCAAATCCTGTTGAGCAAAATCCTGCTCCGCGTACTATGTATGATTATGCTGGACCTAATTTAGCAGGCACTGAATCTAGCATTGTTAGGCCTACTATTACTGCTAATAATTTTGAATTAAAGCCTAACACTATTCAGATGATACAGCAATTGGTGCAGTTTGATGGTTTACAGGATGAAGATCCAAATTCACACATAGCCAATTTTTTTGAACTTTGCGATACCTTTAAAATAAATGGCGTTTCTGATGATGCCATTCATCTAAGGCTATTTCCATTCTGTTTGAGAAACAAAGCCAAACAGTGGTTAAACTCTTTACCACGAGGCTCAATCACCATATGGGAATAGATAACCGAAAAATTTTTACTTAAATATTTTCCTCCAGCTAAAACAGCTAAACTGCGAAACGATATCTCTTTTTTTATGCAGATGGATCTAGAGACACTTTACGATGCCTGGGAGAGATACAAAGATCTTTTGAGAAGGTGCCCTCACCATGGGTTGCCTTTATGGTTACAAGTTCAAACATTTCACAGCGGTTTGAATCCATCAACAAGGCAGATGATCAATGAGGCCGCTGGAGGAACAATCAACAATAAAACACCAGAAGCAGCTTATGAGTTTATAGAAGAGATGTCACTGAATAACTATCAGTGGCAAGTCATGAGGACAAAGTCAACAAAAGCTGCAGGAGTTTATAATATTGATGCTGTCACCATGCTTACTAACCAAGTAGAACTTTTAAATAAAAATTTTGATAATTTTGTTGGTTTTACGCAGGCACATCCAGTAATGCAGTGTGACGCAAACCAAGGAAATATGTTCAATCCAAATTACTCCTCTTATAGACATAGCATGGAAACTGAGCAAGCCAACTATATGGGTAACAATTCTAGACCTTAAAATAACCCTTATAGTAATCTTATAATGCAGGTTGGCAGAGTCACGCTAATTTTTCATGGGAAGGACAAGGAAATCAAAGACAACCGCCTCCTCCGGGATTTTAGCAGCCATCACCACAACAGGAGAAAAAGCCGAACTTGAAAGAGATGTTCACCAAATTTATGGCCATGTCAGAAACTCGTTTCCAAAATACCGAAACGGCACTAAGGAACTAGCAAGCATCTATTCAAGGACTTGAAACTCAAATAGGCTAGCTTGCCAAGCTAATCTCTGAAAGACCGTAAGGTGGGTTATCAAGCAATACTGAGACTAACCCTAAAGAGCAACTTAATGCCGTCGATACGATAGATAATGAGGGGTTAACCAAAACCAACCCAGAGCTATGCAAGGAGCTTATGGTAAGTAAAGGAAAGAATGAGGTAAGTTACAAAGATGAAATTACCAAAGAATTTAAACCTCATATCCCATACCTAACCGCGCTAAAGAAGGACCACACAGATGAGCAATTCGGTAAGTTTCTTAAACTCTTAAAGAAATTACATATCAACTTACCATTTGTTGAAGCAATTTTGCAAATGCCAAAGTACGTAAAATTTTTAGAGGAACTTCTCACAAATAAAAGGAAGTTGGAAGAACTGTCCACAGTGGAATTCAACGAGGAATGCTCAGCTATTCTCCAAAATAAACTGCCAACCAAACTGAAAGATCTAGGGAGTTTTACTATTCCTTGTTTATTTGGTAGCCTAGACACCAAAAATGCTTTAGCTGATTTAGGGGCTAGTATAAATGTCATGCCTTATAAACTGTTTAAACAACTAGGTCTTGGAAAACTTAAGCAAACTAAGATGAGCATTCAACTGGCTGATAAAACTATTAGGTCTCCTAATGGAATAATTGAAGATGTGCTTATCAAAATTGATAAATTTATATTCCTAGTTGACTTTGTTGTTTTAGACATTGATGAGGATAGCAATGTACCCTTAATTCTAGGGCGACCCTTTTTAGTAACTGCTAGAACAATAATTGATTTAGGAACAAGTGAACTTACACTACATGTAGGTGATGACAAAGTTACTTTACAAGCTCGAAACTCGAATAAGACTGTTGATAATAATATAGTCACGAGTCCTTGTAAAAAGAATAATCTCACCATCAAACCTTCTGTGCAGGATACACTCCATATAAAGGCAACTCAATCACAGACAAACCCATCCAAGGGAGACGCACCTGAAAAGCGAATGCTTCAAATCGAGGAATTAGATGAGTGGCTGGACTATCATGAAAAACCCAAAGCATGCTAAACCAACACAGAGCATCACCAAGATGACCCTCACGTGAAAGCAAATCAAGTCAAGGTAGGGAATAAGGTACTCTTAGAGGAAGACGACCCTCGAATCTTGAATTCAAAGGAACACACAAGTGACACACCTTACTTCACGGTAATGAAAACATTTCCCCATGGTACAGTACAGATCAATCACGAGTCACTCGGCACTTTCAAGGTAAACCACACTCGACTCAAATCTTACGTTAATAATAAAATTAAAAGCAGGATAGAAGAGTATCAACTCTTCAAGCCACCATGAACGAACAAACTTGAGAAGAGTCGAGCTTAGACTATAAATAAGCGCTTCTCGGGAGGCAACCCGAGCACTAACTTAGTAACTTTTCTTCTTTACAATTTTTGGTATTTTTTATGCATAAACTAACTTTTTGAATGCAGAGATTTAGGACCACACGACGTGCGTGTGACATTTTATACAGAGACACGGTCGTGCACCTAGACCGTGTGGAAATTTTCCCAAAACATTGGCTGTCGACAAATCGCCACGGCCGTGCGACATGGCCGTGGCAAACTTTCAATTAAGACACGGGCTTGCACAAATCCACACAGCTATGTCCCCAGACCGTGGCCAACACTGCCAAATTGAACACAGCCGTGTGCCCTCCCACACGACCGTGGGAGTAGCGAAGCCTCATCACACACGGCCGTAAAACGTACTACACGACCGTGTGAAGTACGAACAAGATCGCACACAGCCATGTAATATGGCCAACACGGGCTAAACCCGAGCCACACGGGCGCGTGCCTTTATTCTCCCATTCGGTTCTATTTTTCTCATTTTTCATTTTTTTCCTTTATTAGTTTCCTCTTCATTTCAAATTTTATTTTTATGTTTAATCCTTTTAATCATTACAGTATTAGTATTCTTAGAGCTTAGTTTATTAGTTTTCTGCTATTTAATTTTCTATCTTTCATATCGGCCAATCCCTAACGAGTAATCTCTATTAATTGGAAATTCCCACGACTAATTAATATTTTCGTAGTTTCAAAAAGAAGCTCTACAGCTCATATTCAAACGAAAATAGGAACACCCTACCACAATTGCTGACTTTTCGTCACGAGTTCATCCTAAACTCAGGGAGTTTCAATTCCCTCCCTATCTTATGATATTATACTTCTTTGCTATTTTTATATCTTTGTACATTGAGGGCAATGTACATCTTAAGTGTGGGGGGGAAGCTTATTTGAATTCTTTACAGTATCTGTGAAAATCCCTGAAATTGTACTTCATGCATTGTTCTTAACTAATTCTCAGTCTTCTATTAAGAATTTATTCTGATTGATTTATGATTTCTATCAATATGTTAAGAATTAAGATATAGGTGCTTATACTCTGATTATTCAAACTTTAAAACATTGGGGAATCAAGCATGATAAGTTGAAATTTTTGAGAACCCCAATTTTTGCATAAGCTATTTCCTTTAATTCTAAGTATTATCTTGAGATTTGAAATTCACAGGATTGACATCAAAAGCCATAATTCTTGTGAGATTTTGAGCCTTTTTGAGCATACATTCTTTCGTGCTCACTTTTATTATTGCTTTGAGTGAGTCAATACTGATTTGTTGTTTTAGAACTTGCTTTGATTATACGCATCAAGACCACATCATTGATTTGATATTTCGAAATGATAAAGGAACTCAGGATTCAACCCACTTACTCCACCAAAAGCCTACCTCCAAAAATTAACGCCTAGTGAACCCCGTTGAGACTAATAACCCATTCTTTGACTTACCTTCTAATTATTAACCAATAACCCATTTTTTATTGAATTTCATTCAATTACGTTTGTCGAAACCATCTTTTTGAAAAAACGGATGTCGATTTAAAAATGAAAATGGGGAGTCGCCACCAATCTTTTTAGGTGTGATTGGGCCACCTTATAAATGTTTTGGTCTACGAAAAATTAGAGAAAACGGGCTCGGGAGTCGGTTACGCACGGGGAAGGATTAGCACCCCCGCAACGCCCAAAAACTGGTACCGAATTGAGCGATTTTCTGTCTTAAGTCGAAATTTGGAAAGATTTAAAAAATATGATTCTTTTTTGAAACTACGATGATTTGAGTTGAAAAGTCGAGATTCCTTCGCCTCGGAAGAATACGAACATCGCATCCAGCACGATTGGACACGAGATTCGTGAATTCTTTGAAACTAGAGATATCTCGCGAGTTGCAAAACTTTGTTTAGAAGGATACTTTAAGTATTTAGGCGGAAGAGAAATCGCAACCCAGCACGTTAGGGCACTATTTCCCGGATCTCTAAATACAAAAAACATCGCCTCGTTTTTAAACATAAAATTGGGATGATAGCTCGATTGATAGAACTATTAAAACACGATATTAAAGAAGATGACAACGGTAATAGTGTTCGCAACGAAAGAAAAGAGCATGTAGTTATAACAAGATGTATACGCGAGATAAAAACGTGTGAGTAATATGAGGTTAAAATACACGCGACGTAATGCTAAGGTATATGTACGTAATAATGTCGAAATTCAGTGCATATATTTTTAGAACAATAGTAAAGAAACAATTATTATGAATAAACATGAAAGTATATATATGTGTATACATAATATGCAAATAAGTAATATACGGTGAATATAACATAATATATTGGTGATGATAATATTTAGTATTATGAGATATTATATATATACGGAACATGAAATAGTGTAATATTGAAAGTATATAACAAAAATACCGTATTTAAACTATATGTAATATATATATATATATATATACACATATATATATATATATATGCGATGACAAAATATATACTTAAGGTGATTAAAAAAAAAATTAATAAATAAATAAATAAATATATATAACGAAAAATGTACGTAATATAATATATAGAAATGAGTGACTAATGAAACGTATGTAATATACAAATATCTAATAAGCATGGCATATGAAATTATTGAATAAAATGCCAAAAAGACATATATACAACTACTATATATACATATACGTATAATAATATTAGAAGTTCGGAATATATAGCTACTAACGATAATGGTATTAAAATGATGAACAATAAAAAATGAAATGAAAATATAAGTAAGCAATAATTAATATATAAAAATGAAATGTTGAGTACATAATATATTAAGATAATATATTAAAATAATAGGTAGAATAACAAATATAATGCGCAAACATAGTACCAGGTACAGCAAGTATATAAGCATGCATACATATTTAATAATTATATCATTAGAAGTAATAGGAATAATAATAATAACACTAATAATAATACATTAATAATAATAATAATAATAATAATAATAATAATAATAATAATAATAATAATAAAACTTGCCATAATAATAAAGTACAAAAGTTAGATATAATATAATAATAATAATATAAAGAAAATAAAGTAATAAACGATAATAGTGAAAATGATAAACATGATAGTAAGTATAATAGTTAAGATAATACTACATTAATAAATATGATATGGTAATAATGATAATAACAATGTACAAATAATAAGAATAATGAGTAACAATAGTGGTAGTATCGATAATATATTAATGAACTAATAATAATAATAATAACAAAGATAAATTTATGAAATCCCTAAAATGGTAAGAAAGGGAACTGAATTGAAAAATAAAAAGAAAAATTGGGGCCGATTTGAAAGGGAATAAAGGGAAAAAGGATCGATTTGTAAGCGCAAGAGTGACCGAAGGACCGAATGCGCAATAAACCCTTCCAACCGAGACACACAACGGCATCAAGGGCCAAATTGAAGACTAAAATGAATTATTGGGCGCTTTTGCAATAATGGAAAAACTTGATTATAAAGCAATAAAAGGCGGAGGGGCTAGAAGCGCAAATAACCCCTCCGCTGGAAAACACGCGGATCCTCTGGAGCGGTCGGGTCGGATGGATCGGGCCGAGTGAAACGGCGCCGTTTTGGGGCTTAAGAGTGCCGACCAAAACGACGTCGTTTTGTATCGGCTATATAAGTAAAAAAAGTTTTTTAAGTCATTTGTTATCTGGTTTTTTAAAAAAAAACTAATCCCTTTTCTTTGTTTTCTCTGCAGGTCCCAGCTCCGGCGAGGGTCTGGCTCGTCGCCCGGCCGATTGCCGTCGTCGCCGCCGCCTCCGGCCACCGTGCACGGTGGCCGGAATCTTAAAAAGGTAAAATTTTTCCTCTTTTTGGTAGTATATATATATTTATACGTGGGCACAAAATAAAAGAAGAAGAAATAGACAGAAAAATAAAACGAGATTACCTTCTGACTTTGCAACCTTTATTTTCGCGTTTGGTTATCCGTTTCTTTCTTCTTGGATTGCTTAAGCTATGATTCTGATTAATATAATTTCGAAATCTTGCTTGGATCTCTGTTTTTTGAAATCTATAGCATCTTTTATTAAAAAAATTACCGACCCCCCCCCGTTTACATGCATTTGATCTGGCTTTTATAGCCAGTGAAATACAATATATTATTGCTTGCTGTATTTTCTTCTTTTTTGCAGGTGCAAGTGGCCTGGTGACGTGATGGAGGCGGTGCTGGAGCAGGTAGGCAGCAACTTGGGCGGCGGTAGCAGCTAGGTGGCTAGGTTTGCAAGTGGGGTTTGGGTTTCCTGCTTTGTGTTTTTCTGATTTGGGCTTGTGGGTCATTGTTAAGTGGGCTTTGGGTTTTAGAAAATGGGGTTTGGGTTGGTTATTGGTTTTAATACCCGGGCAAATTATGGGTATTACAACGTTGACCCATATTTTTGTCGAGATTTGAGTTGAAATTATTATCTAGCTTTATTCTCTTTTCCAGCATGTAAAGTTGTAAATATTCAAGATTATTATGAATTGTTTCTAAAAAAAAGAAAAAAAAAAGAAGAGAAAAATGTGTATTTATAGTTAAATTCAGTTGTCATATGTAATAGTTCAAAAGTTTTTGCATATCTCTATTTAAAGGCTACCCAGGCATGAACGATATTATCATAAAAATTAGCCCTAGAAATATGTTCCCGGTGATAGAGATTTTTCTAGCTAGATAACTTTTCAGTTCAATCTCGATTCTAACCCTTCTTTTGCAGCCTGTGACAACACCCCTAACCAAGCTCCGTTACAACCCTTACAAGACCTTTTGATCGATATGTCATGTCAATCTATAGTGGTTGAGATGTGATTTCCTTGCAAGCCTATGGTAATAGCTTTTCAGGTTGACTAGGGAGTGCTTAATTTTTGAATCCTAAACACTTCGAGTGGATAGAGTGAATCTTTAGTGAGGATGTCAACTTCTGTTAACTAAGATGGAGAGATAATTACTTAGGAGAAGGGAGAAAGCTTATGTTTCAATGATAAAATTCTCAACTTAGATTGATTAAGTCTTTAATGTTATTTTGATTGAATTTTCATTGTATGATTTCCTGTGGATTAATTTGAAACATTATTGATAAAGATTGTAGGTTGAGAAGAATGATTCTTTATTAGGGATTGAGATTTTGCTTGAGGACAAGCAAAGCCTTAAGTGTAGGGGTATTTGATGAACGATAAATTATACATATTTTTACCTCATGTTTAGCCTATATTTTGGATGAATTATTATTAATTTTGTGAGAATTCGTGCTCTTAATCCTTTTATTTCATATCTTATACTCAAGAGAGCATAGGGAAGAGAAGAGAACGGAAAATAGGCCAAAAATCAGAGAAAATAGGCCAAAATATGAAAACGCACGGCCCAAGAAGTAACCACACGACCGTGGCACACGGTCGTGCCACATGAAGATCACACAGTCCAGCCCCTGACAAGTACAGCCAGGCCACACGGTCGTGCCTCCACCGATAGAATCACACAGCCTCTTGTCGAAATCACACGGGCGTGGCACACGGGCGCGTTCTAGTCGTGAGGAAGAGGAATTTCACTCGGATTTGAATACTTAAAGGCTAAGAAAGGTTCCCCAAAACTCTATATAAAGACCCTAGGAGGCAACTCTAAGGGTGTACTTGATTTCCCCTGCCAAGGGTAATCTTTTCCTTAAAGTGGGGAGTCGTCTCTCTGCCGACACGAAGAGTGAAAGCCAGGAATTACTTCAAGGGAAACTGATTGATTCATCCCAGAAGCCGAAATTCTGCATCAAGACAGAAGATCTCCCTAAATTCCTTCAGGGGTTTTTGGTTTCTTATGTTTTGTTATTTTATTTCTTCTGAGATGTTTTCTTTTTTAATTATGAACTAAACCCCTCAAATACTTGAGGGGGATGAAACCTAAGATAGATCTTGTTATTTATTCTTGATTTATTTGATAAATACTTGAATTGTTCTTAATTATGTGTTCTTCATTCTTGATTTAATAATCCTAGGCATTACTTCAAGAATTAGATGTGCTTAGAGCAGAGGAGCAAAAGTCTCTGTGATATGAGTAGATCTACTATAATTAAGCGGAGTTGCATGCAACCTAGACATAGGGTGACATAAATCTGTCGGATTAGGGTCAAACCTAATATGGGGAACCATAGATCGAATTAATGCAACCTAGGGTGTTAATTAATAAAGGAACTTTAGTTAACAACCTAGGCCTAGTTGCTCTTCGCCTCGACGGAGAGTTTAGCATAAATTAGGGATCTCTACAGATTAAGTCAAGTTAATAAATTGTCTAGCTCAAGAACTAATAACAAGTGAACTCTAGGTGGATTCTCCCTTAAGTATTGCTTATATCAATCAGCTTTTCCCTAAAGTTTTCCCCAATTTACTTTTTGTTCACTTTTAGTTAGTTTTAGAATTAGTTTCAACCAAACCTCTTTTATTTTTAGGCTAGATAATAAAAAGGAAGTAAATATTAGTACTTTTAGCTCCCTTGGGTACGATAACTCGATCTTGCCACTAAACTATACTACTGTTCGATAGGTGCGCTTGCCTTTAACATCGTGATATTAGTTAGTTTTGGTGTGATCAATTTTATAAATTTTATTACTTAATATCGCAAGTCGTTATCACTAATTACTTGGAAACTATTTACTGCGGAAGCTTAATTAAAAAAACAACAATAAATTTTAGATAATCTTGAAAAGTGGATGAAGCAACTAAATCCATGTTTTGTTTCTAAGTATAAAACATAATAACAATAATGAAATAAAAGCCAGAGATAAGAACTTATTACAATCCGAACTAAATAATTTCAAAATACTAGGAATTCTAAAAAAAATCCAAATAATAATATCTTACTAGCTGGCCACCTCTAAGTCCTACCATCCGTTGAACCGCCTATTGAGGGTCACCTGAATATATTAAAAGAGGGAGTGAGTTTCTAAACTCAGTGTGTACAGCCATTAACAAACAATAGCATGCATTAATCAAATCATTTAGGGCCTGAGCCCAATACAAGTACGGTGGCCCTCGGCCTTAATAGGGTCTTAGCCCATATCGATTTCCACATAGCACATTTAACTGGGCCGAAGCCCATTTCAACATCAGATCACAGTTCATATATGCAATGCTTATATCCCATCATCCTGTACACCCCCTTCCAACCAACACTCCTTTGGGGAGATACTCGACCCACCCGTCCTTATTACAACTCAATGTGGAACCATTGCGATCCACTTAACAGTGCAGCATATCTGCTTATATACGATGTAGTACTGGTTACAGCATTACTTAACGGTGCATCAAAGCTGCTCGGTGGCTTAAAGCCTTACGGTGGATCCACAGTCATCAAGCGACCGTGTGACCCTTAATTACACTTCCTCCATTCAAAATCCTAGCCCATATGCAATATTGTAATGCATGAATGCAGCAAATAACATGTAACATGCATTAATCATACTCATACACATAGGGGTATTTTGGTCATTTTACTACCCAAAGGTATTTTGGTAATTCTACCTTAAAAGGGTATTTCAGTAATTTTACCCTACAAGGGTGTTTTAGTAGTTCTACCCACAAGGGTGTTTTAGTAGTTTTACCCTATGGGGATATTTTGGTAATTCTTAACAGTATGGGTTTTAATTATGAACGTTGGCCCGTCAACAAGTCCTCGTTGGTCAAAGTGAACCGACACTATGCACCAGGTAGGATTCTAGAGAAGAGGAGGTGGGTCATTAAGACCGCTTAAGTACCAAGCTCCCCCTAGATCCAATCCTAGACATGCTATGCCCATTGCCACACCTTAACCACATGATTTGCCCACGAACTTGCTTTATAGTTATTGAAGTTTTATGAGTATTTGAGAAATCATTACGAACTAGGCCTACAAGTCCACTATAAAACCCTAGCGAGCCCACTGATTTACCTATATCATTTAGCCCATCAGACCCAATCACCTACATATATGGCCCTTTAGGCCCAATCACACTAATATGACCCATTAGGCCTAATCTTATACAGATTCATGCAACTATATGCCTATTTCATCACTTAGTAACAAATTATCAGTTTTGTCTATTATGAGCCCTATGGCCTATGGGGCCCATTTGGCCTATCCCGGCCCGATTGTCCAATACACGACCCAAGTCCATGAGATTGTTCATGGGGTTTTTGGTAACCTATCGGTTTCCCCCTCACGAGTGTTCGTGCACTCGCAAGACTACTGTAGCCAACTTTCAGCTTTTCGACATTTCGGGATTTTGCCGACCTGATGTGTGTGTATAGTGTATGTACACATCTGGTAATAAAGCATAATGCAATTCCTTTAGCCACGAACCTACAACGATATCACCCTTCAATTAATTGAATACTTAGCATATATATTTTTTGACCAAAACCGAAACTTCATCAACCCCCTTACCTTGAGCGATTACCTTAATGACCCTTATTAAATCACTAGCCTCAACTGTATTTCAGATCTGCATCAAAATAGCGAGTGATTCGCACTTAATTTAAGTCACCTAGGCACATTTGACCCATCCTTGAAACCAAAAATAGGGAATACTTACCTAAACCCAAAACGCTTAAGGAACAACTTGACAGAGACTTGGATGATCAAGATTTGGTACTAAACCCCTACCAAAACCGATTAGAAAGAGTGAGGGAGAGGAGTAATCGGTATTAACAATAGTAACTGAAAAAGAAATAAGGTACTTACACCAACAGAGTAATCGGCCCAGGGACTTTTCGACTTTTCGGCTTTTAGACTAATATGGTGAATAAGGTTTATTCAGTACAAATTAAAGAAGAAGAGTAGAAGAAGGATTCGGTTAAACCAAAGGTAAATCTTAGAGAATTTGAGAAGAGAAAGAAGAAAATTCAGCAAGTGAGGGAAAAGAATTTAGACTAACAAAAATTGGGGAGGTGAAAGAATGAAAATCGGCATCACAAAGAAAAAGAAAAAGATGAGGGATTCGGCATTAACTAGGACCTCAAATTCGGCACACATATATATAGCTTATAGCTAAAACTTAGCTACCCCTAAAGTCCCAATCGGCTCCACCTCTTCCCCATCTCATCTCCTTGTTTTTCTCTCTGATAACTCCCCAATACTTTTCCTAAAATTTCTCTTCTGATCACTCTCCTTAGAGTCCATCATCACACCACTTCCAACCTTCTAGAAGCCCAAAATTAAACTCCTAAAAAAATAATACTAAGCTAGGATCCAAAACTTAACCAAGGCCTATTAACACATACATAACACTTGGCTACGATATTAAGCTCGCATTTTACATTAAAACCGAAAAAGAAAGGCTCGGGATTTTTGGGGCGTTACAGCCTTGATCTATAAACCCATTGTGTATTCACAAACACTGGCAGTGTATTAACTTGCAACATTGGTGGCTCGTCCACAATATTTACTGACAGCTTTCATCTACAAACCCATTATGAATTCACAACTACTGGCAGTGTATTAACCTACAACACTTGTGGTTCATCCACAAACTCAGGTGTCCAGGATATAAGAGTTCTAAGAAAACTTTTACTATGGAGTGTAGCAGTGGGGTAGGAACTTTTCTTTATTGTTAAACTAAAATTGCATTACAATGGCACTTATAAGCATGCTTGAATGAATTGTCAATTACTACCATACTGTATGATTGTTCTGTACTAAATGTTGTTATTATATGCTTGGTTTATTAATTTGCACTGATTTTCTTGTGATGGAACTCATATTGAGTGTCATAGCTCACTCCCCTTTAATTTCCATTCTTATAGGTAACCCATCAGGTTAGGACGCGGACATGGCATCCGGAGGATCTTGGCTTAGTTTTTACTTATAAAATTATTTTAGGCTCATTATTTGATTTATTTATATTATTTAAATACTGTATTATTTTATTTGAACTGTGGCATGAGACTTAAGGTTTAGTTTTGTTTTTATATTGCATGACATTTAATTTGAATTTTAGGATGTCTAAATATGATTATTAAGTAGTTATGCATGAACCTCAATATTTATCAAAAGCATACGTAAATATCACTTTACTACTTCTAAACTATAATTAAAATTTTAAGTAATAAACAAATCGGTAAATACCTAGGTTTTCTTCTAAAATCATCAAATGCTTTAGCATGAATGTTTTCAAAACTCCAACAGTTTGCCGAGCCATTTCGATGGCTAATGTGATTTTTTGAATTTAGGTCTAATGTTTAAATTGGGTTGGACAGGTTAGAACGATAGCATTGAAAAATACTAACTTGTCATCAGGGGGAAATCCAATTTTTTATGGGGTTGGAATTGAGTTATAATTTTTTTGTGAGGTTAAAGTGTAATTTTATCTTGTATTCACTTATAATTTCATCACTTTTGAAAGGACTATATAGAAATCTTTTTTTTTTTTTTGGAGGGTCAAAATACAATTTTACCACATTGTAACTTTTAATTGTATCATTTATTAGGGGATTAAAAAAATAAATTTTCCATTTAAAGGGCCAAAGCCCTTGCTTGCGCCCTCTAAAATGGCTATAATATTTTAAAATGACATGAATTTTTTTTTAAAAATATTTAAAATTTAAAATTTTTTAAACATAATAAGAATTGCTCACTCTTTATTTGAAGTCATTTTAAAATATGGTAAGCCGACATTTTGTAACATTTAAACTTACTGCGGCTTACAATTTTACCTATTTGCTTTTCAACATTAAATGTAAAAAGGATTAAATTGTTGACTTTTAATTTACTCCTAAACTTATAGTAAAGGGACCCATCAAGAAATTTAACCAAAAAATTGAACACTATTTGATTTTTTTAACATATATAAAGGCAACTGACGAATAACCTTTGTTACTCATTATATTCTTGAATTTTTCATTTAAATATTTTTATTTTTTATAAGTTTTATCATTCTTATAAATAAGATTTTTAATTTCACTAAAATATTTGGTTACATAAATTTATATAAAAATTATCATATTTAAAAAAGAATTCTATTCAATTAAAATACTTATATTAAATGAATTTATATACAAATAAATTAATTATTTTTATATTGAATTAATTTATATTGAATTTATTATATTTAAATTAACCAAAAATTAAAAAAATGATATTACTTTGGTTTTAAATAAATATTAATTATTTATAAATTATATTTCATATATATATATATATATATAAGTTTATAAATAATATATTTATATAATCTAATCTAATATATTATAATTATATTATGAACTGTTATAGTCAATTTATTCACTATTATGAAAAGAAAAAAAAAATTGAAGAGTGAAGAGTTTAATTTATTATATATCAAATTTTTTTTATAGTTTGAACAAATGCTTTAATAATGATTTGGAAATTTTTTTATTAACACTATATTTGAATAATAAAAATAATTTATATATGTTATTTATTTCTTATTTTTGAATAATGTTTCTTTGTATTAATTATATGAGGAGAAGGATCTACTTATACGGGTACAAAACTCGAGTAGTTTCACATACTTCCGTTAGATTTTCTACGATTATATTTTACAAATCCAATTTTCATATTTTATATTTTATTTAGATAGATGAAGCATGTTAATTTTGACTTTTGAGTAAATAAAAAATATTTAACTAAAAATATTTCAAGCATTAACTATATTGATAAAGACAATATTTCAGATCAATATGTTAGAGATATCAAATCTGTTTTGAAATTTATATGCATGGAAAATACATCTATATTGATATATTCAACAATCAATTTCTTAAAATATCAAACATAAAAAAGATTACGAAAGTGTGCAAAACTGCTTGAGTTTTACACTAGTATAAGTGGATTCTTCTCTATTATACGAAGTAAAACTATATTATACATTGAATGTGGTAAACAATACTTCAATTCTGATTTGAAAATTCTATTATTCTAATATTTGAATTTTTAAATAAGTTAATATATTTTAATTGTGTTTGATAATTTAATTATAGTAATTAAAAATATGTTATTTAAAAAATAATTGAAAAACATATTATTTAAAAACTAATTAAAAAATTAAACGCATATGCAACAAACGTCACTTTAGAAACTGGTGTTTACGAATATATAGGACAACTTATTGTGGATATACTTGAAGAAAAGTTTAAAAGCAAAGAAATTGACTATCATGCAGAAAAGTTGTTGGGCCACGATTGTCCATTAAATTGCATGTCGATACCATTGCTAGTGCCGCCACAGTTGTCTCCGCCGTCACCTCCAAGTGGCCAAGCCACCCCTTGCTCACTCACATTGTAACTACTCCCTATGCATTCGAAAAGGTGTCCTCCCATCCCTATATCGTTCCCAAAGGCACCAGATATATTGTTGCTTCCGATTGTACTCCCATGAGGCAACCCCATTTCAGTTGCACCATCGCCGTACGGCCTAAAACCCAGCAGTTGCTGCCCCATATCGGTGGTGGTTCCTCTTAAGTCTCCATATAAAGGCACCCCCACGTCAGAGTTGCCACCAAGTTTATGTCCTGGCAGCAGCCCTGGGTGGTCTTGAGCCACAATATCACCAAATGTACGTTCATTGTTGTTAACCATATTGGTAAACCGTTGATTCATCATCAATGGCTTGTGTCCACCACCAATGGTTTGAGCCGTCAGGTCTCCATGAGGAAGTTGATGAAAGAACTCAATACGTTTCTGTATCTCATTCATCTTCTCCTCCACCAACCATATTAGCCCATGAAGTTCACCATTGTTGAACTCATCAATCCCTTTCCCTTGCTCAATTTGATGCATCAAATGGCCCATTTCAACTTCATTGTTCTTCCTTTGTAGCTTCCTTAGCTGCTCTTTGGCTTTGGTGATCCTTTCTTTGAGGTAGGTTTCCTGGTTTACCATCTTCTTCAACCGATCTAACTCGGACGTCTTCCAATACTCCTCGAGTTGTCGTTGCACCTCGGTGTGTGACGGCCACACCATCGGTTCACTTTCATTAGGGCTATAGATTATAAGACAAGCTCTAATACCACAAAGAGTGGTCAACTCACTCATCTTTTTCATTAACCCTAACCTCCTTTTTTCAAGACTAACTTTTCTAGCCCTATCATTTGATATCCATGCAAGCCTGACCTTTTTTCTTGTCATTGTTTTAGGATTTGGCAAAAACCCTAATTTCAATGAAGGATATATGAGAAGGTAATTTTACGATTTGATTTTGAATAGAGAGGCCGCTACGTTGTTTAAATAGCAAAGGAATGAAGGTTTTGGAGGGAATTTTTAGGTTAATTTTTGAGGAAGATACATGCATTTTACACATTCAGAAAGTGCACTTTTCAAGATTTTTTTGAAATAAATGAGGGGATTATTGTCGGCGAGATTTTACAAGGGATGAAACCTAAGACAATCCACGCCTTTCAAAATTTTATTTAGCCCTCCAAAATTTTTTGTAAATTCTAATTATTCTTTTAAAAAATTAAAAATTTTAATTAAACACTCTAAAATTATACTCATTAATTTTCTTACAATCTTTAAAATTTTAATTAGATCCTCAAAAATTTTGAAAAAATTAATTAGACCGCTCAAAACTTAATGCCAAGTTTCGCCACTACCATGGTAAAAAAACATTATATGCTTGAAAGGCTTAGATAAACATGTAAATCATGTTTGATAGATTAAAAAATTAAGTCCCAAAATATGTTTGGCATATTACTTACAAATTAAGTAAAATATACCATTAAATTGCTTGATAAATGTAAATTTTAAAATATAAAAAATTATTATTATTAAACATCTAATTCAATTGTGAAAGTATCAGAAAGTTTTTAAGTTGATACAATGATTAGAACTACCCATAACTTATCCCAACTTTTAAATAGAAGGATAAATGCATTTCAGCACGCTTGAATCTATGTTCTCCTACACTGATAACAAAAACAATGCCAACATAGTTAAGATTCAATGGACTAAAATATAAAAAAAATATTTTACATTTTTATTCTTATTTTTTAAAAAAAATAAGACTTAGTATTTTAAGGATAATATAATTTAAAAAAATATAAAGTAGAATAAATTGATTACTTATTATATTGCATTTTTTCTATAAAAAAATTATCAAGTAGTTTTTGTTATGAATTATGATGAAATATGTTTAAAATTTAAATATTTTTATTCAGATATTTAATAGTAAAATTAAAAACAAAAAGTATTCATATATATCCAATTACCGCTAAAAATGGAAACTACGCAAATTGCGAGTACTTACCAAACTAATCAAGCATATATATTCTTATCCATAAGAGGAGTCATGCCTTCCAAAAATTTTATTTAGTCCTCTCAAATTTTTTAAGAATTTTAATTAAACCCTCTAAATTTTTTGAAAACTCTCGTTTATTTTTTCAAAAATTTAAAATTTTAATTAGACTTTAAAATTTTTAATTAGGTCCCTTTAATGCTATGTTCTGCCAGTGGAATGGTAAGAAATGACCATGTATAAAAGGCTTAGATAAACATGTCAATTTTGTTTGATAAATTGAAAAAAAAAATGAAAGATTAAGTCACGAAATCTATTTGATGTATTACTTAAAATTAATTATAATATATAATTAAATTATTTGATAAATATAAATATTAAATTATAGAAATATATGCTTATGAATCCAAATTGTAGATTATTGGTTAGATGTTCATCTTCATTAGAAATAATTTAGATTTGAATCATCGGAGTATCAATATATATATATATATATATATATATATCTTTATGATGATATACGTTAGAATAATTAGAGGTTGCCAATGAAATTAAATAAAATTACGAGTAAAAAAAATAATGAAGCAATTATAATTTTTTTTTTATTTTACTTTAGTTTCTCAAAGTGATAACTCAGAATTAATTATAATTATGTTTTTTTAATTTTTTTTATAAATTGTTTATTAAAAACAAACTCATTAGACTAATCTCTTTTTTTAACCAAAAGCTTAATTTATTTAATTGATGTAAAGTAAATATGGGATCAAATGTTTTCTTCTGCACCACTCTAAATAAGCGAAGTCAGAAATTTTTTGAGAGGCTGAAATTAAATTATATATTTTTATGATAGTAAAAATGTAATTTCACCATTTTAATAATTTATATCTTTATAATTTATATAGAGGATTAAATCAAATTTTTATTATTTTTAGGGAGACAAAGTGTAATTTTATTATTACTAACTTAAAATTTTATAAATTATAAAGAGCCTAAATGGAAAATTTTCCATTTTAGAAGGTGCCGGGCCCCTGCCAGCTAGAGGTGATCATGGGCCGGGTCAGGCCAAAGCAAAATTTAAGGCATGTTTGCTAGGCCTGGCCCAAAAATGGGCTTCAAAATTTGGCCAAGCCCGGCCCGAATAAAAATGCTAAAACCCGAGCTCGACCTGACCCTCTCATATTAAACTTTTTTATTTTATATTATTTTTTTATATTACTTTTAAACACATATAAAACATCAAAAGTACTAAAAATATTAAAATAAATATTTCCGAATAAATTGAAAATAGATTTTAAAAAATATGTATACTTAAATAATACTAAGATAGATGAAACTTAACAAGAAAATGTCTTTAAAATAATAACAAATTAACAATAAAACAAGTGTTATATAATATTCAAACAATAACAACAAAAATAGTAGCAATATAATAGTGAATTTGTAGCAAAATAGGGAGAAAACAATAATAAAATATCATTAAAATAACAAAAAATAGTAGATATTTTTTACCATTTGGTGAATTCGGGCTAGGCTCAGGCAAAAAATGTCGTACCCGAGGCTCAGGCCATTTTTAAAATGGACATTATTTTTTTTGCTCAAGTCCATTTTTCGGGCTTATATTTTTTCCCAAACCCTCTCACTTTTTGGCCGGGTCTTCGGGTAGGGCCTAGTGACCCGCCCCATGAGCAAGTCTACTACCAACCCCCTAGATCCTCCCCTGCTCTAAATCCGGTGAAAGTCCATTTAACTTTCAAAGTTTTACGTTTTGGTCCTATGTTGTCTTTACCAACAACAACACTAACAATACTATTTAATTCGAATATAAATATATTTTGAGAGCTATTTTTATAAATAACAAATTTATTATAAGATTTGAGTCAATGACTTTAATCGCTTTATTAAATTCTCCTCTTCAGATAAAAATATTAAGTGAAAAAATGGATTTAAACCCCCACCCAAAAAAACTTTTTAAAAAATTGGATCCAATCCCATTCATAACCTAAATCCAAATTAATCTCTTTTTAGTTTCATTATATATTGTTTTATTTTTATGCATATCATATAACTTATATCATATTATTATACTTGAGTATGGTAGTCTTGCTGTCTCACTCGACCTATGTCACTTATGCTTGCTTGAAGAGAGAGTTTGGCCTTCGTGAAACGACATGTCATATAAAATTAGCTCATGAAATCCCTAAAATATATATAGAAAAAAAAAAAAACACATAAGCTAGTAGGGGTGTAAATGAGACAGTATTACCTGCAAGCTCTTAAGTTCGATTTGAAAAAAATAGAACTCGATTCGATAATTATCGAGCCGAGCTTGAGCTATCAGTCAAATTAAATTCAAGCTTAGTAATACTTGACTCGGATTGCCTGCGAGCCTTATTGATCTCTTCATATTTTATATTATTAAATTATGTTATTGCACTTAATATATATTGTTAACCCTAAGCTTAATTATTGAGCTTGTACAAACAAATGCTCGTTCGAGCTCAAACCAAGTATCAAGCTTCAGATTTTGAGTTAAGCTTGAGCTCGAGTTTGACAGTATTAAGGCTCAGCTTGATTACACCCCTACTCACCAACATCCGTCAATGGCTTAACGTCGCTTTGCCAAGTCAACTCATATTGACTCGACCAGTACTCTTAACAGACAATCCATCACTTTACCATCTATACCTATAAAGTAGATTAGTCATTGATCGAAATTCATACCCTGATACCCAGCTAATCTCCTTCTATAAATACCTTCTTCAGCACCAAAGGAAAACAAGAAGTTAACCACTTATTATACAATCATCTTACAAAAATCTTCTCCTAACCCTTTTTTATATATCCTAAACTTTTAACTTCAATGACTCTCCCCAACATATACTACCACCTTAATTTACCCAAATATTTTGTAAGATTATGAACAATAATTATGTCCTTTTATGTAAAGTGTGAAATATGATAAGTTTTGGCATCTAGTGTTGTTTATTTAATTAGTTAACATTCGATGGCGAAGTGATATATATCAATAGTGATGTGCTTTCAAGTACTTATGGACAATAATTTAGAGATACAATTGTCATATCTGCTTTGTTCTTTGACATTAAATATTTGCATAATAGAAAAAGTAACATATACAACAATGAGAAAACTACAATATATTAAATTTAAAATTTAGTGTTTCCATCAAAAATATAAAATGTAGTTGTTTGAAATGATTCGTCACTATGCATTATAAATTATATAAATATTTGATAATGAGATGTTATTTCGATTCGAAATTTATTTTGCATGTAGATTTTCAATTCAAATTTATTTTAATTTAAGTTTCATTTGATATTAATTATGTTAATTCTAATTATAGTTATTTGAATGTAGAGGCGGATCCAGGGGCAGGCATGGGCCCCGGCCCCCCTAAAATGTAAATTTGTTATTTTAGCCGTTGAGATTTTTTTAAAATTTTAAATTAGTAAAGATAAAATTTACTTTGGCCCCCCCTAAAATTATAAAAATTCAATTTAATCCTTTAAAAATTATAAGGATATAAACTATAAAAAATTAAAATTTTTTCCGGCCCCCTATAAAATTGTTCTGGCTTCGCCCCTGTTTGAATTTATTATTTATAATTGTGATTATACGTATAATCTCTTCACATATAATTTATAATTTATAATTTATAATTTATCACATCAAATGTAAATTTATGTTACTATAATATCCAATTGGGGAAAAAAACAAAGTTTTTGCACCAGCTAATCCACTTATATTTCTTAGTGACATCCCTTTAATTTACTTCCAACCTAAGCTGCTTTTCAAATAACTATCAAATTAATTTCTTCAAAAAAAATTAATAATAAAAAAGTGCAATAAAATCCTCTACAAGTCCGTACATTTAATAATTGAAGGTCTTTAATTATTCAATTTAAGGTTGATTAAATAATATGTTTGTTCTTCACTATATGCAATAATTGAGCTGAAACTAAAAAAATAATTAATATATATATTATAATTAAATTTAACTAATCCAATTTCTCATTAAATTATGATTCTTGGACAAGAATTTTAAAATTAAACTAGTGATCAAATTGGTTAGATCATAAGATTGTCGACCCAATTAATTCGATAAAAAAATTGATTAAACTCAATTTTTTAGCGTAAATGAACTATTTTAAGAGTTAAATGATTTGATATCTATCTCCAAACTAATTTCCGTCTAGCTTTTATATTTTGAGATGAAATAATTACACATTGTACATTCTAAGCTTTTGTACTTCTTTTTTAACTCTGGCTTCTATTTTTATTTTTTGAATTTACATCAGCTAGCTTTTAGAAGGTGCCTTTTTTTTTTTTTTTACTTTTTAATTTCTTTAGTAAAGTAAGATTTTTTAGAAAAAGAGCCTTTTATGTCCAAATGAGCCGAATGGTGGCGTTTTCAAAGAATACAAAAATTGCAAAAAAGACGAATTCTTATGACGTGGAAAGCAATATCTAACAGTGCATGGGAAAAAAATTATTTCTTTTCTTTTACGTGAAATTTGTGAAGGATTTTCACTTGGATAGATCTTACGTGTTATGATGTGGACCACTTGATTATTTTGTTAAAATTAAGTTATTTATCGTGGGAAGTATTGATTAATTCTTTTATTAAGTATTTTTTGGAGAGGTAATTAGTTGACCATAAAATATACTCTATTTTTATAGGTGAAAATCGAACTCTTGTTTTCATAGTTAAGGGATGAGATGAACAATCACCATATAATAATTTATGGTTAACATGACACTACTTGATTTTGACATTTGACACGTGGCAATTGTCATAACTCAAGATGGCTTTATTAAAAATTTATTATTGACCGCACTTGTGGTGTAATGATAAAATTAAGGGCTAAGTTAGAAAATTTTTTAAGTGTTAGAATTAAATTGTATATTTTTATGAAAAATTAAGATGCAAATTTATTATTTAATAATTTATATCTTTATAATTTTTTAAATAATTAAATTAAAATTTTATCTTTTTGGATGTCAAAGAACAATTTTATCATATGCTACCTTCAAATTTTATAAATGTCAAATGGCCAAAAGGTTAAATTATTTTTTTAGGGGGGTTGAAGTCCCTGGAGCTACCCTTGATTAAATTTTTTTTTTAAAAAGAAATCTTGATAGACATTAAACCTCAAAACCTAAAAAAATAAAAAATAAAAATTAATTTGGTCCCTAAATTTAGATTTCATTAAAGTGTGATGACTTGGCACTTTGAGATTGTACTACATCATCACCTGAAAATTTAAAAAATTTTATATAATTGAAAATTTGTGAATTTTTTTTTAAATTTAAGTAATGACATAGCACTATAAAATTGTATCACATCATCATATTTTAATAAAAATACAGATTTATTTACTAAATTATGGAAATCTACCAAAATTTGAAACTAATGTAAATAAAAAAATAATTTAAGAACCAAATAAAGGATTAAATAAGAATTAAAATGTTTAAGCAATAATATATATATATATATATATATATATCAAATTGATTCAACCAATTATCCTTAATCCAAAACTCAAAAGTCTAATAGATTCAATTTCTAGTACAATTTATTCAACATTGCTTAAAGAAAAGAAAGGAATCCCAAGTCCCAACTAATACTAGCTATATTTACTAATCCTAGGAATCCCAAGTCCTCAGCTAATAATCTATTTCTAACATTTTTTATTGGCATAATGATAAATTTAGTTATTAATATTTACATTTTATTTTCAATTTGACCCTTACATATTTTTAGTTAAATTTAACTATTAGCCTTTTAAAAAGAGTCGATTAAAAATGTTGATTAAAACATTATTTTCTAATAATTTTGGTGTGACAACCTGCGTGGCAATCTATGTCTATTTCATACTAATATGACACAATTTATCTTATATGTCACCTAAACAAATAATTTAAAAATTATAAAATATTCAATAAAAATTATAAATAGTTCATAAAATTTCTAAAAAAATTAGCATGAAATACATGTGGATTGTTATACGGGTTGCCATTTACTACTAATGCTTCATTGATAGATTTTATGCATTTTTTTTTAATAAGATGAGGAGAAATGGTGAAATTATAAAGGTGGGCGGGCGGGGCTTCACCTCCCAAAAAATGGATAATTATAATTTTACCTCTTATAAATAGTAAAATTATATTCTGATCCTAAAAAAAAAAAAATATGTCTAGTCCTTTTAAAAAATGATGAAATCATACATTAATATATGACAAAATGATATTTTAATCTCTCAAAAATCTATAATTCAATTTTAACCCTTTGAAGAATATTTCTAGATTCGCCCTTGATATCAACCAAGAATTTAATTCAACAAAGTCCCTTATCGCTACACCACGACCTTAATTGATTTATGCATTTTTTTTTGAACAATCTCATTATAAGTTCTACTAATATCTACTTTTTTTTTTTCTACACAATGCCTAGAACTACTCATAATTCTTCTCCAACCCATAAATAGGAGGATAATGGGCTTCGTGCACTCGCACTCACGTCTCTCACATTAGCAATAATGCTCATACAAATCGAGTTAATACTCAATCAGGTGATTTATGCATCTTTAGTTGTAGAGATATTATAGTGTTGTTTGCATTAATTATTTTCATAATTACTAATTAATGAAAAAAATACTTTTTTTTGTTGATTTTCTTTCTTATTAGTGTCAAAGATAAGTGGAAAGGGTCAAGTTAGTTCAACAAAACAGGTTGAAGGAAAATTAAATTTGAAGAAAAGAAAATTAAACCACAATTTCAGTTTTTGCACCCCATAAGTTTTGCTAAATTAAAATTCGAGGTTTAATTCAATTAATTCATATAATTACTTTTAAAAATGGGTATTAAAATGATTTAAAATTTAAAATATGTCGAATGCAAATTTTTGCAAATCTTTTTTTTTAATTGTTTAATGTGCTGAACTAATTTACTTCAAAGGTCATTTTCAGTGTTACTTATGTCTTGTTATCATTATCAAAATTGTACAAAAATCAGATAAACAAAAATGGAAGAAAATTATTTTTCTTGAAAAAAGTCAATTAGATCAACAACTTTAAAAAGCTTGACCAATTTTGAAGGCAAAGGTGAATTTTTCAATAGTTTCCACTTTGTGGATGAAAATAAAACAAAAATTTGAAAATTAATATATGAAGAGTTAAATGGGTGGTTATTAAAATAAAAAAGGTTACCAGTAAGTATTAGGTGAAGTAATCTCAAAGGAAGAACACGGGTTTAAACTTTAGAAACGACATTATTAAAAGGTATAACAACAAACTCCATATATGTGAAAACTTAACGGGTGTTTACTAAAATAAGAACTTTATGGGAGAGGGTAACCAAGTAATTTTCTTTTCAAAAAGGGTAAAGTCCTTAAATAACCTAGACAAATGGTTGCTCAGGTTGATTTGAATTTATACAATTATTTGTCTAGATTCATTATAAATAAGTGTAAAATTATAAAAAATTAAACAGTAAATTTTAACTCTTTTACAATTTAGATTTATTTGATTCTTTTTAATAGTATAGTCCCTAAATTGATTCATTAATACTAGAGGGATTAATTTAATCTAGTCCTTATAATACAAGGACCTCCTAAGAATTTAACCCTGAAAATATGTACAACCCACCATAGTTTTAATTATCAAACCAGTGGCTCAAATAAGACAATGGACGTTTGTCGCAACCTTTACATCATGGGTCTAATCCAAGAATTTACCTACCCAAATGTCACATTTGTAGAAGTGAAACTAAATAATTTAAAGAAAACATTTAATGTGATGTTGGACCTAATCATGACAATTTCGATTTCGAATTTTTAAGGATTATTTTCCATATCTTTTGTCCACATACATGCACACTACACTCTAATTTTGGTTTTCTTTGGGAAGAATATTTTTATTTTGGTTTAAACAAACAAACAAAAATTAGTTGAGTTAATGATTGGAATATATTTAAAAAAAATAAAAAACGTAAAAATTAAATCTTAAATTTTATTAAAATATTAGCGAAATTCAATTTAAGAAAAACTATTTGATTAAAATATACATATTACCAATTTATCAATTTAAATTCCATCAACCTTATTAAAAATATTAAATTTAAATTCCATAAAAAATTATCAGCTTAAGTAATAACGTGTTTTTTAAATAATAACATATAAATTTTTATTAATTGAATATAATTAACTAGATTTTAGCATAATCTTGATTATGTCAACAAAGGGATGAAATCCCAAACTCCAAAATGGTTGAGGAAAAGTATATTTTGAAGTATATGCTTTACAATATACTTTAATCTATTTTTGCTTACCTGGAAATGTAAAATCAAAGCAATGGCATATATTCACCACTCATTGACATATTACTTAGGAAAATATAAATTAGTGTTTAATAGTTTTGGTTAATATATATAATTGGGTTTGATTGGGAATAAAATATATTTTATGGTCAATTATTTATTTTTCAAAAAATACCCATGGTGAGAGAATTATTCATTGTTATTAACTATAAATACTCTAATTTCGAAAATTCAATCAATCATATTTTAACAATAATAAATTTACCTGCCATCTGAAAGCTTAATGCTATTTTTGTAATAAAAAAAAACTGCATATCATTACTTTGATTTGGATTTACTAATAATATTATAAAAAAAAGGAGATAAATTATATAAAATAGAATAAGAGATTAATCTTAAATGTTAAGAAAATAAAAGGATTAAATCCATAATTAGGACAAATAACTTTCAAGGATTACATTATGGTAAAATCGCGCTTTTCTTAAATTTAGAATTTAGTCCTTATATTTTTATATCTAAGGATTCAGTCTTTCTATTTTCAGATTTCAAAATTCAGATACAACTATTAACACTATTAATATTATTTTGTTAAATTAGGTTCATTACTATGTCACTTTTTTATTTACATTACTACTAAGTGACTATTTTTTTTAATTTTCAAAATGTTACACCAATAAATTTAACAATTGGACTTAAATTTTGAATTCTAAAAAATAGAAAAACTAAATTCCTAAAATTAAAAGTACAAAAACTAAATTCTAAATTTAGAAAAAATACAGGGACCCGTGGCGAGTTTTAACGTAAAATCAAACAGTTGCACTTTGTACTATAAAAGTAAGTGTGTGGGTTCAAATATTTTATATTTCCCAAAAGTTTGGCCATTTTTACTTAATGGAAGAACCCAAGACTCTTTTGTTTGGAGGTATAAAAATTGGTGGTCCACAACCCTCACCTTTAATTATTCAATAAAATAATAATAACAACTAAGAAAAAGGTATGAATTAATGGAGTTCTGACAATCTCATTTGTTTTTCTTCACTATCTTTAACATTTTATTTGGCTTATTATTTAGTATATTATGGACAAAATTATAATATGATAACACGTGTCTCATTTGTTTTTCTTTGTAGATTTTTAAATATATTTTAAGAAAATATGTTATTATTTTAATGGAATTTTTTTGGCAGTGTACCTGCAAATAAATCTTTTATATTATTATATTATGGGTGGAAGAAAATATTTTTTTTGTGTAAAATTTATATTTAAAAAAGTTGAGTTATAGGTGGAATGGTAAAATTTTTGTGTTTGATTTTTAATTATTTAGATATGTTTCGTTATTAATGTAATAATACGAGAAAAAAATTATTTAATACATATGTGCTAAACTAATTAAATATAAATAAAGATTAAATAATACTAATTTAAAAATTAAATTTATAAAAAAATAAAGTCTCTTCAAAATAAATAAAAGAAATCATTTTTTTGTAAAAAATAAATCATGTGAAACTTAAAAAATTACTGATTGAAATTAATTTATTGTTAGTTTATGTACCAAAACATGTGGAAAAGAATAATATTCCTACTAAAGCTGGCATCATTTTTGTGAAAAAAATTGTTTTTAAATAATAGTTTTACTCGTGACATTAAACTCGACAAAAGATTTTATTATAAGAGAAATGATTGTATGAAATTTCATATCATCCTTATTCTTTTCTAATAAGAGAATGGTAAATCATATTTTCCCTCCTAATTTTTAGTATTTTTAGTTGCATTTGAATTTTTCAAAAAGAAAAAGTTAAAAATATTAAAACTATAATATATAGATAAATATTAAATAATTATATTTATTAAAACAATAATAATAAATATTTAGTTAAAATATGTCATAAGTTTATATACTCTTCAAATTTTTAAAATTTAGTCTCTGTGCTTTTATTTCTAAAAATTTAGTCTTTCACTTTCTAAATTTTAAAATTCAGGTCTAATTGTTAACACTTTTATTTTTTTTATTAAATTTTTTTGTGTGAAATTTTGAAATTTAAAAAAAATATTCACTTAGTAGTCATGTAAATAAAAAAATAACGTTGTAATGAACTTGAATTTAACAAAATAAATTTAACATATTAATAGTTTAACATATTAACATATTAGCGCGACTCAAACCCGAGCCACAGTTGGAGTGATAAACACTTTGACCATCAAGCCATCCATAAACAGATTTTTATTAAAACTATAATAAATAAATATTTATATGGCAACTAGGTAAGTGCATAAAAATAAAAGCTTTACATTATTTAATGTTTTTTTTTCCAATTATTATTGTATTGTACATGGTACAAAGAAACTTCGCATGAAAATAAAAGATGATTGGTAAATGGTGAGTATTCTTTTTTCATATAATAAATTACACACACTTGTAAGTTGTAAGCTGTATTATCAATGGCCGTCACTCGTCTTTTTCTCTAATGCTTTTTTTTGCTTAAAATTATACCGACATGGCTCCTAACTATAGGGATTTCTCTGCCTTTCTTTACTAAATCTCTTCATCTTTCTCTTTATGTTGCTCTTATGTTAGTCCTCCTCCTCTTTCTTCTTCTACTATTTACTTATTTTGTTTAGTCTGTGATGATCTCTTTGTGTTTGCTTTATTGATCTCTTTAAAGATTTTTGGGTTTATTCACTTTTAACTTGATTCATCTTTGTTGTTTAGATATGGGGTTTTTGAGTTTCTTTTTTTCTTTTTTTGTATTTCCAATGATTTGAGGATGGGCAAGGATCTTGTATATATTTTTGTTAATGTTAAAATTCGAATTTTAAATTCTTTTACGAAGATATGAATCAACTGAATTAAATTTTAGATTTATTTTTGTTTTAAGATTTTATTTATTTTTGTTTGATTTTGCCTTTTGAAACTAAAATCCGAGTTTTAGATTTGCTAAATGTTAATAACTTTTAACTGTAATTGTATGAAGCAATAAAAAAATAAAATCTGGGTTTATTTTAAAATTTGATAAATAACTTAGTTTATAGATTTTTTTAGTAAAATACTGTGATAATTGTTTGATTTCTTGTTTAATTTTGTAGGAAAAAGAGTTTGAATAATTGAAACATAATGCAAACTCTGCATCTTAAAGAACATGGTGGGATTGGGAATCATCCAATGGGACAATTGGCCTCAATTCCACCATCATCATTGCCAACACTGCCATGGTATAGTGTTTTAGGATCTCATCAATCTCTTCATGGAGGGGAGGCTTTTGGTGCTCAATTGAAGCCCTTTTTAATGGAACATCCCTCTAATGGTGACCCAGTTTTTTCATCCAAACAACTGAATAAAGGGAATACTGCTCAATTCACTATTTTCCCAGGTAAATCTCACCCTAATTTCTAGTTTTTTTTTTAGAAAATGGATTATTAAGAATTTATATTTTATGTATTGGAAACAAGGATTTAAGTAGAACAAGATTATATGAATTTATATATTTTAAATTTGATTAGAGGTCGTTATCTAACTTTGAACATTTCAAGTTAAAATTCAATGACTAATAACAACGTTATGTGGTTATATATACATGTAACATTTATGTTTGATATGTATTCAGATTTGGTTACAGGAATATGGTCAAAAGTTGTTATTATTAACGAAGTTAAGTATTGGTCATAATGTCCTGTTATGGAAGTAAATCAAAACAATAATTTTTTATTTCTTTTTTAGTGTAAATTTCAGTCAATATCAATTGTACCGGTCTATTTCGGTCTGCAATAATACATAACGACTCGTACCGATTAGTATAAGACTTAAATATCTTAAACTAAATTTTAATACATTTATTTTAACTTTTCTTCCTTTTTATAATTAAATTACAAATATAATATAATCATTTAATTAAGTTACTGACATAATTAATAATTTTAAAATTAATTTTTACATAAATATATCTATATGTGTTATTGAGATATATTTATATATAATATATATGAAAAATATTTAAAAATATTTGATTAATCCAAAACAATATATTAAAACATATCTATATTAATATATACGAAACAAAAAAGATACTTCAGCAAAGTGTTGATCATATTCAGGTGACTGCAAAAATTCAGGGGATGAGCATAATAAGCCACAGGCAGTCACCTCTCTGCAATCAGATCCTTCAGAAAATCGTGCTCGCTTTGAACTGGGATTTGGTCAGCACATGGTACTTCTCATAAACTTTTTCAATAAATATGTGCATTCGTGTTATGTTTAGGTTGTTTTCTTGAGAATGATACTATGATTGTTTTTAATTATATTTTTAAAATTATCACATAAGATTTTATGTCATTTAATGGTTAAATTAATGGTTTTAATAACTGAATGACATGATTGATCAAACCCTTCATAATTTGAGGATGTAATTTGAACTTTTTAAAATTTAGAGACCAATTTAGAATGATGGTCATAATTTGAGGATGTATGATGCAATTAGTTCTTTTGACATGGCCTTTTTTACATAATGTTTATTTTTGCCACCATAATTTTAAATCGGAAAAGAAACGCGTTTAAGCACGCTTGAACTCATGTCCTTTATATTATTGCAATAATAATTATTCCAATTAAGATAAGGCTCAATCAACAGTTTTTCTTTTTCACTTTATATATACAATCAACACTTTGTATAACAACTTTGTTTGTCTACTAATATTTTAGATGCTGTAGAGAGATGACTATTATACACTTGTAGCAACATTTGAGATTTAGATCATATTTGACTTTTTTTTTTAAATTAAATTAAAAACTAGAACATATTATTATTAATTGGGAGGGATTTACTTACACCGATATAAAACTTAAGTGGTTGTACGCCTTTCCATAACTTCTTATAGAATTAATATTTTAACAATCCAACTGTTGAATTTATCAATATATTTGTACTTTTCTTGCATGTAAAATTTTGAATCGATTTGATATCTCTATCATATTAATCTAAAATATTGTTGATATTAATATATATTTAACGGTTGATTTTTTAAAATAAAACGAATAGTTAGAACATTTTAATTTATACCGAACTTGACATCATGATCTATATATAAATAGAGCATGAAATATGACGGTTGGTTTGTTAAAACATTAATTTTATAAAAAAATTACAGAAGGGTGTAAAACCACTTAAATTTTATATCGGCGTAAGTGAATCCCTCCCCTTATTAATTTGTGAGATTTAGATAATATTTTTTAAAAAATATATAAATATAATTTCATTTATTAAAGATTATTTTCATTTAATAAAATACAACTAATAGTTTTTTATGTAAAATTTAAATGTTTTATTGAAACAATATCTTAATTAAAATTTATAATTTTTATTTCAGTTAGGAATAAAATTAATTTCACCAAAATGTGAGACAAAGAAGATGTTACATAAAACTAATATAGTAAAGAGTATACATCATAATTTACAATTGTTGCTATATTATAGGTAAATTAACAGTTGTAAATTATAAAATAAAACATAAAAAATCAATTTTATAATAAATTTGACTTCTAGAACTAAATATTATTATATAAAAGATTGAGCTTATTCATTTGGTTGTGAAAAATTGCAGGCATGTGCAAAATATCCTTACATGGATCAATTATATGGAGTTTTCTCAACTTATGGAGCTCAAATTTCGGTTTGTCTTTCATTATCTTTGGCTACCAAATTCTTTAGATTATATTTTTATCTTAAACCCTATATATATACACTTAAGAACAAAAAAAATATATATATGATCCTCCAAATATGTAACATAAAGAAAAAAAAAATCAAATGTTCTCATTTTAGATACATGCATATGATATTCATTTGAACATGGAGGACCTTAATTGAGTTCTTTTTAAAATAAATTAGATAACACAATAATTTTCTAATCTTTAATTGTTTGGAGGATTTATTTGGAATACTTGTAAGCTAGAGCGGTAAAAGTATCGTGGAGGTCTTTTATCAGCATCTTGTACCATTTAATAAAAAAATGGGTAAATTAATTCATATACGTTAGATAAAAAAATAATATGGTTCTTTTTATAAAATTTTCATCAATTTCTATTATTAAAAACTAATGTGGCTAATGTAATAACCAGATAGTTACACAGGGTAAACCACATGTACTTTATGCTTACGCATAGAGACTAATTTTTAATAGTAAAAATGGATGAAATTTTAACTGAATGCCAATTTGCTCTTTAATCTAATGTATATAGACTGATTTACTCTTCTTCTTTTTTTATTAAAAGAAGCAAAATACAATTCAACACTTACTATAATGGCCTTCATAATACTTTTACTGAAGTTTTATTAGAATATTTAGTTATGTATAGGAGACTATAATCTTTCAAATATATGATCATATTTATAAATTTGAGAATACACTTATCATTGGAAGGTCCTTGCACTATGCAATTTTGGCCTATTAATCATCTCTTATAATTTGATATTTTTATTACTTATATATTTCAAAATAAATATTCTTAATCTTGAGAATAATTTTTCTATGAATTTCGTCAAATTTATTTAACATATAATGATGTGATATATCTACTTCAATATAAAATTTGACCTATCAAAAATAAAATTCTATTTGGCACTCATCCTATTTATGTGTATCACAATAACATAATCTATTTGATAATTTACATATTTTCTGATAGTATTTAAGTAATTTTATTATATTCTAATCGTATTTAATGTAATTTTATTTAAAATAGGGTCGTGTAATGCTGGGATCCGAAGAGGGACCAATATATGTAAATGCTAAGCAATACAAGGGAATCATGAGGCGTCGGCAATCTCGTGCAAAGGCTGTGTTTGAGAATAAATTGACTAAAGCTCGAAAGGTACGTATCATTTACATGAATGTGATTTCTAAAAAAGAAAAATTGTTTACATGAAAATGATTACTTTTTTTATATTTAACCTGTTGAATTATTCGAATTAATTCACCCATTTATAGAATTCATAAATTTACGAAGTGTAATGACATGATATTTAGATATTGTGTTGAGTTTAGAGGATTAATGCGAACGAAAATAAGAAATAGGGTTCAAAATGAAAAAAGTTACTGAGTTCAATCTTTCACTTTTTCTATAAAAAAAAAGCTTTTGAAAAATTGGGTATTTCCATTTATGTTAGCTATGTTACTCAATTTTTGTGCAAGTATTGGATATGAGTATGTATTTAAAATAGGTATATTCATTTTTTTCATGTACTTGAAGGATTAGGAATATACCTTCAATATGTATAAATTATGTATTAAACAAAAATACTTTAAAAAAAAAGAAAAAAAGAAGTTGAAGCTACTACATCGAGCTCCTAAACAATGGATTATTAGTCATAGTTAGATTTTTTATAATTGAATTCTCGGTAAAAATATTATGGAGGTCCTTGTATTAGAAATAAGATTGTCTTTTGCCCCCTTTTCTGAAAAAATAAACAAATTAGTATTTACATATTAGATTAAAGAGTAAACTAATCATCTCTATTAAAATTTCATCTATTTCTATTATTACAAATGTCACATGTATATCATGTTGACACCTGCCATGCTGGTTTTTAATAGTAGAACGGATGGAGTTTTTAATAAAAGGACCAGTTTGCTTTTTTATCAAATGTACAGGGACTAATTTGCTCATTTTTTTAATAGAATGAGCAAATTACAATCCAACTCTTAGTATAAGGACCTTCATGGTACTTTTACCCTCAATTCTCACTTTTCTTCTTCAATACCCCAGCATACATATCATCCATGGTTCAATATCACATTCCACATGCCAAATTTATGATATTCTAAAAACTCCACAGAGTCTTAATTTGAAAGCCCTAAATTACTCTCGATCATAATTTAAGTCAAAGAACAAAATCACATGATTTTCCACTAGCAAATTTCCAATTTCTTAATGTATAACAAATATATTCAGGTTTATACTTTTGAATTTCACAGCCATATATGCACTACTCTCGCCACCTACATGCAATGCGCCGACCAAGGGGATGCGGTGGCCGATTCCTGAATACCCGAGGCTCAGGCTCCGACAAAGACGACACTGCAACAAAGAACGCCAGTCAAGGACTGATTTCGAACCGTTCCTGTTCATCCGATAGTGGAACCTTGAACTCATCCAAGGGACCAACACATTCAGGGTCCTCAGAGGTCACTAGTATTTACTCAAGGGGAGGCCTTGATCACCACTTCCTAATCGATCATCTTGGCTTATCGGTCCACTCCATCTCATCAACGATCAACAATCAACGAGGAGGCACAGTTACGGTTGCAACGGCGGACAACTGTTGCAACCTAAAAGTTTGATATCAATGGAGGGGAAAATTGTGGGATTTGGTGCTACCTTTTTGCACCAAAAAAACACCGCTTTTCCCCTTTAGCAACCAATGGAAGTAACTTGGTTTTGCAATTAGCTGTTATAGGGTCTTTTGCAATACAGGTTTTGGTTGCTAGGCAAATCATTCTTGGCTCAACTTAAGTAAGCTCTTCTTTACCAATGGTTGAAGATGCTGATATATATATATATATATATATATGGATCAGACTATAAAATGGGGTGCTTCCATTTGATCCAATGATAAGCTTTGAAAGTTTGGTTATGGTGTTTGTAATCTTAAATTTGCAGAATTTGTGGTGCTTGATTATGAATCATCTCCATGTGCATGGTGTGGTGTGGTACGGGTACTGTGGTTGTGAAAATAATGTATTGTAAACTTTAATAAAATATGTGTTTCATGTTTGGATTATTATGTTCTTTTATGATTTATTATTTTATATATAAACTATTTTTTTAATTTCATAATCAATGTTAGAAATAGTCTTGTGTTTCATTTATTTATTTCTTAAAATAATATTAATTAATGACATCCGACATCTTTTAAATCCGTTATATTTTTTCATTAAAAATTTTAAAATTATATTCATATTTGTTTGTTTAAAAGTATGTGCTTGTATTCTTTAAAATTTAATAAACTTACTCGTGAATATTAAATAAGCATATTTTCGTTCGCAAGTATATAATTGAACATCTTTGCAAACAATTCAAAACATGTTAAGAAAAAGTAAATAAACCATAAATAAACATAACATTCTTTCATATTTAAATATAAAACAATAAAAAATAAATAGTAATAATCATATTATAAATAAAATACACAAACAATAATAACATTAATCATTTAAAACAATCTAATAATAAATGTGCTTTAAATCATTTATTTAAAAAAGATTACTTATGGACATCAGAATCTTGTTTATTATTCATTTATTAAACTTTATAAACAAATGTAAACGAACAAAAACCAATATCTTAAAAAATTCTCAGTTCATTCACATGAATCAATAACAAAATTAAACAATATTTAAACAAATTAATTACTTTTACCCTTATTGTTGTTTTGCAAATTTTAAAGAAAAATGTATTCATCTCCTACCTTCTCAAATTCCTATTATACCAAGAATTATACATTTTAAGGCACCATAATGTGAAAAAAAAAAAAGTTACAAAAATTACTACAACCAAATATCTCGTCACTAATGGTGCATATAAAATAAAACTGGTAAAAAATCATTAAACTAAATTTTGAAATTAGATTCGAGCACGGATAGGTAATACGGATATCCTTGGCAAACTCCGGATGACTTGTTTGCTTCTCCTTGGTTTTCTCCGCCGTTAACAGGCGTAAGGCTCCAATTTAAGACGTAGTTTGACAAGTCATATAGCCCGGGAGTGAAAACACAAATCTGAAGAGGGATTTCAGCGGTTGACCGAGGTTGAAGTACGAGTTTAGTGGAGCTTGTGCCTGACCAAATGAATTGGGGGACACTTTCGAGGGATAATGATTTGGGAACACGAGTTGTGAGGGCTTCAGTTGTGATGATCTTCGTATCGTTCACAATGGGAATTTCTGACCACCCTGATTGGTGTTCTGGAGGCTGAGATGTGGTGGCATCGTCGATCGGTTGGTTGTTACTACTGGGGGAATCGAAGGTGTTGATATGGACGGATGCAATGGCATCGGATGAGTTGGTTATAGTCATCTTCAAGTTTACTTCACATAGAGGAGCCGAGAAGTTATGTTGAATGGTTCGAGGTCCGTCTACTAACCATGATATCGGACTCATGCTAGAAGGACTACCAAAAGACCGAAAAAGAAAAATGGACATTGAAACAAAGAGAATAATCAGAATTAAGTGGCATCTAACAATTCATTAAAAAAGTTAATACAATTTTTGGCTTTTAAACTTTGCAACTAGGTCCACTTTGGTACCTGTACTTTTTTTTTTGTCCACTTTGATACTTAAAACTTCATAACTAGGTCTATTTTGATCTCTGAACTTGGAAAAACATAAAAGTTAGATGACATGGCTTTTTGAAATTGTGCCATGTCATTATGTCAACTTTTTTTCTAGGAGGTGATGTGGTACAATCTTAGAGTACCACATCGTCAAACTTTTATAATTTTTTCAAGTTCAAGGATCAAAACGGACCTAATTGTCAAGTACAAGTACCAAAGTGGATCTAATTACCAAGTTTAAGGGCCAAAAAAATCATATTAACCTAAAAGTTATTGTGGTTGCCCGAGCCTTACCTGCAATCACAAGCATGATGGGAAAACACAAGTGGCGTATTAGAACTGGAATCACTATTACCCTTCGGGAGTTGAGTGATGAACACGAAATCAACTTTATATTCACACCCCTGGTACATAAAAAATATAAAAGCCAAAAGCATGAGCTAGCTAGTGTAAAAGATTGAAAGAATCGACAAATAACCAATCCGATCTATTTGTCTAAAATACAAGCTTGAGAGTGGAGAATGAAATGGTGATAAAGATATGAGAAAATCTAACCCAAGTCAAATTTTAACTCTAGTGGTAATGATGAAGTATAATAATCAACATAAGGATATGACATTCTGGTTGATTGTTATACAAAACGAAGAATGTAAGGGCAAGAAAATTAACAACCTGAGATGACATTCCCTGGGATGATCTTTCATAGTCATGGAAATCGGCCAAAGGTGAACTCGATACATCAAAGAAGGCTTCACTATTCTCCTGAGGGCCCAACCTTACGTCACTTTGAATATGTGAAAGAGAAGGAATACTATCTTCAGAAGTTGATGACCTCCTGCGATCCTGAAGGGAAATTTTGAGGATAATTAAGTCAACTGGTAAATGCTGAAAGAAACAAACAAATATTACTCGGCAATAGAAGAACTCGATATGACAAATAAATCTTTAACAAGAAAATATGTAGAGAATAACATATTTATACTAAAACGGGATAACGTTCATAGACAAATACAAGGTAGAATTGCAACTTATGCAAAATCTACAAGGTTAGAGATCAAGTTACTCCAGTATGGATTGCAATCATTTTTACAGTTTGTCAGGTTTTTATCAATGGGCATTAAAGCTTAGGTTCAAAGGTACACCATCATGATTTAAAGTCATTATACTGTCCCATAGTACCAATAGGAAGGCATTTGATCAAACACCCTCAAGCCAAAGCCCGACAAAAGTCACCTAATGATGGCTTTGCACATGTAACAGCCCAGTAGTATAAAACTTCGATGAACAAATTAAAAGGAGCACAATTAGTAGATATATATTTTAGACCAGATGAATAATTCAACGTGTAAGTTCTTGTATAGTTGTACCAACCTTAAGCATGAAGAAACATGAAAGTGATTGGCCAGCAAATAAAGACTGAGAAGGTAAAATGCTATCAACAGGTTGAAGCAATGAGATTTCCCATTGCTGCCCAACAGATGACAACTGATGAACCTGGAAACATTCGGAACTCGTTTTGTTGACAACATCCATGCGCAAGAGGAACTCTTGCGATCTTGATGGACGAGTACTAAGTTGAAATGTAACATCCAATGAAGGTAAAACCTAGAAGAAATGAAGAGAAGAAATTAGAATAGTCAAGTAGTCAACTGATATTAAAAGAGGCAAAAAACACGTATGACCACTTAAATGACCATTTTAAATATATATAGCTTCTTTAATAAACAGAGAAGAACAGCCTTCTCTGTTCAAGAACTTACCTGCAAATTATAATGCATGCGTAGAGTGCGATATTTCATGATGCTTGATACACCTTCCATTTCGTAATATATTGTAATGTACAAAGGAATATTTCCAGGAACAGCAGCGTGAAACCAAAGAGGCCATGATAATGATGTTTCCTCCTGCACGGATATGTCCTGAAGCATAGACAAATGTAAAATATATGAATGAAAAACCGCGAGATACAACCGACTTGATATAAAATTCAGTAAAACATACACAGTGAAACATTACCTCGGGAAAGTGAAACAAATTCTGCAATGTTTTATTAACATTAGCATGCCTGCCACTTTTCTCAACATTCAAATTCTTTTTTAAGCATGCAGGAAAGTCTGCATTCAACTCCTTTTGGTTCCCAGCATATAGAAATCTAGGATTGCTGATCTTCATCTTTAGGTTCTATCGAAAACATTGTAATAACCCATGTTATAGAACAAATAACCATTAAAATAATTCATGTTATAGAAGACACAAAACAAGTTTGAATTTACATGTATGAAGGAAAACCACATTAATTAATCCCTTCGGAGCTCAGGCTTCACTTGAGGCTAGACCAAGCAATACAAACCATATAGGCATACCAATCTTTACAAGCTAAGCATTAGGGATTCTTACCAAGAAAAAGCACTTGATAGTTTAAAATTATTTCACTGTTTTATGAAAGAACATAGTAGTAGGTAACCACAAAATATAGCTCGTGGTTTAACCATTGATCATGGTCAGACCAATGGTCCACCTTCATCAAATTGAAAATTTTTAGAATGAAATAAAGTTTGTTGAAACTAACTCAGTCAGAAGCAATATAGAAAGATTATAATACTAAAATGGGTAAAGAAAACTGTACCTTGACAGGAAATTTTGATTGGTTACTTAGTTCCAACACAAGAGGCCGTAAGTCTCCCGCATAGGTTTTTTCTGGTAAAGAATGAATAAAACCCTCAAGTCTGGGTAGACTCTAGACATTCATAAAAAAAGTGTAAGTTAGATGCAATTCCACAAGAGAGATGGAGCAAGGGAGACTAAAATAAAAGCAGGTTTAGATGAAACACAAGCACCTTAATCACTAGAAACTTCAAGTCACTGCTAGGAGAATGATGTTTCCTTCTTCCCCTGACAACTCTTTTGTTCACAGGGTTAAACTCAAAATTACATAAACCCACCACGGCACTTGACAATTTCCATTTCACACCAACAATTTTCAGAATGCCTTCTATTCTTGGAGTAACAGTTAGTTGCACCTGAAAATAAGATACAGAAATGTTCAGAAAATTATAGTAACTAATGAGAAAAGCGTTTTAATTACACTGCACCATGGATAAGAACATCAATTAGGTGATATAGCTGCTCTTCCTCATAATTTCACTTTCCTACGCAATACAATAAATCTATAACAGTCCATAAGACCAATTAAACATTAAGAAATCTTCACAAGTATAACTGATGTAGATGACAATTCATACCAACACTTCTATCTATAAAATATTCAAGTATTCTTGTAAAATACGCACCACAGTTGTTTCACCCCCTTCTAAGGAAAAGTCAACCTCAGATAAAATCAAACATGAGTTAATATCCCTGCAGTCATCATGCAAAACACCAATATCAGCAGTTGCATACAGCAATAAAATATTGGAACCTCCCAACAGGAGAAATATTGTAAATGCATGTATGCATATATACATACACCTGTATACAGGAATAGAAAAACACATACCCAGAGGAGGTTGATGTTCTGTCTTCATTATTCTGGACCTCATTGTTCGAACTATTAGCATCTGTGTGATAATTCAAAACCAATTTAATCAATATAGAGTTGAAAGGAACAAAGACCAAAAGAAAAAGGTAACAGACTTTGGCAGCTTGCCTTCTTCAGGATTTGCAGAGAGCTCACACATCAAAGAAACACTTGAGACAGAAATAGGGATTTGTAGAGGGTTTTTAAATTCAATATCCACTTTTAATGCTTCTGCAAACAGATGAAGAAGAAGAAGAAGAAGAATATATCAAAAATATATATATATATATATATATATATATCCATTAATGCAACAATAAATTATGCCTCTTACATATTCTCTTTGTTATCTAAGAAATGACCATCTTATATTACTATGAGTAAAAAGTTTTAGATTTCAATTTAGTAGTTGAATCTAATATTCCTCCCCAGGAATGCAAAATCCTTGACACTATGTTAGGAAAGGAACAGTACAAGACAGCTGAATTGAACAATAAATTCTTGAAAAATCTCATTCACCGTCAATGGAATCATTGCCAACATAAAGAATATAAGTGCATGTAGCATATACGAGTCAATTTCATGCATTCTACTCTAAAATCCTAATATCATGTCATACTCCATAGATTGAAAAGACAAAGTTGTAGAAATGGATTCCCTAATACGAAGAACAGGTTGGTAAATAGAGTTTGCATAAAGCAATCAGGAACTTGAACACAAAATTTTGCAGTAAAGGATCTTAGTCTGTATCTTGGTTTAAGTTTTGGCCTATCCAGTTAGTTTAAAAACAATGAACTATGAAGCTGACCCCAATTTCTAACATCTGCAGTATACTTTGTTGCTAAATAGCAGAATTTGAACCAGCTGCCAACCAGAAACCTTCTAATATTGTCTTGACAGTATTCTAAGTTTAGAAAACAATTATTAACATTATATATTGTACAAAAATCTTCATACCTCCTGCCACACAAATATTTGATTCTTTATACTTTCTTGGTATAATCTTTGACTGTAGTTCCAGCCAGTTGGACCTGGCAGTAGACGATGGGATCATGTCCTCCTCCAGTGAACGCCATAAACTTTCTTTGACTCTAGCCTGAAAAAAAATGAAATATGTATGAGTCTATGACATCGTCCATTAACATTGAGCAAAAAATCACTATTCCAGACAGGAACAAAACTTACAGCTGCAGCAGATGCATTAGTTCTCTGATCTTCAAAAATGACCTTAAGGGAGGAAATGTTGATAACAGGCAACTGAAGTTTGAGCACCTCAAATGTCTTCCCAGTTTTCTGTATCATCCATGGAAAAAAAAGTAGTAATTAGACAATCCTGTTAAACTTGCACGCACCTAACAAACTAATTAGACAAACCCACTTTCCAAACATAGGGTAGATTTTCTATGATCTAAGAAGCTCCTGTAAATTTGGATTCCTTGGTCAACAAAGCATAACAGAAATCAAATTAACTTCTGATCCACCTGGACAATCTGAAGAAAATCTCTCAGAAAGAGCTCCTGCGTTGTCTTTGACTGATGAGTGCTGGCCAAGACCTCCAACATATGAGTGACAGCAACATCATACATGCCAAGTAAAGCATACCACCTATATCAAGTGAGTTTTATTAGAAAAATACCACAATAAAACTCTGCAACCACTACATTCATATAGGAGCCCAGCTGCACCATATATGTAGCTTACTGTCCAATGTGGAAATGAACGTGATCTTTGATAAGACTCCAAGTGGTTCCCTTATAAACAGGAATAGCACTTCTATATGTGCGAATTGCATGTTTAATCTGCAGAAGAAGAGATGTTAAAACTTTAGAAGAGGGAGGATTTGATATATTCCCACAATACTTGAGGGTTTTGGATAACCTGATCACATTTTTTGTAATGATCACCAGAGAGAACAAGATGAAACCCGTATTTATGCAACATTGGTGGTTTTGATAACAAGTAGCAAAAAGAAGCTTGCTCAAGCATCACAGCCGAATGTAAAGTATCCTAGGGGAAAAAAATAAAAAAGGTTGTGAGTGGAAGATAAGATGCACTCACCCAAAGCAATTCTAAGGAAACAGAATATTACCTCACCACAAATGCGAAAATAAACAGTAGCAGCTTCTTTAAGCTGATCTCTTGTCTTCAGCATCTCTGCCCACCAGAGACCACATCTAGTAGCATTTCGTCGGCCAGCTGATCCAAGTTTCTGCATGAATTGAATAATAAAAGAAACAGAAAAATCAATGGGAGGTATTAACACTCAATTGGAATTTGCTACATATTAAAGTTATCTTGATATCAACCATTCCTAATTGTCATGACTGTCACCACACCTGATCCTAATTGCTTGCACAAAACAATATAAGACCTAGCTCATTCTAGCAAAACAAAAATTCCCATATCATCCCCAAGACCATAACTCTTTACTCATTATCAACTGAACCAGTATATAAGGAAATAACAATGAAGGACATTTTTCATAAGCCAAGGGGTTTTCTTCACTGATGGAGAACCCACTAAGGTTACCACTGGCTTATGACAAAAACAACTTCCATCTGACCAAGTTATTACAAGCCACAATCCCCATCCACAGCAAATCACATGCAGAAGACTTTGCCAAATTTGTCCTATGTCATTCGCATAATAAATTCTCCAATCCCAGCAGCCACAGAAATCTAATTCACAGTTCAAACCTAACTGTTAATCTAAAAGGAAGTACCCATGCCAACTATAGCAAAAGGATGTTAAAGATGTTGATAGTTTGAGGCAGAAATGGCATATCAAACAGGTACTTTAACATACAGAAAAATAATGATGATATCTAGAATTAGTGCACTTAAATTTAGCAGTTTCGATTTTTCATACTTATCAAGTGAATCAATTCTCTTCTTCAGCTTGAAAACCAAAGGTTCCATGTTATAGATAGCCATATCTGACGGACTATATTCAGTTCTAAAGCCTAAAATAGTTACAAGAAAAAAAAAAGGAGCCAAGAACTATACGTACTAAATAAGTATTAAATGCATTTTCCATGCAATACTCTGCGTCTTTTCTTGATTGATCAAGCAAGAAGTATGTAAGCCCCATCATCTCCTGAAGAAATGAACAAGACATGATAAGGTTGCAAAATAGGTACAATAAATCCAGAAGCAAGCCCAAATATAAAGCAAAAAAACTTTCATGAGATCTATTACAATGAGAATAAACAGCAATCCGTGTTCTCCATGAAATGACAGCCAAGCCAGTAAAGAAACAGAAAAAGAATCAACATAAAGAACAGAGAAAATGGTATTAAAAAAAATAAAAAAAGAGAGAGAATTGAAGCAACCTGCACACCAGCATAGCGCTTCCAGGCTTTATCGAGCTTGTAATCGGTGGAAATTAGGCGATAATTCGATAGTGCAAGTTCATAGTCTCCTAACATGAATGCATAGTCACCTAAGATTCTAATCTGAGATTCAATTGAATTAAAGGTATACCTATAAACAGAGAAAATAAAACTAAATTAGGATAAACTCGAGAAGAAACTACAAACAGACTCGAATCTCAATTAATGAACAGCATCACTTACACAGGACCATTAGGGGTGTCTATTGTATCTTCTTTCCCCTTCCTCCACCACAAATTTTTAATTTGGTTCCTAAAACCTTTCCTTGTAGCAGAAACCTAATTTTAATATGAAAAATAATAAGAGGAATAAGAATATAATCTGAGAAATAATCTTTTTTTAAAAAAAGCAATACACTGAAATTCTGATATAAACACAAGGAAGAAAGTTTATGAGTTAAAATACCTGTTGGTTCAACACACGTATCTTTTGTTCCATGTAAGGAATGATATGTTTAGATGATAATTCTTGCATAAAATCCTTTATCTGTTACCAAATTATACAAGCATAAGTAGAATTACAAAGGAAAGTACCCAAGAAGGTGTTAGAAAAGTTACCTCGTTTAAGTCATCAAGATTGAGGAAACAACCAAGATTTTCAGTAGGTAAAGCATCAGATTTCTGTCACAAAAGTACATGAATTAAAGCATTAGACTGACTTTATCATATACTTTCGCTGGCACCCTGAGCCAACATAAGATTCACCTAACATTTTTCTACGAACAAGTAAATAACTGAAACATAATAATCCCCCAAAGTCAAGTAATTTACAAATGGAGCCCAAGGATTATCTTGATGATGGATTTTCCCATCTTGAGAAGAGTTAAAGCAAATTATTTGACAGTCATTTTGTCCAAATGCATTTCTCATGTCTGCCAAAAGTTTAGTAGCCCTGCAAACAAAAATGGAATTAAACACAATGGTCAGCTGGCTACACTGAATATCTTATCATACATTCACTGCACTCACATGGCATCTGCTGAGTTAACTTCAATATATAAAATTATTATTATTCAATCTATATCAGGTCTTTAGCTTCCTTTTCGTTGATTATGTTATCAACACTATCCCTCGACCAAGCAGAACATATGAGAAAATCCTGAATGGCATGAATAGAAACTAAATTGGCCTGAAATTGAGCTTCCCCAGCCTCAACAAGTGTCAGTCTATTCCAATTTTTACATTAAGGTGATCCATTTCCTACATGCTTCTTCAAGGATGTTTTCTACTAAAATCATTTCATTTGTCTTATTCCATGTAATAGGTTTCCCATACATGATGGGAATCTCATTCCAGGTTTTTTGCTCTTCAAACCCAGGTTCTTGCTTATTTTCCACATGGCTTCATCTCTGAACATGTACGACTGGTTGGTAAATCTAATGCATTCAATTAGGTTGAACTGAAATATTCTTTCAAGCCTTACATGCACCCTTTATGTGTCCTAATTAAGAAAAGTGAGAAAGAATAGAACATATATATCTGGACATTGCTCCACCAACTTAAAACAGAAAAATAAAAGGTTAAGCCAAAACAGGCATGCATGTTCTTCTGAAATTATATATATCAGTATTCAACAGCATCATTGTCATGCTTGTTGCACTTAATAATTTTAAACATAACCAGATAAGAAAGTCTGGCATACTTATTGAAAGGGCCATCTTGATTATCGTGCAAAAGTAAGTAATGCTTCATTATCTTTGGGTCCATTGCACCGTCATTGAGAAGAGAAGGCAATTTGTTGGTGTTAAAGAGATCTACAAATCTGTTTACGGGTTCATCATCCTTCGACGACACAACCAAAAGGCCTAGAAATCATTTTGGACAAGAAACAATCAACAACTGAATGCAACATCTAGAATAAACATTTAACAGAAGCCGTGAGTGAAAGAAACAAGATTAGTAGACCTTAACAATACCAACATGAAAAAAAAAGAAAGAAATTTATCTGATAAATTTCCAAAGCTTACATGCCACAGGATGGTCAAAAGCTTCATGATCTGAAAAAGACAAGGTACGTACAAGCTCTTTGTTAAAAAACTGAAACCAAGATGGTAACATTTCAGACTCAGGCCCTGCAAAACAAAAATAAAAATAAAAATTACCATATATAAATCAAAGCAGCAAGGTGAAGTTTTAACAAAACCAAAAAAAAGGGCATGCAATCAAATCAGACAATCTCAATAGTATATTAAAAACGAAAAACTAACCACCAAGGGAACAAACTGGTAATATACTAAAAATATCAAAATCAAATGTAAACTTACTAGAGAGAAGATTGTTAACTTGAGATGAGTCTGAAGATTCGAGAAAATTTTTCTCTCCCACATGGGTAATAACCTTCTTTAGCCTCTCCTTTGCTACCTAGGAGATCAACATTTATATTCAACATAAGGAACCAACTATAACATGCACAAGCACTGTGGAGCTTGAATCAAATCAACTAAATCATCTTGCAATGTAATATAATCCCTCAAATCAACTATTATTCCAATACTAAAATACTTAATCAAACTCAAGAATCAATGCCAGGTCTATTTAAACCGAAATAGTTCTCTCAGTAGCTGCCAACTCAACTACTAGCCTACTAGTGTTGTTAATTTCGTTCCTAAATAACCAAAGTTTCGTTATCCACCAATTTGAATTCAACTGATTAAAACATTTATTTTATAACAATCCCACTACATAATTAAGCTACAAAACAAGTAATCTCAATACCTCGAGATTCGGTTGTCGAATATCTGAGGAGTAAAACAATCGCAATTTGAACTTCCTCAGCCTGTAGGGTTGATCACTAGCAGTCCGTACAGGAACTACCACCAAAAATCTCAGATAAGTAAAAAAAAAAAAAAGGCAACAAAACAAGAAATCACCTAAAATGTTAGACACACATATACAAAAATACGTATAAATGTACAAATTAAAAGCCGTATGTATACACACACACACACACACAAACACATACATATATTTGAATTACTCACCGTCAATGTTGGTGAAGTCGCAGAAAGGGGAGAGCAATTGAATTAAGGAAAGACCGTTCTTAAGGCAAGATTCTTCTACATATGGAGTACAGAGTACCATAACAACAGGAGTGATCTCCTCCAATAGCATTTTGCCAAGTGGCGTGCTGGCCGGATCCGCCATCACTCTCGCCCTCTCCGACGATTGTCGTTTAGCTGAAAGCTAATGAGTCGATTCAGATTTTCAGAGGGCGAGTTAACTCGGAGGCTTTGGAGCTTCGTGTTCAGTGGCGATTGTTGGATCCGATCTTTGATTTGGTGTGAAATGAAGGTTTTCAAAATTTGTGTGACAGAGAGGTAGAAGAAGAAATGAATCTCAAAGAAGATGGTTGAGGAAAATCAAATATTGGACTGTGAGAACCGTAGCTATGGCAAACCCAAACCCAAAATTTTTGTGTCCAATAAATTCAATTGGCCCAATCGCTTCGAGACTAGTTTTCTTGAAGGTAGATCTATCAGTTGGACAGGTGAGATTGGTTTCGAACAAAATCAATCTATTTTCGAAGTATTTTAGGTTGTTTTCTGTGTTTTTTAATTTTTGTTTTGATGTTGGAGTTTTCAGGTCACGTTATTATAGATTTAAATTATTTTAAATTGTTATTTTGGGTTTAGATTTATTTGAGGAATTTTTATTTTTTTAAAAAATTGATAAAAAATATCATTTATTCGGAATTAACAACTTTTTTAATAAATATAATATCGTTTTTATCCAAGATTTTGTGTCCAAACTTTATTAACTTGAAGACCAAGCAAGTGGTACCCAATTTGCTCTCATGCCTCGTTTAAAGTATGGTTCAAAGTTCACTTATTGCAAACATTTCAATTCTTTGGATAGGTATATGACGACGCGCTCCCGATCTTTGAACTCCGCCTCTTAATGCACTTGTGCTTCCGATCTATGAACTCCACCTCTTAATGCACTTGTGTCATTAATAAGATGAAAAGACAAATCCTCACTTAAAACAATATTAGGCGTGTCAAGGGTTTGTACCAAAATTTAGTCCTTCACAAAATTGCTTCAAATACAATTTAGTTTCAAGTTTAGGCCAATTAAAGTTTAAACTAGATAGGTTCGAGTTGTCAAGCATCTTATAATCAAATTCAACTTATTGCAAATTTGATCGGATTAAGCGCCATCAACTCAAACTAATATTTTAATAATATTTTTTAAAATTTTAATTATAAAATGTATTTTTTTAATTTTTTTAAATTAACTACATAACTCGGTTTAATTTTACCATAAGCTCAATTATTAGTTTGATTGCACACATTTTTCACTAGTAAAATTAAAAGCCAAATTAAACCCAGAAAAGATGAACCCTAAAAGAAGTACAATAACATGGAAAATTGCCACCATTTTATTACACAGCTTGCGCTGACATCTAAAATCATAATTTACTTACAACAGAGAATCATTCAATTTCATCATCTATCTATATATTTGTAATCTATGAAACAATAGTGGAAAGGCTATATAGATACCAGTCCTCAGAAACTAATGTATTGCATTTATTTTTCTTCGAAAGAAAGAAGGCACCATGGAATCCGAACTTCGGACTTGCTGGATGCTACTTCTTAAAGATAACTGCATAAACCAACGAGACTAAGTCCGGGACAAGCATATCTTAAACTGAAGTATAAAAAAAAAAACCTTTATACTAACAACCATGGTTAGCAATGAGTTGCCAATATAGTTTCTACATCTGTACTTACCAGCCATAGATTGGACTTTCGACTTGTGGAGGTAAGAGATGAAGGTCTTTACAATGTTGCCTTCCGAAATCCCGAGTACCTGGTATTGCTCCGGTGCAAAGTCGAAGGAATTCATTCCCTGTGAGACAATAGTGAGCAAATGCTATTCCTCCATCGACCATCTCTGAGAGGGTTGGCATTGAAACCGATCTTGCAATTAGTTTTCCGTTTGATTTTCTAATTGTTGTACTGCTATGTTCGTTATTCAAGATTCTGTCGAGCTCTGAATATTCTATAAATCTTTTGGTTGCAGCCTCCCATGATAGGTTGTATCTTTGTTCCGGTGTAAGGGGCTGAGGCTCATTTGCTAGTGCTTCTTTCACTTTAGCAACAAAGTCTTCAGGTGTCTTGTAAGTTAGACAGTTGGGAAATGAGCTGAAGAACTCGTTCGATGGATGGTCTGCACATACTACAAATTTTCCCATTGCAAGTGCCTCCGCAGTAGCTGTGCAGAGCACGTCACTGACACTAGCGTTTATGAAGACTTTGTACCTTCGGGACAAGAAGATAATGTTAGAAAGTTACACAGAATGACCATGCCAAAACAATGGTCAACTTGCCTAGAGCATCCTTACCCGTGAAGAGAATCATCTGCATGGTCCCTTCCTTTTTGAAAATTAAGATTCAAATCCAACCTCTTAGCAGTACTCTGAACTTCATGTGCATCCTCACCGTTCCCGTAGACATCCAACTTGAAACCGTCGAGATCATTCTTGTGCTTTGCCAGCAAATCTATCAGCTCTTTGTATCCTTTTGCCCAAACCATCTTTCCTAAGAAGTATGCACCTTTAGAAAAAGCTTGCTGCCCAAGTTCCCTTTCCGCAGCAACTTTTTCTCCTATTTTCAAAAACTTCAGGTTTACACCGTGAACATTGCAAATCACAGACTTTGGCATATCTTGAGTTGCAGCAGAAAGACGAAGAACCTGAAGGGCGAACAGAAACAAACAAACAAAGAATGATTCTTAAGATTACTGGAAGACTTTTGAATGACTGATAAAAAATTATGCTCAGAGATACACATAAGCGTAAAACAAAATTGATACACACCTTGTGGCAATGTGCTCGAGTGACCAAATTGTTGATGTGTTTCACAAAGAAGGCTTGTAGAGCACCATTTTTCTCCCTCTTAATGTATTCCAAGTAATTTGTGTGGACAATACCAACAACATGGTTGAATTTGTCAGTCCAGCGTTTACCGTGATGGTACCAGTTCAAGTGTTCTGGTTCTTCCAGAATAGCAATGTCAGCATCTTTTGATGGGATAAACTGAGAAGTATCTCCAGCGGGTATTATGCTTCGCCTTTCTCTCGAAAACTAAGAAACAATATGCAAAAAAGATGTCATTTCTAAAATCTGTTTGATGGATATAATCGAATATAACATAATGTGGTGCATCAAGGATTACCTTTCCTGGATAAAAGGAGATTCTAAAATCAGCCTTAAAACCAACCCTTTCTTCGAGCCAGTTACGTATATAATTTTCCTGCTCTTCTGGGGAACAGAAAGTGAGATTGTTTGGATAAACAAGTTCTTGATCAGATCTGCAAAGCCAAGGAACCAAGAGCGTGACTTTCTGTTTTTCCGATTTTGCCAAGTATGCTGCTCGAAAAAGTGGGTTCACAGCAGTTCCTGTCATCCATGGAAGGCTGGCAGTCGTAACAATGGCAACATGCCTTTTCCTATCTGTAACATCAGGCTTCATGAAGTCTGTCCTAGAGCCACCACTCTCACTGCAATGCCCTGTACTTTGAAGGACACTGGCTATCCTTAAATCCAGTTCATCGTTAATCTTATCAGGGTCGACAGCAGGGGGTTCTCCTGCAACGAGGGAGTGCAAAACAAGTTGATTCTTCCGTTTGCTGCACAAGTTTTCGACTATCTTGTCACATAGATCTGAAACCACATTTAAGAAAACAGTAAAAACCACTTGCTCTTAGAATGAATGGTCGCGGAAAGGTGAACAGAAGACTGTTAATTATTCAGCCTTACTACTCCCAGAAGAGAGAGCAATGTCTGGATTATTTCAAAGATTGAAATTTCATGACTGTTTCACAGAAATGGCAATTAAAGATGCTGCCCCAATTTAATCCAGGAGAAAAAGCACCTGGTTAAATTGGACAGATGAAGCTTTCTTAAAATTTTCTTAAAGACAGAACATATGTACTCAAATACAAACTACAACGGCCCTACAAAGGAAATCATAATAAAAGCAGGAACAAGAAAACAGAACCCTTCAAGTAAATATAGTCACATTCACAAGAATAATAGATCACTCCAAAAGGTCACCAGGAATGTAAAATTCAAACTCAACGAAAATAAGGGAGATAAAGCTACTTACTTCTTCTGATGCCAAATTGATCCAAAAAAGGCCCAGACTGCCTGACCAAAACTGCTAATAACTCCGGCACATCCAGCGGTGGTACTTCCTATAGCAAACAGGAAAATACAAAAGCATTCAGCACAGCGCAATGGAACACCTATTTTACCAAGCATCTTAAAATCCAATTATGTTTGTGTCAGATTTCAAGAATATTTGGGCATATCAGTTATGATATTTTATTCCTAACTTTAAGGCATTCTATCCCTAACTTTAAGGCTGTACAGATCCCTAGAATTAGTCTGTTTCCTAGTGTAAAGTTTCCTAAGTTAGGCTAAAACTATGTGCATAAATATGTATGTATTCTCTTGTGAAATATATATAAAAAAGACTGATTTTTCACATGGTATCAGAGCCTGTTCTTTAAGCCCGATTTCTAGGATTTTTTAGCCGATTTCTTTAAGCCTGTTCTTTTTTTTTTTTTTTTGTCTCCCAACCAGTCCTCAAGTCTATAGAACTTGTTAAACACAATATGACTGAAACTGTCAAAGTCAGTAGCCCAGAAATTCTTGTTAACAACTCAAACCCAACGAGTGAGTTTCAGGCTATTCCGGTAGCTTACAGGCTAAATGGAAAAAATTATCTGAAGTGGTCCCAACTGGTTCGTACCTTCTTGAAAGGAAGAGGGAAGTTGAGTCACTTGCTTGGAACAGGACCTAAGGAAGGAGACCCTAAGTTTGATGCTTGGGATGAACAAGACTCTATGGTAATGTCTTGGTTATGGAACTCTATGATGCCAGAATCAGTGATACATGCATGTTTCTTAGCACTTCCAGAGAAATATGGGAAGCTGTGAAGCAGACTTATTCTAAGGTTCGAGATGCTGCTCAAATTTATGAAATCAAAACGAAGATTTCATCCATCAAGCAAGGAAATCGATCAATAACGGAGTATTCCAATCTGTTGCAAAGTTTATGGCAAGAGATGGATCATTACCAGTGCACTCAGATGAAGTGCAGTGAAGATGCAGCACTCCTGAAAAGGTTCGTTGAAAAAGATCGAATTTATGATTTTCTTGCTGGATTAAATGTTGAGTTTGATGCAGTAAGAGTTCAAATTCTTGGAAAAGAGGAACTACCATCACTGAATGAAACAATTGCAATTGTTCGTGCTGAGGAAGGAAGAAGAGGAGTTATGATGGAAAACAATCAAGTGGATAGTTCAACCTTGATTACAAATGCTGTAAGTGAGAGGAGATTTGGCCTGGAGCAGCCAACTAATGAAGATAATAGACAGACAGAACATACAAAGTCGTTTAACAGGGATTTCGTGTGGTGCACCTACTGTAAAAAGGCTCGTCACACTAAAGACAGATGCTGGAAACTCCATGGTAAGCCACAAACAACAAACAAAAATTTTTCAAAAAAGGGTGAACAATTGAAGGGACAAGGACGAGCAAATACAGCAAGTCAGCAAGATGAAAAAATTTCTCAGGAATTGCCGATTGAATTTAAAAAGGAGGAAATTGAGAAGTTAAGAAATTTGCTGGGATCATTGGAAAAATCCTCTCCAACAGGTACTTGTAGTTTGGCTTTTTCAGGTATATCCTCTTCTCAAAATTCTAAAGCCTTGAATACAGACACCAAAAGTTCTTAGGTCATTGACTCTGGAGCTACAGACCACATGACCCACTCCTCACACAAATTTGTTTCATATACACCCTGTCCTAGTAATAAAAAAATAACAGTGGCTGATGGTTCTATGATCACAGTAGCCGGTCAATGTGATATTGTTATAAACAAAACCCTTACTTTAAAAAATGTCCTTCTTGTTCCAAAACTATTTACCAATCTTTTATCCATTCAAAAAATTACCAAAGATTCTAACTGTAAAGTGGTTTTCTGTCACAATCAATGTCTTTTTCAGGAACAGAATACGAGGAAGATGATTGGACATGCTAAGGAAATAAATGGCCTATATTATCTTGAAGAATCCAGTAAGGAAGTTAGTGATCTGAATTCCTCACCCTTATCTTTCATTTCCGAGTCTATTAAAACCAATAAAGACCAAATTTGGCTCTATCACCTTCGCCTTGGTCACCCATCGTTTAGAGTTCTTAAAATTATGTTTCCTTCATTGTTCAAAAGAATAATTATTGAAAAATTTCATTGTGATATCTGTGAACTTGCAAAACATAAACGTACCTCTTTTCCAGTAAGCAATAAAAAAACTTCCACTCCTTTCACTCTTGTTCATAGTGATGTTTGGGGGCCATCCACTATTTCAAATATTTCGGGAGCTCGGTGGTTTGTATCTTTTATCGATGATTGTACTCGTGTGTCTTGGGTATTTCTTTTAAAACAGAAATCTGATGTTAGGTCTGTTTTTTCCACCTTTTACAATATGGTCAAAACACAATTTGGGACTGAAATAAAAAGGTTTAGGTCAGACAATGCAAAGGATTATTTCAATCAATTCCTCTCAAAATATTTCCAAGAAAGAGGCATTATACATGAGTCATCTTGTGTAAATACACCACAACAAAATGGTGTCATCGAAAGGAAGAATGGTCACATTTTAGCAATCAAAAGAGCCCTATTGTTCCAAAAAAATGTCCCTAAACAATACTGGGAGGAGGCTATTTTAACTGCTACTCATTTGTTAAATAGGTTGCCTATAAAGGTCCTTGAGTCTCAGAGTCCTATGCAAGTTCTAGCCAAATTTTTTCCTAATTTCAATACATCCAGTAATCTCATTCCCAAAATATTTGGCTGTGTTGCCTTTGTCCATGTTCATTCTCAAAATAGAGGGAAATTTGATCCACGGGCTGTTAAGTGTGTCTTTATTGGTTATTCTTCCACTCAAAAGGGGTACAAATGCTATCATCCAGCCACTAAAAAAATTTTTGTAACAGCTGATGTTACCTTTGCTGAACAAGAAAATTTCTTTACTCGTCCTTACCTTCAGGGGGAGATTTTATTCACAGAAGATAAGGACAAATATTTTTTTCTTCTTGACTTTCCAGCTACTATCCAGCACTCAAATACTTCCACCATTCCAGCTCCAAACACTCCAAACACTCCCATTCCAGCTTCTGTCCAGCAACCAAACACCCTCATTCAGACCTTGCCTACTAACCAACCTGCCCAACTTGAAACAATGCCCCCTACACAAACAGAACCTAGTACACCAAAATCACCAAGAGGAATTCAGGACACTATTCGTCCTTTACAGGTTTACTCAAGGAAGAAGGCACCAATGCAAGTTCAATCATCCTCTTCTCCTATACGATCTGAGGTAATTGCTGAACCTACTTTGAATCCTAATAATACAGATTTAGATAATTTTCCTATTGCTATTAGAAAGGGAATTAGAGCCTGTACAAAACATCCATTGCACCTATTTATGTCTTACAAAAACTTGTCCCATCGACACAAAGCCTTTCTTACTAGCCTAAACTCTATTTCCATTCCTAAAACTGTATTTGAGGCATTAGAAGATGAGAATTGGAGAAATGCCATGAAAGTTGAAATGGAAGCTTTGGAAAAAAAAAAGACATGGGACTTAGTGAAATTACCAGAAGGAAAGAAACCAGTGGGATGTCGCCACAGTAAAGTATAATTCAGATGGTTCTTTGGAGAGGTACAAAGCAAGACTGGTTGCTAAAGGGTACACTCAAATCTATGGGATAGACTACCTTGAGACATTCGCTCCTGTTGCAAAGATGAACACTATAAGAGTATTGTTGTCACTAGCTGCCAACCGAGGCTGGAAATTACAGCAATTTGACATAAAAAATACCTTTTTACACGGTGACCTAGAAGAGGAAGTATACATGGATGTTCCTCCAGGATTCGGTCCAACTACAGGACAGGTTGTTTGCAGACTAAAAAAGGCTTTGTATGGACTAAAACAGTCCCCAAGGGATTGGTTTGGAAGATTTACCAAAGTAATGCTCAAGTTAGGGTATAAACAGAGTCAAGGAGATCACACTCTGTTCGTGAAACACTCATCTTCAGGGGGAGTGACTGCTCTATTAGTCTACGTTGATGACATCATAGTAACTGGTGATGATCTAGAAGGAATGGAGAAGTTAAAAAAATGCCTAGTAAAAGAATTCGAAGTCAAAGAACTAGGCAAGTTAAAATATTTCCTTGGTATTGAGGTGGCACACTCTCGGGAAGGAATATTCATATCTCAGCAAAAATATATAGTTGATTTGCTGACAGAAACAGGCAAGTTGGGTTGTAAACCAGTAGAGACACCCATAGAGGTGAATCACAAACTTGGAGATGCACTAGAAGATGCAGCAGTTGATAAAAAGTCATATCAAAGGCTTGTGGGAAAGCTTATTTATTTGTCTCATACCAGGCCAGATATTGCCTATGCAGTAGGTGTTGTAAGTCAGTTTATGCACAATCCTAAGGAATCACATCTTAAAGCAGTATATCAAATCCTACAGTACTTAAAAGGCACGCCAGGCAAAGGGATCTTATTCAAAAAAGGAGAAAATTTAACCCTTGAAGCCTACACTGATGCAGATTATGCAGGATCTATGGTTGATAGAAGATCAACCTCTAGTTACTGCACCTTCCTAGGAGGTAATCTTGTGACTTGGAGGAGTAAAAAACAAAACGTTGTGGCTCGATCTAGTGCAGAAGCAGAATTTAGGGCAATGGCTCTTGGAGTTTGTGAATTGTTATGGCTAAAGATTATTTTAGAAGACTTAAAGATCAAGTGGGAAGGTCCAATGAAGTTGTATTGCGATAATAAGTCTGCTATCAATATCGCTCATAATCCAGTTCAACATGATCGAACGAAGCACGTTGAGGTTGACAGACATTTCATAAAAGAAAAACTGGACAGTGGCTTAATTTGCACTCCATTTGTGTCCACTGATGAACAAATAGCAGACATACTTACCAAAGGATTGTCTGGGAAGTTGTTTCAAAAATTAGTAAGCAAGCTGAGAATGGATGATATCCACTTCCCAGCTTGAGGGGGAGTGTCAGATTTCAAGAATATTTGGGCATATCAATTATGATATTTTATTCCTAACTTTAAGGCATTCTATCCCTAACTTTAAGGCTGTACAGATCCCTAGAATTAGTCTGTTTCCTAGTGTAAAGTTTCCTAAGTTAGGCTAAAACTATGTGTATAAATATGTATGTATTCTCTTGTGAAAAATATATAAAAAAGACTGATTTTTCACGGTTTGCATATGCATGATATCCATTAAAAGTTAGGGCCTTGCTTAAATTAACCATCCCAAAGGAGTTGGCTCCATCCTCCAATAAAGATGTTTATAATGAGGTGGCCAGGATGAAAGCATTGCTAATGCTAGGTGAGAAGTTAGAAATAACTGCGGAAGCCAACATTATCTCTAATAATTCCAGAACATGCATAGTCTGTTGACATATGGTGGCTTATACTTGTAGTGGATAAATTTGGTTCATTATACTTGTATAGTCTATTGACATATGGTAGTTTGCACCAGCATTATCCATCACATCCACTGAAAATCAAAAGCGCATGGACAAAAGGTATACGTTGAAACTCCAAAGATAAGAAAATGTTTCCATAAATTGAAACACATTAAGTATTCAGTTAAAGTGGCCGCAAAACTTGAGGTAATAAATAGATTTATCTTCGTTCAAAGCAAAAAAGACATCAATGAGCAAAAAGAAATTGCTTTTACTTTGAAATTTTTACATGGACTCAACAAGCACAGTTTTGCTGCTTCTCCAGCTAGATAAGCTTTCCAATTCCCAAGGTAAAGAGGTGTTAAATCCCCTTACAAGCTGCTGTCAACTTTAATCAACCCAAAGAATTGGCTATTGAAGGATAAAAAGTAGAAGTAGCCTTAAAATATAGAGGAATGTCAAAGATGCGGTAGGGGATGAAGTATACATTTAAATTCAAGCCATTTTGATAGGAATTTATTTCAAAATACATATGTGGATTCCCACCAATGGTGCTAACCTAGGAATATAAAGAAAATTACAAAATCTGTCCTAATCCCAACCAAATAACCAACCATCCAATAAATGCAAGCATCCAGTAGCTAAAAAGACCCAACTCGACAGCCTAGTTATTGCCTAACATCACAACGGAGTTTCAGTCTTGATTCTTTTATAAAGAACTATTTTAATTGTAAAACCTTATAAATATCTTTTATGATTATTGCATGACATTGTTATGAAATTGATGTATCTGTAAACTTCCACAAGTCCTTGACAATAAACAGAAAAATTTCGTAGAAATGTATAAATGGCATGACTGCATCAAGAAAATCAAAATTTATCACTAAAAGGAAGAGAAGGGGGAACCTTTGACTCTTGAGGCTCCTTGCAAATTGCTTTCTGCAAAATAACGCATTCCAAAAGGATTTTTAAATTACAGTAATCAAGATAAAAAGATCATAACATAAACATCTAGAATATACAAACAGAAGATTTGAAAGCTAAAATGTTCAACATAGAACTAAAAACCATAAACTAGAGCTGGATGGTTAGCAACAAATAGAACAAAACTCCTGCTTTTATTGAATGTTATAGGGTGAGCAAACTAAAATTATTGTGCTTCAAGTTACATCACTTTTTCCATTACAGAAACTTTATTTTCTAAACAAATAAATTTATACTTTATAAGCATGGCACCAAGAGTAAGTGATTCCCATAATACAAATTAAAGAATATTTGTATCAATTGCCCTGGTGTAATTGATTGGTCAAAAGAAAAGGTATATACTTCCTCCTAAATCCCATGACTAATTGCTCTTCTGAACAATGCCTGATCAGAAAGAAAAGAAAATGGTACTTCCTAAGAGGGAAATTGAATCAGTTCAGATACTACTTTTGAAGTACTAAGTGTACCAAAGTAAAAGAAGGACCAAATAACCAATTAGGCTAAGCTACCACTCACTGTTAGAGGTTGATGAATGCAATAGAACTAAAGCAGGAGAACCAGCCTTGCTACCCTTCAGGTCTGGAAGCATGCTCTTTGCAACAGTACTCACTGCATCTATAGCCCGGGGATATGAACCAATAGATTAAGACAATAATTCTAAAGCAGCCATTATTTGATCGTACTCTTACTAGACAATAATAAATGTCAATAATAAATGTCCATTGGATTTGGCCTTTAAAAGCCATAACCACCGTGTTTATTTGGGTGGATTGTTTACAAGTTAATGAAGGCCTTGGAATCCAAACATTACCATAATTTTCATATCCTTTTAAATCATAAACGCACCATCTTCATTCAAATCACTGACATGCCCATCTGATTTAAAGTATATCCAAGAAACCAAAATAAAAAATGAAACAATAGAATTTCCCACTTAATAGTCACGGTCTAAGATTCAATCAAACCCTTCACTAGGAAGAGAATGAATCTTCTAAGACCCATTAAATTATTTTTTAACATAAAAAATCAGTCAAGCTTATTAAAACGTCCAATGGACTTCTGAGATTTTCTAACATTTTGATTTAGTTTAGCCAATTCAGTATCCTAAACACTTCAAGTCTGTAATTACAGCAGGCACTCTATATTAATCAAAATTCCCCACTTCCTAAAAGGTTCCAGTTAGAGTATTCTACAACAAAAAATCCCTGTATAAAGCATCCATTAATTTTATGCCCTTCTAAAACTTAAAGATTAACTCCTAACTACTTCACACAAATAAATTAACATCAAAAAAGAAAAGGTAGTTTCAAGTCTCGGCCACTACAAAAGCAGAACCTTACCAAACTGGACTTAACTTTCTCCACAAACTCATTATTCTTAAGTCCAGCAAAAATTTCAACTGTCGAATTTTTCTTCTCAAACTCCCTGAACCTTGTCTTCAACACTCGAATTGGTTCCCATTCCCCAAATTGCCCTTCCTCGTTAAGCTTCTCACTCCTCACGTTATTAAATTCGATAATTCCTTTCATATCCTCCTCCATGGTTCCATACACCTCCGCCGCGATCGTACTCCTTATTCTCGACAAGTCTATCCCTAAGTTAGCCCTCGGTCCACATTTCTCCATCACTTTCCGACTAATCTCCGGCGCCGAATAAACCCGACGAAACTCCGATATCTTAGGATGGAGTTTCTTCATGAATTCGATCTCCGAAGATTGTCGGATCGGCGGTACCGTAAAAGTCGGTGTTGCTGAGTTAATCAAGTTCTCAATTTCCCTATCGAAACTCGCTGCGATATTCTTGAACGAGTTCGCTCGGTCTTTCATGAGCCGTAAATCCGCGTCGGCCGAGTCACGTACTTCTCTCCACCCTTTCGAAATGAACGAGAAAGCACTCAAATTCGAGTCGGCCGCCGTCTCCACCGCCGGAGTTTGTCTCCCGTTGTTCATGGCGGGAAAACTCATCTTAGGGTTTCAGTTCTTTTTTCCGTTACCAACAAAAAAAAAAACTTCTTTCGGATCTAACAGAGCGTGAGAATATATTATTTAACGGTTTAAAGATGGTGCTCTGTGTGTGCGCGTTTCTAAACAATTCTCTAAGTGGGAAACTGACACGTAGGATGCCACGTAAGGAGACTTGTAGATGACGTGGATTATGTGACCTTTGAATATTATGTGGCGTGCTTTGATTGGGTTGAGGGAGGAATAGGGTAGAGCAAGGTGTAGGTTAGGATATGGTGGGCTTGGAAACAGATTGGGGATTTCGTGCACGTGATAAATACTGGTCGGATGGTGCTTGCCAAAGTTTTTTAAGCTTTTTTCTTTCCCTTATACCTAACTTCTTAATTAACATGTGAAAATGAATTGTGCTTTGTATTTGTCAATCATGGTGGACGGTAAAATGAATACCAAGATATATTTTTAAAGTAGAAGTAGTTTCGTTGATTAGATTTGAAATCCATTTATGTATCGGTTTAAAATAAAAGGTTAAATTAATTAATTCACAAATTAATTGAATTGATTGAATTGGTTTGTTGAATTGCTTTTTTATATTATTTTAATTTAAAACAATTTATTTAATTGAACTAGATGTATTGGTTAGACCTGTTTAACTACACCATTTCATGGGTCGGTTATCTGTCTAGGCTCAAAGGCCCACTCGAAATTTGGGTAATAATATTAAGCTTGAAAGATAAGTTTGTGTAAAAATTTAGGCCCATTTAAAATATGAGTCGAGTTGGAGCTTCAATATTCATACCCGACCTGACACTACCCGTTTTTAAGTTTATAATATTTTATATTATGTAATTTAGAACATATTAAAAAATAAACTTATATTAAATATATAATATTATTCTAATGTAAATATTAAAATAATGTTAAGATTACTATATAAAACAATTCAATAAATAAAAAATGTATAAAATTATAAAATATTTAAAAATATAATATAAATTTTTTTAAAATTAAAAATAATATGGGCGGACCTAAAATGAGCTTGGGTTAGTTTTTTGCAAATATGGACAGGTTTTGGTAAAATTTTAAATCTATATTTCGAGTTGCGCCGAGCTTGGACAAGTATAAAGTATATTAATATCATGCGCCCGAAGGCGATCCATGAGCACCTCTAGGTTCAACCATCGACCTAATTTTAAAAATCTTGCATGTAAAATACTTAAAAAAAAATATCAATGTTTTTAGAACTAGACTGGTGGTTGAACTGATCAGGCTATCAATTCGTTGATCCAACCAGTTCATTTAAATAAATAATTTAAAAATTAAAAAAATAGTTCAACTGGTTTTTTTCCCAATTCAGTTCATACTGATTTGTGATTCAATCGATTTTAAACTATTTTGCAGATCGATACTCCAACTAATTCTCAATCCAATAGATCCAATCAATCGATTTAATCTATTCAAACAATAAAAAAAAAAATATCAATCACGTAAAGATGAATACTATTTAAATTTTAAAATATTTTAATTAATATTATACAAATAAAACGATTTAATTTATCTAATTGTCAATTTAAACTTTAAATAACAATTTGAATATGATAAGGATAGTTTAAAATTTTAAATAAATGTATACTAGTTACATTGATTATTTGAATTTAATGTATTAAAAATATACAAAAATAATAAAATTTAATATATTTTTTAAATACTTTAAATTCAAATTATCTATATAATTATATTTGCATTTTACAATTTCATCAATGTGTTTGATCATTGATGGTTGAGTAGTGCTTGCCTAAGTTTTTTAAGTTTTTCTTTCTTTTATGCCTAACTTTTTATATAGTTTCTCATAATTAACATATGCAAATAAGTCGTGCTTTGTTTGTATTAATCAATCGTGCAAACATGAATATGACATAAATAATAAATGTGTTATAATTTTTTTAAATATATAGTATTATTTATATTTTAATATAAAATTATTTCTATTAAATATCCTCAAATTATTATTTAAATTTTAAAATATTTTTAAAATTAAATTATTTTTGTAGTTGTCAGATTAGGCTTTAAATTTCAATTCTTGACAAATCATCACATTAATAACTTGATTTTAACATATTAAAAACACGACAGGATTATAAAATTTAAGAGTATTATTTCTTTTTCTTTTTTAACGTATTAAATTCAAGTTGCTTATCATATTTGAGCAAACATTTAATGCTCAAGCTAATGGTTAAGTTAATAGAAAAATGGGATAAATCTCAAAACTATACATGAATTTTGACATAATGTGTAATTTTATACATGAAATTTCGATTTGATTCACTTTTCATAAATTATTAATACAATTATTGATATAACAATAGTTTATGTTTATATATTACATAAACAAATAATTATATTTATCCACTACAAAAAATAAATTGATGTATTTATTTTTTTAAATGTGTATGATTGAATCAAAATTAAAGTTTCATATATGTATAATTGCACCAAATCAAAGTTTATGCATCAAATTGCATAATAAATCAAAGTTTATTATAATTTTGATATTTATCCTTAGAAAAATCAAATTGGTATGATTATGAAATCTTGAGAATTCAATTAGAATTCAATTTAAAATGAGTTATGATTTTGCAAATGTATAGTGCAAGTAATCATTTTATATGTTTTTATTTTATTTGTTATTCTATTTTAAAGGAAATTTATTTCATACATTACCGGTGAATGGTGAAGTTTAAAAACTAAACAAACAAAGTTAAATGGTGGCACATACCTCTTTAAGGTGAAGTAAAATGAGGGCAAAGCCTTAACAACAACGCAACTAGCACAATTCGAACACAAGCCACACCTGGGGCGGTGATCACCTTGACTTTCAAACCAACATACGAGGTTCCAGTTAAATAATATTTTTTTTAATGAAAGGTGTGATAGAATTTAAAACCTACTTGTGAAATTTAAAATTTTCATTAATAATACATTAAATGCTAACCTTATTTTAAGTATGGTTTTTGTGGAGTTAATGCACTATTTGGGCATGAATTTAGTAATTGTTCTCATATTAGAGCTTGAACTTTTTTGTTTTAAGTTAACCCCTCAACGTGACAATTGTTTACACATTGGGGCTTTTTTTTGTTCAAGTTAGTGTATGACATTTCATCTAAAAAAAAAGTTCGAACTCCAATATAGGAATAATTAACAAGTTTAAAAATTAACTTGGACAAAAGAAAAAGTCTAAGCCATGGAAAGAGTTGCCTAGGCCATGTCCTAATAGGAGAATAATTACTAAGTTCAGATATTAACTTGAACCCCAAAGTGGGAACAAATGTCTAATCCAAGTCTTAATCCGAGAACGATTATCATTCAAAAATTAACTTAAAGAAAAAATTAATTCAAACTCTAACATGAGAGCAATTGTTAAATTTAAACCCAAATATTATTTTATAGAATTTGTTATTTTCTTTTGTTTGCCTAATCCATTTCACAATGTGGGTTTACATGGTAAAATATTTTACGTTCTTTTTCTATTGAAGTCTTGTTTACATTAAGAGAGTGTAAATATTCTTTTATGCTTAACAAAGAAAAAGAACAAGATGAAAGAAAATTAGAGTTTGGGTCCTTGGATTCATAATATCTAAACAGATATAATTGTTAACAAAAGAGATAAAGTCGTAATATCTAAACACCCTGGATTCCATGGGGTTTGGCTTCTTCTTCTTGTTTTTACTTTTCTACCTTTTTCATTAATTTTACTGTGTCTCCAGCTTTTGAAGCTCTTTTCTCCCTCCTATTTCAATTATTTGTACGGATCCACATCGACAAATTTGGCTCAAGTTGATGTAATTGTGCAGAGCACCCCAAGTGTCATCATCCCAACTTTGTCTGCATTGAGAAGTTTGTGTCAAACATTAAACATGGTGGGACTATTTCACACCAATCAACATTAGTTTTTATTTGTTACCATCTATAAAAATACTCAAGTCTCAGCATTTATGGATCCACATCTGTATTTCATCTTGTTCCAATCATTTTCATTTTCTTATCTTGCAGCAATCAAACACTTTTTGCTTTGATTTCAGTTTGAACCAACAATGGCCGAAGCAATTGCTTTCGACATCGCCACAGAGCTCATTACTAAGTTGAGCTCTCGTGCGCTCTCTCAAGTTGGACTGTGCTGGAATCTCAAACATGACATCGACGACCTCAAACGCACTGTCCGTACAATCAAAGCTGTGCTTCTTGACGCAGAAGAGGAATCGGTGACCGACAATCGCGTCAAAGTTAGGCTTGAAGAGCTGAAAGATGTACTTTATGATGCTGACGACTTGCTCGATGATTTCTCTACCGAAGCTTTGCGGAAAGATCTAATGGGCGGGAACAAGCTGACGAAAGAGGTATGCCTTTTCTTCTCAAGCTCAAACCAGTTTGCTTGCGGTCTTAGAATGGGTCGGAAAATTAAGGCCATTAAAGCGAGATTAGCTTCAATTGAAAGTGAGTCCAACACTTTTTGCTTCATTCCGCGTGACCGCCCCACGGAAACCTCTTTCATGACTAAAAAGAGGCAGCAAACGCACTCTTTTGAGCGTGAAGATGACATAATAGGGAGGGATGATGATAAAGCAGCTCTTCTAAAACTCGTGTTAGAGTTTCAAAGTGAAGAGAACGTTTATATCATTCCAATTGTGGGGTTTGGAGGGTTAGGGAAGACTGCTTTGGCCCAACTTGTCTATAACCATGAAATGGTCAAAAATCATTTTGACTTAACGATGTTTGCGTGTGTTTCAGATGATTTTGATGTGAAAGTTATTGTAGCAAACATTATCAAATCTGATCAAAATCTTGAAATGGATGAATTGCAAAAACAACTTCGAGATAAAATTGATAGGAAAAAATATTTGCTTGTTTTGGATGACATTTGGAATGAGAACCCAGTACAGTGGTCTCGGCTAAAGAAGTTATTGATGGGTGGGGCTAAAGGAAGTAGGATAATAGTAACTACTCGATCTCTAAATGTAGCGGAGATTGCTAATAAATGTGAATCCCATGTTTTGAAACTAAAGGCTTGTCTGATGATGATGCTTGGTCTTTGTTCAAAAAGATAGCATTTGAGCAAAGATATGCAGACTCAACAGATTTAGCCTTTGTGGAAGTAGGGAAACAGATTTCGAAAAGGTGTGGTGGGGTTCCCTTAGCCATAAGGACGATAGCTGGTACGCTATCTTTGAAAAAAACTGCAAAGGAGTGGCATTCTTTCAAAGATAATGAACTTGCTAAAATATCACAAATTGAAGGAGATATTCTACCTACACTTAAGTTGAGTTATGATCATCTCCCGTCCCATTTGAAGCATTTCTTTGCTTATTGCCGATTGTATCCAAAAGATCATCGAATTGATGTACAAACACTTGTTCAATTTTGGATTGCACAAGGTTTTGTAAAGCAATTGAATCCAAGTCAATCTCTTGATGAGATTGGATTTGGATATTTTAAAGATTTAGTTGAAAGAAGTTTCTTTCAAGAGGTAGAAGGAGACTTGATGGAAGAAATGACATGTAAAATGCATGATTTAATGCATGATCTAGCTGAATCAGTAGCAGGGATGGAGAGTAGTATTATAGATTAAAATAATATTGCAAATGATGTTAGTGAAAAATGTCGCCACATATCAATTAATCTTTCATTAATTCCTTTGCTTAAGGGAAAGAAGTTGCGAACCTTGTTACGTTTTTCAAGCATAAGAGATGGAAATTTGAGAAATGATGAAATTTTGGAATTGATAATTGCACATTACAGATGCTTGCGTGTATTGAAATTAGATAGATTAAATCTTAAGACTGTTCCACACTCCATTTACAAGTTGAAACATTTGAGGTTCCTTGATCTATCTTGGAATTCCAATATTAAGATTCTCCCAAAGAGTATTTGCAAGATTCAGAATTTGCTAGCGCTGAAACTAACTGGGTGTTATCAGCTTCAAGAATTGCCAAAGAAGACTGAAAAATTCGTGAATCTTACCCATCTTGGGTGTGAATTTTGTGATGATTTAACTCATATGCCACGTGGAATAGGGAAGCTGACTTCACTTGAGACGTTAAGCGCGTTTGTAGTGGATAAAGATGGGTCCCATGGCGGTGCAGATCTAAGTGAATTGAGACTGCTCAACAACTTAAGGGGACAGCTAACAATAGAAAACTTGGGATTCGTAAAAAATCCAAAAGAGAAGTTTAAGGCTGCCAACTTGAAAGAGAAGCAACATTTGACATCGTTGCTTTTACAATGGGGCGGTGGTAACGGTGATGATGATGAGAAGTCACTTGAAGACCTCCAGCCCCATCCTAATCTCAAGGGGCTCGGTATTGATGGATGGAGGGGTGATGCCAAGTTTCCAAGTTGGCTTTCTTTGCTCACAAATCTCGTCACAATTTATGTAAGTCATAGTAATTTCAAACATCTCCCGTCCTTAGAGCAATTACCTTGTCTTAAAGGGCTGGAGATCGAAAATTGTACTGAGCTGGAGTACATGGATGATAATAGCCCAAAAGGAAGTCAAGGAGAACCACAATCATTCTTCCCATCACTTAAGCATCTTTCGCTCTCGGACTGTCCGAATATGAAGAGTTGGTGGAGGACGACAAAGCCAATCGATGATGATTCCAACGAGGACGACACAACAGTTACAGGAACATCAACCATGGCATTTCCTTGTCTTTCCTCTTTAGCAATTGAAAATTGCCCTTTGACTTCAATGCGGTTGTATCCTTCACTCGATCGTGCGCTAGGCTTGGCGAATACCAGTTCAAGGCCGTTAAAGCAGACCATGAAGATGAACATGAATGCTAAGACCCCTTCAAGTTCAACCTCATCTCTTCCTCTCTCCAAATTGAAATCTTTCCAAGTAGAAAACATTGAGGGATTGGATACTCACACGCTACATGGGTGCCTGCAACATCTAATAAATCTGAATGATCTTTCTCTCATTAATTTTCCCAATTTAACATCGCTTCCGGATGTTCGTTGCCTAACCAATTTGCAACGGTTAAATATACATGGAGTTCCTCAGTTGGAGGAAAGGTGTGAGAAGGACATTGGTGCGGATTGGTATAAGATTGCTCACATCCCTTCAGGTTGGTCTTTTCATTAATTTCCTTATTGAAATACTACTACTAGTACAATACCCTTAATTATCATTTTCATAATGTTTTTGCTAATTTGTGCAGTAACCCATGAGGCTAGATTGCATTACCATTTGATAACTTGAAGAAATTAGCTGCAGAAAAAGAGAGGTGGTAATTACTTAATTGCTTTACATTTTTAAATCATAAAAATCTCACAATTTCAAATGATCTAATATAACCCCCTAACTAAGCTTCTTCTTTTCCAGCATGAGTTCAAAGGAAGAGCCAAAAAACAGGACATACGTTCTTCATCAGCTGATCTGTCCATGGCATTTTAACCGACACTCTCTATCGCTGGCAAAAGTTCCAAAGTGTCAGCATCTTTCGTAGTGGGTTCAACATGTAACAAATCTGCAATTTCTTTATCTCTGATTTGCCCAATTTAAGATGGCTTCCGAGATGAGCAGTTTGGAATCTTTACATATACGAAAAATTCCTCAGTTGGAAGGACATTGGCGCTGATTGGCATAAAATTGCCCACATCCCACGCATTTGGTTGAAATCAGGTCGATGGAAGGCATTTGTGTAGTAGCCCGTTGGAGAAAGGCATTTGTCAGCTTCAATAATTTGCAAGAGTTCCTCAGTTGATGGAAGGACATTGATGCCGATTGGTATAAGATTGCTCATATCCCCAACATTCGGTTGTAATCAGGTTGATCCGTCCTTTTCATTTTGTAATCAGGTTTTTATGAATTTTTTTTTTTTTCAAAAAAAATTTCAGTGGTTAATGAGGTTGTAACCAGGTTAGTTAGTTCTGGTCTCTCATGCCATTTTTCTTTCATTTGAAATTCCTTCGTTTTAATCCTACTATTACAAAACTCTTTACTTACCATCTTTCACAATATTTTGCTCATTTGTGCTGTAAGCCATTGGAGAAAGGCATTTGTCAAACATTTGTCAACTTCATCATTTGCATGCATAAAAAGAGGTGCTAATTTATCTAATTGCTTTTTACTTTAAAATCATAATAATAATTTGAGGATTGCAGTGATGTAATAGGACCTCATGGTTAGAGCATCTTTTCATGTCGGTCTTTTCATAAAATGTTTCATTATTTATATGTGAACAACGACACACATATGAGCAAATATAAGGCTGATAATAGTGAGCATTTTAGAAGGTTTTGAGGTGTAAACACTGACGGAAATGGGAAATGATGATGCCCTATGTTGATCTTGAACAGGAAAATCATAGAAAATGGCCATTTATGCATATAGTAAGAAGTAAACGAATAGCTACCTACTTTCTAAAAGAAACAGTTGGTGGTCTTTGGTGTTTCAAGCGATGATAGATAGTGTCATCTATCCATCACAACTTGTAAAGACAACTAAAATACCCACAAATAGATCTGTAAACTGAAAAGAGAGAATACACAAGGAGTGAATACGAAGAAGAAAGAATAAGAGGGTTTATAGGTAGGAAAAAAAAAAGCAGGTGGTAGCTAACCGGTGCTGCCCCTGAGTAATTTTTGAAACTATGCAAATCAAATCGAATCATAATTATATGTTTGTGTATATTTTTATTTTTAAAAATTTAGTCCCTATACTTTTTAAATTTTAAAATTCAAGTCTAATTGCTAACACTGTTAAAATTATTTTATTAAATTTAGGTTCATTACAATGTCATATTCTTAGTTACATGTTACCAAGTAAGTAAATTTTTTTATTTCAAACCGTCACACTAATAAATTCAACAAAAAATAATTTAATAATATTAACAATTGGACTTGAAATTTGAACTGTGAAAAGTAAAAAAATTAAATTCCTATAAATATAAGTATAGAGACTAAATTTCTAATTTATGGTGAGTACAAGGACATATGGCATATTTAAGTATAGAGACTAAATTTCTAATTTATGGTGAGTACAAGGACATATGGCATATTTTAACCTAAAAAAGGATAACCTACTTTAGTAGTCACCCAATTAAGGTTTTTTTTTCTTTTTTGATCACTCAATTATGAAAAGTTACAAAATGGTCGCCCAACGATTCAAATTTATCATTTTTATCATCAGTTGGCTAATGAAAAAATAAAAAAAGACAAAAAAATCTAAGATAATTGGGTGAAAAAAAGGGAAAAATAATAGTTTATTGATTATTTTGTAACTTTTCATAATTAGATAAAAAAAATTACTAATAATTTAATTATTATTTTGTAATTTTTAAATAGTTGAATCACTCTTAATATAATTTACCCAAAAAAAATATTAACCGCGTCGAATAGAAAATGAGAAAACAAATTTAAAACAAAGATAAACAAAATAATGTACTTAACGACGTTACTTCTTTTCCAACCAAAACGCCGTGGCTTTGTTCCCCAAACGTAATATAAGCCGGACACCTTACATCAACATGATACCTCCAAGTTTCCGCATGGGACCATTCAAAAATTTGTGTCAAACAACATTAAACATGGTGGGACAATTTCCAACCAAACAACATTTTTTTCATTTAATAATAAATGTATTATAATTATTTATATTAAATATTCTCAATTTATTATTTAATTTTTTTAAAATTAATTTATAAATTCTAAAATATTTTAATCAAGTTTTGAAAATAGTAATATTATATCAATAAAATCATTTCATTTTTATAGTTGTCAATTTAGGTTTTAAATTTCATTTGACATGGATTAAATTGTAAATACTTGTGTACTCATCATATTGATAACTTGATTCTAACATATTAAAACCACGACAAGATTATAAAATTTAAGAGGATTTCTTCTTCTTTTTTTAACACATTAGATTCAAGTTGCCTATATAACATATATACATGTGTTTTAAGTATGTCCCCTATCATATTTGAGTGAACATTTAATGCTCAAGGTAACGGCTAAGTTAATAGAAAAATGTGATAAATCTCCTATATATAAACTTTGGCATAATATGCAATTTTATACATAAAAATTCAATTTATTCAATTTTCATAAATTATTAATATAACATCATTTTATGTTTATATATTACATAAATAAATAATTATATTTATAAACTATAAAAATAAATTAATGTAGCTATTTTTTTAAATACCTCACACACTAAAATACAGACATCATAATTTCATTGCAGAAACAAATAATGCTACTCATAATTTATCCCCTAAGAAACTTAGCCACCATGAAAAGCTCTATTTATGAACAGATCAAAAGATCACACACACAAAATTAAGCAAATGACATTAAGCGTTAAGTGAGAGTACAAATCTCATCAAAATTGAAATAATATACTACTAATTACATTATAGCCACCATTTTCAAACACTGGAGATCTCACAACAATGCTTCAACTTCTTGATCCGCGACCATTCCACGACTACTAATTTTTTTTATTTTATTTTATTTAGGTAAAATAAATTCAACTAAGTGCACACTTCTAAGATATTAAATTAGTGGATTTTTATATTTGATGTATCATATAATTATATTATACACACAATAATATCACTTTATTAAAAAAATAAAATTATTTACTCATTAAAAATATAATAATATGATACCGTTTGATTCATTAATTGTTAATTGTATAACATTAAATAAAATCCTTAATTTATTTAGCTTTATCCCCTGACATGTGTTTTAGTTTTATTTCGCCCCTCCATCAAGCCATTTTGTGTACATTGTGTGGACTATCATTTAATGTAAGGGCTTCAGGCAACACCCATTGAGCAATTCCAAGAGTAATGAATGCTTAGCTTAGCTCCATTCAATTACCAAGTGTTGAAGATATGAGAATACGGATGCCCTGCAACAGTTACAACCCTATTTAGCTTGTAACAAAACATTTATACCCTTCTTTTATCTTCCACTGATTTAAAAACTTTATTTTCGTTGTGCATTAGTTTCTATATTGAAGAAGAAAATTTTGGGTATTAATTTGTTTAATTTCGGTCTTGTGAGGTATTTTCAATTTTTGATACGGTACATCTTAGAACTCACAAACTTTGTACACATTTGCCTAAAGTATAAAAAAAGGTAAAACGGACGAATCAATCCCATGACTTTGGAGATGGGATAAATACCCTTGACTAATGAATCATAGGGCAAAGTTGACTAGCGAGAGGTTTGTAGAAAAATGTAGTTACATTACATAGCGGCTTAGTTGCGAACAAGCATGATCAAAGATAAATTGTAACTTCCATCGAAGCATATAATATTCTTTTAATAGTGATTTCTTTTTCATAGCATGAGTTAGACAATAGTTTGATATTTTTAGCCCTTTTACTTAAACTTGATTATAAATTTAACATCCATAAGTGTTAAAGTCGATTTTTATTTTTATTTTACTTTTTTTTGTATTTTTTTTCTCATATATATTGATTATAGATTCACTGATGATATTGCTTCAACAGAAGGAACTCTTAAAAGCTTGAGAAAATTGGTGAGAGCTTACCCCTATATATTTATAAAAGAAAATATGAACATAAAAATATCTAAATTTTTAATTTTTACATCGATCCCAAAAACAAAAACTAAAGAGGATATGAAAACTATTTAAATAAATACGAAACTAAATTCATATATTGATGTTATCTTGGTCAAGGTTTTCAAAATCAGATAGGTGGTCGAACCAATCATATTAATTGGTTTTCGGTCCAATTTGTTTATTCGGTTCAATTGAAATAGTGTAATTTAATTTAGGGTTTTTAGATATGTAAGTTTTATATTACAATAATTGAATTTTGAAAATTTTTATAGATTTTTTTATATTATATATTATTAATTTATTTAAAATGTTTTCAAATTTAACTAATCAGATGTGTCATATATTTGTAAAAATTGTTAACACTCCTTATTTATTCACCTCCGAAAAGTACATGGTTTCCATTGATCTGTTTTAACCGGCCTCAAAAAATTTACATTAGGAGATTGCAAGGAGGTTGATTTAGAGGGCATGCAATGGGAACCCCATGGTTGGTGATTGGTAATATTCCAAAGCTGGTGTATCCCCCCCTTGGGCTTCAACATCTCTTTTTTAATTGAAAACATTAGGAATTCATGAATGCCACTCTTTCCTGTGTTCCAACATCTCATTTTCCATGAAGAGTTTTCAATAAGCAACTGGAGTTATCTGCACCTAAGTTCCAAATATTCCAAGATCATACAAGCCTGCGCTCTCTAGCGCTGGCAAAGATTCCAAATTGCCGCGATCTTCCGGAGTGGCTTCAACACCAAACAAATCTGCCAAGGCTTATTCTCTCTGATTTAACATCGCTTCCGGACGAGAACCAGTTTGGAAGAGTACTTTATGAAACGACTTCCCCAGTTGGAGGAAAGATGTCTGAGGGGGATTGGTGCCGATTGGCATAAGATTGCTCATATCGCTACAGGTTGGTATATTTACTCTCCAACTACCGCCTCTTTTGCCAAAATAGAACAACCTTTTTGGTGCAGTTTCTTTATTTATCATTTTATTTGGCTAATTTGTGCAGTAACCATCGAAGACTTTTAGTGAAACGAATTTGGCAATTTCAAGAATTTAAATGCAGAAAAAAAAGTGGTAATCTAGCTAATTGCTTTACGTTTTTAAATTATAATAATCTCACCATTGCAATGATCTGATGAAATCCTATTGTGTATACACATTTGAAATTGCAGCTTATTCCCAATACCAACAAGGAATGACAGGTAATTCATATTTGATTCAATAAAACAAAATTGAATAATTTAGATTTAGTGTGAAGTATTTTGGTGGTTCATATCTATCATTTCATAGCTTCTAATACTTTAATTCTAAAAAATCTTTATTGGTACCTGTCGAAACCTTTTTTAAGTTTGAAAAATAGGGATCGACTTTAAAAACATGGATGGAGTCGCCACCAATCCTTTTTGAGGTGTAATTGGACCACCTTATAAAGCATTTTGGTCTATGAATTTTAAGAAAATAGGTTCAGGAGTCGGTTACGTATGAGGAAGGGTTAGCACCCTCGTAACGCCCAAAATTGGTACCAAATTGATTAACAAATGTCCTTATTGTCAAGAATTTGAAAGGATTTTAAAATATGATTCTTTTAGCAAATATTTGAACGGCTCGTTTTGGAATATTAAGGCTCATTTGTTTCAAAAGGACAAAACATCACACCCAGCACTTTAGGATGCAACATTTCAACCCTCAAAACCAAAATCGTCCCTTAATCTCCCAAAACCTAAAATTAAAAGGATATTTAGACATTTGGACGACCGAAAAAACCACAACCTAGCACGTTAGGGCACGATCTTTCGAACTTCCAAACCCGAAACATTACCTCATTTTAAAAGACTTTTGAAAACGATCTTAAAATCGATAAAAAATGTATTTATTTGATTTATTTTGGAAATAAGAAAACTAAAAATTAGTCTAAGTGAGCTCAAATTTGAATCGTTATACCATAAAGGGAACAAGGGTACAATTGTAAAATATGTAACAATAATCCAATGCAATAATACAATACGACTAAATAATAGCGAGACCAAAAGATATGAATATAAAGTGAAAGGCATGGTTTAAATAGAATATATACATATAAATAATGTAAGAAAGTTGTAACGGCCCAAATTTTAGTGGTGTCGGAATAGTGATTCGAAATCACTAAATTCGACCAATGAGTAAGAAAATATTATTAATTTAATGAGTATAAGTTAAATATGAAGTTAGGAAAATAATTAAAATAGTGAATAATATTTTAGAAATAAATATTAAATAATTGAGAAGTGAAAACGAGGTATCGAGACCTCGGGATATTAAATCGAGCCACAAATATTTTTATAAATATTTATGGAGTGTTAATAAGTTAGTATTAAGGTTTCGTTAAGAAATTTTAAGGTTTCGGTGGTCAATTGAGTAAAAATGACTAAATTGAATAAAGTGTAAAATTGTGGAAAGTGATTAAATAGCATGAAGGCTAAATGAAGAAGGACTTAAAGTGTAATTAAGCCCAAAGTTAAATGGGCTGGACAGATGGGTTGAAAATTGGCTGAAATATAGTGTGAACTAATGGCAATTTGGTAAATAAGTTGAAATCCAATAGTATTATATGGATTAAATTAGAAGAAATATCTAGATTTTTTATTTTCTTTCATCTTCTCCAGCAAAAACACCATAGGAGGATTTTTAAAAGCTGGTTTTTCTTATTTTTACTGCAAGAAAGTCCAAATCTTGATTATTTCTTGTAATTTTTGTATTTTTATGACTTTTACAACTAGGTCCTCTTGTCTAATTCAATAGTTTTTGATTTTATGGTTGATTTTGCAAGTTGCTTTGAATATGTGCTGGAAGTATGTGATGATTTAGCATGGAATTAAAGCTTTAATTTGTTTATATGTTGATTTTATTGAAAGAATTGAATAGAAGTGAATATTTAGGGACCTATTTGTAAAAGAGTTTGAAATTAGGGTTTTATCTAGAAATTTTGAATTCTAATGGTTATAAAATAGCTTATGAGATTTAGATAAAGTATTAATTGAGGAGAAAAGGTTCTATTGATGAGTTAATTGGTCAATGACCAAATTGTGAAAACTACAAAATTTGGGGCAAAAGTGTAATTTTGGGAATTAAAAAGGTACAAATTTTGGATTGTAGTAAAATTGAAATAAATGCTAATAAATGAATGGTTTTACAATTATAAATCAAGAAATCGAAGTAAATCGAGGAAAGGAGAAAATAGCCGAATAATTCCTGAATTTCTACAACTTTTGTGAATTAGCCCAGGTAAGTTCATGTGGCTAAATTTTAATGATCATTGCTAATATTATGAATTTTGTAATGTGTTATATAATGTGTATGTGACAAAACTATGTGATAAAATTATAAACAATGTAAAAGTATGAAATTGTAGGAAACTATCGGATTGAGTACATTTGTCTCATGATAAGAGATGAATTGACGGAAAAAAACCATGGTTGGACCATGGCAACAAATGATAAGTGATTTCCGTACAAGACCATAGCTGGGCTATGGCATCGGTGAAGTGTGCCAAGTGATTTCCGTATAAGACCATAGCTGGGCTATGGCATCGGAGAAAAAATGATATGTGACCCGTGTAAGACCATATCCGGGATATGGCCTCGGTATGATATGTGATCCGTGTAAGACCATGGTTGGGCTATGGCTTCGGAAAAGGAAATGTGATTATGTGTAAATCTATAGTTTTACTATGGTAAAAAGAAGGTAATGTACTCAATTCCGTATAGTTCCTAATTTGAGAAGAAATGATAAATGGTAAATGGGCCCAAAAGGATGAAGTTCGAGTATGGGTATTATTGAATGATACTAAGTAAAATTGGTTTGATTTGTGAATGACAGGGGATAGTAGTGAAATGTATACTATGTGAATGATTTATTATCTTGGTAAGTTTACTTTCGAAGCCTATGAACTTACTAAGCTTTCATAAGCTTACTTGAATGTGTTTAACATGTTTTGCAGATTAACTTGAGTTCGGAGGATCGGATCATCACGAGGAATCACACTATCCTGATATTCTCCGGTAGTTTTTGGGTTATTATCTTTTGGTTTATATGGCATGTATAAATTGGTTGGTTAGATGAAGTTATTGATGGTAATGTTATATGAAATGTGATGGTATGCATGTGTGTATAAAACTTAGTTTGATGGTTAAAAGATTAAATTATTTTAAAAGTGGTATATATATTAGATTTTGTTCAAGTCACTTATATGTGTATGAATGTTGTGTTTTGGGTATAATGTGATATGTAACACTTATGAAGCGTTTGATATGAATAAATGAATATTTATTAAGTTTGATAGATGAAATGAATGTCATTTGATCAATATTTATAAGTAAATAAATTGGGTATGAACTAGGTACATTTAGTGGGTAAAAGTAGCTTAAAATAGTGAAAAATGATGTTTTCACACGGCCAAAACACACGGGCGTGTGCCCAGGCCATGTGGGGAAAGTCAGTGTTGCCCACGGGCGAGCCCCACGGGGGTGTCCCAGGCCACACGTCCATGTCCCAAACCACACGGCCATGTGCCCCTGTCTTCAAAGAAAATTTTTTAAAGTTCCTGATTTAATCCCAGATTAATTTTTAAACTTATTTTGGACGCCATAGGCCTATATTAAAGACTAATTGATGTAAATTAGAAGGTTATAAAATTGAAACTCAAATTTAAATCTCGATTTTTATTCGTTTACTAATGTATAAGTTCGGTAATACCTCGTAACCCTGTTCCAGCGACGGTTTAGAATTAGAGCGTGTTACAAAAATATTTCGAAATAAGCAAAGTAAGGTTTAAAATGGGATTTTAAAAGAGGTAAATTATATATGTAAAAATAAAGAAATATAATATATAAAAATAAAGGGGAAATATGTATGTAAATAAAATAATAATATGAAATGACATGTCTAAAAAACAATTAATAAGGATTATGTGTATATAAAGTAATAATGTACAAAAAGGTATTTAAATTTAATATCATACTAATTTTTAAAACAAAGAAATATATAAAAGGAGATTTTAAAATAAAACAAATATATGATGAAATAATAAAAAAAATATACATATGGAGGAAAAAACAAATTAACAATGTAGAATCAAATTAATAATGCAAAATGATTTATTTAAAGCAATTTTTAAAAGAAGGATTAATAAAAAATGAAAAAAATAAAAAATAAAAGGGTTAAAAAGAATTAAAAAAAGAATGAAAAAGTAACTAAAAAAAACTATAAAATGGAATAAATAAATAATAATAATGATGATAATAATAATTAACAGTAAAATATAATAAAATAGTAAAGACAATAAAAATAATAATATTAAAAATAAATAATTTAATGATAAAATGTCAATAATAACTGAGGTGGGGCTTAATTGAATTAAAAACAGAAATTTTGGGGTGAAATAGAAATAAACACAAGATAAAAGGACCCAATCCGGAAGCGCGCGCAACGTAGGGGGACCAAAAAAGTAAATTTCCCCTCTCCCTAATGAGCAGCGTTTAATATGGGACGAGAATGTGATAAAATCAAAATTTTTGGACCAAATTATAAATAACAAAACCCAACAGGGACCCCATTGAAAACAGCCTCAAAAGCGGAAGGACTGAAGGTGCAAATAGACCCTCAGTCCAAAAACACGCGGATCCTTGGCCCTGGGTCGGGTCGAATTCGGGTCGGCCCCCAAAACGACGCCGTTTTGGTGCTTGGGGTCATAGGCCAAAACGACGTCGTTTTGGTACCCCTATATAAGTTAACAAAAAAACTCATTTTCTTCTCTTTCAAAAAAAAAAACTTCAGAATTCTCTCTCACTCTCTCCCTCTAGCCCGAACTCCGGCTAGGCCTCCGGTGCCGACCGCCACCGTCCACCGCTGTACGGCGGCCAAAATTTTAAAAAAGTAAGGTTTTCTTTTAAATTTTAAAATATATATATGTATATTATAAACTCAAAAAAAGAAAAAAAGATAACAAAACAAAAAAAGAAATAACCTTAGAACCTCAAGTTCCTTTTTTGCCTACGACTTTTGATTGCTTGGACTGTTTTGACTTGATTTAATATTCAAATGAATATTTTTGTATTCTCTCTGTATTTGTATCGAAAAAGGGTCCTTTTTACAGTATTGAAAAGGGCTTTATATAGCGAGATTACACTGACTATTTCCTTTATTTTTGCGATTGTGTGCGAATATCCAGGTGATCATGGCATGGTGGACGGCCACACGGCACGGGAAGGGGCACGCAACATGCGGCGCTTGGGCACTACTTGGGGGTTGCGGCGGCTACTCCTCTAGGCTAGGGTTTTTGTCTTGTTTGGGGTTTGGGTAGTTGCGTTAGGTTTCGGGCTTGGGTTTTAGGTTTAGGTTTTGAGTTTGTATTTGTTTGGTTTTTTTGTTTTGGGTTTGTAATTGTTAATGGGCTTGTAATGGGTTAAAAAAATTGAGTCTATTTTGGATAAATGTTGGGTTAGTTTTTTGGGTCTTAGCACATTATGGGTCCGGGCATAACTTAGGCCCAACACCCAATGGACATTTCCCAAAATGCTTGCATGCTAGCCTTCAATATGCTTCTACTTCATGCTCTGCTTTGCTGATTTTCCAAATTTAAATCTTAATCATATGTATATACAATTTTATGTTTTATCTTGAAATTTTTGATCTTTTTACCCTTCATTTTTGTTAGCTTTTGGCTCTATTCTCCGGCAGAGCATGGCATGCAATACAAAAAGCAGAGACCATACTTTCTGCCTTCATTTGTTCATCTACCCACATATTCCATTGGCCTGTATTTTTCTGAAAGGCATTTCACAACTTTAAGAATTTAGATGCAGAAAAAATAGGTGTTAATTACTTAAGTGCTTTACATTTTTAGAATCATAATAATCTCATAATTTCAAATGATCTGTCCAATGGAAGAGCCAAAAAGCAGGACATGCATTCTTCATCAGCTGATCTGTCCATGGCATTGTGCTCCCATGAAATCCTCCGCTCTATGCACATTTGTTATTTCTTTTTCTTTTTTTATTTGTTAAAGGGCCAATCTGTATGCATTCTTCATCAGCTGATCTTGGAGCTCGTATATATGGATGATTTGTGGACTTAACACTTAGTGAGGAACTATTATTTGAGTGCCACCTTATGAGTATTGATTTTCACTTGCATAGTTAAAGTAAGTTGGAAGAGTGTTTACTTAATTGTACAAAGGTGAGGTTGCACCAAGTTTGGAGGGTTGGGCATAAATAGTTTCATTGTACTGTGAAGTTTATAGTGATTTTATCTCTAGACAAAGCTCACAAATGTAGGATGAGTTTTGAAATGCATAAACATATTGGTTGTGTTCTTTATTCTCTATTTTTACTTTTGTGTGTGTCAACTTACAAAAATATATATAATTTTCTCTTTAGGTGTTTCAAATAATAATTCAACACATGGAAACACAACTAATTATCAGGCAATATTGTGTACATTAAGTAAGACGATCATTTAATGAAAACGTTTCGGTACCTAATGATTGGTTGAATGTTTAACATTTCTCCCTTCAGTTACCAAATGTTGAGGATACAAATATAGATGCCCTGCAACAAATGCATCCCTTTTAGCTTATTACAAAACAACTAAACCTAGATCCAATGTCTTCTTTATCTTTCATTAACTTTTATATTATAGGAATTTTGTTTTCATTCAAAAGGAAAATTTTGGGTAAATTTAATATTATATGAATAAAGTTAGTTAGTTCAACAACTCAAACAAGGGGAGAAGAGATGTCTATATATGTTCAATTTGTACCTTGTGAGGTATTTTCAACTAAATTAAGGTAAAGTCCATTAACTCCATTGAAAATTTTTGACTATATAGATTCGAAGCTTGGCTCAGAGCCATCGATAAAAGTCAATTTTATTTTTATTTCAGATTGATAAAATTTGGATTGTGCTCCAGTGAAAACGAAGTTGTGGACTATATTCAAAGAAGTGAATAAGGGGAGGTGCTATCTTTGAAAGTAGATTTTGAAAAAGCATACGATTGTGTGGGGTGATAATTTCTTGACTTGGTTATGAATAAAATAGCTTGTCAAACTTTAATATATAATCATCCCTATAGGAGCAGTAAAATTTTAATAAATGTATTGTTAATCCAAAACATTAGGGAAATAAAAGGGAAAGAATATAATAAATTTAGTTTAATCTAGACCTACTCATGAGTAGGGTTCTTCGTCAAGCTCAAAGGCTCGTTTGTAATTTTGTAGGATTTGGGTAAAAATATTAATTTCAAAAAATAAGTTTCGGCAAAAAAGTTAGGCCTATTTAAAATATGGGTTGAGCTCGGACTTGAACATTCAAAACTTAAGTTTGGCCGACCCATTTTTTTAGTTTGTAATATTTTATATTATGTTAATTTTATACGTTATGTAATTTGTAACAAATAAAAATTAAATTTATAATACTATTATAATGTTAAGACGACTATATATAAAATTTTAATAAAAATTTAAAATTATTAAATATTAAGTTAAAAATAATATAAATATATTTTAATTTTTTTAAAAATAGTATGAGTGGATTTAAAATGAACTTGAGTTAAGCTGTTTACAAATTTAAACAAACTTTAACTTTATATTTTGGACCAGACTAGAGGTGCTCATGGGCTGGGCCGGGCTCAACTAAAAATTTAAGCCCATTTATCGGGCTCGGGCCGGGTCGGGCCCAAAAAATGGGCCTAAAATTTTACCCAAGCCCGACCCATATAAAAATCCTTAAACTCGGGCCCAGCCCGGCCGGCCCGTGTTAATTTTTATATTATTTTATATACTTTTTAAATATATATAATACATCAAAAATACAAAAAAAATCAAAATAAATGTTTCCCAACAAATTGAAAATTAATTTTAAAAAATATGTAGACTTAAATAACACTAAGATAGATGTAACTTAACAAACAAATACCTCTAAAACAATAACAAAATTAACAAATGCCTTTAAAATAATAACAAAATTAACAATAAATAAGTTTTATACAATATCCAAATAATAACGACAAAATAGTAGCAACATAATAGTAATATGGTAGCAAAATAGGGAGAAAACATCAAGAAAATAATATTCAAAAACAAAAAAAAAGTAGCATATTTTTTTCTTTTAGTGAATTCGGGCCGGGCCGGGCCCGGGCAAAAAATACCTTACCCGAGGCCCGGCCCATTTTTTAAACGGGCCTTATTTTTTTGCCCAAGCCCATTTTTCGGGCCTATATTTTTGCACAAACACTCCCACATTTCGGGCGGGCCTTCGGGCCGGGCCGGGCCGCCCAACCCATGAGCAGGTCTAGACCAGACCGAACTTAAACAAATATAAAATAAATTACAAATATATTCATTTGTTTTTAAATTCTCTATTATATTTTGGCATAATGATTTATTTAACCTTCTAACGTTATGAAAAACTAATTTAGTCCTTAAACTTGCATTATTTATCAAATCACCCTAAAATAAATAAATAATAATAATATTTTTTAATTTTACTGACATGGCATACACATGGATGCCACATTAACAATTAACTAATGTTTTAAATATAAATTTTTAAAAAAATATATACAACTTATTAAAAATTTTAAAAAGTATAAAAATTATTAAAAACTATTTTTAAATTTAAAAAAAATAATCATTTGCTAATGTGGTATACACATTTAGAGGCGATTCTAGGGGGGCTAGCATGGGCACCCGGCCGCCCTAAAATAAAAAATTGTCATTAAAGCCCTTTAAATTTTTTTTAAATTTTAAATTAGTAAAAGTAAAATTACACTTTGGCCGCCCTAAAATTACAAAAATTCAATTTAATACTTTAAAATTTATAAAGATATAGACTATAAAAAATTAAAATTTCATTCGGCCCCCCAAAATATTGTTCTGGCTTCGCCCCTGTACACATTAGCTTCCATGTGGAAGCCACATCAACAAAGTTAATAAATGTTAACTTTTTCATTTATTTTGGGGTTATTTAATAAACAATGCAAGTTTAAGAATTAAAAAAGATAAAAATTTAAATGAAGGGCTAAAATAATTTCTTATTGTAAAGTTAGAGGGTTAAATAAGTCATTACGCCTAATTTGTTAGTATTATATTTTGACAAGCCAACAATCAATCTCTACCTTTAATATGTTCAAAATTCAAACGGTGTCGTAATTGCTAGGACTTCCTAAAAAGAAGACCGTCAGCAAACTAAAATTGAAGCTTCATCTTACGATATGTTTGGCTTAATGGTGAAGCATCCATATTCCCACTCATCCTTAAGAATCTATTCCAAAGCTGCTAATCAGATGAAATGCCACCTATTGTTGACCACCATTGCTTCTACATGCTTATGCTCCCATTACTACCATGGATATATTCGCTACTGATTTTTTTTTTCAACTTTAAATTTAATTCCTTTCTTTAAGAATGGCGAAAAGTATCTCCACTTACCAATTAATCCTTCATTAATTCCTTTCTTTAAGGATAGTGAAAAGTATCTCCACTTACCAATTAATCCTTCATTAATTCCTTTGCGGATCCACATCTGTGTTTCATCTTGTTCCAATCATTTTCATTGTCTTCTCTTGCAGCAATCAAACATTTTTTGCTTTGATTTCAGTTTGAACCAACAATGGCCGAAGCAATTGCTTTCGACATCGCCACAGAACTCATTACTAAGTTGAGCTCTCGTGCGCTCTCTCAAGTTGGACTGTGCTGGAATCTCAAACATGGCATCGACGACCTCAAACGCACTGTCCGTACAATCAAAGCTGTGCTTCTTGACGCAGAAGAGAAATCGGTGACCGACAATCTCGTCAAACTTTGGCTTGAAGAGCTGAAAGATGTACTGTATGATGCTGATGACTTGATCGATGATTTCTCCACTGAAGCTTTGCGGAAAGATCTTTTGGGCGGGAACAAGCTGACGAAAGAGGTACGCCTTTTCTTCTCAAGCTCAAACCAATTTGTTTATGGTCTCAAAATGGGTGGGAAAATTAAGGCCATTAAGGCGAGATTAGCTTCAATTCAAAGTGAGGCCAACACTTTCCGCTTCATGGAGCGTGATCGCCCCGCGGAAACCTCTTTCATGACTAAAAAGAGGCAGCAAACGCACTCTTTTGAGCGTGAAGATGACATAATAGGGAGGGATGACGATAAAGCAGCTCTTCTAAAACTCGTGTTAGAGTTTCAAAGTGAAGAGAACGTTTATGTCATTCCAATTGTGGGGTTTGGAGGCTTAGGGAAGACTGCTTTGGCCCAACTTGTCTATAACCATAAAATGGTCAAAATTCATTTTGACTTAACGATGTTTGCATGTGTTTCAAATGATTTTACTGTGAAAGTTATTGTAGCAAACATTATCAAATCCGATCAAAATCTTGATATGGATGAATTGCAAAAACAACTTCGAGATAAAATTGATGGGAAAAAATATTTGCTTATTTTGGATGGCATTTGGAATGAGAACCCAGAACAGTGGTCTAGGCTAAAGAAGTTATTGATGGGTGGGGCTAAAGGGAGTAGGATAATAGTAACTACTCGATCTTTAAGGGTAGCGGAGATTGCTAATAAATGTGAATCCCATGTTTTGAAACTAAAAGGCTTGTCTCATGATGATGTTTGGTCTTTATTCAAAAAGATAGCATTTGAGCAAAGATATGCAGACTCAACAAATTCAGCCTTTGTGGAAGTAGGGAAACAGATTTCGAAAAGGTGTGGTGGGGTTCCCTTAGCCATAAGGACGATAGCTGGTACGTTATCTTTGGAAAAAACTGCAAAGGAGTGGCATTCTTTCAAAGATAATGAACTTGCTAAAATATCACAAATTGAAGGAGATATTCTACCTACACTTAAGTTGAGTTATGATCATCTCCCGTCCCATTTGAAGCATTGCTTTGCTTATTGCCGATTGTATCCAAAAGATCATCGAATTAATGTACGAACACTTGTTCAATTTTGGATTGCACAAGGTTTTGTAAAGCAATTGAATCCAAATCAATCTCTTGAGGAGATTGGGTTTGGGTATTTTAATGATTTAGTTGAAAGAAGTTTCTTCCAAGAAGTAAAAGATGATAAAAATTGGGATATGAGATGTAAAATGCATAATTTAATGCATGATCTAGCTGAATCAGTAGCAGGGATGGAGAGTAGAATTATAGATTCAAATAAAATTGCAAGTGGTGTTGGTGAAAAATGTCGCCACATATCAATTAATCCTTCATTAATTCCTTTGTTTAAGGGAAAAAAGTTGCGAACCTTGTTACTGTATCCAAACATGGGAACTCAAAATTTGAGCAAAGAAACTTGGGATTTTGTAATTGTAAATTGTAGATGCTTGCGTGTATTGGGACTGAATAATTTAAATCTTAAGACAATTTCACCTTCTATTTACAAGTTGAAACATTTGAGGTACCTTGATGTTTCTATAAATCGCTACCTTAAAACTCTCCCAAAGAGTATTTGTAAGATGCAGAATTTGCTAGCGCTGAAACTTGATTGTTGTTTTAGGCTTCAAGAATTGCCAAAGAAGATTGAAAAATTGGTGAACCTTACCCATCTTCCGTGTCGTAATTGTTGGGATTTAACTCATATGCCACGTGGAATAGGGAAGCTGACTTCACTTGAGACGTTAAGCATGTTTGTAGTGGATAAAGATGGGTCCCATGGCGGTGCAGATCTAAGTGAATTGAGACTGCTTACCAACTTAAGGGGAGAGTTAGAAATAAGAAATTTGGGATTCGTAAAATATGCAAAAGAGAAGTTTAAGGCTGCTAATTTGAAAGAGAAGCAACATTTGAGATCGTTGGTTTTACAATGGGATGCTGATAACGGTGATGATGATGAGAAGTCACTTGAAGACCTCCAGCCCCATCCTAATCTCGAAGAGCTCCGTATTTGGGGATGGAGGGGTGAAGCCAAGTTTCCAAGTTGGCTTTCTTTGCTCACAAATCTCGTCACAATTTACGTAAGCGATAGTAATTTCAAACATCTTCCGTCCTTTGCGCAATTACCTAGTCTTAAAGGGCTGGAGATTTCGTTTTGTACTGAGCTGGAGTACATGGATGATAATAACCCAAAAGGAAGTCAAGGAGAACCACAATCATTCTTGCCCTCGCTTAAGCATCTTTCGCTCATGTACTGCCCGAATATGAAGAGTTGGTGGAGGATGACAAAACCAATCGATGATGATTCCAACGAGGACGACACAACAGTTATGGGAACATCAACCATGGCATTTCCTTGCCTTTCCTCTTTAGTCATTCGAGATTGCCCTTTGACATCAATGCCGTTGTATCCTTCACTCGATGATAAGCTAGGGTTGAGGAATACCAGTTCAAGGCCGTTAAAGCAGACCGTGAAGATGAACATCACTAGTACGACCCCATCAAGTTCAACCTCTTCTCTTCCTCTCTCCAAATTGAAATCTTTCAGTGTAGACAATATTGAGGGATTGGACACTCACACGCTAGATGAGTGCCTGCAACATCTCACTGGGCTTGAAACTTTAGAAATAAGGGATTGCAAGGAGGTTGATTTAGAGAGCTTACAATGGGAACCCGTTAAGAATCTCTCTGATTTGGAGATTGATAAGATCCCGCAGCTGGTGTCTCTCCCCCGTGGGCTTCAACATCTTGTTCAATTGAAAACATTAAAAATTCATGAATGCCATGGATTGAGGTCACTCTTTCCTGTGTTCCAACATCTCACCAGTCTCAAAGTTTTAAAAATAAGGGATTGCAAGGAGGTTGATTTAGAGGGCATGCAATGGGAACCCCTTAAGATTCTCTCTCATTTGGAGATTGATAATATTCCAAAGCTGGTGTCTCTCCCCATTGGGCTTCAACATCTTGTTCAATTGAAAACATTAAAAATTCATAACTGCAATGGATTGAGGTCACTGCTTCCTGTGTTCCAACATCTCACTTTCCTTGAAGAGTTTGAAGTAAAGAACTGCAAGGAGCTGGAGTTATCTGGAGCTGGCATCCAAATAATCCAAGATCATACAAGCCTACGCACTCTATGGCTGCAAAATATTCCAAAGTGTCGGCATCTTCCGGAGTGGCTTCAACATCTAACAAATATGCAAATGCTTGATCTCATTAATTTGCGCAACTTAACATCGCTTCCGGACGAGATGCGTTGCCTAACCAGTTTGAAGTATTTACAAATAGAAGGAATTCCTCAGTTGGAGGAAAGATGTCGGAAGGACATTGGAGCTGATTGGCATAAGATTGCTCACATCCCCAAGATTCGGTTGTCTAATGAGGTTGGTCCGTCCTTGTTATTTATTTATTTTTATGACCTTATCTTATTTTGAAGAAAAATAAGAGTGGTATATTGAATCTCCAAGTCAGGGGTGTGATGCCATTTTTCATTCAAGTTGGATACTGTTAATTTCCTTGTTAAAATCCCTTTGTTTTAATCCTACTTTTTACTTATCATCTTTCATAAGATTTTTGCTGATTTGTGCAGTAAGGCATTGGAGAAAGGCATTAGTCAACTTCAATCATTTTATATGCATAAAAGAGGTGCTAATTTATCAATTTGCTTTTTACTTTTAAATCATAATAATAACTTGACAATTGCTTCTAATAATTAAATTCTAAAAAATGAATGATGTGGAGAGAGAGGCCTATGAAGCCTTCAAAATGGTTGTACTATATGCTCTGCTTTCTTCATTTAAGCACTTACCTATCATATGTTGACATATATTTATGTTTTCTCTTAATACATGCCAACTGATTACTATCTTAGATGGTACTTATACTATTGGAGGCGTTCAAATTACAATATTCATTGATGCAGGGCACTCCTCTAGCTGTCTGGAAAAAAGGAAAAAAGGAAGATGCTTCAAAATATTTGGTGGTGAGGTTGAAGTTGATAAAATGTTTGATTATTTATATATGAACAGCGTTACACTGAACACACATATGTGCAAATATAAGGCTGATAAGGTGAGCCCTTTAGTAAAAATATAATTAAATCTCTTTTTTTTGAGGTGTAAATAAATAATGGGATTTGCAACATACTCTATGTTGGCATTTATAATTTTCAGGTTCATGGTGCTTTTGGAAGAGTCGTCGTTCAAGCATGACAATTGCCAGAATATTGCATTTGAAAATTTATTATTCCACTTTTCATAGTGCTTATTAAGAGCTTGATTCGTAGTAGGAACACTATCTGAGTGTTGAATGTGAGTTTTGAATTTACTTAATTGTACAAAAGTGATATTGCATCAAGTGTTCAAAGGGTTAGGCTTAAATCATTTCTTTGTACTATGAAGTTCATAGTGGATTCATCTTTGGGCAAGGCTCCACAGACATAAAACAAGTTCCGAATTACTTAAACGTCTTAATTGTACTCTTTATTTTTCTTATTGCATAAAAAATACATTTATGTTTTTTTAGGGTTCCAAACAGTATTCAAATGAAGGGATGCACAATTGATTATGAGACCAACAATTTTTTTAGACAGTATTCCAAGGCTATGATAATTATAATGCTTCGATTTCCTGGCTGTATATACATATGACTTGTGTGTTGATGCTTATGTTGGCACACATTAAATTACAAGTTGAATAACACCTTGTAATTTGTTCTTGTCGTTTAAACAAAACATAAGGCTTTTCCTTCGGAATCTCGATGCGACGAGATACTGCAATCCTCGAAAGGAAGGAAGGAGATGGGCAATGGCAGGGGTGAGCTAAGGAAATCAAAGTCTCCTAGGAGGATTCTAGCCCATCAATTCCATCTATATTAAAATATCAAAACTATGTTTATATTAAAAAACAAATAATTAAAATTATATTTTATATTAAATTATAAAATATACATAAGAATTGTATGTTTTAATTTTTTTATTAAATTAGTAGTTAAATCACTAAAAAAATTATTTCATTATTATTTACTTTCAAACTTTTATGTTTGAATTTTTTATTGTCGCACTATTTTAATTATGTATCACAATTTGAATAATATTATTTTTGCATTAATTACGTAAAATAAAAATACATTATTCAGTGAATAAAAAATAAATATATAAAATCATGTAATATTATTGAATGAAGAATATCAAACCCCTAGTAGTTGAAAGTAGTTATAGAGACCAATCATGGCAGAAGGCAAAATTCCAAGCATCTAATTGTTATTTTTCTCTTTATTTTCCTTATCCAAATACAAGTAATTTTCAATAATGTAAACTAATTCCAAGCATTCAAATAAACTATAACTATAAGAGAAGAAATGTAGCTAAATTTGGAATTAAATTTTTCAAAAATTTTAAACAGTTTAATGAGAATTTCAATAAAAGGGTCTAATTAAAATTTATAAAACTATTAAAGCGTTTAAAGAAAATTTAAAAGAAATTGAAGAGTCTAATTAAAATTTTTTAAAAAAATTGAAAGCTTAATGAAAATTTTTTAAATTTGAGGGGTGAGGGCAAGGAGAGCTTTGACTCTTGTTATGTTCTGCCCCGAGTAATTCTTTTAAGGGAAATTTATTAATTCATTTAATGAATAAATGAACAATTCTAGGAAAAAAAAAACAAACACTCGTACGCGCTAAAGAACAAGCTCCATCAACATAATAAAAGCTTTAGCCTCAGCATCAATAGAACATTATGGCACATCGACAATCGGCTCTGTCACAACTCAAGCACAATATATCAGAAGCGATTGCAAGCACTTAAGACAATAAGAAAATTAACCCTAAATTGTCCAAAGCGGCGAGCATAAATCAGCAAAAGAACTAAGCATCCACCAAACTAGAAAAGACAACGACTAAACCAACCCTAAAATTATTTACAAAAGCAAAACTAAATGCATAATCAAGACTAAAAAGCATATTATAAGAGTAGAGAAAACGTCTAAAAGTGAATACTTATTAAACACTGATATATACATATGACGTGTGTTGATGCTTATGTTGGTACACATTAAATTACAAGTTGAATAACACCTTGTAATTTTTTCTTGTCGTTTAAACAAAACATGAGGCGTTTCCTTTGGAATCTCGATGCGACGAGGTACTGCAATCCTCGAAAGGAAGGAAGGACATGGGCAATGGCAGGGGTGTTTCTTGGTGAGCTAAGGAAATCAAAGTCTCCTAGGAGGATCCTAGCCCATCAATTCCCTCTATATAGCAACAATGAACCTGCAAACTATAAATATCAATATAGACTGAGCAGTGTCCAAATGTAGAAGAAACACTTACTGTTACTAAAAACATAACTCCATATTTTGTGCACAAATGGTGGCCAAACACAAATCCGTTGTCTATGCTTTTTGACTCCAAGTTTAAGAAAGGCCCAAACATTGGGCATCCTCATCTTTAATACTAACAAATTCAAATTACCATTAGTGTTTACCCCTCAAAACTCAATTCCAACTTGATCAAATTTACTTTCAAAACATAACTTGATTCAAGATAAAAATCAACTTGGACTTCTTCACCTTGCAAAAGATGGACATGATTCTCAAAAATCCAAGGTTTTCGAAACCGGACCAATAGTAAAACTGATCAGGCCACCGATTCATTTGGTTCAACCGGTACAATTAAATAAATCATTAAAAAATTCATAAAAAATAAAAACCTGATTCAACTGCCAGGTTCAACCAGATTTTCGCCCAATACAATCATCCATACCGGTTCCTGGGTCAATCAATTCAATGCCCTTCTCCGAACCAGGATCCTGGTCCGTTTCAAACAACCTTGACTAAACCTAAAAAACTATTTGTCTTAAGTTCGGATTTCAATTGGTATTTTCAATATTAGTTCAAAAAAGAAAAACCCTTAATGTAGACTTACAAACCACTCTTAAGTCGGACATTAAGGTATTTAAATTCGGCTGACTCAATAGCCCAAGCTTGGCTAGCCAATAATTAAACCCAATTCCGCTAACATTAGCAAAACCAAAACATGAAAATCTCAACTGTAAATAAGCTAGAGATAAATTTCAACCAAAAAGTGAAAAAACATGAAGGAAGCAAAAGAAGTAGAAAAATAACTGGATTCCTATAATCATATGATTATTTATAGATGCCATTGGTCACAACCCCAAATATACAATGGACCGATTTCGTACAAACAACAAGATTGATGCAATGATTATCATCATGATGCACCAATTCTACACATCCACATTTAGTAAGGCTGCTTTTTCAATTTTGATATGTAAAATACTAATGACTAATTTAGCAACTCAGATAAAGAAAAGGATGTTGTTTGTCCAGATTAGATACACCAGAATTCTGATGCCGTCACTTTTTATTTCTATAACTAAAACCACCGGATAGGAAAAATAGCTCAACCCTGAAGAAAATTGGAATAACCCCTAGCTGGCATTTGTTCTGCAGAATTTGGTCAAGAAAAATAATCTTACCTATCGAGTTGATTTAAAATCAGAAGATGGCACTTCGGTCATTCTAGAAGGTAGAGTTTCTGGACTTGGGGTACCGACCTCAGCCATTCCAAAGTCTGAATGAAGCATATCTACTCCGCTCCCTTCAACACCTGTCATTCTAGGAGTTAAGGATTACACATTCACCTGTTGTACCCCTGAATGTATAAATAAGTCTGTGTGCTTTTTTCCTGCCTTTGGGGGGTTAAGCAGATAGATTAGCTAAAATTTATAGAAGGATACAATCTGTCTTCCACATATACATAATGCTAACATCGGCATCTGATAGAAGCCAATAATCCGCATCATTCTGAAAACAAGGGCAAGAAAAGTTAATAGACAAAATTATCAAATTTGGTGCAAGATGAAGTCCTAGGGGGAGAAGGTGTTTGAATCTTGGACCTTACCCTCCTTAAGAGGGGTAACCAAGGCTTCTAATGAATTATTCCAGATTACCTAAATTCATAAATAATCTTTGACATGAACCACTGCCCATATATTTGATGTTTGTAAAGCTTGGCTAGTGTAATAACTGGTCAAGAAAAATGGCACTTACGTCCATATCCCACGGAAAAATTCTCATCATTCCCCCAACAGACTATTGTGAAGCATTTATATCAGAGCAGATTTGATGAGTTTGCTGCGCCTGTGGTTCAATCTCCTTTTGGATGCTTACTGTATTGACCAACTCAACTTGGTTTTCATTAGAGCCAGAACTTGAAGCAAGTGGGACACTCAGAGGTTGTTCAACATCATTCATCTCTTCAAATTTCTACTCAAATTGGCTGAGGAAGCAACAATGGAAACGAAAGACATTAAAACAACCTATCTTATTATCATCAATTAAACTTATTCCAAAGAACACCTGACTAGGTAAACAAAAATCGGACCCATTGTGCTTCTAAGGAATATCCCGTATCTCCTTTGTCGATAATCAACATCCTGTAATATATAGGAGCAATGCGACAATGTGTTTAAATCATGAAAGTGGAAAATGGTAGTAACTCATTAAAATTCTCTATGCCATCTTACTTCATCAGGATCAGGTACTTTGAGAGTTGTTCCATGTGGAGCTTTAATTGCTATCAGGGTTTCATTCTGCCAAAACCAAGGTGTCCTGAAGATTAGTATCAAATGCAGAATATCATTGCAGAAGTGTTAATTTAGAGGCATGAAATAAACGAACCTGAAAACAAGGTATACCCTTGATGTCCTCTTCAGTCACAAAAAGCAACCTAAAACAGTGTGAAGATATGTAAACGTATAATTTTTTTGCAAACAATTAGCAGTTAAACTTCAATTAATTGGATCACAGTGCAAGGCAGACAAGAAAATCGTACTTCTGATTGTTGTCATTCTCACTCAAATCCCTCAACCTTTCGTGCATTTCTCTGCAATAATTTAGAAGCATCAGCATTCCTAAACAGATTCAAGATAGTAACAGTTGGTACTTTAACAAGAGAATAAGCCATGCACAACCTTATTTGATCATCTAATCTCCTCTCATCCATGGAAAGGTTCTCAATTTCCTCCTGCATTAAAGAATAGAAATTAAGCTCATAGGTAGCACAAATCAATCAATCGGGAGTGATTGAAAATTCTCTTGAAAGTCATTACCAAAAATAAAGAAACAGAAAACATCCCAATGAACCATATCAAGAAAATTTGTTGGCTGGATGTCAATGAAACGAAAATTGACATTACTTTCACGTACCTGTATTACAGAGACATCGCCATCTGTTTCTCCTGGCTTTGAAGCACCAACATTCCTAGTAAATTTGATTAATCCTCAAATAAGTCTCACATTTTCAAAGGTTAACCAAAATGACAAACCAAATTAAGACATCAAATTCTTGAAAAATCATTAACATCATCAGTAATTACTTCCACTGTATTCTGTTTTTGAACTTCTTTTTGATAAGACCAATGCCCTCCAAGACATTTGTTATATCATATCCTTCTCTTCCGCACCTGTTACAACATTTACAGGGAAAAATAAAAGACAAAAGAACCCTTTGAGTAACATGAAAAAATACTCAACAAACACCCAATGATACATAAGCTCCCTAGTATGTCATTACCTCCAATGTTTCTGCAGCCTTATTTAGGTCAAGGATACCATCTTCAGCATGCTTTATCAGATTGACAAACTTTTTCGTCAACAGACCTAAAAATGGTGACTGCATTATTGTCGTTCTCACCATCCATAGCAGGTTAAGGAGCTAAAACAGACTATGTTAAAAGAAAAAAGAATGGGCAGTAAAGATTAATTAAAGCACTTTCTAAATGGCAGCTGCCAGCAGGTGTAAGAGGAGATGGACAACCTGCCAATTATCATATATAATGTCAGTGATTCCTCTTCTACAAAATCCATCTCTCTTAATTCAAGCAATGAGGTATTGATGATAGAGCGGTGGAGTGAATCATAAGTTTCCTTCTATGGTAGGAAATAGTATCGCACCAGCATTTGACACAGGTGTGTGAGGCATTGATTTATGGGCTTTTGATGTCTTTGATCAATTATTTATCCTTCCTCCTTTAGCATATACAGTTGTCTGGAAAGCACTGTTGGATATGCTGGTAACCCCCGGACTGCTTGTCCATTGGCTAGACTCAGCATCATTTTTGTCTGCTGCGCTCTTCCTTTTAATTGCTGAGAAAAAGGAGCAATATTTCAAAGTACTGCCAATGGCAGGCAAAATTACAAGGTCCCTTAGTATTTGTGCACGGTTATATCAACGTTAACAGCCAATTGAATTGAAGAAAATAAAATAAAAAAGAGCATAAGTTTGACAAATACATATGTACGAGTGCTTGTACAAGAAAACTTACTGTTAGCCATAAGAACCATCAGAAATGCTTCGCTACTTGATTCAAAAGTTAATTCACAAAGGCCAAAACTCAAAGAGATAAATGGCATGACAAAATCAAGTAAAGAAACTAGTAATTCACTTGTTATCGTGTTGAAGACAATAAAGAAAAAGAGTATAATATACGAATATAATTTTGTCCGATAAACTAGCAGAGCTGTCGTATTATACATAAGGGGGAAACTATAGTGATAGACATTATGGATATCAACTGAATAATTTTTCAAACATCCATCAAAGACAAAACATCAAAAGAACTAACACTCATCAAGCTTTCTTCATATAGAGCACGGCATTAATGTTCAGCTTTAAACCGAGAATGGTGTAGCATAACATAACCTTCCTCTCTTACCATAGCATTTATATTACATAAAACAAATATACTATCAATAGTGTTGTAGGCCAATTTCGGCCCTACACCAATACCCAATTTTGGCCCTACTTACAAAGACCCAATACCCAAACATAAACCCAATTCCAAAACCAATACCGGTAGCCCACTAAACCTAACCCATTTACAAAATCCCATTTACCCAAACCTACTCAACACTAACCTAGCCCAAACAATACCCGACCCGACTTGCAAAAACCCTAAACCTAACCCCACTTGCTTCTGTCCCGTAGCCTCTGCCAAAGCCTGCAGCCACCGTCCATGCTAGGTCAAATCCACCGCCCTCCACTTGCCTCTGCACCTGCAAAAGAAGAGAAAAGACAGAAAGAATAAAGAAAGAAATGTAAAATGGCTATAAGAGCCGAATCAAACAACAATGTAAAGGGGGATCCCCCCAATTCAAAAAAAATAGAAAATAGATTCTACAGTTTCTTCATACACAAACATAAATTTCAAAATCGAGATAAAAAAGGGGCAGTAAGCAGTGATATCGCAGCTAAGGGAATACCCCCGAATCATTATAGTCTAAGAATCGAGAATCCAAAACCGAAACTTAAGGTGACTTCGTTGTAATATTCTTTTATTTGATTCTTTTATGCATGTTTTTTAAAATAGAAATAACAAAATAAATAAGAAAGGAAAAAAAAAGAAGATTTTTTACCTTTTCCGGCCACCGCGTGCGGTGGCCGGCGCCGGCGCCGGCACGGTGGTCCGATGACCGGACGGTGGTCGGACTGACCACCGGAAATCGCTCCGGTCACCCTCCCCCTAAGCTCTCCCCCTCTCTTTTCTTTACACGGTAGAAATGAAATTTTTTTAAGGAAAATGGGCCCTTTATAGCCTCCCAAAACGACGTCGTTTTGGAGGCTGCGTTTTAGCCCCAAAACGACGTCGTTTTGAGCCGACCCGCGCACGGACCCGACCCGCTCCAGAGGATCCGCGTGTTTTTGATTAATGGTCTTATTACATCCTAGGCCCTTCCGCTTTTCAGTGATTTTACAATTAAAGTTTTTTAATATTTTAAATTGGCCTGTTAATTTACTGGTGTTACAATTTGGTCCTCTAAGCCACGACGCCGTTTCAAACGCGTGGTGAAATTGCTCATTCGGTCCCCTCTTGATTTCCCCGTGCCCACATAGACCCCTTTCCTTTATTCTTCTTTCGAATTCGCCTCAAAATTCCTTCTTTTATTCCAAATTCATCCTATTCGTATTATTTCCATCCGATTTTAAATACTGTATGTATATTATATATCTTTACATACTGCTTTTTCTTTGAAAATTATACATCACGCACATAGTATTATATTTTAAATTGTGTATATGTATCTTTTGTATGTATTTATATTACCATATATTTATTGTATGTATTTTATGTATATTGGGATCCTTTGTATGTATTTACATGTATATATATGTTCTAATATTTTAGCCATATATCATTTTAATTATCATAAGTATATTTTTCAAATATTTTGCATATATTTCGTATATAGCATGTTTATATATTTTAGTGTTTTATTATATATATATTTGTTATATTATTGTTTACAATACCATACATATGTTAAGTATAATATATTAATACATGTATGTGTTTTAATATTTTAGTATATATATATTCTTTGATATTATTGTTTGCAATATTGTACATATATTACGTACATAATATATTTATATATATATGCATTATATATATATGCATGTGTTTTAATGTATTAGTATATATATTTGTAATATTATTATTTAAGATATTATATACATTTATAATATTAGTGTATATATATTTTTTTGCATGTTGTATATATATATTTTCGATATTATATTATTTATATATTCCACATACACATGCTATCTTAGGTATGTAATGCTAAAATATTATCATCATGAATATTCCCTATTATGGTCACTATATTTCATTATTTGCATGTTATATACATATGTACATATATATTTACATATTTGTTATTAATAATCGTTTTTACGTCATTATTATTCTAAAATATATGCATTGTATTTCGATATTATTGCGTATATACATATATATATATATATATATCTAAACATTACATCGTGTATATTTAATACCTTTATCTTACGTATATATTTTGTTATAACCATATGCTCTTTTCTTTCACCGTAAATACTATTACCGTTATCGTTTTTTTAACATCGTGTTTTAATAGTTCTATCAACCGCGCTATCATCCCAAAAATATATTATTTAAAAAATTTTTTAAAACGAGGCAATATTTTTGTGTTTAGAGATACGAGAAATGGTGCCCTAACGTGCTGGGTTGCGATTTCTCGTTCATCTAAATACCTAAAATACCCTCTTAAGCAACATTTTCTAACTCACGAGATAACTTTAGTTTCGAGGAAATTAAGAACTTCGTGTCCAATCGTGCTGGATGTGATGTTCGTATTCTTCCGAAGCAAAGGAATCTTGATTTTTCAACCCAAATCATCCCAATTTTATTTAAAATGTTTCAATAATGAGGCAATGTTTTTGTATTTAGAGATTCGGGGAATGGTGCCCTAACGTGCTGGGTTGCGATTTCTCGTTCGCCTAAATACTGAAAACATCCTTCTAAACAAAATTTTGTGACTCGCGAGATATCTCTAGTCTCAAAGAATTCTCGAATCTCGTGTCCAATCGTGCTGGATGTGACGTTCGAATTCTTCCGAGGCAAAGGAATCTCAATCTTCTACTCGAATTATCCCTGTTTCAAAAAGAATCCTATTTTCAAATCTTTCCAAATTTCGACTTAAGACAGAAAATTGCTCAATTTGGTACCAATTCTGGGCGTCGCGGGGGTGCTAATCCTTCCCCACGCGTAACCGACTCCCGAATCCATTTTCTCTAATTCTTCGTAGACCAAGGTGTTTTATAAGGTGACCCAATCACACCTAAAAAGGTTGGTGGCGACTCCCCCGTTTTCAATTTTAAAGTCGAGACCCCGTTTTCTTAAATCCGTTTTAAAAAAATGGTTACGACAGCTTGGCGACTCCACTGGGGACCAAGAGAGTCAAGCCAAAAATTGATTGTTTTCTGTCTTAATGTCTGAGTTGGAAATTTTCCAAAATATGATATTTTTACATGTAATTGTTGCGTATGTCTGTTATTTTCCGCGCACGCATTGCATTTGCATGACCGTTACGGTCACACCCTTAAGTGGGAGTAAGAAGCTACGCTTTCGTGAGGTTTTCACCTCCGCATGGGCTAGTGGATTGCTTCCGGGATACATCCGTACCTATGTGCTTCGTGAGATTTTCATCTCCGCATGGCAGTAGGGAAATGTGTCCCCCTGAACTGAACTTGGTCCATATGAACCTATAATGGGTGAGGATCGAGGAATCTGCTGGTTCAGGTCCCCTTTTCTTTAGAACCAAAACGCATATAGTGAGCCTTAGGTGCCTACCTTAGGTAGTACGGAAGCGACCTTTAGTGACTACCCATGTAGGTGCTTGTTTATTTTCTTTGAATTATATCTGTTATATGTGACACTGACCCCTTCTGTTTTGTCATCATTGCATGTCATAAAGCATTTAAAGGTATCGATTCACGGTTCTATTTCTAAGTTAGAAAGTTTTGTAAGGAGGAATGAATATCTTGATAAAGTGGAGGACAACGCTAACGTCCGTGTGTGGTCAGAAAAAGCCTAGTTAGAAAAGTTAGATAGTGTCACCGGGGGCATACATCGGAGTTGCAGGATTTCACTCGCATCAGCTCAACGCAGAGTAAGTAATTAAGGTCATTTGGGGCCCAATAGAATAATAAGGCCAAATAGTGGTTCTACAACAACTATAAGGACTTGCAGAATTCACTTGACATGAAGTTAGCGTGAGAGCATTGATGGACATTTCTACCGTTACAGCATTCCTCTTTCATATGAAGATGGTCGCCCTGTAGATAGTAAGGGTGTTGGAAGGAAAGTGATTGACAGAATGTGAGACCTACAAAAATGAGTTGGATGGAAAGAATTTTGCCTACGATGGTAAAAAGGTTCATTTACTATAGGACAACTACTAAACAACAAGTCTGAGTTTACTGTGGTACTTTAGGATATTGTACTTATCAGAAACAATGGGAACGCAAGCCCTGATGATTTGGATAGCCCAAAGGAGCGTGAAAGAAAGCGATTAAAGAAGACCGTATCATTCAAAGACCTTTTGAGATTAACTATACTGCGAAGACACCCATGCAGACAATTCTCAAGAAGTACTGAGGGTGTAGGATATTATTTTAAGTCGGCGTACAACGGGACAAGGATGCCTACTTGTTCGCCAATCTCTCTCAAGATAATCAGAACAACTTCACAGATATTGGAGGAAGTATCTTTGGCTATAGGGATTACCACACGAATGAGGTCATAGCTCAAATTTAAAAGGTAATTGATTATTTACAGACCCTGGCGGTATAGGCCGGCACATTGAGCACTAATGTGGGCCACAGTCCAATTGTGGTCAAGAGTTTGCTTTGTTAAGACTTTGGGCGTAAGGGCGAAAGTGTCTGTACTCCGTTTTGTGTAAGGATTTTTGTTCCTTAAACAACGTTTTCTAAATTGAAACTGAATCGGGATCGATATCTTTTGCATTCATGCATTTGCATTACATCGCATCACATGCATTTGCACCCGAATAAAGACCTTAATTAGTGGAAATTATTACAGAAAAGAAAAGAATCTGGAAACTCCACATCCCTACGGTACACGCGCTAAAACCAAGAATATGGATCAGAGATTCGAACAACTACAAAAGGAGATGCAGGAGCAATTGCAAGAACAATTGGTAAAAATGCAACAGGATATGCGTGAGCAGATGATGGAAGCTCAGAGAAGTATGGTAGCTGAAATGGCCCAGCTGCTGAAAGGAGCAATGGATAAAGGAAAGGCCCCTATGGCTACCACCGGAGAAGACAATGATGATTATCCTCCAGTTTTCACCCCACCCCGTACACAAACACAGACCGAAGCACCCCTGCGAAGGCCGTCTGTTACCATTAGGCCTCAACAGGGGCAAATTGATATTGGGATGCCTGTGAACTTACAAGACGGTTCGGGGTCTAACCCATTGGATAATCCCATCAACTCACTCACCCCTGATTTGGACTTGGCTGAAAAGGAGAGGGAAAGAATTGAATCCTCGAAACAACTAGAGGAGCGTTGCAGGTGGTTGGAGGAAAAGTTCAGAGCTTTAGAAAGTGCTGATGGTCGACATGGAATGGACGCCAAAGAATTTAGCTTGGTCCCAGACTTAGTCCTCCACCATAAATTTAAAATGCCAGAATTTGAAAAATACAATGGGACTAGCTGTCCTGAAGCCCACCTCACTATGTTTTGTAGGCGAATGACAGGGTATGTAAACAATGATCAACTTTTGATCCATTGTTTCCAAGATAGTTTGATTGGGGCCGCGGCTAAGTGGTACAATCAATTAAGCCGCGACAGGATCGGCTCCTGGAGAGACTTAGCACGTGCCTTTATGCAACAGTATAGCCATGTGTCCGACTTGACACCCGATCGAATCACTCTGCAGAACATGGAAAAGAAACATAATGAAAGCTTCAGACAATACGTACAGAGATGGAGGGAGGTTGCCATGCAAGTTCAACCACCGCTCTTAGAGAAAGAAACCACCATGCTATTCATAAACACCTTGAAGGCCCCATTCATTACTCATATGATTGGAAGCACCACTAAGAGCTTTGCTGACATTGTCATGGCAGGTGAGATGATTGAAAATGCCATAAGAGGTGGTAAGATAGAAGGGGAAACTACCAAAAGATCAACCTCGAAAAATAGGGACAATGAAGTGAATAATTTGAACATACACCAAGGGCATCGTGCTCGTTGAGACAAGAACCCAGTGCAAGACAAAAGGAGAAACTCCAGTCTACTCCAATCCCAATGTCGTATGGGGATTTATATCAGAAATTATTCAATACACATATGGTGGCCCCATTCCATGTGAAGCCACTACAACCTCCGTACCCTAAATGGTATGATGCAAATGCTCGATGTGAGTATCATGCGGGGATTATACGGCATTCAATTGAAAATTGCGCCTCCTTTAAGAAGTTGGTTGAGAGGTTAATACAAATGGGTATTGTGAAGTTCGATGATCCGTTAGAGCCAAACCAAACAGCAAAATGTGATAATTGAAGAAAGGGGCAGGAGAATTGCGTTTCCTTGAAGAAATCTTCAGAAGTCTAGAAATCAAGGAATCAGAGCACCAATGGCGTATTCGAAGAGAAAACCGAGGAATAAAAGTTTTCCAAGCATCTGCCTTTATATACTTGGGAGTGTTTTTAAACAATGGAACTGTGGAAGAGACCTATTTTAGAGCTTGCTTGGAGTAATATCCAAAACATGCTTGTTGCTTTCAGCCTAGAAGCAATAAGAGTCCTTTTGTGAAATAGGCTTGTGTCCAAAATTTTATTTTAATGAAATGCATCCTTTTGAGTAATTATTCTTTTACTCTTTATAGATTCTTTGGTTATTGGACTTCCATTCATATTCTTTCATTCGTATTCATGATCATATCAATGCAAATAATCTTCTTAGAATCATTTATTCTTTGAAATTTGCCTTCGTACCTACAATAGGTGCCCAGATATCAATGTCAAGAGCAACACTGTTACTAACTCCCTTTTAAGTGAGATATGTGTCTAAGGGGATCTGAGGACTTCGAAGATGACAAGGATCGTACCTAACTTCCGACTCGTTAAGGATGGTAGAACGAGATGAGAGACAGATTCTAACTTACGCAGGGTCAATTAAAATTGCGAGCTTGGGGAAGAAATGAAGATCAAAACTTAGCTCGCCACAAAAACAAGACAAGTCTTACATGTTCCCTCTGTTCCTTCACGGAGTCTCTATGTAAGGCATGAACGTTATAGAATCAATGTCGCCAACACCAAATCACCTTCATAGTTGCTGATTACTTTACTAAGAGGGTAAGGTCACTTCATATGCCAAAGTTACAAGGTAAACAGTCCTCAAATTCAAGTTCAAAGGCAAACCCAATTCGAATACAGAACCAGATCCAAATCCAAATTCAAATTCGAAACCAGATCCAAAATCAAATCCAAATCCAAGTTCACATCCAAATTTAAAATTCAAATTCAAATCTGAATCCAAAAATGACAATTTGCGGTCTATTCAAAGATCAGACACAATATCAGTGCAACAAAGGCAACCAAAACCATCCAAAAGGATCTTGAAAGATGACTGAGACCTGTAATGGTTGGCATAGAGAAGTTACCATTTACCCTTTTTGCTTATCAAATGTTAGCCAAAATTTTTGCCGGGGTAACACGTTTCTTATTGGTCTGGCATATTGAAGTTGAGATTCTTTCCTCCGAATTTTATCAGAATTGAAGCTAAATGAAGCAGAATGAACCTAATTCTGTCAATCAAATCTGAAGAAGAAAAATAGCAATCTGCTACGGTCAGATAATGCGAGTTTACAACGAAAAGGTCCGCCTACGAGAATTTTATGATGGGACCTGATATTGGGGAAGATCCTTCAGATGCCAAAGGAACTTTAGAGGAAAAACGGCGCCTTGAGATCAAAAGTCAAAAGTCAAAAAAACAAAGAAAATCAATCAGAAAAAGAAAAGAAAAGGAGAGGCCAAGGCGAAAACCCACAAAGGGCGCTTTGAGACCAAAGGGGATTTGAGTTGAAAACCCAAAAAGGGCGGCTCAAATTTTGATTGAAAGTGGGACATACAGTAGTCTTGCTATGCCTGAATTAACACTGAAGAAGTATGCTGCATCTTGGGGCATCGACGAAATACTCCGGATCCCCTAGACACATATTGAACTTAGAATGGTTTTCAAGAAGTTGGAACAGAGAAGCTCAGACTGCGATATCTGGGGCACCTAGTTTCCATCTTATCCTTTCTGAATCTGCTATCTTTGATCGTTTTATGTGTTTCAACACACGCACCTAAGAAACTTCCTTCTTGATTACATTTGCTTAACTTGTTTGTTTGGAGCTATGCTCCCAATCAATTCCCTTTTTGTCCAATGTTAAAATCTTTTTCAAGCATTTTGCATTGAAATAACGATTAGTGAACTAATATCACTTTCATAAAAGGAGTTTCGCATATTACTCTAGGAGCTTCTAGATAGTACAGAAATAGGGTCGTTGTTTAAGAGCTCACCAAGTACAAAGGTTGAAAATAATTGAGCTCGAATTGAGTTTATCTCTTCTGATCTTTTGTCAATGATACTATTTGAACAGAAACAAGATATCACCTCGGTGATATAATCTTGACGAAACAGAGCAATGTCATCCCAATTGTAAAAGGGGATCACTCTTGAAAAATGATGTTCTGCACCCATGTAGATATCATGCACACACATTTGGTCAGATCACCTGAGGAGTGATCAGTTGATGGAACAAGTTACAAATCCTATACCCCCGAGTCACAGTGGGACAGATAGGGATTGATACAAAACCTATAGCCAAGGATCGCGGTAGGATGTACCTTATGTCTCTAAAGGTATAAGGGATAGATCCCAAAGTATCAGTGGGACAAGCAATTTGAGCAAAATACGATTATTTCGCCAAGTTTTGGTTAAAATACCAACCGAACAAGAGGGCAGCGTACTGCGATAGAGCCTTGATGGACAACGAGTGGTGACGCCTTAGACAAAGAAAGAGATCATTTTCACGACATTTCTACATTCACATCTTGCATAACACATTCGGTTAAAAGCATTTGATTCATTCTGATCATAACATCCTAATCATTTGTCATAAACATAGGCATATAAAATCAAGTCTACAGGACATGTCCCCTAAAGGACGGTGTAGCAACATCAGTAAGAACACCAGATCTCGCATTCCTGAGCGAAGTAGATCAAAAGAAACAGATTTGGCATCTCTGTATTGGCAGAGAGCAAATCAAAGACAGTAGATTTGGCAATCTCTGTATTCGGCAGGGAGCAAATCGAAGAAGACAGATTTGGCAATCTCTGTATTTGGCAGAGAGCAAGTCGAAGAAAGTAGATTTGGCAATCCCTGTATTGGTAGGGAGCAAATTGGAAAAAGTAGATTTGGCAATCTTTGTATTGGCAGGAACCAGATCAAAACATCAGATCTTATCTTCGCTGAGTAGGAGCGGAGCAGATCACATTCTATCAGATGTTAACCCCCTAAGCAGTAGGGTAACAGATCGAATTTCGGCGAATCTTATCTCCATACAGCAGTATTGGGGCAGATTTCAGCCATTCGCCTTAACTCCCTAGGTAATAGGGTAACAGGCAAAGCACAGTAGATCTTATCTTCGTTGATCAGGAGCGGAGCAGATCGCATTCTGTCAGATCTTAACCCACTAAGCAGTAAGGTAACAGATCAAATTTTGGCAAATCTTATCTCCATGCAGCAGTGTTGGAGCAGATTTCAGCCACTCACCTTAACCCCCTAAGCAGTAGGGTAACGGGTAAAACAAAGCAGATCTTATCTTCGCTGAGCAGGAGCGGAGCAGATCGCATTCCAACGGATCTTAACTCCCTAAGTAGTAGGGTAACAGATCGAATTTTGGCGAATCTTATCTCCATACGGCAGTGTTGAGACAGATTTCAGCCACTCGCCTTAACTCCCTAAGCAGTAGGGTAACAGGCAGAACAAAGCAGATCTTATCTTCGTTGATCAGGAGCGGAGCAGATCGCATTCCATCGGATCTTAACCCCCTAAGCAGTAGGGTAACAGATTGAATTTTCTCGTCATACGTCAGCAACGGGGCAGGTTTCTAGTCGCTCGCCTTAACTCCCTAAGCAGTAGGGTAATAGGCAAAGTTTTAACGAATCTTAACCCCCTAAGCAGTAGGTAACAGATCAAGTTTTGGCAGATCTTATCTCTCTGTACTGGCAGAGAGCAGATCGAAAAGACAAAATTCGAAAATCTTTGTATTGTTTAGCAGAAAAGGTTGAAGTTGCAGATCTCTTCCCTTTGAATTATTATATCCCTGAAGATGTGAGCAGATTGAAGCTACAAGACATATCTTTGAAGTTGCAGTGGATTGAGCCAAAGCTACAAGAGACGGTGGACTGGAAAGAGACTACCTGAACAAGAAAGAGCACAAAACAAATCAAGACACAGAAAGACCGGCCAAAATTGGCCTATCTTTGAAATCTTTGCTCTATTCTCGTTACACGACAATGAGCAAAGAGGGGCAGCTGTTGTAGGCCAATTTTGGCCCTACACCAATACCCAATTTTGGCCCTACTTACAAAGACCCAATACCCAAACATAAACCCAATTCCAAAACCAATACCGGTAGCCCACTAAACCTAACCCATTTACAAAATCCCATTTACCCAAACCTACTCAACACTAACCTAGCCCAAACAATACCCGACCCGACTTGCAAAAACCCTAAACCTAACCCCACTTGCTTCTGTCCCGTAGCCTCTGCCAAAGCCTGCAGCCACCGTCCATGCTAGGTCAAATCCACCGCCCTCCACTTGCCTCTGCACCTACAAAAGAAGAGAAAAGACAGAAAGAATAAAGAAAGAAATGTAAAATGGCTATAAGAGCCGAATCAAACAACAATGTAAAGGGGGATCCCCCCAATTCAAAAAAAATAGAAAATAGATTCTACAGTTTCTTCATACACAAACATAAATTTCAAAATCGAGATAAAAAAGGGGCAGTAAGCAGTGATATCGCAGCTAAGGGAATACCCCCGAATCATTATAGTCTAAGAATCGAGAATCCAAAACCGAAACTTAAGGTGACTTCGTTGTAATATTCTTTTATTTGATTCTTTTATGCATGTTTTTTAAAATAGAAATAACAAAATAAATAAGAAAGGAAAAAAAAAGAAGATTTTTTACCTTTTCCGGCCACCGCGTGCGGTGGCCGGCGCCGGCGCCGGCACGGTGGTCCGATGACCGGACGGTGGTCGGACTGACCACCGGAAATCGCTCCGGTCACCCTCCCCCTAAGCTCTCCCCCTCTCTTTTCTTTACACGGTAGAAATGAAATTTTTTTAAGGAAAATGGACCCTTTATAGCCTCCCAAAACGACGTCGTTTTGGAGGCTGCGTTTTAGCCCCAAAACGACGTCGTTTTGAGCCGACCCGCGCACGGACCCGACCCGCTCCAGAGGATCCGCGTGTTTTTGATTAATGGTCTTATTACATCCTAGGCCCTTCCGCTTTTCAGTGATTTTACAATTAAAGTTTTTTAATATTTTAAATTGGCCTGTTAATTTACTGGTGTTACAATTTGGTCCTCTAAGCCACGACGCCGTTTCAAACGCGTGGTGAAATTGCTCATTCGGTCCCCTCTTGATTTCCCCGTGCCCACATAGACCCCTTTCCTTTATTCTTCTTTCGAATTCGCCTCAAAATTCCTTCTTTTATTCCAAATTCATCCTATTCGTATTATTTCCATCCGATTTTAAATACTGTATGTATATTATATATCTTTACATACTGCTTTTTCTTTGAAAATTATACATCACGCACATAGTATTATATTTTAAATTGTGTATATGTATCTTTTGTATGTATTTATATTACCATATATTTATTGTATGTATTTTATGTATATTGGGATCCTTTGTATGTATTTACATGTATATATATGTTCTAATATTTTAGCCATATATCATTTTAATTATCATAAGTATATTTTTCAAATATTTTGCATATATTTCGTATATAGCATGTTTATATATTTTAGTGTTTTATTATATATATATTTGTTATATTATTGTTTACAATACCATACATATGTTAAGTATAATATATTAATACATGTATGTGTTTTAATATTTTAGTATATATATATTCTTTGATATTATTGTTTGCAATATTGTACATATATTACGTACATAATATATTTATATATATATGCATTATATATATATGCATGTGTTTTAATGTATTAGTATATATATTTGTAATATTATTATTTAAGATATTATATACATTTATAATATTAGTGTATATATATTTTTTTGCATGTTGTATATATATATTTTCGATATTATATTATTTATATATTCCACATACACATGCTATCTTAGGTATGTAATGCTAAAATATTATCATCATGAATATTCCCTATTATGGTCACTATATTTCATTATTTGCATGTTATATACATATGTACATATATATTTACATATTTGTTATTAATAATCGTTTTTACGTCATTATTATTCTAAAATATATGCATTGTATTTCGATATTATTGCGTATATACATATATATATATATATCTAAACATTACATCGTGTATATTTAATGCCTTTATCTTACGTATATATTTTGTTATAACCATATGCTCTTTTCTTTCACCGTAAATACTATTACCGTTATCGTTTTTTTAACATCGTGTTTTAATAGTTCTATCAACCGCGCTATCATCCCAAAAATATATTATTTAAAAAATTTTTTAAAACGAGGCAATATTTTTGTGTTTAGAGATACGGGAAATGGTGCCCTAACGTGCTGGGTTGCGATTTCTCGTTCATCTAAATACCTAAAATACCCTCTTAAGCAACATTTTCTAACTCACGAGATAACTTTAGTTTCGAGGAAATTAAGAACTTCGTGTCCAATCGTGCTGGATGTGATGTTCGTATTCTTCCGAAGCAAAGGAATCTTGATTTTTCAACCCAAATCATCCCAATTTTATTTAAAATGTTTCAATAATGAGGCAATGTTTTTGTATTTAGAGATTCGGGGAATGGTGCCCTAACGTGCTGGGTTGCGATTTCTCGTTCGCCTAAATACTGAAAACATCCTTCTAAACAAAATTTTGTGACTCGCGAGATATCTCTAGTCTCAAAGAATTCTCGAATCTCGTGTCCAATCGTGCTGGATGTGACGTTCGAATTCTTCCGAGGCAAAGGAATCTCAATCTTCTACTCGAATTATCCCTGTTTCAAAAAGAATCCTATTTTCAAATCTTTCCAAATTTCGACTTAAGACAGAAAATTGCTCAATTTGGTACCAATTCTGGGCGTCGCGGGGGTGCTAATCCTTCCCCGCGCGTAACCGACTCCCGAATCCATTTTCTCTAATTCTTCGTAGACCAAGGTGTTTTATAAGGTGACCCAATCACACCTAAAAAGGTTGGTGGCGACTCCCCCGTTTTCAATTTTAAAGTCGAGACCCCGTTTTCTTAAATCCGTTTTAAAAAAATGGTTACGACAAATAGCAATTATATTTGATAGTACTAAAACTTTGCTTTCTCAAATTAAGGCATCAAAATGTTCAAATCATCAAGTTTTGGACATTGGATGAGGCCAGCATTCATTCAATTTCAACTTAGTACAGCAAACGAGCACTTTAATCTACCAAAACTTCACTATATCATCAAATACATCATCACAAACGGAAATACCTCACATATTAAAATACAGACATCACAATTTCACTGAAGAAACAAATAATGCTACTCATAATTTATCCCCTAAGAAACTTAGCCAGCATGAAAAGCTCTATTTGTGAACAGATCAAAAGATCACACACATACACAAAAAAAAAAAAGCAACTGACATTAAGCGTTAAGTGAGAGTACAATTCTCATCAAAATTGAAATAATATACTGCTAATTGCATGATAGCCACCGTCTTCAAAAGATAATTTTTGAACTCACTGGAGATCTCACAACAATTGCTTCAACTTCTTGATCGGCGACGATTCCACGACTACTACTAGATGAAAATCTGTCATAATCATCGGGATGAACAAACGGCGGCTTCGTCTAATCGAAGGCCAGGTGACGACGTATCGGCGGTACAACCGGAGGAACCGTCGAAGCTGGTACTGTTGAAGCCGTAGGAGTAGGTTGATACGACAGCGTGAGACCATCCCGGACATGGAGGTTTATGGTATCGAGGGGAAACGAGGTGGGTATAATTGCAATAGGGAAATAGGAAGAGACAGAAAGTGAGGGTTTTAGTTCAGACATTAGAAAGAGAGTAGAAAAGGAGGGAAAAGAGAGGGAATCTTTTGTATATAAATTATAAGTTAATGTGCTAATTTCATTTGTTTTTACCTTTTTGAACTCTTAGTTTTTTCAAGTTTTCAATTTCATCCTAAAATAAAATTCAAATATATATATAAGGGTTAAAGTACCAGTATTATAAGGATTGCATACAAATGAGTCCCTCTATCATTAAATGGTTAATTTATTATCTGTACTATTAAAATTGATCAAATAAAGTCAAATTATAACAAAGGTAACATTTATTTTATAAAAAACATATTGAAATTTGTTAATTCTATTAATGTTAAATTTGTTACAGTTTAACCTTATTTGGTTCTTTTTAGTAGTACTGGGATAAAATTGGTCCATTTAATAATAGAGAAACTATTTTAAACTTTCCAAATATTTTAACCCTTGTATAAGCTAAAATATTGTTTTAAAAAAAATTAACCAATAGACTTGTCTATAATTATGTACCACAATTTAAATAATATTATTTTTGCATGAATTATATAAAATAAAAATATATTATTCAGTGAATAAAAAATAGATATATAAAATCACGTACAATGCATATAATATTATTGAATGAATAATATCAAACCCCTGATACTTAAAAGTAGTAATAGAGACCAATCATGGCAGAAGGCAAAATTCCAAGCATCTAATTGTTATTTTTCTCTTTATTTTCCTTATCAAAATACAAGTAGTTTTCAATAATGTTCTATAACTATAAGAGAAGAAATGCAGCGAAATTTGGAATTAAATTTTTCAAAAATTTTAAACAGCTTAATGAGAATTTCAATAAAAGGGTCTAATTAAAAATTTATAAAACTATTAAAGGGTTTAAAGAAAATTTTTAAAAAACTAAGGAGTCTAATTAAATTTTTTTAAAAAATTGAAGGCTTAATGAAAATTTTCTAAATTTGGGGTGGGGGCAAGGGGAGTTTTGACTCTTGTTACATTCTATCCTGAGTAATTATTTTTAAGAGAAATTTATTAATTCATTCCATGAATAAATGAATAATTTAAGGAAAAAAATAACAAACACTTATAAGCGCTAAAGAACAAGCTCTATCAACATAATAAAGCTTTAACTTCAGCATCAATAGAACATTATGTCACGTTGACAATCGGCTCTGTCACAACTCAAGCATAACATATCAGAAGCGATTGTAAGCACTTAATACAATAAGAAAATTAACCTCAGATAGTCCAAAGCGGTGAGCATAAATCAACAAAAGAACTGAGTATCCACTAAACTAGAGAAGGCAACGACTAAACTAACCCTAAAATTATTTGCAAAATCAAAACTAAATGCATAACAATACTAAAAAGCGTACTATAAGAGTAGGCAAAACTTCTAATAGTGAATACTTATTAAATAATGAAAAACATATTAAACTTAAGATAACACGAGTCATGAAATCATTTATTATTCTGAAACTCTCAAAACAGAAACATATTAAGAAGTCAACGAAGAGCTACCTATTTTCTAAAAGAAACTGTCGGTGGTCGGTGGTGTTTCAAACGATAATAGGCACCGTCATTTATCCATTACAACTTGTGAAGGCAACAAAAATAGCTACAAATAGATCTGTAAACTGAAAAGCGAGAATACACATGGAGTGAATAAGAAAAAGAAAAAATAAGAAGGTTTATGGGTAGAAAAAAAAGACTGGTAGTAACTAACCCATTCTACCTCCGAATAATTTTTGAAACTATATAGATCAAATCGATTCATAATTATATGTTTGTGTACTTAAATCAAATTAGTGTATTTAAATCAAATTGGATTGCTTTAAAAGATAATTTATCTAAGGTTAGATTAAATTAATGAAAATTGAAAAAATAAGAAAAATAAATCTTAATATTAAATGAATGAAAATTTGAAAAAGGAAAAAAAATTGTCAAGAAACATTATATGGAAATGTAACTTTTTAAATCTCTAAAATTGAATTGCTAAGTGGACCTTAATCGAAGATGCAAGAATTAAAGAAATAAGGTTTAAATTCTGCTATAATAATTCTGAAAAAAATTTAACCTTAATGTATCGAAAAATAATTTCTATTAATCACACAATTATCTAGAAATTGCAAACATTTAGATTTTGTTCACATATTAATTGCTTTTTTTTTTTCTATTTCCCCCTAGTTACTATAACAAAATTAAAATCCCCCAAGTCCTATATTTTTTTTTTGTAAGTTTAGAATTTAGTTTGTATATTTTTATTTTTAAGAATTTAGTCTCTATGTTTTTTTAAATTTTAAAATTCAAGTCCAACTGTTAACACTGTTAAAATTATTTTATTAAATTCAAGTTCATTAAAATATCATATTCTTAGTTACATGGCTACCAAGTAAGTAGTTTTTTTATTTCAAACTATCACACTAATAAATTCAACAAAAAAAATAAAAGTATTAACAATTGGACATGAAATTTGAACTCTGAAAATTAAAAGAATTAAATTCGTATAAATATAAGTATAGAGACTAAATGGTGAGTACAAGAACATATGTCATATTTTAACCTAAAAAAGGTAACCTACTTTAGTAGTCACCCAATTAAGTTTTTTTGGTATTCAATTATGAAAAGTTACAAAATAATCTCCCAACAATTCAATTTTATCATTTTTATCATCAGTTGGCTAATGAAAATGTAGAAAACACCAAAAAATCTAAGATAATTGGGTGAAAAAAAGGAAAAAAAATAATAGTTTATTGATTATTTTGTAACATTTCATAATTAAGTGAAAAAAATTACTAATAATTTGGTGATCATTTTATAACTTTTTAAATAGTTGAATGACTTTTAATATAGTTTACCCAAGAAAGAATATTAACGGTATCAAATAAAAAACGAGAAAACAAATTTAAAAAAAATATATAAACAAAACGATGTACTTAACGACGTTACTTCCTTCTTCTCCAACCCAAACATAAAACATAAAACATGGTGGGACCATTTCCAACTAAACAACATTATTTTCATTTAATAAATGTGTTATAATTATTTATATTCAGATAAAAAGTTATTTGTATTAAATATTCTCAATTTATTAATTAATTTTTTTAAAGTTAATTTATAAATTCAAAAATATTTTAATTAAGTCTTGAAAGTATTAATATTATATCAATAAAATCATTTCATTTTTGTAGTTGTCAATTTAGGTTTTAAATTTCATTTGACATGGATTAAATTGTAAATACTTATGTACTCATCATATTGATAACTTGATTCTAATGTATTAAAAACACGACGAGATTATAAAATTTAAGAGGATTTCTTCTTTTTTTTTAACACATTAGATTCAAGTTGCCTATATAACATGTATGCATGTGTTTTAAGTATGTCCCTTATCATATTTGAGCGAACATTTAATGCTCAAGCGCTAAGTTTATAAAAAAATGGGATAAATCTCAAAATTATATATAAACTTTAGCATAAAATGCAATTTTATAATTTAAATTTCAATTTATTCAATTTTCATAATTATTAATATAATGTCATTTTATGTTTATATATTTCATAAATAAATAATTATATTTATCCATTGGTATTCTAGCTAATTGCTTTACGCTTTTAAATTATAATAATCTCACCATTGATGAAATCCTATTGTGTATACACATTTGAAATTGCAGCTCATTCCCAATACCAACAAGGAATGACAGGTAATTCATGCCACTCATTTATTTTCTATTTGATTCAATAAAACAAAATTGAATAATTTAGATTTACTTTCATAAATTTAGTTTAATCTAGAACTACTCATGAGTAGGGTTTTTCGTCCAGCCCAAAAGTTAGTTTAAAATTTTGGAGGATTTGGGTAAAAATATTAATTTCAAAAAATAGTTTCGGCAAAAAAATTACACGCTTTTAAAATATGGGTGGAGCTCGGACTTGAACATTCAAAACCTAAGCTTGGCCCGACCCATTTTTTTAGTTTGCAATATTTTATATTATGTTATTTTTATATGTTATGTAATTTGTAACAAATAAAAATTAAATTTATAATACTATTATAATGTTAAGATGACTATCTATAAAATTTTAATAAAAATGTAAAATTATTAAATATTAAGTTAAAAATAATATAAATATATTTTATTTTTTAAAAAAAATTGTATGAGTGGATTTAAAATGAGCTTGAGTTAGCTGTTTACAAATTTGAACAGACTTTATATTTTGGACCGAATTTAAACAAATATAAAATAAAATATAAATATTTTCATTTGTTTTTAAATTCTCTATTATATTTTTGGCATAATGATTTATTTAACCTTCTAACTTTATGAAAAATCAATTTAGTCTTTAAACTTGCATTATTTATCAAATCACCCTAAAATAGATAAAAAAATTAATATTTTTTAACTTTACTAACATGGCATACACATAGATGCCACATTAGCAATTAACTAATGTTTTAAATATAAAAATTTAAAAAAAAAAGTATTTAAAATTTTAAAAAGTATAAAAATTATTAAAAACTATTTTTAAATTTAAAAAAAATAATCAATTGCTAATGTGGCGTACACATTGGTTCCATGTGGAAGCCACATCAGCAAAGTTAATAAATGTTAACTTTTTCATTCATTTTGACTTTTGAGGTTGGTTTAATAAACAATGCAAGTTTAAAGATTAAAAGAGACAAAAACTTAAATGAAGGACTAAAATGATTTTTTATTGTAAAGTTAGAGGGCCAAATAAGTTATTATGCCTATTTTGTTAGTATAATATTTTGAGGAGCGAACAATCAATCCCTACCTTTCATCACTAGATGTTAAAAATTCAAACGGTCGAAATTGCTAGGACTTCCAAAAAAGATGATTGTCAGCAAACCAAATTTGAAGCTTCATCTTAGGATATGATTGGCTTAATGGTGAAGCATCCATATTCCTACTCATCCTTAACAATCTATTCCAAAGCTACTAATAAGATGAAATGCCACCTATTGTTGATAACCATTGCCTCTACATTCGCTATGGATGCTTATGCTCCCATTACTACCATGGATATATTCGCTACTGATTTTCTTTTTCAACTTTAAATTTAATTCCTTTCTTAAAGGATGGTGAAAAGTATCTCCACTTACCAATTAATCCGTCATTAATTCCTTTATGGATCCACATCTGTGTTTCATCTTGTTCCAATCATTTTCATTGTCTTCTCTTGCAGCAATCAAACACTTTTTGCTTTGATTTCAGTTTGAACCAACAATGGCCGAAGCAATTGCTTTCGACATCGCCACAGAGCTCATTACTAAGTTGAGCTCTCGTGCGCTCTCTCAAGTTGGACGGTGCTGGAATCTCAAACATGACATTGACGACCTCAAACGCACTGTCCGTACAATCAAAGCTGTGCTTCTTGACGCAGAAGACAAATTGGTGACCGACAATCGCGTCAAAGTTTGGCTTGAAGAGCTGAAAGATGTACTCTATGATGCTGACGACTTGCTCGATGATTTCTCTACCGAAGCTTTGCGGAAAGATCTAATGGGCGGGAACAAGCTGACGAAAGAGGTACGCCTTTTCTTCTCAAGCTCAAATCAGTTTGCTTACGGTCTGAGAATGGGTCGGAAAATTAAGGCCATTAAAGCGAGGCTAACTCTTATTGAAAGTGAGGCCAACAATTTTGGCTTCATGGTGCGTGACCGCCCCGTGGAAACCTCTTTCATGACTAAAAAGAGGCAGCAAATGCACTCTTTTGCGCTTAAAGATAAAATAATAGGGAGGGAAGATGATAAAGCAGCTCTTCTACAACTCATGTTAGAGTTTGAAAGTGAAGAGAATGTTTATATCATTCCAATTGTGGGGTTTGGAGGGTTAGGGAAGACTGCTTTGGCTCAGTTTGTCTATAATGATGAAATGGTCAAAAATCATTTTGAGTTGAGGATGTGGGTGTGTGTCTCAGATGTTTTTGATGTCAAAATAATTGTAGAAAACATTATCACATCTGCAACTGGCCAAGCACCAGATCAAAATCTCGAAATTGACCAATTGAAAAAACAACTTCGGGAAAAAATTGGTGGGAAAAAATATTTGCTTGTTTTAGATGACATTTGGAATGATGAGCGGGAAAAATGGGTTAGTTTAAAAGAGTTATTGGTAGATGGGGCTAAAGGAAGTAGGATAATAGTAACTACACGTTCTTCTAAGGTAGCCAAGATCACTAGTAAATGTCAGCCTTATGTTCTGAAAGGCTTGTCTGATAATGATGCTTGGTCTTTGTTCAAAGAAATAACATTTGAACAAAGCTCTGCAGACTCAACAGATTCAGGCTTTGTGGAAATAGGAAAGCTGATTTCGGAAAGGTGTTGTAGAGTTCCCTTAGTCATAAGGATGATAGCCGGTACGTTATCTTTCAAAAAAACTAAAAGTGAGTGGCTTTCTTTTAAAGATAACGAACTTGCTAAAATATCTAAGAACGAAGGTGAGATTTTACCTACACTTAAGTTGAGTTATGATCATCTCTCATCCCATTTGAAGCATTGTTTTGCTTATTGTCGACTATATCCAAAAGATCATCAAATTGATGTACAAACACTTGTTCAATTTTGGATTGCACAAGGTTTTGTAAAGCAATTGAATCCAAGTCAATCTCTTGAGGAGATCGGATTTGAATATTTTAAAGATTTAGTTGAAAGAAGTTTCTTTCAAGAGGTAGAAGGAGACTTGATGGAAGAAATGACACGTAAAATGCATGATTTAATGCATGATCTAGTTGAATCAGTAGCAGGGATGGAGAGTAGTATTATAGATTCAAATAAAATTGCAAGTGATGTTGGTGAAAAATGTCGCCACATATTAATTAATCCTTCATTAATTCCTTTGTTTAAGGGAAAAAAATTGCGAACCTTATTACGGTATCCAGACATGGAAACTCAAAATTTGAGCGAAGAAACTTGGAATTTTATAATTGTAAATTGTAGATGTTTACGTGTATTGGAATTAAATTATCTAAATCTTAAAAAGATTTCACCCTCTATTTACAAGTTGAAACATTTGAGGTGCCTTGATCTTTCTTCCAATCATTATCTTAAGATTCTCCCAAAGAGTATTTGCAAGATTCAGAATTTGCTAGCGCTGAAACTTGATTGCTGTTTTTGTCTTCAAGAATTGCCAAAGAAGATTGAAAATTTGGTGAATCTTACCCATCTTGCGTGTTATGCTTGTCATAGTTTAACTCATATGCCACGTGGAATAGGGAAGCTGACTTCACTTGAGATGTTAAGCGCGTTTGTGGTGGATAAAGATGGGTCCCATGGCGGTGCAGATCTAAGTGAATTGAGACTGCTTAACAACTTAAGGGGAGAGCTAAGAATATCAAATTTGGGATTCGTAAAAAATGCAAAAGAGAAGTTTAAGGCTGCTACTTTGAAAGAGAAGCAACATTTGAGATCGTTGGTTTTACAATGGGATGTTGATTTTGATGATGAAGATGATGATGATGAGAAGTCACTTGAAGACCTCCAGCCCCATCCTAATCTCAAGGAGCTCCATATTGATGGATGGAGGGGTGATGCCAAGTTTCCAAGTTGGCTTTCTTTGCTCACAAATCTCGTCACTATTACCATACGTGGTAGTAATTTCAAACATCTCCCGTCCTTTGCTCAATTTCCTTGTCTTAAAAGGCTGGAGATACAAGATTGTACTGAGCTGGAGTACATGGATGATAATAGCCCAAAAGGAAGTCAAGGAGAACCAGAGTCATTCTTCCCATCGCTTAAGGATCTTTCGCTCTGGGACTGCCCGAATATGAAGAGTTTGTGGAGGACGACAAAACCAATCGATGATGATTCCAACAAGGACGACACAACAGTTATGGGAACATCAACCATGGCATTTCCTTGTCTTTCCTCTTTAACAATTCAAAATTGCCCTTTGACTTCAATGCCACTGTATCCATCACTCGATGAAGATCTAATGTTGTCGAATACCAGTTCAAGGCCTTTAAAGCAGACTATCAAGATGAACATCAATGCTAAGGCCCCATCAACTTCAAACTCTTCTCTTCCACTCTCCAAATTGAAATCTTTCTATGTACACAACATTGAGGGGTTGGACACTCACACGCTAGATGGGTGCCTGCAACATCTCACTGGGCTTAAAACTTTAGGAATAAGGGATTGCGAGGAGGTTGATTTAGAGGGCATGCAATGGGAATCCCTTAAGAATCTCTCTGGTTTGAAGATTGATAATATCCAGCAGCTGGTGTCTCTCCCCCGTGGGCTTCAACATCGCGTTAAATTGAAAACATTAGAAATCAGAAAATGCAATGGATTGAGGTCACGCTTTCCTGTGTTCCAACATCTCACTTTCCTTGAAGACTTTTCAGTAAGAGACTGCAAGGAGCTGGAGTTATCGGCAGCTGGCATCCAAATATTCCAAGATCATACAAGCCTACGCTCTCTATGGCTGCAAAATATTCCAAAGTGTCGGCATCTTCCGGAGTGGCTTCAACATCTAACAAATCTGCAAAACCTCTGTCTCATTGATTTGCCCAATTTAACATCGCTTCCGGACGAGTTGCGTTGCCTAACCAGTTTGGAGTATTTAGAAATAGTAGGAATTCCTCAGTTGGAGGAAAGATGTCGGAAGGACGTTGGCGCTGATTGGCATAAGATTGTTCACATCCCCAACATTTGGTGTAATGAGGTTGGTCCGTCCTTGTTATTTATTTATTTTAATGACCTAATCTTATTTTGAAGAAAAATAAGAGTGGTATATTGAATCTCCAAGTCAGGGGTCTGATGCCATTTTTCATTCAAGTTGGATGCTGTTAATTTCCTTGTTAAAATATTATTCATTTGAAATCCCTCTGTTTTAATCCTACTTTTTACTTATCATCTTTCATAATATTTTGCTGATTTGTGCAGTAAGGCATTGGAGAAAGGCATTTGTCAACTTCTATCATTTTTTTATGCATAAAAAGAGGTGCTACTTTATCTTTTTACTTTTTACTTTTAAATCATAATAATAACTTGACAATTGCAATTTAAGAGCTTCTAATAATTTAATTCTAAAAAATCTTTGATGTGAAGAGAGAGGCCTATGAATATGCTCTGCTTTCTTCATTTAAGCACTTACCTATCATATATTTATATATATTTATGTATTCTCTTAATATATGCCAACTGATTACTATCTTAGATGGTAGCTATGCTATTGACAGGTTCTTGGAGGCATTCAAATTCACGATATTCATTGATGCAGGACACTCTTTTAGCTGTTTAGAATTCCAGCCAAATTTATTATTGAAGGTCCAAAATGGGAAAAAGGAAGATACTTCAGAATATTTGGTGGTAAGGTTGAAGTTGATAAAATGTTTAATTATTTATATATGAACATCGTTATACTTAATACACATATGTGCAAATATAAGACTGATAAAAAAATAATTAAAACTCTTTTTTTGAGTGTAAATAAATAATGGGATTTATAACATATTCTATGTTGGCATTTATAATTTTCAGGTTCATTGTTGTTTTTGGAAGAGTCGTTGTTCAAGCATGACAATTGGCAGACATTGTATTTGAAAATTTATTGTTCCACTTTGCATTAAAAACTTAATTTATTTTATGAGTGATGTGTGAATTTAAAGAAGCATACATGTTCATAGTAGGAACTATTATTGAGTGTTGGATGTTGATTTTCACTTGCATAACTAAGATGAGTTGGGAGAGAATTTACTTGATTGTACAAAAGTGAGATTGCATCAAGTGTTTGAGGTGTTAAGCTTAAATTATTTCTTTATACTATGAAGTTCATAGTGTATTTATCTTTGGGCAAAGCTCTGCAGACATAAGATAAATTCCGAATTGCGTAAATATCTTGATTGTACTCTTTGTTTTCCTTGTTGCATAGTAAGTGCCAACTTAAGAAATAACACATTTATCTTTAAAATACTCAAGCCCAATCACTTCAAGAAATTGACTCAGATGTGCTTTATGAAACTTTTTGCAATCCAAAACTAAACAAATGTTTGTATATCAATTTTATTATCTTTTGGATATAGTTGATAATAAGCAAAACAATGCTTTAAATGGGATGGGAGGTGATCATAACTCAGGTGTAGGTAAAATCTCACATTCATTTTAAGATATTCTAGTCAGTATGTTATCTTTAGTAAAAGATAACGCGCAGATTATCATCCTTAAGGCTAAGGGATATCCACCACACCTTTCTAAAATCTACTTTCCTATTTCCAAAAAGGCTGTGTAATAGGCCAATTTAGCCCGGGTCCATATAAAAAAAAATAAACCCAAAATAATAAAACAAAGTCCAAGTCCAGTCCAAAATTACAAATATATCATTTGGCTCGATCGAAATGGCCCATTACTTGAGAAGATTGAAGGTCCATCAACAAGCTTAACGCATATGGAAACATAATCTTCAAGGATATGCAATCTTAGATATGATATGCAATCTTAGAAGATATGGTATGCAATCTTAGAAGATATGGTATGCAATCTTAGAGATTTAATTTGTAGATACCCTTTAATCTTAACCGTTGATGTAATTGATCTGTACCGTTGGATTTGGGAAGGCTCAACTATAAATAGAGGCCTCTCCCTTCATTGTAAATCACTTGAGTTTTGGGAAACAATAAGAATTCTTGAGAGCATTCACTCAAATTTCTCTCTTTCTTGCGTTATTATTTTCTTCGGTTTGTTCTTATTTTATTCTTCGTTCATCTTCGTCTTTCAACTTTTTTATTTATTTTGATTTAATCCTTGTTTCCTCGATTTTTTTATTCTTTTTTTATTTTATTTATTTGCCACATTTTATCCAAAAAAAATTTCTTAAATAAGGAAATGTTTTGTGTTTAGAAATTCGGGAAATAGTGCCTTAACGTGCTGGGTTTCGATTTTCCGTTTGACTAAATAACTAAATATCCTTTTAATAAATTTTGTAAATCATGAGATAATTTTGATTACGAAGGTTTAAAACATCATGTCCTAACGTACTGGATGTGATATTTGTATTCTTTCGAAACAAATGAATCTCAAGTTCCAACTCAAATTGTTCAAGTTTTTAAAGAAATCATGTTTTAAGATTTTTTTCGAATTTTCGACATTAGGATAAAAAACTAATCAATTCGGTATCAATTTTGGGCGTTACGAGGGTGCTAATCCTTCCTTGTACGTAACCGACTCTCGAACCCACTTTCTTGAATTTTGTAGGCCAAAATCAATATTTTCCAAATAAAACGTTTTATAAGGTGATCCAATCACACCTAAGCAAAAAAGGATTGGTGGCGACTCCCATTTTCGTTTTTAAAGGTCGACCCCCATTTTTTCAAAACTTAAAAATGATTTCGACAGGCTGCATTTGTTGAATCTGCAAATCTTTGCTCAAATGCTATCTCTTTGAACAAAAACTAAGCATCATCATCAAACAAACCTTTCAAAACATGGGGTTGACATTTACTAGTAACTTTTGGTACCCTCGGAGAGTGAGTAGTTACTATTATCCTACTCCTTTTAGCCTCACCCGTTAATAAATTTTTTAAGCTAACCCAATGTTCCCACTCCAAATTCCAAATGTCATTCAAAATAGGTAAATGTGAGATTTTTAATAAAATGACCAATTTTCTCTTTGCAATGACTTTCAAAACCGGTGATAAATAAGATAAGAGCAGGAAGTAATAAGAAGCTTGCATGGTAGCCTTTCAAATGGTTCAACTTCATGCTCTGCTTTGTTCTATTTCCAAAATTAACCACTTACCTTACCCTACTAATATGTATATAGAGTTTTATGTTCTTTTTTCTTTAAAAAAATTGCCCTATTTTTCTCTTAATCATGTAAAGTTTTGGGGTCTACTAATATTTACATCATCTCCCCTGGCCTAATCGTATTTTAACTATATTAGCTTCAATGGTTTGAGGTCCCTGAAATTGCCTTCTCTTCCTTTCTTTCCGAATCAAATAGGAGTTAAGTAGGTAGGTCTTTGTGATGCCTCTCTACATAGGCTGCGGGAACACTCTGGATGTTCAAATTACATGGGAATAAGGAAATGCATCCATTTTATTCAATCTACTCCTCATGAACCTATGAGTGATGACGATCAGGGGCCTTACTACTCCAATAGAAAATTCCAATACCTTGTTAGAACTTGAACCACATAGAATGAACCCACCCCAATAGAGAATTAATACAATAAAAATCACATTATGTTGTACTAGTTAAAGTTTTGTAAAACAGTTATGGGTCAAAAGATTAGAAAAAGAAAATAATGAAGAATGATTGAAGGGACCGTCTTTCTTCATAAATTTTTGGGCAGTTATGGTGAGATACTTTATTGTTGTTAATACTGTAGTGTTTATGTGTTTTTCTTTTTTGTCTTAAAAATCAATCAATCAACCTAATCAAACATATTATTGCTGAATTTTTAATAATTTTTTGCTTTAATGCTCTATGATCTCTTTTAAAATTTTTTATTGCTAACAATCTTTATTAAAGTATTCACATTTTTTTTTTCCTTTTAACTATACCTATATTTATTAGGAAAGGGTCAAAATTTTTCATTTGGTTATTATTGGGGATAATTATTAAATTTATATATGAATTTTAGTTCAATGTGTAATTTGATACATAAATTTTGATTTAGTGTAATTATCCACATGAAACTTGAATTTTGGTTCATATATATACATTTAACTTTGATTTTGATTCAATTGTACATATTCTTGTCCCCATTATTATAAAAATTAAAATTGATTCCCAATGCTTGCGATTATTTTTGAAATATGTAACTTACTATTAGCAATAAGAACCATCAGAAATGCTTCGCTACTTGATTCAAAAGTTAATTCAGAAAGGCCAAAACTCAAAGAGATAAATGGCATGACAAAATCAAGTGAAGTAACTAGTAATTCACTTGTTATCGTATTGAGGACAATAAAGAAAGAGAATATAATATACGAATATAATTTTGTCGGATAAACTAGCAGAGCAGTCGTATTTTAAATAAGGGGGAAACTATAGTGATAGACATTATGGATATCAACTGAATCATTTTTCAAACATCCATCAAAGACAAAACATCAAAAGAACTAACACCCATCAAGCTTTCTTCATATACAGCACGGCATTAAATGTTCAGCTTTAAACCGAGAATGGAGTAGCATAACATAGCCTTCCTCTCTTATTATAGCATTTATATTACATAAAACAAACATACTATCAATAGCAATTATATTTGATAGTACTAAAACTTAGCTTTCTCAAATGAAGGCATCAAAATGTTCAAATCATCAAGTTTTGGACGTTGGATGAGGCCAGCATTCATTCAATTTCAACTTAGTACAGCAAACGAGCACTTTAATCTACCAAAACTCCACTGTATCATCAAACGGAAATACCTCACATATTAAAATACAGACATCACAATTTCACTGCACAAACAAATAATGCTGCTCATAATTTATCCCCTAAGAAACTTAGCCACCATGAAAAGCTCTATTTGTGAACAGATCAAAAGATCACACACACACACACAAAAAAAAAAAAAAGGCAAATGACAATTTTTGAAATATTTATATACTTTCCAAATATTTTAACCCTTATATAAGCTAAAATATTATTTTTAAAAAATTAATCAATAGACTTGTCTATAATTTGGTTAGGGTACAATTCTTTTTTTTCTTCACGCTGACCCTATTTCATTGTTCTTTTAATATTAAAAATTAATAATTTATTAATATTTATATACTTTTTATAATAGTGTTAAATAAGTAATTTTGTGAGTTTGAATATTGTAGCGGTGAGATTATAGTTAGTTGTGGAATATGTAGCGATGAGATAAAAATAGAAAATTACTATTAAAAACATTAAGTTAAAATGTATGTATATGTAAAATAAATAATTAAGAATATATTTAAAAATTAAATATTTTAAATAATAATTTAAAATAAAATATTTTAAATAATAATTAAAAATATCAAAGCTATGTTTATATTAAAAAACAAATAATTAAATTATATTTTATATTAAACTATAAAATATACATAAGAATTGTATGTTTTAATTTTTTTATTAAATTAGCAGTTAAAATCACTAAAAAATTTTATTTCATTATTATTTACTTTCAAATTTTTATGTTTGAATTTTTTATTATTGCACTATTTTTTAATTATGTCCCACAATTTGAATAATATTATTTTTTTCATTAATTACATAAAATAAAAATATATTATTCTGTGAATAAAAAATAAATATATAAAATCACGTAGAATGTACGTAATATTATTCAATAAATAATGTCAAACCCCTAGTACTTGAAAGTAGTTGTAGAGACCAATAATGGCAGAAGGTAAAATTGTTATGTTCTGCCCCGAGTAATTTTTTTTAAGAGAAATTTATTAATTCATTTAACAATTTCAAAAAAAAACATTCCTATGTGTTAAAGAACAAGTTCCATCAACATAATAAAAGGTTCAGCTTTAGCATCAATAGAATATTATGGCACGTTGATAATCGGCTTTGTCACACTCAAGCATAACATATCAGAAGTGATTGTAATCACTTAATACAATAAGAAAATTAACCCCAGATGGTCCAAAGCGGCGAGCATAAATCGGCAAAAGAACTGAGCATCTACCAAATTAGAGAAGACAACGACTAAATCAACCCTAAAATTATTTGCAAAAGCAAAGCTAAATGCATAATCAAGACTAAAAAAAACGTACTATAAGAGTAGACAAAACTTCTAAAAATGAATACTTATTAAACAATGAAAAACAAATAAAAAACATATAAACTTAAGCAGGAGTCATAAAATCATTTATTATTCTGAAACTCTCAAAATAGAAACATATTAAGAAGTCAACGAAGAGCTACCTACTTTTTAAAAGAAACTGTCAATGGTCTGTGGTGTTTCAAATGATGATAGGCACCGTCATCTATCCATCACAATTTGTGAAGATAACAAAAATACCCACAAACAGATCTATAAACTGAAAAGAGAGAAGACGCATGGAGTGAATAAGAAAAAGAAAAAAAAAAGGGTTTATGGGTAAAAAAAAAAAGGCGGCGGTAGCCAACCCGTTCTGCCCCTGAGTAATTTTTGAAACTATATAGATCAAATCGAATCATAATTATATATTTGTGTATTTAAATCAAATTGGATTGCATTAAAAACTAATTTATCCAAGGTTAGATTAAATGAATGAAAATTTGAAAAAGAAAATTTTTTTTCTCAAGAAACATTACATGGAAATGTAACTTTTTTAATCTCTAAAATTGAATTGCTAAGTGGAACTTAATCGAAGATGCAAGAATTAAAGAAATAAGGTTTAAATTCTGCTATAATAATTCTGAAAAAATATTTAACCTTAATGTATCGAAAAAGTAATTTCTATTAATCACACAATTATCTGGAAATTGCAAACATTTAGATTTTGTTCACTTATTAATTGCCTTTTTTTTTTCTATTTCCCCCTATTTACTATAACAAAATTAAAATCCCCCAAGTCCTATTTTTTTTTTTTTTTAAGTTTAGAATTTAGTTTGTATATTTTTATTTTTAAGAATTTAATCCTCATACTTTTTAAATTTTAAAATTCAAGTCAAACTGTTAACATTGTTAAAATAATTATTTTATTAAATTCAGGTTTATTAAAATGTCATATTCTTAGTTACATGGCTATCAAGTAAGCAAAAACTTTTATTTCAAACTGTCACACTAACAAATTCAACAAAAAAAATTTAACAGTATTAACAATTGGACCTGAAATTTGAACTCTAAAAAGTAAAAGAGTTAAATTCCTATAAATATAAGTATAAAGACTAAATTTTAAATTTATGGTGAGTACAAGGACATACGGCATATTTGAACTTAAAAAAGGGTAACCTACTTTAGTAGTTACCCAACTAAGTTTTTTTTTTTCTTTTTTGGTCACTCAATTATGAAAAGTGGTGTATGCGTTCGCGATACTTAAGTAATAAAATTTATAAAGAACTTGATCAAACCGAAACAGACTAATATCGCGACGTTTTTAAAGGCAAGCGCACCTGTCGACAGTAGTATAGTCTAGTGGTAAGATCGAGTATCGTACCCAAGGGAACTGAAAGTACTGTTACTCACTTCTTTTCTATTATCCAACCTAAAAATAAGAGAGATTTGTTTAAAACTAATTTCTAAATCTAAACTAAGAAAATCAGAAAGAGTAAATTGGGAAAACTTTTAGGGAAAAACTAAATTGATATGGACAATACTTAAGGAAGAATCCACCTAGACTTCACTTGTTATTGGTTCTTGAGCTAGACGATTTATTCACTTGACTTGATCCGTAGAGATCCTTAATTTATGCTAAACCCTCTGTCGAGGCGTAGAGCAACTAGGCATAAGTTGTTAATTAAAGTTCCTTTATTAATTAACTCCCTAGGTTGCATTAATTCGATCCATGGTTCCCCATATTAGGTTTGACCCTAATCCGACAGATTCATGTTGCCCTATGTCTACGGTTGTATGCAACTCCGCTTAATTATAGTAGATCTACTCTTATCACAGGGACTTTTGCTCCTCTACTCTAAGCACATCTATTTCTTGAATTAATACCTAGGTTTATAGCACAAGAATTAAGCACACATAATTAAGAACAACTCAAGTATTTATCATATAACTCAAGAATAAATAATAACAAGATTCATCTTAGGTTTCATCCCCTTCAAGTATTTGAGGGGTTTAGTTCATAATAAAGAAAGAAAACATCTCAGAAGATATAAAATAACAAAACATAAAAGAACCCGAAAACCCTTGAAGGAATTTAGAGAGACCCTCTATATTGCTGCAAAATTTCGGCTTCTGGGATGAATCAATCAGCTTCCCTCCGAGTAATCCCTACTTCCACTCTCTGTGTTGGCAACAAAGAGTACTTCCCTTTTTGGGGAAAATAAGTACACCTAGAGTTGCCTCCTAGGGTCTTTATATAGAGCTTTGGGGAGTTTTTCTTAGCCTCCAAGTATCCCAAACCGAGTGAAATTCCTCTTCCTCACAACTAGGACACTCCCGTGTGTCACGCCCGTGTGGGTTCAATAGAGGCTGTGTGATTTGGCACGCCCGTGTGACCTGGCAGTGCTTGTCGGGGCTTTGACCGTATGATCTTCATGTGGCACGCCCATGTGGCACGGCCATGTGGTGAATCCTTAGGCCGTGTGTTATGTCATTTTTGGCCCATTTTCCTCATTTTCGGTCCATTTCTTATTCTTTTCTCTTCCTTATGCTCTCCTAAGTATAAGATATAAAAAAGAAGGATTAAGAGCACCAATTCTCACTAAATTGATAATAATTCATCCAAAATATAAGCTAAACATGAGGTAAAAATATGTATAAATTAGCGTTTATCAAATACCCCCACACTTAAGCGTTTGCTTGTTTTCAAGCAAAATCTCAATCCCTAAATAAGGATCATTCTTCTCAACTTGCGACCTTTATCAATAATGTTTCAAACTAATCCACAGGTAGTCATACAATGAAAATTCAATCAAAAGAACATTAAAGGCTCAATCACTCTAAGTTGAGAATTTTATCATTAAAACATAAGTTTTCTCTCCTCTCCTAAGTAATTATCTCTCCATCTTAATTAACAGAAGTTGACATCCTCACTAAAGGTTCACTCTATCCACTCGAAGTGTTTAGGGTTCAAGAATTAAGCACTCTCTAGTCAATCTGAAAAGTTATTACCATAGGCTTGCAAGAAAATCACATCTCTACCACTATAGATTGATATGATACATCGATCAAAAGGTCTTGTATTGGTTGTAATGGGGCTTGGTTATAGGTGTTGTCACAGGCTGCAAGAGAGGGTTAGAATCGAGATTAAACTTGAAAAATTATCTAGCTATAAAAATCTCTATAACTTTAAAACGTAATTCTAAGGCTAATTCTTAAGATAATATCGTTTATGTCTTTATAGCCTGAAAATAGAAATATGCAAAAACTCATTGAACTATTTACAATTTACAATCGAATTTTACTGTATGTACTCATTTTTTTTCTTTTTCTTTTTTTTCTCTTTTTTTCTTTTTTTTCTTTTTTTTCTTTTTTTTAGGAACAATTAAATCAAATATGATAACTTGGAAATTTACAATTTTACAACTAAAGAAGAGAGTAAAGCTAGATAATAATTCTATTCAAATCTCGACAAAAATAAGGGTTAAAGTAATTGAATGGGATTTAACAAGAAATGGGTTATTGGTTAATAATTAGAAGGTGAGTCAAAGAATAGGTTGTCAAGCTCAACGGAGTTCACTAGGGGTTAATTTATGGAGGTAGGCTTTTTGTGGAGTAAGTGGGTTAAATCCTAGGTGCCTTTATCATTTCGGTATATCAAATCAATGATGTGGTCTCGACATGTATAATCAAAGCAAGTTCTAGAATAACAATTCAGTATTGACTCACTTAAAGCAATAATAAAAGTGAGCACGAAGAAAATGTATGCTCAAAAAGGCTCAAAAATCTCACCAGAATTATGGCTTTTGATGTTAATCCTGTGAATTTCAAATCTCAAGATAATACTTAAAATTAGGGAAAATAACTTATGCAAAAATTAGGGGTTCTCAAAAATTTCAAGTTATCATGCTTGATTCCCTAATGTTTTAAAGTTTGAGTAATCAAAGTACAAGCACCTATATCTTAATTCTCAACATATCAATAGAAATCATAAATCAATCAGAATTAATTCCTAATAAGAAAATGAGAATTATTTGAGAACAAAGCATAAAGAAAAAAAAATTCAAGGATTTTTCAGATAATGTAAAAATTTAAAGTAAGTTCCCCCCCACACTTAAGATGTACATTGCCCTCAATGTACAAAGATATATAAATAGCAAGAGAAGTATAATATCATAAGATAGGGAGAGAATTGAAACTTTCTGAATTTGGGATGAAATTGTAAGGAAGAGTCGGCAATTGTGGCAGGGTGTTCCCATTTCCTTTTGAATATGAGCTGTAGAGCTCCTTTTTGAAACTACGGAAATATTAATTAGTTGGGGGAATTTCGATTAATAAAGATTACTCGTTAGGGATTGGCCGATGTGAAAGATAGAAAATTAAATAACAGAAAAATAATAAACTAAGTTCTAAAAATACTAATACTGTAATGATTAAAAAGGATTAAGCATAAAAATAAATTTTGAAATAAAAAAGGAAACTAATAAAGGAAAAATAAAAATAAAAAATAAAAAAATGAGAAAAATAGAACCGAATGGGAGAATAGAAGCACACGCCCGTGTGGTTCGGGGTTAGCCCGTGTTGGCCATATCGCACGGCCGTTTGCGAACTTGTTTGCTTTTCGCATGGTCGTGTAGGTAGTCACACGGTCGTGTCTATTTTGACAGTGTTGGCCACGGCTTGCAAACACGGGCGTGTGGCGTTGTGTAAGCCCGTGCCGAAGTTGGAAGGTTCCCACGGTCATGTCGCATGGCCATGGGGATTTGTCGACCTCCCGTGCTTTTGGGAAACTTCTGCTCTGATTGTACACGGTCTGGGTGCACGACCGTGTCTCTGTTTTTAAGATGTCACACGACCTTAGGCACGCCCGTGTGCCAGGCCGTGTGGTCCTAATTTCCTGCATCAAAGGTGTTAGTTGCTGTATAAAAAGACTGAAAACAAAATAGGGGAAAAGTTACTAAGTTAGTTTTCGGTTTGCCTCCCGAGAAGCGCTTGTTTATAGTCTAAGCTCGACTTTTCTTAATCTTGTTCGTTCACGGTGGTTTGAAGAGTTGATACTCTTCTATCCTGCTTGTAATTTTATTATTAACGTAAGATTTGAGTCGAGTATGATTTACCTTGAAAGTACCGTGTGACTCATGTTTTATTTCTACTGTACCATAAGGGAAGATTTTTATTACCGTGAAGTAGGGTATATCACTTGTATGTTCTTTCGAATTCAAGATTTGAGGGTCATCTTCCCTAGAAGTACCTTATCTCCAACCTTGAGTTTATTCGTTGTTACCTTAGGGTTGTCTTGTTGAGGCTCTAGGTTGGTGTGGCATATTTTGAGTTTCTCATGATAGTTCAGCCACTCGTCAAGTTCCTCAATCTGAAGTATTCGCCTTTCAGGTTCGTCTCCATTGGATGGACTTGTCTGTGGTTGAGTCGCTTCTATGTAGAGTGTATCCTGCACAGAAGGTTGAGTGGTGAGGGAATTGTTTTTATAAGGACTCGAAACTTTGTTCTTATCTGCAGTTCTAATAAAGTTTTGAGCTTGTAAGGTAATTTTATCATCATCTACTCGTAACGTGAGTTCACCTATTTTTAAATCAATTTTTGTTCTAGCAGTTGCTAAAAAGGGGCGCCCTAGAATTAAGGGTATATTACTATCCTCATCAATGTCTAAAACAACAAAGTCAACTGGAAATATAAATTTATCAATTTTGACAAGTATGTCTTCAATTATTCCCTTAGGTGCCCTAATAGTTTTGTCAGCTAGTTGAATGCTCATATTGGTTTTCTTAGGGTTCCCGAGACCTAGTTGTTTAAACAATTTATAAGGCTTGACATTTATACTAGCATAAGGCATGACATTTATACTAGCCCCTAAATCAGCTGAAGCATTTTTTTCTTCTAAGATACCAAGTGAACAAGGGATAGTGAAACTCCTTGGATCTTTCAATTTGGTTGGCAGTTTGTTCTGCAGAACAGCTGAGCAGACTGCATTTAGTTCCACATGAGGGTTCTCGTCTAGCTTTCGCTTGTTTGTCAATACCTCTTTTAAGAATTTAACAGCGTTGGGCATCTGTAAAATTACTTCAACAAAGGGTAAGTTAATACGTAATTTCTTTAAGAGTTTAAGAAACTTACCGAATTGTTCATCTGGCCGGTCTTTCTTTAATGCGTTTGGGTATGGGATATGAGGCTTGTATTCTTTGAAATATGGCTTGTTTTTGCTTACCTCTATCTTACCTTTACTTACCTCCGGTTCCTCGCATGGCTTTGGGTTGTCTCCAGTTAATGCCTCCTCATCTGTTGTACTCACAGCATGAATTTGCTCTTTGGGGTTGGTCTCAGTGTTACTTGAAAGTCTACCTTGTGGCCTTTCTGATATTAACTTGGCTAATTGACCAATTTGATTCTCAAGGCTTTTAATTGAGGCTTGTTGGTTCTTTAATGCCGTCTCAGTGTTTTGGAAACGGGTTTCTGACATGGCCATGAATTTGGCAAACATTTCTTCAAGATTGGGCTTTTCCTCTTGCTGTGGTAGTGGTTGTTGAAATACCAAAGGAGGCGGTTGTCTTTGATTTCCTTGTCCTTCCCATGAAAAATTGGGGTGACTCTGCCAACCTGCATTATAAGTATTACTATAAGGGTTATTTTGAAGTCTAGAATTGTTACCCATATAGTTGGCTTGCTGAGTTTCCATGCCATGTCTATAAGAGGAGTAATTTGGATTGAACATATTTCCCTGGATTGCATCACACTGCATCACTGGATGTGCCTGCGTAGAACCAACAAAATTATCAAACTTTTTACTTAACAGTTCTACCTGGTTAGTAAGCATAGTGACAGCATCAATATTATAAACTCCTGCAGCTTTTGTCGGCTTTGTCCTCATGACTTGCCATTGATAGTTATTCAGTGACATCTCTTCTATAAACTTATAAGCTGCTTCTGGTGTTTTATTGTTTATTGTTCCTCCGGCGGCCGCATCGATCATTTGTCTTGTTGATGGATTCAAACCGCTGTGAAAGGTTTGAACTTGTAACCACAAAGGTAACTCATGGTGAGGGCACATTCTTAAAAGATCTTTGTATCTCTCCCAGGCATCGTAAAGTGCCTCTAGATCCATCTGCACAAAAGAAGAGATATCGTTTCGCAATTTAGCTGTTTTAGCTGGAGGAAAATATTTAAGTAAAAATTTTTCGGTCATCTGTTCCCATATAGTGATTGAGCCTCGTGGCAGAGAATTTAACCACTGTTTAGCCTTGTTTCTCAAAGAGAATGGGAATAGCCTAAGACGAATGGCATCATCAGAAACGCCATTTATTTTGAATGTATCGCATATTTCCAAGAAATTAGCTAGATGCGAGTTAGGATCCTCGTCTTGCAAACTGTCAAATTGAATAAATTGATAGTGCGAGGAGCTTCTTCTTGATTTGCTGGTGGTGCGGCTATTGCGAGAGGTGGTGGAACGTTTTGATTTGCTTCCATCTCTTCTGTAGGTTCTGGCCTTTGTTCTTGATCTTGTTTTAGATAATGTAGGCTTCGTTTGATCTCTCTGCGAGTTCTGCGGACTGTCGCTTCTAAATCTTCGTCAAAAAGCAGTGGTCTTGTTGGGTTATTTCTAGTCATAAACTAGAAAAACCTAGAAAAATAAAAGGGAAATAAAATAAAATAAAATAGAATAAAATAGAGAAAAATAAAAATAAATAAATAAATAAATATAGTAATGGCTAGAGTAATAGAAATCGAGCTTTCGTAATATTTCAGTGTTCCCCGGCAACGGCGCCAAAAACTTGGTGTATACGTTCGCGATACTTAAGTAATAAAATTTATAAAGAACTTGATCAAACCGAAACTGACTAATATCGCGATGTTTTTAAAGGCAAGCGCACCTGTCGACAGTAGTATAGTCTAGTGGTAAGATCGAGTATCTTACCCAAGGGAACTGAAAGTACTGTTACTCACTTCCTTTCTATTATCTAACCTAAAAATAAGAGAGATTTGTTTAAAACTAATTTCTAAATCTAAACTAAGAAAAGTAGAAAGAGTAAATTGGGAAAATTTCAGGGAAAAACTAAATTGATATGGACAATATTTAAGGGAGAATCCACCTAGACTTCAATTGTTATTGGTTCTTGAGCTAGACGATTTATTCACTTGACTTGATCCGTAGAGATCCTTAATTTATGCTAAACCCTCTGTCGAGGCGTAGAGCAACTAGGCCTAAGTTGTTAATTAAAGTTCCTTTATTAATTAACTCCCTAGGTTGCATCAATTCGATCTATGGTTCCCCATATTAGGTTTGACCCTAATCCGGCAGATTTATGTTGCCCTATGTCTAGGGTTGCATGCAACTCTGCTTAATTATGGTAGATCTACTCTTATCACAGGGACTTTTGCTCCTCTGCTCTAAGCACATCTATTTCTTAAATTAATACCTAGGTTTATTAACACAAGAATTAAGCACACATAATTAAGAACAACTCAAGTATTTATCATATAACTCAAGAATAAATAATAACAAGATTCATCTTAGGTTTCATCCCCCTCAAGTATTTGAGGTGTTTAGTTCATAATAAAGAAAGAAAACATCTCAGAAGATATAAAATAACAAAACATAAAAGAACCCGAAAACCCTTAAAGGAATTTAGGGAGATCCTCTATATTGCTGCAGAATTCCGGCTTCTGGGATGAATCAATCAGCTTCCCTCCGAGTAATCCCTACTTCCACTCTCTGTGTTGGCAGCAAAGAGGACTTCCCTTTTTGGGGAAAATAAGCACACCTAGAGTTGCCTTCTAGGGTCTTTATATAGAGCTTTGGGGAGCTTTTCTTAGCCTCCAAGTATCCCAATCCGAGTGAAATTCCTCTTCCTCATAACTAGGACACGCCCGTGTGCCACGCCCGTGTGGGTTCGATAGAGGCCGTGTGATTTGGCACGCCCGTATGACCTGGCCGTGCTTGTCAGGGCTTTGACCATGTGATCTTCATGTGGCACGCCCGTGTGGCACGGCCGTGTGGTGAATCCTTGGGCCGTGTGTTATGTCATTTTTGGCCCATTTTCCTCATTTTCGGTCTATTTCTTATTCTTTTCTCTTCCCTATGCTCTCCTAAGTATAAGATATGAAAAAGAAGGATTAAGAGCACTAATTCTCACTAAATTGATAATAAGTCATCCAAAATATAAGCTAAACATGAGGTAAAAATATGTATAAATTAGCGTTTATCAAAAAGTTATAAAATGGTCGCCCAAACAATTCAATTTTAACGTTTTTATCATGAGTTGGCTAATGAAAAAATAGAAAACACCAAAAAATCCAAGATAATTAGGTGAAAAAAAAGGAAAAAAATAGTTTATTGATTATTTTGTAACTTTTCATAATTAGGTGGAAAAAATTACTAATAATTTGGTGATCATTTTGTAACATTTTAAATAATTGAATGATTTTTAATATAGTTTACCCAAAAAAGAATAATAACAGGGTCAAATAGAAAACGAGAAAACAAATTTAAAACAAAGATATATATTAATGTTAATAATAAATAATAACTGAAAATATTAATGTTAATAATAAATAAAATGCCACTACTGTTAATAATATACATTAACACATTTTGATCACCTATATATATGTATGTATGTATGTACACCTTGTTGGAACATGATTATATATAAACGATAACACAAAGGTAGCATATAGAATTAATCAACGGTTATTAGCTCTCCATATAAACGTTTGAATAGCCTTATGTTACCATACATATATATACATATATATATATATATATATATATAATGATGCTAAATTTATAATAATAATAAAATATCTCACCCAAACAACTCATAAACACCATTAGTGTTAACAATAATCAAGTTTAACTAATGAAAAAAATAAGGTTATAATAATATGTAGTGTTGATGGTAATATAGAAATGAAAATCATGAACCCCACTTACAATCAACAAATATATGTTAAATAATATATATTAACACATATATCAGCAATACCAATAATAAGAGCATAGTTAATTGTTACTAAAGTGAAGTTAGATTACCAATGCTCAATGCATGGGGTATCGTATTACATGGCTCTTGTCTCTATCTAATTTTAACAAAAACGATGAGCCTTTTGAGAAATTTGTGCCAAATTTTGTCACTTTGTGTGTGTGTCATGTTCTGACAAAAGCACATGTTACTAAACACATTTCACCTATATCAACAATTTTAATAATAATACAGATAATTGTTACCAAAGTGAAGTTAGATTACCAATGCTCACTGCATGGGTTATCCTATTACGTGGCTCTTGTCTCTATCTAATTTTAACAAAAACGATGAGCCTTTGAGAAATTTGTACCAAAATTTGTCACTTTGTGTGTGTGTCATGCTGACAAGAACACATGCTACTAAACACATTTCACCTATATTAACAATTTTAATAATAATACAGATAATTGTTACGAAAGTGAAGTTGGGTTATCATATTAAATGGCTCTTGTCTCTATCTGATTTTTTTTTTTGGTGAATGTCTCTATCTAATTTTAACAAAAACGATGAGCCTTCTGAAAAATTTGTGCCAAACTTTGTCACTTTGTATGCCATGTGGTGAACCCATACGGTCATGTCCCACCAATTAACATTATTTTTTTTCTAACATACTAATCCTAAGAAAACAACAAATTTCTTGATAAAAAGTTTTATTGTATTCGACAACAAAAATTATAAATAAAGACTCTCCCTTAATTAATTAACTTTCTATTATAAAATGAATGCTTTTTATTTAATTATATTAATTGGTGGGTGATGGCGTCGAATCTATTAAAATTAATTCTTACTATATAACTCTAAACTGTAGTAAGAGTGGTAGTAGGGTTGAATTCACGGGGATTGGATCTGTAATCAATTTTTGTGTTCACTTATAAACAGAATATCGCCGTGTCAAGAGGTCGTGGCAAGTGTCATGACCACGACTAAACGTACCTGCGAAAAATAAAATAAATAAGTAAAGTTGGGAGTTGAGAACATTTAAGAAAATAAAGTATTCTAAAATAAGCAATTGATTAAATGTAAATTGGAAATAAATTTAGAAATGTGACAACAAAATAAATAGCCTTAACCTTAGACTCGGTAAATTCCGTGTTAGAATCGGTCCCCGAAAATGGTTCTTCCCCTCCAAACGATAAGCTGGTTATAGCGATTAAGAACGTCCTAACTACCAATTCTTCCTCTCGTAGCTGGTCCCGGTATGTCCTGCAAACAACCCTTACCGATTATCTAACCAAGATACACGTGTTATCGATTGAAGATCCCGGTAGCCTTGCGTTCTGAAGAACCCAACTCAAATCAACGACCTCAATCGCGTTGGTGGTTTAAACCCGATCACTTCTTCCTTGATTTGTTCTCAGAGAATCGAATACAGCACGGCCGACTCGTTTCTCCAACTGTCAGCAAACACAGTTCTAACCCAATGTGCACTCTGACTTGAAGTCGAGTTTAACCTTAAAGGATGATTAGGCTATCCCGATACTTAGGAAAGAAATGAATAACACTTGGAAGGATTTTTAGCGCGAATACGAATTTCACGATCCTCGACCGGAACGAACACTGGCCTAAAGCTAAGATAGGAATTTAGTGTAGCATGAATGTAATCATTCTTGAAGGTTATGGAAGATGATGGGATTTGTATGAAGGAAGAATATTAAAGGAAGAATTAGACCAACTTTGTAAAAAGCAAGACAAAGTTAATCCAATTCCCAACAAGTATAAAGAAAGTTAATATCATGCTTAGGCTTGGCCCAAATCAAACCCATAAGCAGTACCTCTTAGTTCAGCCATTGGCCTGATTTTGAAAATCTTGTATGCAAAATACCTAAAAAAATCAATATTTTTAGAACAAGACCTGTGGTCAAACTGGTCACGCCTTTAGTTTGTTGATTCAACTAGATCATTTAAAAAAATAATTTAAAAATTAAAAAAATAATTCAACTGATTTTTTTCAATTCGGTTCATATCGATTTGTGATTCAATTGGTCTGAAACTGTTTTTCAAATTGGTACCCCAACTGATTTTCAATCCATTTAATCTATTGAGACAACCATAAGAAAAAAATCATGCGAACATGAATACTATTTAAATTTTAAAATATTTTAATTAATATTATATCAATAAAACGATTTAGTTTATTTAATTGTGGATTAAAACTTTAAATAACAATTTGAATATGATAAGGATGGTTTAAAATTTTAAATAAATGTACTCATTATATACAACAATTCAAATTTAATTTATTAAAAATATGACAAAAATAATAAATTTAAATTTTTTAAACACGTTAAATTTAAATTATGTATATAATGATATTTGCATTTTACAATTTCATCAATGTGTTTGATGGTTGAGTTGTGCTTGCCTAAGTTTTTAAATTTTTTCTTTATTTTATGCCTAACTTTTTAGATAGTTTCTCATAATTAACATATGCAAATAAATCGTGCTTTGTATGTATTAATCAATCGTGCAAACATGAATATGACATAAATAATAAATGTGTTATAATTTTTTAAATATATAGTATTATTTATATTTTTATTTAAATTTTTTTATTAAATATCCTCAAATTATTATTTAAGTTTTAAAATATTTTAATTAAGTCCTTAAAGTGCGAGTATTATATCAATAAAATTAATTTATTTTTGTAGGTGTCAATTTAGGCTTTAAATTTCAATTCTTGCGAACTCATCACATTAATAACTTGATTCTAACATATTAAAAGCATGACAAGATTATAAAATTTAAGAGTATTATTTCTTTTCTTTTTTTAACACATTATATTCAAGTTGCCTATCATATTTGAGCAAACATTTAATGCTCAAGCTAATGGTTAAGTTAATAGAAAAATGGGATAAATTTCAAAACTATACATGAACTCCAGCCTGATATGTAATTTTATACATAAATTTTGATTTTGTATAATTTTATGCATGAAATTTTGATTTGATCCAATTCTCACAAATTATTAACACAATTATTGATATAACAATGGTTTATGTTTATATATTGCATAAACAAATAATTATATTTATCCACTACAAAAAATAAATTGATGTATTTATTTCTTTAAATGTATATGATTGAATCAAAATTAATGTTTCATATATGTGTAATTGCACCAAATCAAAGTTCATGTATCAAATTGCACAATAAATCAAAATTTATTATAATTTTGAGATTTATCCTAGAAAAATCAAATTGGTATGATTATGAAATCTTAGGAATTCAATTACAATGTTTTGAAATTTAAAATCCAATTTAAAATTTAGGTTATGATTTGCAAATGTATAGTGCAAATAATCATTTTATACGCTTTTATTTTATTTATTATTCTATTTTAAAGGAAATTTATTTCATATATTATCGGTGAAGTTTAAAAACTAAACAAACAAAGTTAAATGGGTGGCACTGGCACACACCTCTTTAAGGTGAAGTAAAATAAATTTATTTTTTTAGTGAATTACAAGAGGAGGGCAAAATCCTGCCAATAAAGCAACTAACACAATTTGAATTCAAGTTACACTTGGGACGGTGAACACCTTACCCATCAAACCAACACACTAGGTTCAAGTTAAATAATATTTTTTTAATGAAAGGTGTGATAGAATTTGAAACCTACTTGTGAAATTAAAAATTTTCATTGATGATACATTAAATGCTAACCTTATTTTAAGTAGTTTTTGGGGGATTTAATGCTCTATTTGGGCTTGAATTTAGTAATTGTTCTCATATTAGAGTTTAATTTTTTTTTTTTTTGTTTCAAGTTAATCCCTCAACATGGCAATTATATACACATTAAGGCCTTTTTTGGTTAAGTTAGTCTTTGATATTTCATCTAAAAAAATGTTTGGGCTGCAATATGGAAACAATTACTAAATTTAGAAACTAACTTGAAAAAAAAAAAAAAGCTATGGGAACAGTTGCCTAATCCATTTCACAATGGGGGTTTACATGGTAAAACGTTTAACATTCTTTTTCTATTGAAAAGTCTTGTTTACATTAAGTGAGTGTTAGTTTCCTGCAAAGTAAGATATTCTTTTATGCTTAATAAAGAAAAAAACAAGATGAAAGAAAATTAGAGTTTGGGTCCTTGGGTTCATAATAACTAAACAGATAAAATAGTTAACAAAAGAGATGAAGTCATAATATCTAAACACCTTGGATTCCATGGGGTTTGGCTTCTTCTTTGTACTTTTCTAGCTTTTTCATTAATTTTACTGTATCTCCAGCTTTTGAAGCTATTTTCTCCCACATAGTTCAATAATTTGTACGGATCCACATCGACAAATTTTGCTCAAGTTGATGTAATTGTGCAGAGCACCCGAAGTATCATCATCCCAACTTTGTCTCCATTGAGAAATTTGTGTCAAACATGAAACATGGTGGGACCATTTCCCGCCAATCAACATTACTTTTTATTTAATTACACTACTTGGTGGGTGGATGGTAACATCTATAAATATACTCAAGTCTCTGCATTTAGGGATCCACGTCTGTGTTTCATCTTGTTCCAATCATTTTCATTTTCTTCTCTTGCAGCAATTAAGCACTTTTTGCTTTAATTTCAGTTTGAACCAACAATGGCCGAAGCAATTGCTTTCGACATCGCCACAGAGCTCATTACTAAGTTGAGCTCTCGTGCGCTCTCTCAAGTTGGACTGTGCTGGAATCTCAAACATGACATCGACGACCTCACAAGCATTGTCCGTACAATCAAAGCTGTGCTTCTTGACGCAGAAGAGAAATCGGTGACCAACAATCTCGTCAAAGTTTGGCTTGGAGAGCTGAAAGATGTACTTTATGATGCTGACGACTTGCTCGATGATTTCTCTACCGAAGCTTTGCGGAAAGATCTAATGGGTGGGAACAAGCTGACGAAAGAGGTACGCCTTTTCTTCTCAAGCTCAAACCAGTTTGCTTACGGTCATAGAATGGGTCGGAAAATTAAGGCCATTAAGTCGAGATTAGCTTCAATTGAAAGTGAGGCCAACACTTTTGGCTTCATGTTGCGTGACCGCCCCGTGGAAACCTCTTTCATGACTAAAAAGAGGCAGCAAATGCACTCTTTTGCGCCTAAAGATAAAATAATAGGGAGGGATGATGATAAAGCAGCTCTTCTAAAACTCGTGTTAGAGTTTGAAAGTGAAGAGACTGTCTACATCATTCCAATTGTGGGGTTAGGAGGGTTAGGGAAAACTGCTTTGGCTCAATTTGTCTATAATGATGAAATGGTCAAAAATCATTTTAAGTTGATGATGTGGGTGTGTGTTTCAGATGTATTTGATGTCAAAATAATTGTAGAAAACATTATCAAATCTGCAACTGGCCGAGCACCAGATCAAAATCTCCAAATGGACCAATTGCAAAACCAACTTCGAGATATAATTGGTGGGAAAAAATATTTGCTTGTTTTGGATGACATTTGGAATGAGGAGAGGGAAGAATGGGTTAGTTTAAAAGAGTTATTGGTAGGTGGGGTTAAAGGTAGTAGGATAATAGTAACTACTCGCTCTTCGAGAGTAGCAAAGATTACTAGTAAATGTCAACCTTATTTTTTGAAAGGCTTGTCTGATGACGATGCTTGGTGTTTGTTCAAAGAAATAGCATTTGAGCAAAGATATGAAGATTCAACAAATTCAGCCTTTGTGGAAATAGGAAAACAAATTTTGCAAAGGTGTGGTGGGGTTCCCTTGGTCATAAGGACGATAGCAAGTACATTATTTTACAAAGAAACTGAAAAAGAGTGGCGTTCTTTCAAAGATAATGAACTTGTTAAAATATCTCAAAAGGAATGTGAGATTTTACCTACACTTAAGTTGAGCTACGATCATCTCCCATCCCATTTGAAGCATTGCTTTGCTTATTGTCGACTATATCCAAAAGATCATGAAATTCGTGTACAAACTCTTGTTCAATTTTGGATTGCACAAGGTTTCATAAAGCAACTGGATCCAAGTCAATCTCTTGAGGAGATCGGGTTTGGGTATTTTATAGATTTAGTTGATAGAAGTTTCTTTCAAGACGTAAAAAATGATAAACGACTTTGCTTTACAACATGTAAAATGCATGATTTAATGCATGATCTAGCTGAATCTGTAGCAGGGATAGAGAGTAGTATTGTAGATTCAGATAATATTGCAAGTGAGGTTGGTGAAAAGTGTCGCCACATATCAATTAATTTTTCATTAATTCCTTTGCTTAAAGGAAAGAAGTTGCGAACCTTGTTACCTTTTTCAAGTATAAGAGATGGAAATTTGAGCGATAATGAAATTTTGGAATTGATAATTGCACATTATAGATGCTTGCGTGTATTGAAATTAAATAGATTAAATCTTAAGACGGTTCCACACTCCATTTACATGTTGAAACATTTGAGGTACGTTGATTTTTCTTGGAATTCCAATATTAAGATTCTCCCAAAAAGCATTTGCAAGATTCAGAATTTGCTAGCGCTGAAACTTGATTTTTGTAATGAGCTTCGAGAATTGCCAAAGAAGATTGAAAAATTGGTGAATCTTACCCATCTTGGGTGTCTTGGCTGTTCTGGTTTAACTCATATGCCACGTGGAATAGGGAAGCTGACTTCACTTGAGACTTTAAGCATGTTTGTAGTGCATAAAGATGGGTCCCATGGCGGTGCAGATCTAAGTGAATTGAGAGGGCTTAACAACTTAAGGGAATATCTAAGAATAAGAAATTTGGGATTCGTAAAAAATGCAAAAGAGAAGTTTAAGGCTGCTAATTTGAAAGAGAAGCAGCATTTGAGATCTTTGGTTTTACTATGGGATGCTGATAACGGTGATGATGATGAGAAGTCACTTGAAGACCTCCAGCCCCATCCTAATCTCAAGGAGCTCTATATTGGAGAATGGAGGGGTGATGCCAACTTTCCAAGTTGGCTTTCTTTGCTCACAAATCTCGTTTATATTAGAATATGGGGTCCTAGTAAATTCAAACATCTCACGTCCCTTGCTCAATTGCCTCGTCTTCAACATCTGGAGATATCTGGTTTAACTGAGCTGGAGTACATGGATGATAATAGCCCAAAAGGAAGTCAAGGAGAACCGCAATCATTCTTCCCATCACTTAAGGGTCTTTCGCTCCACGACTGTCCGAATATGAAGAGTTGGTGGAGGACGACAAAACCAATCGATGATGATTCCAACGAGGACGACACAACTGTTATGGGAACATCAACCATGGCATTTCCTTGTCTTTCCTCTTTATCCGTTCGAGATTGCCCTTTGACTTCAATGCCGTTGTATCCTTCACTCGATGATACGCTAAACTTGGCGAATACCAGTTCAAGGCCGTTAAAGCAGACCATGAAGATGAACATGAATGCTAAGACCCCTTCAAGTTCAAGCTCTTCTCTTCCTCTCTCCAAATTGAAATCTTTCCATGTAGAAAACATTGAGGGATTGGATACTCACACGCTACATGGGTGCCTGCAACGTCTAATAAATCTGAATGATCTTTCTCTCATTGATTTTCCCAATTTAACATCGCTTCCGGAAGAGATGCGTTGCCTAACCAATTTGCTACGGTTAAATATATATAGAGTTCCTCAGTTGGAGGAAAGGTGTGAGAAGGACATTGGTGCGGATTGGTATAAGATTGCTCACATCCCTTCAGGTTGGTCTTCTTATTAATTTCCTTATTGAAATACTACTCCTACTAGTACAATACCCTTAATTATCATTTTCATAATGTCTTTGCTAATTTGTGCAGTAATCCATGAGGCTAGATTGTATAGCCATTTGTTAAGAGGAAATTAGCTGCAGAAAAAGAGAGGTGGTAGTTACTTAATTGCTTTACATTTTTAAATCATAAAAATCTCACAATTTCAAATGATCTAATATAACCACCTAACTAAGCTTCTTCTTTTCCAGCATGAGTTCAAAGGAAGAGCCAAAAAACAGGACATACGTTTTTCATCAGCTGATCTGTCCATGGCATTGTAACCTACACCCTCTATCGCTGGCAAAAGTTCCAAAGTGTCGGCATCTTCCGTAGTGGGTTCAACATGTAACAAATCTGCAATTTCTTTATCTCTCTGGTTTGCCCAATTTAAGATGGCTTCCGAGATGACCAGTTTGGAATCTTTACATAGACGACAAATTCCTCAGTTGGAAGGGCATTGCCGCTGATTGGCATAAAATTGCTCACATCCCACGTATTTGGTTGAAATCAGGTTGATGGAAAGGCATTTGTGTAGTAACCCGTTGGAGAAAGGCATTTGTCAACTTCAATAATTTGCAAGAGTTCCTCAGTTGATGGAAGGACATTGATGCCGATTGGTATAAGATTGCTCATATCCCCAACATTCGGTTGTAATCAGGTTGATCCGTCCTTTTGATTTGTAATTAGGTTTTTATGAAATTATTTTTTTTTCAAGAAAAATTTCAGTGGTTAATCAGGTTGTAACCAGGTTAGTTAATTCTGGTCTCTCATGCCATTTTTCTTTCATTTGAAATTCCTTCGTTTTAATCCTACTATTACAAAACTCTTTACTTACCATCTTTAATAATATTTTGCTCATTTGTGCAGTAAGCCATTGGAGAAAGGCATTTGTCAACTTCAATCATATACATGCATAAAAAGAGGTGATAATTTATCTAATTGCTTTTTACTTTAAAATCATAATAATAATTTGAGGATTGCAGTGATGTAATAGGACCGCATGGTTAGACCATCTTTTCATATCTGTCTTGTTTCATTATTTATATATGAACAACGACACACATATGGGAAAATATAAGGCTGATAATGGTGAGCATTTTAGTAAAACAATAATTAAATCTCTTTTGCAAAAGGTTTTGAGGTGTAAACACTAATGGAAATGGGAAATGATGATGCCCCATGTTGAACTTGAACTGGAAAATCATAGAAAATGGCAATTCATGCACATAATATAAACTGTTTTTTTAGCTACAGTAAGTGTTTCTACATTTGGACACTGCTCAGTTTCAATGACATCAATTTTAACATATTATAAGTTGGCATCTATAATTTTCAGATTCATTCTTGCTTTTGGAAGAGTTCTTGTTTAACATGACACTTGTCGGAGATATTTGTTGAGCATTGGCCTGTAATGCAACATGTGACCGGCAGCAGCTCATCAAGCAGACCAGCTTTGATGCTGAACCGAGTGCAGCAGCTAGTTTCATTCTTCTGCTCATTTTGTTTCTATGTAACTTAACTTAGCTTCTTTGTAACTTGTTATCAAAGTTGGTAGGATTAGTTTTGATTTGAATTTGATGTAATGGCTGATATGTCAGCTTACTTTTGTGTGTAATTCAAGCTTTGTTTTAGTCATATTAGTGGGAGCAGTTAAATCATTACGTAACTGCCATGCAAACTTGTATTCCATGTATATTTTGCAATCTTAATGAATCAATCATCAATTTTTCAGTCATCTTCAAGTTCAAATTCTCTTTATGTTTCTTTGCTTTGTTTTTCTTTTAATCTTTCAAAAACTTAAGCTTGCTTCTTGCTATGTTGCTGTCAATGTTCCAACAATATTGTATATGGAAATTTATTATTCTACTTAGAGCTTATGAAGAGTTTGACCGATGCTGAAGTTTATATATAGATGATTTATTTTCAAGAACTATTATTGAGTGCAACTGTTACACCATCTGAATGTTGAGTGTTGATTTTCACTTTCAGAGTTGAGAGAGTTTATTTAATTGTACAAATGTGAGGTTGTATCAAGTGTTCGAAGGGTTAGGCTTAAATCACTTCTTTGTACTATGAAGTTCATAGTGTATTTATCTTTGGATAAAGCCTCGCAGATGTAAAACAAGTACCGAACCGCATAAACATTTTGATTATGCTTTTTATTTTACTTGTTACATATTACGTACCAACTCAACAAATAACATATTTGTCTTTAAAATACCCAAGCTCAATCTCTTCAAGAGGTTGACTCGAATTTGATTGCTCCATGAAACCTCTTGCAATCCAAAACTAAACAAGTGTCCGTATATCAATTTTATTATCTTTTGGATATAGTCGACAATAAGCAAAATAATGCTTCAAATGGGATGGGAGATGCTCTTTCTCGCGCATATGGGGGGTGCAAATCCACTAGGGTTGAGGGTGCACCTCACGCGTGGGTGACGTGAAATGTCCAGATCGATTGGGCCTGCAGATATTTTAGTCTTCAATAATCTCTTTTTGTACTGGTGATAGACTAACGCAAGCCAAACTCGTTGATCACATAGCTGTGCTACTATGGTGTTCATCCAGCTGTTGTATCCGGCCCGAAAAGAATGATCAAATTTATCTTAAGAAGACTGTGTATTTTACTTGTTATTCCTCTTTTGGTCTTGTGATTTATTTGACTTAAATGAATATACTTTAATATTTTATATTACTGTGTATTTGCTAACGATTGTGCAACAGGATACCCGGACTGCTTGTCCCTTGGCTGAACTCAACTTCATTTTTGTCTGGTGCACTCTTCCTTTTAAATTGCTGAGAAAAATTAGCAATATTTCAAAGTAGTGCCAATGTCTGGCAAAATTACAAGGTCCCTTAGTATATGTGCATGGTTATATCTACAACAACCAACTGAATTGAAGAAAATAAAAGAAAATAAAAAAGAGTATAAGTTCAACAAATGCATATGTATAAGAAAACTTACGGTTAGTCATAAGAACCATTAGAATTGCTTCACGACTTGATTCGGAAGTTAATTCAGAAAGGCCAAAACTCAAAGAGATAAACGCCATGACAAAATCAAGTAACTAGTAATTCGCTTGTTATTGTGTTGAAGACAATAAGAAAAAGGAATAAAATATACGAATATGATTTTGCCTGACAAACTAGCAGTCATATTATACATAAGGGGGAAACTATAGTGATAGACATTATGGATATCAACTGAATCATTTTTCAAATATCCATCAAAGACAAAATGTTTGGCTTTAAACCGATAATGGAGTAGCATAACATAATCTTCCTCTCTTACTATAGCATTTATATTACATAAAACCAACATACTATCAATTGCAATTACATTTGATCACTAGATCTTTGCCTCATGAACCTTCTCAAATTAAGGCATCAAAATGTTGAAGTCATCAAGTTTTGGACATTAGATGAGGCCAGCATTCATTCAATTTCAACTTAGTTCAGCAAACGAGCATTTTAATCTACCAAAACTGATCCACTATATCATCAAATACAGAAATTCCTCAAATATTAAAATAACGGACATCACAATTTCACTGCAGAAACGAATAATACTACTCATAATTTATCCCCTAAGAAACTTAGCCACCATGAAAAGTTCTATTTGTGAACTTTAACCTTTTTCAATTGTTCAATTTCATACTAAAATAAGATTCAAATACATATATAAGGGTGAAAGTACTTGTATTAAAAGGACTGATTAAATTCATCCTTCTACTATTAAATAGTCAATTTAGTCTCTGTACTATTAAAAAAAAAATCAAATAAGGTCAAATTGTTAACTCTGTTAATGTTAAATCTGTTATACTAAATGTTAATTCTTTTATAATTTGATCTTATTTGATTCTTTTTAATAATATAGGGACAAAATTTATTCATTTAATAACAAAAAGACTAATTAATACAGTTTATAATATAAGGAATTCTCAAGTACTTTAATTTTTGTATAAGCCAAAATATTATTTTAAAAAATTACTGCTAATTTATTTTGTTTTTACCTTTTTCAATTATAATCCTACTTTGGCTTAAAATGTGTGACTGTGAGTCACCCTCCTGTCGACCATTATATTTATTTAATTATATTTTCTGGTGGGTCGATGGTCACATCAATAAGATTACTATTGGACTTTAAATGTTTGTATTATATTAACACCTGGCATTCATTACAAGAAGCAGAGATCATACTTTCTACTACCATTAATATTTTTCTGCCAAGACGAAAATGGCAATACATGTCATAAATTTCCTTCTAATTTCCAGTTGGTCTCATAATTGTAATATAAATGGTGTATTTCAAGAGTTACATACGCTAACTCAATACTATTGACAGACTCTTGGAGGCATGTTCCAGAGAGTTTAAGTGCGCAACGTGATCGTCAAGCTTGTGTTGTTAAAATTCATAATATTCATTGATGCAGGACACCCCTTTTAGTTGTATGAAATTTAAAGGTCGGAATATTTGGTGGTGAGGCTTATAAAATGCATCCTTATTTATAAATCAACAATTTTATATTAAACAGACACATGTGCAAAAGGTTTTGAGGTATAAAAACTATAGGAACGTGAATTTGCTATCATTACAGAAGATGATATATGAAAGTTTGGTTGACCTTGGACCTTATGTATTGACGATATATTTCGTAGGTGATGCGTAGATTTAATAGAGGATAATGTTCATTGTGAGAAACTATTATTCAGTGTCATTGTTTTACGTCTTGTGAGCGTTGATTTTCTCTTGCATCATTAAAATGAGTGTTCTAATATAATCCCCTAACTAAGGTTCTTTTCAAGCATGTGTTAAAAAAAAAGGACATGCTTTCTTCATTACCTGATTTGTCCATGGCAGTGTACTCCCATGAAATCCTCCTCTGAATTAATCAAAATTCCCCATTTCCTCCAGTACAACAAAAATCCCTGCATAAAGCATCCATCAATTTTATTCCCTTCTAAAACTTAAAGACTAAACTTCACACAAATAAACTAACACCAAAGAAGAAAAGGTAGTTCCAAGTCTCAGCCACTAAAAAAGAAACCTTACCGAACTCATTATTCTTAGCTTTCTCCACAAACTCATTATTCTTAAATCCACCAAAAAGGAAAAGGTAGTTTCAAGTCTCAGCCAATACAAACTCATTACTTTCAAGTTCTGGATTTCCCTATCGAAACTGGCTGTGATATTCTTGAACAACTTTTCTCGGTCTTTCATGTGCTGTAAATCCGTTTCAGCCGAATCACCTACTTCTTTCCACCCTTTCGAAATGAACGAGAATGCACTCCGAACTCGACGTCTCCACTGCCGGAGTTTGTCTCCCGTTGTTCATGGCGACAAAATTCATCTTTGGGTTTCAGTTTCATTTTGTCCGTTACCCCCCCCCCCCCACAAAAAAAAAAAAAAACTTCTTTCGGAACTAACGGAGCGTGAAAATATATTATTTAGCAGTTTAAAGATGGTGCTGTGTCTGTGGGGGCATTTCTAAATAATTCTCCGAGCGGTCACGCAAGGAAATTTTTAAATTACGTGTGAATATTATGTGACGTGTATTGATTGAATTGAGTGAAAGATAGGGTACAATAAAGTGTAGGTTATGATATAGTCGGCTTGGAAATAGATTCAAAATTTTTATTTTTAATTTGATTTGATTCAAAATTTGAATCATTTATATAAATACCAACAATTCACAAGTTATTATAATATACATAAGCTTCATAAAATTTTATTATAATTTATTGGCATTATATTATTTCAAAACAGAGGGGTCTGACTCGTTTCTCTAATTATCTTTGCCCGTAAATTGAAAAATGGGCTTTTAAATGACAAAAAAAAATCGATTAATCAATTAAATTGAAGTAAATAGAAATGATTTAATGGGGATATATGGTTCAGTCGGTGTTTTGATTTACTTGATGAAGGTGTATATACATTCAATTATTTGATTTCAGGATAAAAAGAGACCATTGCGAGGAGGATTCCACCCCCACCAAGTTTTCTTAAGTTTAATGTCGATGGTGCAGCGCGGGGGCATTAGAAGTATAGGTGAGCTCTTAAAAGACAATAAAGGGAGGAACACGTAATCCAACATGATTCATAATTTATAATTTTCTTTTCATTTGAAAAATTGAACTCAATAATATATATATTTTTTTGTTTTGTGGTCTTTGAAGATTTATCTTTTTCAAGTTTATAATTGTATCTTCTGATAATATTATCTTTAGTATTTGATCCTTAATGTGAGGTTTTTCTCTAAATGTGGAATATGTTTTCATTTGATGACATTTTCATCAATGATAACATGATTATTTTGCATCATTTCTTGTGTTTAATTCAGTTAATTTCTGAATTAGTCCCTACTAAATTAGTATTTTTGTGATTTAATTCTTGTCAGGGTGCAATTGACTAAAAGCAAGCTAAAAAGGGTTAAAATTGGAAGAAAATCATGGAAATGGGGCCAAAGTAGAAAGATGGAGCAAGCCAAGGATTAATCGTAATTTTAACTTTGTAAAAGACTAAAAATAGGAAGATATTTTGTTATATTATTTTTATTTTTAATTATTATATTATTTTATTTTATTTTATTAATTAGGCTATTTTTAGTAAACCTTATCTATATAAATAGGGGTTTTAGTTCTTAGAAAATCATCCCTCATTTTTGTATTCCTACTCATATTTGGAAATATATTATCCTCTTTGTCTTCTTTTTCCTAATTTAAATTGAGAGTTGGATTATTTTGTCTTCTTTTTACAAAATTTGTCTAATTCTCTTTTCAAATATTTTTCCTATCCATTTCCACCACATTTTTCATATAATTTCTATCATTTCCCATAACCTTCAAGCATGATTAAATTCATGCCACACTAAACCCATTTCAGTTTTAAGCCGGTGTTAACCCAGTCAAAACCCGTGAGATACGAACCCGAGCTGCTAACTCCCAATTTTCGGTATTTATTATTTCTCCAGATTAAGAGTATGACTTTGTCAACTCACAAAGTCAAGCCAATACTAAGTCAAAAAGGACGCCGTTTGAGTTAGCGTGGCTAGACGTACCGTTGGAATTCCGAGAGGATCGATTGTCTAATTGGTTTTCCGAGAACACATTGGCGTGCCAAGTGGGGATTGCTGTTTGGTTCCGTCAAGGGAAGTAGCAACCGAATTTAAATGTCCCGAACATTTGAGGGCATTGGTTCGAGCTAGGCTCTTCTAGAACGTAAGGCTGCCGGAGTTCTAAATCACGAACGTTTCGTAAGTTGTTTGTTCGGCAAGGGTTAGTTATAGGACGTTCCATAACTAATTTACACAAGGAAGAGTTGGTGTCCGAGGCGTCCTTGGTAGCTATAACTAGCTTATTGGAAAAGAGGAGTTCACATAATTTCGAGGACCGGGTCAAAGACGGAAGAACCCGTGCTTAAGGCTGAGCAAAGTTTTATTGATTTTCCTTCAAATTATTTCGTTGTTTATTTTTATTGTCTTTTGCTTTTTACTTTTTACGTTTTCTTGTGTTTATTTCAGGTTTCATATATTTCCCCCCAAACGTCGCGGGCACGACAACTGCCCAGACAAAAATCTGGTCAAAAGATAAATAATTTTTCGTAAACCCAGTCTCTGTGGGATCGACCCTACTCCCTATACTGCTTTAATTTGCGAATTAGGTGTAGGTATATATTGGTGGAATCGACAGCCATCAATCAACCTAAGATTTGAATCTCAGCCTGAGGTTTGAAGGGGCTGGCGAACCTACTTGGATTGGGGATATCCGAGAATTTAAATAGAAGTGTTGATGACATTTTCATAACATGTAAGGTTTGTTGAATCGATTGTTGCTGAGTTGTTCGCCATTAAAGAAGCAGATCTGATGCGTTGAGCTAGCAAATGCTTTAATTTCTTCAAATTAATTATTGAGTTGGATTCACTATAAGGTATTATCGTTACTAAATGTTGTATTACTGTTACTAAAATTTTATTCAAACCATAAAAAATTGTTGCGGAGTCGTTTTATATACTTTGATTGTCTAAAGTATACACAACAACTTTATAAATTAAAAAATTGTTTTCAATTATATATATTGTAACGAATTTTGTCGTTTTTAAATATAGTATTTTTTTATATCTCAACAATAATATTTCAATTACAAAATTTATTACGTAACAATAATATATTAGTCGTAAAAATAGAATTAATAATAATGCAAATTTAGATATTAAATCTTTGATTGCATAATTGCTTTCGTAACAATCTATTAAACGCACATATTAACACTATTGGGGATGTGAAGTTGTTACCATTGCAGGTGATGTTGCCCAATGTTTGACCCTTTGTTAAGCTTGCACTGGAAAAGCATAACAATGGGTTTGTGGTTAGCCATCATTTACGCACATGATATAAAGTTGGTTGGTCTAAAATAGATAAATTTTAATATATTTTATATCCGCAATTATAATTTCCAGGTTTGTTGTTGCTTTTGAAAGAGTCCTAATTCAGGGATGACAATTGAAGATAGGCTCATGATATTGCATTTGAAAATTTGTTAATTTACTTTACATCAAGCTTATGTAAAGCTTGGTCCATCCTCAAGCTTATATATAAATGGTTTATTTCGTGGGTGACATGATGGACAAAATACGTTAACGAACAAAATATATATAAATATAAATAAATATTTATATATAAAATAAAATATAAATAGAATATAATATAAATTGTCAAATACGTAAACCAATCAAATATGTAAACGTTGAGGCTTGTTAAACATAGTTTCCTTAAGATAAATTCGGCCGCTCCTATAGTATTGGGAAAAACATTGGTCGAATGTCTCCCAAGATACAACAACACAATGATCAAAGCAGTAGCACCTTTGTAGCGATTAACAAACAAACGTTGCATTTTTCTATCATCAAAATGTTGGAAAATATGGAGAGGAAAAGAAGAATTTTGAGAGCAGAATAAATTCGATTTAAGAGAATATCAGTGTGGAAAAATTCTTCAGAATTCATAACCTTTTATAGGCATTTAGTATAGTCGAATTTTGGAAATATCCACAAAATCTGTCATTAAATGAGCCAACGATCAATTTGATTAAAAATTATATCAAATTGATTGGAATGAAATAAAATAAGATAAACGTTTGAGGAAAAATAATTTTGTATTGGGTTATTTTGAGCCCGATCAATCCAAACATTTCCCGTCGCCCATGTCATGAGAGTGCACCCTAACCCCGATGAGTTTAGACCTACACTCCCTACGTGTGAGACAAGATTCCAAGCTTAATCATTCATTTACTCTATAAGAGGGTTTCCATATATATACACATATCACACTTGGCATTTAACCAATGTGAGATCTAAACTTTTACTTTAACTCAATAGATATTTCCATGTAGTTTACTTTGAATATCAATTTCTCATTCACCACTCAACCATTTTGAGCATAGGATATACCATTGTAAAGGTCTCATGGAGTAAAGTATGAAACAATAATTTTAGTATTAAACTCTCCACCTTTACCTATGGAGAATATACCTCAAAGTTCTTATAAAATACAATTTTTCCAACATGACATCGATTTCAAGGAGCACATATGTTTATAGTGAGGAACTATTATTGAGTGTCATTGTTATACACATTATGAGTGTTAATTTTCAATTGCATAGATAACATGAAATGGGAGAGAGTTTACTTCATTGTACAAATGTGATGACACACCAAATATTTGAGGGGTTGAACATAAATCATTTATTTGAACTGTAAAGTATACAGTAAATTTATCTCTAGATAAGACTCCGTAAACATAAGACAAGTTTCAAATTACGTAAATATCTTAGACAAAGTCAATGCTAATAGAAAAATGCACTTACATATATCTTAGACAAAGACAATGCTAATAGAAAAATTCTATTAACAAAGTCAAATACTCGTTGAAGTAAAAAGAGATATATACATATAGAATATTTGATAAAAAAAATTAGAAATCAAATTCTATTAACATTATAGATGCTTAAATAAACAAGAAACTACCATATTGATGTAGTTCAGATTAAGATTTTCAATGTGGTCGAATCAATCATATTAATTGATTTTTTATCTAATTTATTTGTCTAATTTAATTTAATTTAATTTAATTTAATTTAATTTAAGGTTTTTATAAATGAAAACTTTATATTAAAGTAATTGAAGTTTAGAATTTTTATAGATTTTTTTATATTATATATATATTAATTTATTTAAAATGTTGTCAAACTTAACTAATCATAGTTAGACACGTGTCATATATGAGTAGAAATTGTTAACACCGATCTTAATGGTCTTATTTGTTCACCTTTGAAGAGTACATGGTCTCCATTAATTTGTTTTCATTAGAGAGGGAGTAATTTGCTCACTTGGAAAAAGTACAGGGACTTTAAGAGGCATTTACACAAAAAGAAGTTTGCATTGGTTGTTAAAGTTTGCATTATAATAATTGTTAGAAGCTAATGATAGCCATGAAATTTGTTTACATCTATGGGTTCTATTCATTTTTAATTCTGAAATTTCCTTCAGTTTTGGCTATTCTCAAATTGGGTTTTTTAATTGTAAAAATATATGAAATTTTCTATAAAGTAAATATTTTTATAATTTTATCATATCACTTCTAATTTTAATAATAATAATACAGTATTCATAGTAATATAGAAATGAAAATATAATTGTAGTCATAAAAAATAGACACCATTGTAATTGTCACCAAAAACTTAAATTAGCAAAGCTGAAGCACATGATGACTATGATTCCAATGCTCAATCGAAAAGTGCTATGCTCATTAACAAGAAACAGATATTGAGATTTTTATTTAATTATATCTTAATGAGACTCCACATGTATCTATACATTCACACCTGCGTTTCATCTTCTTCCACTCTTTTCCTCTTGCAATAGCCAAACACTTTTTTGCCTTCATTTCAGTTTGAACCATCAATGGCCGAAGCAATTGCTTTCAACATCGCTGCAGAGCTCATTATTAAGTTGAGCTCTCCTGCTCTCTCTCAAGTCGGACTGTGGTGGAATCTCAAACATGACCTTGACGACCTCAAAAGCATCGTCTCCACAATCAAAGCTGTGCTTCTTGACGCAGAAGAGAAATCGGTGACTGACAATCTCATCACAGTTTGGCTTGAAGAGCTGAAAGATGTACTGTATGAGGCCGACGACTTGCTCGATGATTTCTCTACTGAAGCTTTGCGGAAAGATCTATTGGGTGGGAACACGCTGACGAAAGAGGTACGCCTTTTCTTTTCAAGCTCAAACCAGTTTGCTTATGGTCTCAAAATGGCTCGGAAAATTAAGGCCATTAAAGCGAGATTAGCTTCAATTGAAAGGGAGGCCAACACTTTTTGCTTCATTTCGCGTGATCGCCCCGCGGAAACCTCTTTCATGACTAAAAAGAGGCAGGAAACACATTCTTTTGAGCGTGAAGATGAAATAATAGGGAGGGATGATGATAAAGCAGCTCTTCTAAAACTCGTGTTAGAGTTTCAAAGTGAAGAGAATGTTTATATCATTCCAGTTGTGGGGTTTGGAGGCTTAGGGAAGACTGCTTTGGTCCTACTTGTCTATAACAATGAAATGGTAAAAAGTCATTTTGAGTTGACGATGTTTGTGTGTGTTTCAAATGTTTTTGATGTGAAACTTATTGTAGCAAACATTATCAAATTTGTGACTAATCAAGCACCTGATCAAAATCTTGAAATGAATCAATTGGAAAAACAACTTCGGGATAAAATTGATGGGAAAAAATATTTACTTATTTTGGATGATATTTGGAATGAAGACCCAGAACAATGGTTTAGGCTAAAGAAGTTATTGATGGGTGGGACTAATGGGAGTAGGATAATAGTAACTACTCGATCTCTAAAAGTAGCAAAGATTATCAATAAATGTCAATCCCATGTCTTAAAACTAAAAGGCTTGTCTGATGATGATGCTTGGTCTTTGTTCAAAAAGATAGCATTTGAGCAGAGATATGTAGACTCAACAAATTCAACCTTTGTGGAATTAGGGAAACAAATTTCGAAAAGGTGTGGTAGGGTTCCCTTAGTCATAAAGACAATAGCTAGTACGTTATCTTTGAAAGAAACAGAAAATGAGTGGCATTCTTTCAAAGAATATGAACTTGCTAAAATATCACAAATTGAAGGAGATATTCTATGTACACTTAAGTTAAGCTATGATCATCTCCCGTCCCATTTGAAGCATTACTTTACTTATTGCCGATTGTATCCAAAAGATTATGAAATTAATATACAAATGCTTATTCAATTTTGGATAGCACGAGTGTTGTAGCCCAATTTTGCATTCATTATAAACCCAAACAAAAACAAAACAGGAACCAAAATTATAAAGTCCAGTCCATTTACAAAAATACCAAACCCAATTACAAATTTTAACCCAATGCCCAGGCCTAATTGGCCTAACCCAAATACACCCAAACCCTAACTCAGAAACCCTAGCCCAAATACCCATTTAGCCTTTGCCGCCAATGCCACTGACCCACTTGCTCTGCCCATCTGACAGCAGCTGCAGCACCGCCCCAAGGTCGTCTCAGCACCGCCCAAGGAGCCCTGCAAGCATTAAACGAGACAAGGACAGAAAGCAATAGAAAAATAATAAAAAAATGACTTGTAAACGAAGTAAACAGAAGGCTATAAAAGCCTGATTCAAAACGATTGTAAGGGTCGAATTTTGAACCCCAAAAAAAACAGCAAATACAAACGCAAGAATATTCAAAGGCAGAATACGAAGGCAGCAAACCCAATATCAAAACATTCGAACCCTCGAAACCAGAATAAAGACCCCAATATCGGAGGTAATCTGGGATTTCCATTTTCTGTTTCTCGCACTTTTTATATCCCAGCACATTCAAATACATATACACGTACTCTTTAAATAAACTAAGGGTATAAAAATAAAAAGGGGAAAAAGTTAGAAATTTTACCTTTTTCCGGCCACCGTTCCGGTGGCCGGAACGACGGCAGACGGCGGCGCGAACGGTGGCCGACGATCGGCCGGTGATCGGCCGGTGACCGGCCGGTGACCGGCCGGCGACCGGTCCGGTGACCGGACCTTCCCCGGATCCCCCCTCTCTCCTTCCTTTCCCCTCTCCTCTCTCCCTCTTCTTTCTTTTTTTTTCTCCCCGGGGAACAAATGAACCAAAAAAACCAAAAAAGGGTCCTTTTATACTAACCGACCTGGGTCGGGTCGACCCGACCCGAACCGCCTAGAATCCGCGCGTTCTGACGTCAGAAGGGCTTATTGCGCGATCGGTCCTTCCGCCTTTTTTAAATTTACAATCAAGTTCCATTTCTTTGCAATTTGGCCCGGAAATTTATCCCGAGTTTCAATTTAATCCTCTCTGTTACGACACCGTTTTACAGAGACGGGCAAATTGTTGTTTTGATCCCCTGTGGTTTTGCCCGTGTTCGAATAGGTCCCTCTCGACCCTTTTTATTTCAAAATCTGGCCCAAAGGTTTAAATCCGTTTTTAATTTGGTCCTTTCTGCCCAATTTCATTATTTCTTATTTTATTTGTCATTATTTATTATATTATTATGTATTTTAATATTTATTATTATCATTACATAATTATTGTTTAGTTTTTTTTAGGGTTAAAATCTTGTTTTGTTATTATTATTTATATTATTATATATTTTTATATCATCGTTATTCTCATATACTACTATTATTATTATTATTATTATTATTATTATTATTGTTATAATTATTATTATTCATATTATTATTAGTATTATCATATGTGTACGTAAAGTATAGTATAATATTTTATAATATTATTAGCATTTAGTTTAAAACAAAAAATTACACTTATTTTGTTATTATATTATTATTATCATTGTATATATAGGTTATTATATTTTTATATGTTATTTATTAGTAGCATATTTTAACCTAATTACTAATAATATCTTTACATATTATATATATCTTTAGACATTAATACGTTATATGTAAGTATTAGTTTAGTAATAGTTGTTTAGATATCTTAATATATTATGTATTTATGTTTTAACGCTATATTCACGTATTATATATAGATCCTAATAACGTGTCGCATTTGTGATTTTTACTATCAATATTCATGGTTATTGTTTGTATTATCATCATTTACTTACGCGTATTCATGCATATATATACGTATTATCCTTAGCATGTATTCTTTTTGAAATTTATATTTTTATACTCCGTGTATATACTTTTAACGTTGTATTATATTGTGTCCAAAAATGCATTTCATATGTACTTATACATCACGCGTCTATTTGTAACACCACGTTATTCATATATTATCGTCACCTCACGTTTGTATATTTTCATTATTTTTAATATATGCTACGTGCATGTGTCCAAATACTACGTCGTATAAGTTTTATACATGTTTACTGTTTCTTTTATTTACATCATTACTGTTATTATTGTGCATGTATTGTCATATGTTTCATATATTATTTACTCCGTATATTTTTCACCTTTATCATCATTTGTTTTTAACGTACCATATTGTTTCATATTATTATTATTATTTCTATGTCAACTCTATTAATCAATCTTTTCATGTTTTGAAAACAAAGGCAATATACCGATTCTAATATTAAGCCGGTGATTTCATCGCTATGTTGGGTGAATCACGGATGGCTCGTGTTAGAAACGGGATATCCTTTTCAGGAATAACAACTTCAACATGCTCGTGTTTTTGATCAGATCATAACTAAGTTTTAAATTGAAATCGTGCTTTTGAAAATCTAGACAACTCGCTTTTGAAAAGATACCAATTTTTGGGCGTCGCGGGGGTGCTAATACCTTCCCAGCGCGTAACTGACTCCCGGACCCTACTTTTCTCTAAACTTCAACGTAGACCTAAATTGAGTCATTCTTTCACGTAAAGAATAAATTTTCTGCTAGAAAACGGTTTTATTAGGTGTCCGATCACACCTCGAAAAAAGGATCGGTGGCGACTCCTTGGCTTTAATCAGAATTCGTTTTCAAGGTTTTAAATCGCCACAATTAGCGACCTAAGCTAAAATTTTTCGTCACTACAGCTGGCGACTCCACTGGGGACCAGTCTTCGAGAGTCGAATCAAATCAAAAGCATTGTCGAAGTTTTCGAAATGCCCTTTTCAAATTAATGTTTAGTCGTGATCCTCAAAATTTTTGGAAAAATCATGCACTTGCATCTCGTTGTGAATATTTTCTAACTTGTTCTGTCTACCTGTTTTGAAGCCCTAAATTTCTAAGCTCCGGTTCTCTAAGTTTAGTTTTTAAAATAAAACGAAAGGTTTGTGAGTTTCTCCCCACACACCGCGCACTTGCATTTAGCATGACATGAGCGCCATACCCGGGCTCCGTCCTTCTTAAGTGAAAGTAAACGCTACGCCTTCGTGAGTTAACTCGTCCCTCCGCACAGGCTAGTGAATACTTTCGGGTTACATATGACTTATGCTTTCGTGAGATAACTCGTCCCTCCGCATAGGCATAAGTAAATGTAATCCCTCGAATTGATCTCGTAAGCCTGTGATGGGCTATGACCGAGGTTCTGTACAAATCTTAGTAGATGACAGTACAGACAATTCGGGTACCTTTCTAGAACCTAAAACCACATATAATGAACTGTACGAGCCACCCAATTAGAGCCATGCCGAACCTCTGTCCGTTTAGCAAACACCAAAATAGGCACACGGGAGAAATGCCTCTTACCTTTTGTACTTTCACTTTGTATATAAGGGGAAGGGATTTATCTGTTAAATTTAATAGGGTAGTTTAAAATTGCTTTAATTTATTTTCATTTATATTTGATCACTAATCGTGTTTTGATTGTCTTTGTTTTATTCTTCATCATGCATCTTAGGCATCATTATAGGACGGTGTTGACTAAAGATTAGTTGCCAAAGAATGGGTTTCAAATGGAAGAGTCGATTGTACAAACGACCGAGACAAACATCGCGGTTCGGGATTGGTCTTTGAGGACTCAAAGAGAAAAGGGAAATAGCCTGGTGGAAGATTGCATGGTCAATCTACCCGAGCGGGTGACTGTGAATGTCCATCAAAACAACCTTGAAGACTTGGTTTGGATCTGGAATCAGTGGGATTCAGATACTAGGGGCATTTTCACCGAAAGGTACGGGGACATAGCCTATCTGATTGCTGTCAAAGTAGACGAAAGATTGATTCAAGCTATGATCAGATTTTGGGATCTGGGTTATCAGTGTTTCACATTTAACCAGGAAGATATGACTCCCACGATAGAGGAGTATGCTGCTCTGCTGCGTGTCGAAAACATGCAAACCTACAAAATATATGTCAAAGAGCCCAAGCCGATGACATTCAGGAAAAAGTTAGTAAGGCTGACGGATATGACCGATGTATGGGCCGAAAAGCAAATAAAGAAGAAGAATGAAATCAGCTGTGTCCCTTGGTTTTCCCTACGAGACCTGGTTTTAAATCATCCTGATATGTTGAAACGGATAAATTTGTTTGCTTTGGCTATCTATGGTTTGGTTGTCTTTCCAAAGACTCTCGGACATATAGAAGTAGCGGTAGTGGATTTCTTTGAAAAGTTGAAGCAAGGTATCAATCCTGCCCCAACCATCCTAGCAGAGACCTTCAGATCTTTGAACAGTTGTAGAAAAAGAGGAGAAGGACGGTTCATCGGATGCGCACAGCTACTTAACGTTTGGATTTTGAGTCACTTTTGGAAGGTAGAGCGCACACCATTCCACATGTTTTCAAAGACATTTTCACCACTGGAAGCTCACCTTAAGAAAGAGTGGCCGAAGGAGGTTACTGAACAGCATTGGGTCTCAGTGTTTCAGAACCTGCGTGCCAAGGACATAATTTGGAGAGCGCCGTGGATACGTCCTTCGCTTCTGTTATACAAAGTCGGAAACCAAGACTGGGTACCACTACTTGGATTGTAGGGAGGGATTGGTTACGCTCCTCTTTTGGTCCAAAGACAGTTCTCTTCACGACAGTTTATACCCGCCACCAGTGGTCTAGCTCAATCAGAGTTTGTTTTTGCGGGCGAAGGTTATATGAAGAAAGTCCGAGACACTGCAAAGGCTTGGAAAAGAATTCATCTGATGGAGTTGGCTTTATATGCTGACACTATCACCCAGGACTACGATGCATGGAGAAAGTAACGGGTAAATAGTTTGCAAGTCTCATCGGCAGATCACGCCTTGCAAAATCCTTTCTCGAAAGAAATCCCATCCGAGCTAGAGACGGCGAGACAAGAATTCGAACGCGAAAAGACCAAGATGTTACGGGATCTTAGTGCCCTTCAGGAAGAAAACTATCAGCTGAAGATTGATGTTCAAATTGAAAGATCCAGGGCTGAGAAGGTGCAAAAAGAAGCCGAGGTCGTAAGAAACGACTTAAGAGATCTTCATCTAGAAAATAAAAAGTTAAGAGGCACTATAAAGAACAGCGGGCTGGGCAAGTCGTCAGCGGAATGGAAGGAGGAATTGAGTAATGTCAAAGGTGGGATGGAATTTTGGAAAGGAAAAGCAAAGAAAGAAGAAGGAAAGGCTGCACAGGCTGCAATAGAGTTAAGAAAGAAGTCTGCTGAGTATGAAGCTACATCTGTTGAACTGATGACTAGTCGAGCTAAGCGTCAAGAATTGAAAGAAACGATACGGGATTTAGAAGACACACTACAAGCCCGACAACAACAACTAGATACTCTCTTGGAAGCTTTGGAAGAAAAGAAGGGTCAGTATGATAGAGATACCCACGCTTACGAAAGAGCCCTCTGCGAAAAGGATGAGAATCTCAAATACTTGATCAACGAGATTCGTACGGCAGCCATGCACATAATGCAAATAGCGGATGAAGCCGAGAGTCTTAGTTGCCAATTCCCGCCTAGACAGAGATCGAGCATATCAGAATTCTTGGAACGAGTGAAAAATTATGGTAATGTAGCGAGGAAGTTTGTATGAAAGCTGAATCAAATGATGGAAAAAACGTTTTGTAAATAGACTCTTTTGATTAATGAAATGCCTAAATAGGGGCTGTCTGGAATCAACACCGATTTTGCATGTGCATTCATAACTAACATTTGACGTGCATTCATAACTAACACTTGACATTCATTCATTCATTCATTCACTGCATATCCCACGATCGTTTGCTAAAGAGTAGAATCATATAATGCGCAGTTGCGACGTTGTAAACCTGGAATCACACCATACGTATAGAACACGTCGACAAGCTAGAGCAATGGAGGTTGAGTTTAACAAAAGAATTGAAAGAATGGAGAGAATTCAGAAAGAATTACAGGAACAGTTAGCCAGGTCGCAACAGGAGACGAGAGAGTTGATGATAAGGTCTCGGGAAGAATCCACTGAACAGAAGGACCAATTGGCCAAGATGATGGAAATGATGTCGGCCCTAGTCAAAGGAAAGGGACCTATACAAAACCCTGAGGTTGTGAATCTTGATCAGGATCTGCCCTACCCTCCTGGGTTTACTCCGCCTCACGCGATACATAGAGGATACACGCAAGGGGGACCTGCGGGCGTAGAACAACGGCCTGTAACACCCCCTCCTGTAGGACAGGGAGTATTCGTGGCAAATCCAGGAACTGCTCCAATGGATCCACCTGTTCCAGACCTAGACGATCCTGCAGAAATCGCTAAGCTAAGGATAGAGGATCATGAAGTCTAAGAAAAATATAGAAGTCTGGAGGAAAGACTTAGAGCGATAGAAGGCATTGAAGTCTTCTCGGCGCTAAACGCTAAAGAACTTAGTCTGGTACCTGATTTGGTCCTCCCTCCAAAATTTAAAGCACCGGATTTTGAAAAGTATGATGGCTCGAGATGCCTGAAGGCACATCTCGTTATGTTCTGCCGAAAAATGACTGGTTATGTCAATGAAGACAAGCTGCTTATACATTGTTTTCAGGACAGTTTGACCGGATCAGCTCTCCGCTGGTACAACCAACTCAGTAGAGAGAAGATCCGGACCTGGAAAGATCTAGCAGCGGCTTTTTGCGAACAGTACAAACACGTCTCCGATATGGTACCCGATCGCATGACATTGCAAATGATAGAGAAAAAGCCATCGGAAACCTTCAGACAATACGCACAGAGATGGAGGGACATCTCAGCCCAGGTAGAGCCTCCACTAACCAAGACCGAGATAGCAGTCCTTTTTATCAATACCCTGAAGGCGCCATTTTATGATAAATTAGTGGGAAGCGCCACAAAGGACTTCTCGGATATTGTCATATCCGGTGAACTTATAGAAAATGCGGTTAAAAGTGGAAGAATGGAAGGAGAAGGTTCGAAGAAGGTAGTGCCTATGAGAAAAAAGGAGCCGGAAGCCCACATGGTGGGAACCGAAAACCGTTATGCTCCTAGTCCATATCCTAATCAATTTCGACCTCGAAATTACCCGCCACCAAACTTCTATCAACTACAAGCCCCCTATCACCAACCACCACCTCCCTATCCTTCTTACCCTGTCTATGCAACCAACAACCCGAGGCCAGCCACCACGTTTCCTCAAAATACCAGCTCTACCCAAGGCCAACCTAGAGGAGAACCAAGGCCAGCGAGGCCTAACCCCGAGAGACCCCAATTCACTCCTATTCCTGTATCTTACGGGGAACTGTACCCTAAGCTTTTGGAAAAACAGTTGATATCTCCTCATTACATGGCACCGTTGAAACCCCCGTACCCAAAGTGGTACGACCCTAATGCTAGCTGTGCATACCACGCGGGGAATCAAGGGCACTCTACGGAAAACTGCATTGCCTTTAAACAAAGAGTCCAAGGACTAATCGATGCGGGTGTCTTACGCTTCGACGGTACTAGTGGTGCGACTGGAGACCCGTTCCCAAATCATGCTGAAAGAAATGTAAGTGCAGTGGAGGAAATAAGTGAGTTGCAAACCAGAAGAGTCGTTTCGGAAATAGGCACACCTTTGCAGAGAATCTGGGAGGTGTTGCTCGAAAAAGGGTTACTCTGTCGTCTTAGAGGAGTAACCGAGAAAAGAAATATGAAAAGTCAAAACTTTTGTGACTTTTATGAAGTCATAGGACACAATATCCAATCCTGTGAGCAATTTAAAGAACTACTCCAAGGCATGATGGATAGCAAAGAGATTGAAATCTTCAACGGAAGAAGAGAGGCCGATGAAGGAGAAATATGTGCCTCTGATGGTCAATCATCGGATCTCCCTTACACTGCTGAACGACCATTGATAATATATTATGATGCAAGGAGAGAACCAGTAAAACCAAAAATGGTAATTGAGGCGCCATCACCTTTTCCGTACCAAGATAGTAAGGCAATACCTTGGAAGTACGATGTTAATATCGTCACTCCTGAAAGTGAAAAATCCCAAGGCACGGCTAAAAATATCGGAGAAGTTGGTCACTTTACCCGGAGTGGAAGATGCTATTCCAAAGAAGTTGAACCAGCAAAGAGGAATAATGATTCCAAACAAAAGGGAAAGGCACCCATGTTTGAGGCTGAAGTTGAATCGGAAAGTCCGCCCGAACGACAAGAGACTAAAAGGCCTGTGAACGAAGAAGAAGCACAGGAATTCTTGAAATTCATTAAACACAGTGAGTACAACGTGGTTGAACAATTAAGTAAACAACCTGTACGTATTTCGGTATTATCCCTGTTATTGAACTCGGAGCCGGATCGAAATGCCTTGTTGAAGGTATTGAATCAAGCCTATGTAGCAAACAATATATCGGTCGAAAAGCTTGATAGATGGATTAATAACTTGAACGCTGATAATTTCATCTCCTTCAGTGATGATGAAATACTGTCGAACGGTAGAGGCTCTGTGAAGGCGCTGCACATAACAACCCGCTGTAAGGGTTATATAATACCAAACGTGCTTATTGATAATGGATCAGCGCTTAATGTTATGCCTCTGGCCACGCTTTCCAGAATTCCGATAGATTTGTCCTATTTGAGGCCGTGTCATTCCACGGTGAGGGCATTTGATGGAACGAGACGAGAAGTTGTAGGGAAAATTGAGATCCCTCTAGAAGTGGGTTCTTATGTCTATGACGTCGAGTTTCAAGTTATGGACATCACCCCTTCATATAATTGCCTCCTGGGGAGGCCATGGATCCATTCGGCTGGGGCAGTTCCATCATCCCTTCATCAGAAAACAAAGTTTATCATGGATGGCTGCTTGGTTACCGTTGAGGGTGAAGAGGATATTGTTGCGTCTATCTCTGCAGACACACCTTACCTCGAAGCGAACAAAGACGCCGTGGAATGCTCCTTTAGATTCTTTGAGTTCGTCAACGCCACATTTGTGGCTGAAGGAAACAGAATTCCCGTGCCTAGGCTGTCGAAGAATACTAAAATGGGAATCAAGCTGACGGTAGGGAGAGGGGCCCGAGCAAGGAAAGGTTTGGGAAGACATCATCAAGGGATTGTCAGGGCTTTAAAGCCAGTACCTCATAAGGCACGATTTGGTCTAGGATTCCGACCGAATGCACATCACTTGAAGAAACAGTGGAAGAAGGAGCAAGAAAGAATAGGAACCCATTGAGTACCCCCATCTGTCAATGACATTTACATCTGCTGGAATAATATATCCTGGGCAAGAAAATGTGCACAGCCCATTGTTACTCATTGAGAAGGCTTTCCAGAACGTTTGCATAAATGTCATTGATGAAGAAGCTGGCACAAGTAAGAACGTTTCAAAGATACGCCCTTGTCCCCCGGGTTACATGTTGAACAATTGGACCGCTGAAGATCTCCTTGTGGTTTACAAGTCTTCCTCAGAGTAATATCTGATATTCACTTTTTGTGTCCCTAAATATAATGGGATTCTTTTGTAAGAGCTGTCGTCTGCTCTTTATCTATTAAATGAATATTAATGAAGAAGCATTTTGTCATAACCTTTTGCATTTGCATCTACTCCATAATTATTCTTTCATTTCATGGCCTGTTCTTGCACTCACCTCATACCATGCCATAATGTTTTGTTTGTTGTTGCCAAAACTTGGATGTCCCTCTATAGTGTTCTCTTTCCCATTCAATTTTCAGGTGTTCAGATGCCAATGACATGAACGAACCCGTTACCAATCTTGAAATCGATTTTGAAAGGACCGTTTGTTTAGGAGAATTCGAGGATGAGGGAAATGCCGAAGACTATGTCTCGTCTCCTGACTTGCTAAGGTTGGTGGAACAAGAGGACAAACAGATTCTACCTCATCAAGAATCTGTTGAAACAGTAAACTTGGGCACTAAGAAAATAAGCAAGAAGTGAAGATTGTGACCTCACTCTCAGAGGACACCAGGCAGCATTTGATTGATTTGCTTCATGAGTACAAAGACGTGTTTGCTTGGTCCTATCAGGATATGCCGGGATTGGACGGGGACATAATGGTTCATAAGCTCCCGCTGAGACCCGAATGTAAACCCATTCAACAAAAATTAAGGCGGATGAGGCCCGAAATGCTACTGAAGATAAAAGAGGAAGTCAAGAGGCAGTTCAACGCAGGCTTCCTACAAGCTTCCAGATATCCAGAATGGGTAGCTAATATTGTCCCAGTGCCAAAGAAGGATGGTAAAGTGCGAATGTGCGTGGATTATCGTGACCTGAACCGCGCAAGTCCTAAGGATAATTTTCCCTTACCACATATCGACACATTGGTGGACAATACGGCGAAGCATTCATTATTTTCTTTCATGGATGGATTTTCGGGGTATAATCAGACCAAAATGGCTCCCGAGGATATGGAGAAAACCACCTTTATAACGATGTGGGGAACGTTCTGTTACAAGGTGATGCCATTCGGGCTCAAGAATGCCGGGGCCACGTATCAGAGGGCCATGGTGACATTATTTCACGATATGATGCATAAAGAGATAGAAGTCTATGTTGACGACATGATTGCTAAATCCCGAGGAGAAGAGGAACATATTGTGAACCTCAAAAAGTTATTTGAAAGACTGAGAAAGTTTCAGCTAAGGCTTAATCCGGTTAAATGTACATTCGGGGTTACCTCGGGAAAGTTGCTAGGCTTCATCGTCAATAAAAGAGGCATCGAGGTAGATCCGGAAAAGATAAAAGCCATTCAAGAATTACCACCTCCGCGTACACAGAAAGAGGTCAGAGGATTCCTGGGAAGGCTAAACTATATTTCCCGATTCATTGCTCAACTCACCAATCAGTGTGACCCCATCTTTCGACTCCTTCGAAAGCACAATTCTGGAGAATGGGACGAGAAATGTCAGGAAGCCTTTGACAAAATAAAACAATACTTGTCTAACCCCCCAGTGCTAGTGCCACCAACCCCAGGGAGGCCTTTGATTTTGTATGTAACTGTGTTCGAGAACTCAATGGGTTGTGTACTCGGGCAGCATGACGAGTCGGGAAAGAAAGAAAAGGCGATATACTCCCTCAGCAAAAAGTTCACAGAATACGAGGTGTAGCGACGTAAAATTTTTAGCTTTGCAGCATTGGTCGCTAATTGTGGCGATTTATGAAATCTGAATTTCGATTTACTAAAACAAGGGAGTCGCCACCGATCTTTTCTCTAGGTGTGATCGGACACCTAATAAAACCTCTTTTAACAAAAACTTGTTTTCGGATAAAAGAAGGCCGAGTTTAGGTCTGCGTTAAAATTTAGAGAAAAATAGGGTTCGGGAGTCAGTTACGCGCGGGGAAGGTATTAGCACCCCCGCGACGCCCAAAAATTGGTATCTTATTAAACATGTGTTGTCTTGATTCTCAAAAATGCAAGTTCAATTTGACGTTTAATCGTGATCCGATAAAAAACAAGAGTTTTTGGATTTTTGATTTTTAGAAGGACGTCTCGTTTTTTAACACGAGTCGACAGATTTCACCCAACATAGCGATGAAATCGATGACTTAATGTTAAATCGGTACGTTGCCTTATTTATTGAAATTAAAAAACGTAAAAAATTTAAGATAGCGGATGTTAAAAGGAATGAAAAATATGTCGAAATAAACAATAGATCTGACAATAATATTAAACATGAAATACGTAGTGAAAAGTATGATGAAAACGTAATATTAAAATACTAATAATGCTATATATTTATATACAAATACGTAAAAATACATACATAAATGTAATATTAAAAAGTATGTATATAAGACAATATATATAAATAATGTAAAAAACATGAATGCTTATGTTCAAGAAATAATGCTGTTTAAAAATAACTATTGATAAAAACTACTTAAAATATATATATAAGATGATATATAATCTAAATGGCATAATATTGAAAATAACATATACACATAATATATATTATATATAAACATAGTTATTAAAGATACATAAAGTATAAAACAAATATGTGATATTTACGTATAAGTAAAAAAGATGGTGATATTAATATAATAGGAACAATAATATATATTAATAATAATGAAGTCATTATACGTATGGAAATAAAATAATAATGGAAATGATGTATTAATAGTGTAATATGAATAATATATTAACAGTAAAAGATCATAATACCTATATGAGATAATGAATGATACAATAACTACATTATATACGTAATATAACATAATATTATATGATATGTGTTGAAAGTATTAAAATATATAATATGGCATCAAGATGTGTGTATAATTAAAAATATATACATGCAATGTACAAGTATATAATCATATTAAAAAATGTATACATAAAATAATATATATATACACGAAATAAATAAGTAGTGAAATAATATGTATATACATATAGGTACTTTAAATAATAACATTATTAAAATGAGCAATAATAATGACAATAATAAGATTAATTATAAGTACAATAGTAATAGTGATAATAATATGTAAAATATAATAGTAGCAACAAATAATATAAATAACAAAAAAACAGAATGATAAAATAAATTAACAAAATAAGGAAACGAGGGTTTAATCGGAAGCGAAATAAAAAATTGAGCTAAATTTTAAAATAAAAACAAAATACAGGGACCTATTAGAACACGCTGGAAATCATGGAGGATCAAAACGGAAATTTTCCTGACTATTTAAAACATACCGCAGCTTCCAGGACCGATTTGAATGTCGAAATAAATTCGTGGGACAAATCTCGAAAAAACCTAAGAACCTGATTACAAAATGTGGAAAAAGCGGAAGGACCAAGGCTGTAAATAGCCCTAAAGAAGAAAACACGCGGACCCTTCCTGGAGCGGGTCGGGTCGCACGCGGATAGGGAGCTCCAAGAGGGAACGACGTCGTTTAGGTACTTTGTGCTTAAACATAAAACTACGTCGTTTTATTAGTCTATAAGACCAATTTTTTACAAGAAAAAAAACATTTTTCAGATCTTAAAAAAAAAAAACACTTGAATGCTCTCTCTCCCTCTTTCAGCTTGCGATTTCCGGCAGAGCTTCCGGTCGCTGTCCGTCACGGGCTCCGTCACCGGCCACCGCGGAAGTTCAAAAGGTATATTTTTATTATATTTTTTTTTAAAACGTTATATATATATGTATATATGTTAGAAAATTTGAAAGAAACAAAAAGAAAAAAATATCACCTTTGGGCTTTCGTTTTTTCGATTTTTTGGTGTTTCGTTCTCTGATTTTCGATTACTTCTCTGCTTTAGCACCACCAAGATCACTGTTCGTGTTTGGAAATATGTTGCATATATTCAAAAACTACCGAATGCTGCTTTTATTTTCTTAAAAAATTCTATCCCCCCTTTACATTTGTTTCAATCGGCTTTTTATAGCCTATTTTTTCTACCATTTGGTTTGCGTTCTGTCCCTTCAATTTTAATGCTTGCAGGTGCAGCACTGACATGGACGGTGAAGCAAGTGGGCAAAGGGCGGTGGTGGCAGAGGCTAAGTCAGCTGATGGCAGAGGCGGCTAGGGCTTCAAAGTCCCCTTTTTTGTTTCATTTTGTGTTCGGGCTTAGGGTTTGTAGTTGGTTTTGGGTTAGTAGGTTTGGGCTAGGTTGATTTTAGGGGAATTGGGCTTCGGGTATTGGGTTGTAATTGGGGTGGGTTTGGTATTGTTTTTAATAGGGGTTTAGGATGTGGGCCAAAATTGGCCTATAACACGAGGCAAGGTATTCGTCGATCAAAAGATCCTGTTGTGCTTTGGTTTGGGCAGCTAGGAGGCTCAGGCAATACATGTTGTATCATACGACATGGTTAATCTCAAAGCTAGACCCGATAAAATATATGATGGAATCACCCGCACTCTCGGGGAGAATGGCCCGATGGCAGATCCTGTTATCAGAATATGATATCAGCTATGTGAACCAAAAATCGGTGAAAGGGAGTGCAATAGCTGATTTCTTGGCGGCTCGAACAACAGAGGAATATGAGCCCCTAAGATTTGATTTCCCGGATGAGGACTTAATGTGCATCACAGAGAAAGAATGTGAGTCATCAAAAGGGACGCCCTGGAAGATGAGCTTTGATGGCGCGTCAAATGCCCTGGGGCACGGGATTGGGGCAGTCTTAGTATCACCGGAAGGAGATCATTACCCTTTCACTGCTAGACTCAATTTTTTCTGCACCAACAACATAGCAGAATACGAGGCTTGTATCATGGGACTTCGGGCAGCTATTGAACGAAATATCGATGTCTTAGAGGTATACGGGGATTCAGCTCTAGTGATCTACCAAATCCGCGGAGAATGGGAAGTGAGAGATCCAAAGTTGATCAAGTACAGCTATCTGGTGGCTGAATTAATCAAAGATTTCAAAGAAATAACTTTTAATTACTTCCCGCGAGAAGATAACCAATTGGCTGACGCCTTGGCCACCTTAGCCTCAATGTTCAAAGCAAATAAAGGAACAAAAATAATGCCCCTCAAGATGAGCATATACGAGGTCCCTGCACATTGTTATAGCATCGAGAAGGAGGCTGATGGACGACCATGGTACCATGATATCTTAGAGTACATCAAGAATCAAACGTATCCTGAACAGGCCAACGAGAATGACAAAAGAACAATCAGAAGAATGTCAGTGGGATTTGTTCTTGATGGAGACACCTTATACAAGAGAGGCAAAGATCAGGTGCTTATGAGATGCGTTGACACTGCTGAAGCCAAGAAAATACTTGAAGAAGTTCACGAAGGAATATGTGGGACCCACCCCAACGGTTTCACTATGGCTAGGAAAATCATGAGACTCGGGTACTACTGGTCAACGATGGAAAGCGATTGCATTAGCTACGCAAGAAAGTGCCACAAATGTCAAATTTATGGCGACAAAATTCATGTAGCTCCTTCTCCCCTTCATGTTATGACGTCTCCGTGGCCCTTTTCAATGTGGGGCATGGACGTTATAGGGCCGATTTCTCCCAAAGCTTCTAATGGGCACCGATTCATTTTCGTGGTCATCGACTATTTCACAAAATGGGTAGAAGCTGCCTCATTTACTAATGTGACAAGGGCCGCTGTCTGTAGGTTCTTGAAAAAGGAAATCATTTGTCGATATGGTTTGCCTGAAAGAATCATCTCAGATAACGCTTTGAATTTGAACAATAAAATGATGACAGAGGTGTGCAAGCAATTTCAAATAAAGCATCATAATTCCTCGCCTTATCGCCCGAAGATGAACGGAGCTGTTGAAGCAGCTAACAAGAACATAAAGAAGATCATCGGCAAAATGACAGAGACCTACAAGGACTGGCACGAAAAGCTGCCGTTCGCTCTGTTCGCGTACCGCACATCTGTGAGGACGTCCACAGGGGCAACTCCTTTCTCTCTAGTCTATGGGATGGAAGCCGTACTGCCCATTGAAGTCGAGATTCCCTCCTTACGAGTCTTAATGGAGTCGAAACTCGAGGAGGCAGAATGGGTCCAAGCTCGATATGATCAGTTGAATCTCATCGAAGAAAAACGCCTAAAGGCAATCTGTCATGGACAGATGTACCAAAAGAGAATGATTGCGGCCCATAACAAGAAGGTACGGCCAAGAGAATTCCACGAAGGAGAACTCATTTTGAGAAAGATCCTCCCAATACAAAAAGATTTGCGAGGGAAATGGGCACCTAATTGGGAAGGACCGTATGTCGTAAAGAAGGCATTCTCTGGCGGGGCCTTGATCCTTACAGAAATGGATGGGAAGGAGTTACCAAATCCAGTAAACTCTGATGTTGTGAAGAAATATTACACTTAAAAAAAAAATAGGGAGATCAAGGTGAAAACCCAAAAAGGGCACCTTGGTCAAACACAGAACATTAGGATGAAAACCTGAAAGGGCGTCCTACTAAAGCAAATTGGGCCCAAGGGGCAGAAGCAATTTTGAACAGTGGGCCAAATGACCAGGCTATAGTATAAAGCATTTCTGAATACTCGAGATCTTCTACACAAGAAGTCTTGCTCAGAAAGATTCTTGATTGGAAAACGTGGCAGAGTGCATGCATTGAATATCTAGAACATTTGTATCCACCAATATGGTTCCTTTTCTTTTATAACACTTTTATCTTTGGCGAACTTTCTTTGTTTGTTACCTTTGAAATTAATGTGAAGTCTTTTCCTCATACCTACCTGACCATTTGCATGCATCTTATTATGTTTATTTAATTGATAAATAGTAATATGACATGTTCTGTACAAAAGAAATGTTGAGTATTACTCGGATAGAAAACTAGACAGACGCAAGGATTTCAAAGCAGGAACAAAAGTTCAACATATGCCAAACAAGTGATATCTGAGAAACGCAGTTTACTTGTAAAGCTCGAAAGATGGATATAAAAGCCTGAAGAGAAACTTAAGAATCCTAGCGTTTAAAGCAGATCATCATGATAAGCAAAATAGGAGCTCGAAAGCAAGAACAAAAGCTCAGATGGGGCAAGATCACTGCGAGAGTCGTGATGAAAAGAGATCACGACAAACGAATGCAAGGCACATAACATGTTCATATAGACATGAATGCATTTAAGACAAACATGTGCATATCATGATTGCATCATGCATGACACATACAGATATTCTAGCAGAACAAAGGGTTTTCGATGATAATTGTACAGAATCAAGGGAAGGATACTTGAGTTCCACCAGATGATATGTTTTGTACTCCGAGGTACCTTTAATTTATGTTTCAAAAAATCGACTCATATTGCGAGAGGTGAGTTGAGCCTCAGGACACGCTGAGGTATTTTCAATTTCTGTCTTTAATTTATGTTTCAAAAATCAGCTCATATTGCGAGAAGTGAGTTGAGCCTCAAGACACGTTGAGGTACTTTTAATTTCTGTTATTGACTCATATTGCGAGAGATGAGTCAAATCTCAAGTCACAGCAAGATGTTTTCCACATCTGTCTTTAATTTATGTTTCAAAAATCAGCTCATATTGCGAGAAGTGAGTTGAGCCTCAAGACACGTTGAGGTACTTTTAATTTCTGTTATTGACTCATATTGCGAGAGATGAGTCAAATCTCAAGTCACGGCAAGATGTTTTCAACATCAGTCTTTAATTTATGTTTCAAAGATCAGCTCATATTGCGAGAAGTGAGTTGAGCCTCAAGACACGTTGAGGTACTTTTAATTTCTGTTATTGACTCATATTGCGAGAGATGAGTCAAATCTCAAGTCACGGCAATATGTTTTCAACATCTGTCTTTAATTTATGTTTCAAAATCAGCTCATATTGCGAGAGGTGAGCTGAGCCTCAAGACACGTTGAGGTATCTTTAATTTCAAAATCAACTCATATTGCGAGAGGTGAGTTGAGCCTCAGGACACGCTGAGGTATTTTCAATTTCTGTTTTCAGTTTCAGTTTTTAATCAACTCATATTGCGAGAGGTGGGTTGAGCTTTTTTTTAATTTCAGTTTTTAAATTTCTGTTCATTCAACTCATATTGCGAGAGGATGAAGATTGGAGCTGATTGAAGACATCAGATTTTGCCTCCTTGAAGCTGCAATGGAGCCAGTTGAAGATACTTGTGCCTTTTTGAAGTTACAAGGGATCCAATCAAAGATGTAGGCTTTGCATCCCCAGTGAAATTGCAGAGGCGCAGATTGAAGTTACAAGTTTCATCTTCTTGAAGTTGTAGCAGAGCGGACTGAAGATACCAGATTTCATTCCTGAAATTGCAAAAGATCAGATCACGACGAATTTTACACCCCTGAAGAGGAGGTAGATCGAGGCTGCAAGGCAGATTTCTGAAGTTGCAGCGGATCGAACTTAAGCTCCAAGATGCGATGGACTGTAAGGAGGCTACCTGAACTGGAGTACCAGAGAAGTCAAGATTTGACAGGGCGGGGCAAAATTGGCCTTTCATTATGTCTTTGCTCTATTTTCATTGCACGATAATGAGCAAAGAGGGGCAGCTGTTGTAGCCCAATTTTGCATTCATTATAAACCCAAACAAAAACAAAACAGGAACCAAAATTATAAAGTCCAGTCCATTTACAAAAATACCAAACCCAATTACAAATTTTAACCCAATGCCCAGGCCCTAATTGGCCTAACCCAAATACACCCAAACCCTAACTCAGAAACCCTAGCCCAAATACCCATTTAGCCTTTGCCGCCAATGCCACTGACCCACTTGCTCTGCCCATCTGACAGCAGCTGCAGCACCGCCCCAAGGTCGTCTCAGCACCGCCCAAGGAGCCCTGCAAGCATTAAACGAGACAAGGACAGAAAGCAATAGAAAAATAATAAAAAATGACTTGTAAACGAAGTAAACAGAAGGCTATAAAAGCCTGATTCAAAACGATTGTAAGGGTCGAATTTTGAACCCCAAAAAAAACAGCAAATACAAACGCAAGAATATTCAAAGGCAGAATACGAAGGCAGCAAACCCAATATCAAAACATTCGAACCCTCGAAACCAGAATAAAGACCCCAATATCGGAGGTAATCTGGGATTTCCATTTTCTGTTTCTCGCACTTTTTATATCCCAGCACATTCAAATACATATACACGTACTCTTTAAATAAACTAAGGGTATAAAAATAAAAAGGGGAAAAAGTTAGAAATTTTACCTTTTTCCGGCCACCGTTCCGGTGGCCGGAATGACGGCAGACGGCGGCGCGAACGGTGGCCGACGATCGGCCGGTGATCGGCCGGTGACCGGCCGGTGACCAACCGGTGACCGGTCCGGTGACCGGACCTTCCCCGGATCCCCCCTCTCTCCTTCCTTTCCCCTCTCCTCTCTCCCTCTTCTTTCTTTTTTTTTCTCCCCGGGGAACAAATGAACCAAAAAAACCAAAAAAGGGTCCTTTTATACTAACCGACCTGGGTCGGGTTGACCCGACCCGAACCGCCTAGAATCCGCGCGTTCTGACGTCAGAAGGGCTTATTGCGCGATCGGTCCTTCCGCCTTTTTTAAATTTACAATCAAGTTCCATTTCTTTGCAATTTGGCCCGGAAATTTATCCCGAGTTTCAATTTAATCCTCTCTGTTACGACACCGTTTTACAGAGACGGGCAAATTGTTGTTTTGATCCCCTGTGGTTTTGCCCGTGTTCGAATAGGTCCCTCTCGACCCTTTTTATTTCAAAATCTGGCCCAAAGGTTTAAATCCGTTTTTAATTTGGTCCTTTCTGCCCAATTTCATTATTTCTTATTTTATTTGTCATTATTTATTATATTATTATGTATTTTAATATTTATTATTATCATTACATAATTATTGTTTAGTTTTTTTTAGGGTTAAACGTAAAGTATAGTATAATATTTTATAATATTATTAGCATTTAGTTTAAAACAAAAAATTACACTTATTTTGTTATTATATTATTATTATCATTGTATATATAGGTTATTATATTTTTATATGTTATTTATTAGTAGCATATTTTAACCTAATTACTAATAATATCTTTACATATTATATATATCTTTAGACATTAATACGTTATATGTAAGTATTAGTTTAGTAATAGTTGTTTAGATATCTTAATATATTATGTATTTATGTTTTAACGCTATATTCACGTATTATATATAGATCCTAATAACGTGTCGCATTTGTGATTTTTACTATCAATATTCATGGTTATTGTTTGTATTATCATCATTTACTTACGCGTATTCATGCATATATATACGTATTATCCTTAGCATGTATTCTTTTTGAAATTTATATTTTTATACTCCGTGTATATACTTTTAACGTTGTATTATATTGTGTCCAAAAATGCATTTCATATGTACTTATACATCACGCGTCTATTTGTAACACCACGTTATTCATATATTATCGTCACCTCACGTTTGTATATTTTCATTATTTTTAATATATGCTACGTGCATGTGTCCAAATACTACGTCGTATAAGTTTTATACATGTTTACTGTTTCTTTTATTTACATCATTACTGTTATTATTGTGCATGTATTGTCATATGTTTCATATATTATTTACTCCGTATATTTTTCACCTTTATCATCATTTGTTTTTAACGTACCATATTGTTTCATATTATTATTATTATTTCTATGTCAACTCTATTAATCAATCTTTTCATGTTTTGAAAACAAAGGCAATATACCGATTCTAATATTAAGCCGGTGATTTCATCGCTATGTTGGGTGAATCACGGATGGCTCGTGTTAGAAACGGGATATCCTTTTCAGGAATAACAACTTCAACATGCTCGTGTTTTTGATCAGATCATAACTAAGTTTTAAATTGAAATCGTGCTTTTGAAAATCTAGACAACTCGCTTTTGAAAAGATACCAATTTTTGGGCGTCGCGGGGGTGCTAATACCTTCCCCGCGCGTAACTGACTCCCGGACCCTACTTTTCTCTAAACTTCAACGTAGACCTAAATTGAGTCATTCTTTCACGTAAAGAATAAATTTTCTGCTAGAAAACGGTTTTATTAGGTGTCCGATCACACCTCGGAAAAAGGATCGGTGGCGACTCCTTGGCTTTAATCAGAATTCGTTTTCAAGGTTTTAAATCGCCACAATTAGCGACCTAAGCTAAAATTTTTCGTCGCTACAACGAGGTTTCGTAAAGCAATCAAATCCAAAACAATCACTTGAAGAGGTTGGGTTTGGGTTTTTTAAGGAATTAGCTGAAAAATGTTTCTTTCAAGAAGTAAAAGGAAGAAACTTTCTGCAAGAAATGACATGTAAAATGCATGATTTAATGCATGATCTAGCTGAATCAGTAGGAGGGACAGAGAGCAGTATTGTAGATTCAAATTTAAGTGTAGGTGAGATTGGTGAAAAATGTCGCCATATATCAATTAATAATGACTCATTAATTCCTTTATTTAAAGGAAAGAAGTTGCGAACTTTGGTACAATTTTCAAACAACAGCCATCACAATAAGAGGGACCAAATTTTGGATTTTATAATTTCAAATTATAGATGCTTGCGTGTCTTAAAATTGGATGATTTCGATTTTAGTAGAATTTCACTCTCCATTCATAAGTTGAAACATTTGAGGTACCTTGATCTCTCTGACAATGAAGATCTTAAGATTCTCCCACAGGGTATTTGCAAGATACAAAATTTGCAAGTGCTGAAACTTGACTGGTGTGATGGGCTTGAAAAATTGCCAAATAAGATTGAAAAATTAGTGAATCTTACCCATCTTGCGTGTCGTGGTTGTAATGGCTTAACTCATATGCCACGTGGAATAGGAAAGCTGAGTTCCCTTGAAACGTTAAGCATGTTTGTAGTGGATAAAGATGGTTCCCATGGCAGTGCAGATCTAAGTGAATTGAGTGGGCTTAACAACTTAAGGGGATAGCTAAGAATAAGAAATTTGGGATTCGTAAAAAATGCAAAAGAGAAGTTTAAGGCTGCTAATTTGAAAGAGAAGCAACATTTGAGATATTTGATTTTAGAATGGGGCCTTTATAGCAATGATGATGACAAGTCACTAGAAGACCTCCAACCCCATCCTAATCTGAAGGAGCTCCGTATTGTAGGATGGAGTTGTGATGCCAAGTTTCCTAGTTGGCTTCCTTTGCTCACAAATCTCGTCGCGATTAGAATATGGTTGGGTAATTTCAAGCATCTCCCTTCCTTTGCTCAATTACCTTTTCTTAAACATCTGTATATTTATGATTGTACTGAGCTGGAGTACATGGATGATAATAGCCGAAAAGGAAGTCAAGGAAACACAGAACCATTCTTCCCGTCACTTAAGGTTCTCTTTCTCTTGCACTGCCCCAATATGAAGAGTTGGTGGAGGACAATAGAAGCAATTGGTGATGATTCCAACGAGGACGGCACAACAGTTACAGGAACATCAACCATGGCATTTCCTTGTCTTTCCTATTTAGAAATTGAAAATTGCCCTTTGACTTCAATGCCGTTGTATCCTTCACTCGATCGTAAGCTAAAGTTGGTGAATACCAGTTCAAGGCCGTTAAAGCAGACGATAAAGATGAACATGAATGCTAAGACCCCTTCAAGTTCAACCTCTTCTCTTCCTCTCTCCAAATTGAAATCGTTCCATGTAGACAACATTGAGGGATTGGATACTCACACGCTAGATAGGTGCCTGTAACATCTAATATATCTGCAAGATCTCTCTCATTAATTTTCCCAATTTAACATCGCTTCCGGATGAGATGCGTTGCCTAACCAATTTGCAACGGTTAAATATATATAGAGTTCCTCAGTTGGAGGAAAGGTGTGAGAAGGACATTGGTGCCGATTGGTATAAGATTGCTCACATCCCTTCTGGTAGGTGTTTTCATTAATTTCCTTATTGAAATACTACTACTAGTACAAATTCTTTAATTATCATTTTTCATAATATTTTTGCTAATTTGTGCAGTAACCCATTGGCCTGGATATTTATTCTGAAAGGCATTTGACAACTTTAAGAAATTAGATGCAGAAAAAGAGGAGGTAATTACTTAATTGCTTTACATTTTGAAATCATAATAATCTCACAATTTCAAATGACCTAATATAACCCCGTAACTAAGCTTCTTCTTTTTCAGCATGAGTTCAGTAGAAGAGCCAAAAAACAGGACATGCATTCTTCATCAGCTGATCTGTCCATGGCATTGTACTCCCATGAAGTCCTCCTCTGTATGCACATTTCTTCTTTCCTTTTCTTCTTTTTCCTTTGTTGAAGATTGAGACAAATTTTGTATATTTATCCTGAATTTCTTTGTTGAAGAGTCCCTCTGATTATCTAATCCTAATTTTTGTTAGATTTTGGCTCTCTTCTTCGGCAGAGCATAGCATATATTACAAGAAGCAGAGTTTACTTGATTGTACAAAGGTGAAATCACCCCTTTTTGAGTGTTGATTTTCAATTGCATAGTTAAAATGAATTTGGAGAGAGTTTACTTAATTGTACAAAGGTGAGGTCATACCAAATGTTTTGAGGAGTTGCACATAAATCATTTCTTTGTACTGTAAAGTAAATTATGGATTTATCTCTTGGCATGGTTTCACAAATATAAGACAAGTTTTGAACTGCGTGAATATCTTAATTTTGTTTTTTAATTTTACTTATGTATGTGTCAACTTAGGGAAAAAACACATTTTTCTCTTTCGATATTGTAAATACACAACTCATCAAGCAATTTTATGTATATTATGTAGACCATCATTTAATGAAAGGGCTTCACGCAAGAACCATTAAGCAATTTCAAGATTGAGTTCTACTAACTTGAAGACATTGCAAGGTTGAAACTATAAATGCAAATAAAGAATATGTTTAGTATATAAATAATGAATCATTTTATCAACATCAACTTCATTACCAAATATTCTGAACCAACTTCCTTTTTTTCTGTTTGGACCTTCAATAACAAATTTGGCTGAAATTCCAAACAGATAAAGGGTGCCTTACTTCTTAGGAAGAGAAGAGATTGAGCTTGATGGTGTTGTACTAGCGATGTTGATCTTATTTTTTCTTCTAACATTGGTTTCATTTTTCCCTTCGACATCAAGATAATGAGTGTTTTTATGTGGTTCAAAATTTAATAAGGCACTCAAATTGTCTTTTCTGTTGTGTCTGGTAAGTCCTTTGATTTAACTCTCAAAATTTTCCCAACAGAATCGTCAATATATCATAATAGATTTTTGGAAGGGATTAGACGTATCCGTAGAGAAACAAAATATGAAGTTATCATAAATCTTTTTTAGTTAGGTATAATTGATCACCTTTAAAATGATCTCTTATAAAAATTATTTTGAAATTCTTTTAAAAGATAATTTTAGACTTGTGTATGTATTATAAACTAGAGAAAAGTTGTTTAAATTGGGTAGTTCACTATGTACTACAAAGATATAATAAGTACATATGACGTTTAAAATTGATACTTTATTAAATTCTTTTAAATTGAGTTCTAATGTAAATTTGCCACTATATTATAAGTGGATATTGAAATTTGTTACTAAATTTTATTTTGATTGATGTTAGCCATTATACATTAAGAATATGGATAAATTTACCACTCAACTTTTACGTGCTTGAAATTAGACATTAAACTTTGAATTTTAATTAGTTTTACCACCAACATTGATTTTTTTAAAATTAAATTTTGCCATTAGATATTGATTTTATTGATTTAAAAACAAAATTTAATGGAAAATTTTTACTTTAAATAGTACCATTAAGTTACTTTATAAAAATTATTAAAAAATATAAATTAACTTATAATTTTTATTTAATGGAAATAAACCTTGATTTTTTTTAAATATAAAAAAGTATACTTTATTTATGTTAATTAATTATTTTAAATTATTTAGCATTGAGTTACCTTGATTTTTTGGTGGAGTGAAAAAATATTTATGTTTAAAATTTTTTTTAATATTTAAATTTTCAATTGATATCAAACCCCACACACCAATTGAAAATAATAGGCAAAAGCTATAATTTGGTGAGAATGGTTTGAATATTAATATTAGTGGCATCCAAAATTGAAAAGTCTGCACAACCTTTCCTTTCTTTATTCATTGCATCCTGTACTATATTTATGAAGGAAGACCCTCACTTAATTAAGTCTTGTGTATCTGTTGACTAAAAAATTGCATCATATATGTGAACAGGAAACTGTCATTCTAAACTATCTTCTACATTTTCTATTCAGAATTTAGGCCTAGGACTTAGGAGTACCTTCGATGCTCATATTTCTTCTTTTTTTCTTCATATATATCTTGAAAAGTCAAGAAACATGTATTGAAAACTGCCCAAAATTTATGAAGGAAGACCCTCACTTAATTAAGTCTTCTGTATTTGTGAATGGGAAACTGTCATTCTAAACTATCTTCTAAATATTGTATTCAGACTTTAAGGCTTAGGAGTACCTTCGATGATCATATTTCTTCTTTTTTTCTTCATATGTTGAAAACTCTGCCCAACTATTTCTTCTTTATTCATTGCATCCTCAAGAAACATATATTGAAAGCTGCCCAAAATTTATGAACAAAAACCCTCCCTTAATGAAGTCTTCTTTTATTTTTATTAATTTATGTTTTTATATCATCAAAATTAATATTGAGTGGTAAAATTTAATTAAAAAAAGTAAAATTTGGTTGCAAAATTAACTCACATAAGAGTTGAATGACAATTTTATTAATATTTTTAAAATATAATGGTGAATATCAATGAAAATAAACTATAGTGACAAATTTCAATATCCACCTATAGTATAATGGTAAATTTGCACTTCAACTCAGGAATTTTTAATATTTGAAATTTTAATAACTAAGACTAAATTGAAAGAATGTGTAAAGTTATTGGCTAATTTGTTGATTTTTTTAGAATTAGAATCAAGCTGATAGAATTCATAAACATTAGAAGACTAAATTTGTTATTATGTGATAAAAAAAAGGTCTCGTCAATATTCCATTACTAATTTACAAAGGAGTGACCAAAATATTGAATGTTAATAATGTTAGCGATTAAAATAAGATTTTATAGACTTAAATGACCAAAATAAAAACATATAATTGAATGACTACTCGTATAGTTTACCCTAATAAAATATCTCACCGCAACAACTTATAAACACCGTAATATTAAAATAAAATTTGCCTAATAATACATAGTCATAAACAAACACCAATAAATATCGAGTGTAATAATAATGCACAATACAATTCCAAAATGGTTGATGTAATCAACAAAATGCTATCATTATCGAATAATAAATATTAACACACTTATTAATATAAAAATAATAATAAAAGTATTCTAACATAGTAATGGACTTTAACAATAGCCGTAATATAAAAACTTTGACGAAATTTTACAAAATTGAATGTAATTCAATTATCATCATCCCGCGTTGGCTGATTCGAGAAATTTGTGTCAAACATTAAATACAGTCGCACTATTTCCCCAAATTGGACTTAATTGCACAAATTCATTATTCTTAAAATCACCAAAAAAGTTTAGGTAGTACCAAATAGATTAGCGTCATAAATCTTCAACTTTTACTTCTTCGCCTTCCTCTATTTTTACTGCCTTATATTTCCTTCTCTGTCATTAACTTTGATTTGAAAAAATTAATGAAAAATAAAAAGAAAAGAGGAAGAGAAAAAGGCAAGGCAAATGAGAGGAGAGGGAAAGTTTTCCGTAGGGGGAGAGAGAGAGGGAGAGCTTTTCAGAAAGAAAAAAATCTATTTAATGCCAATTAATCTCTCTATTTTTCATAAAAGGTATTTGGGAAAATAAAATGTTTTCCTTTAATTTTTTTAATTTTGAATTAAAATTACAAATTAAAGTTAGTTGGATTGAATTAATTTTGGCAAGAACTAATATTAGAAACACAACAAATTTATTGTTCTTATATTTAATTATGTTATTTGTTTTATAGAATGGAAAAAAATGGCAAGAATTAATTATTGACTAATCTATGTCATTAAATATTGCAAGTGATTAACGATAATTAATTTTTTCTTTCACATTTGGCATGTTTTATTCTGATAAATTTGTTCTTATTATATTTCAATAATATATTAAATTCAATCATATCAAAACGTTAATTAATTTCTAATGTGTAAACATATAAAACATGTTTATAGGGAATAATTTTTTTTTTTCTATTTTCTTATGGAAAATATTTTTTTATGAAAAATAAAAGAAGTGCCTGGGAAATAAAATGTTTCAGCATGCAAATATAATTTTTCATAAAAATATATATATTTTTTATTTAATGCTAATTAATCTCTCTATCTTCCATAAAACGTGCATGGGAAATAAAATTTTATTTCATCTTTTTGGAAAATTCTCCCTCCTTAATTTTTTATTTTCCTTTCGGACCTTTTCCTCTTTCATTTAAAAACCATTTTATATGTTTTTATTTTTATTTATTATCCTATTTTAGAGAAAAATTATTTGTTTAAAAACTAAACAAACATAGTTAAACAGGTGGCACATACTTCATTAAGGTAAAGTAAAATAAATTTTTTAATGAAACATGTGATAGAATTTAAATCCTATTTGTGAAATTAAAAGTTTTTAATTAAAAGTTTTCATTGATAATACATCAAATGCTAACCTTATCTTAAGTATTTTTTTTGGGTTAATGCATTATCTTGTCTTGAACTTGTCAATTATTTCCATATTAAAGTTTAAATTTGTTTTATTTTAAAGTTAGTCCCTCAACTTAACAATTACTCCCACATTGGGGTTTTTTTTTTAATTTAAGTTAGTCTCTGATATTTCTTTTGGAAAAGGTTCACGCTCTAATATAAAAACAATTATTAAGTTTAGGAACTAACTTGGACAAATGAAAAGTCTAAGCTATGTGAACAATTGTTTAGTTCTGGCCTTAATATGGGAACAATTGCTAAGTTCAAAAATTAACTTGGGCAAAAAAAAAATCTAAGCCCCAAAGTGGGAAAAATTGTCTAGTCTAAACTTCAAGAATAATTGTCAAGTAAATATGCTAATTTAACAAAAAAAAAAGTTTAAACCCTAGTATGACAACAATTCCGTATTCAAATATGTTTTTTTCTCTTGTTTACCTAATCCATTTGACAATGTGGGCGGGGTCGCTTTTAATTTTGATGTTTACAAAGTTAAAAAAAATTACATTCTTTTTCTATTGAAAAGTGTTGTTGAAATTAAGAGAGTGTTGGGTTCTTGCAAAGTGAGATAGAAGGACACTGGAACTGGTAGTTTTAGATAGTCTTTTATGGTTAAGTCAGTATATAATAACAAAGAAAGAAACAAGATGAAACAGAAATTCGAGAGACCTTTTTATGAGAGAAAATTACAGTTTAGGTCCTTGGATTCATAATATCTAAACAGATATAATTGTTAGCAAAAGAGATGAAGTCATAATATCTAAACACCTTAGATTCCATGGGGTTTGGCTCCTTCGTATCTTTTCTTTCGTAGATTTTTTATTGGTTTTATACTGTATGTGCAGCTTTTAAAGCTCATTTCTCCGACATATTTCAATTATTTGTAGGGATCCGCATTGACAAATTTTGCCCATGTTGTTGTATTTGTACAGTACCCCAACTTCCCACCAATCATCATCATCCAACTTTGGCTCCTTTGAGATATTTGTGTCAAACATTAAATACGATGGGACCATTTCCCACCAATCAACATTATTTTCATTTAATTAAACTACCTGGTGGGTGAATGGTAACATCTATAAATATACTGATAGTCTCTGCATTTATGGATCCATCCGTGTTTCATCTTGTTCGAATCATTTTCATTTTCTCCTCTTGCAGCAATCAAACACTTTTTGCCTTGATTTTAGTTTGAACCAACAATGGCCGAAGCAATTGCTTTCGACATCGCTGCAGAGCTCATTATTAAGTTGAGCTCTCGTGTTCTCTCTCAAATTGGACTCTGGTGGAATCTCAAAGACGACCTCGACGACCTCAAAAGCACCGTCTCTTCAATCACAGCTGTGCTTCTTGACGCTGAAGAGGGATCTGTGACCAGCCATCTCGTCAAAGATTGGCTTGAAAAGCTGAAAGATGTACTTTATGATGCTGACGACTTGCTCGATGATTTCTCTACCGAAGCTCTAATGGGTGGGAACAAGCTGACGAAAGAGGTACGCCTTTTCTTTTCAAGCTCAAATCAGTTTGCTTACGGTCTCAAAATGGGTCAGAAAATTAAGGCCATTAAGGCGAGATTAGCTTCAATTGAAAGTGAGGCCAACACTTTTGGCTTCATGGTGCGTGACCGCCCAGTGGAAACCTCTTTCATGATTAAAAAGAGACAGCAAACACACTCTTTTGTGAGTAAAGACAAAATAATAGGGAGGGATGATGACAAAGCGGCTCTTCTAAAACTCATGTTAGAGTTTGAAAGTGAAGAGAATGTTTACATCATTCCAATTGTGGGGTTTGGAGGGTTAGGGAAGACTGCGTTGGCGCAGTTTGTTTATAATGATAAAATCGTCTATGATTATTTTGAATTGAGGATGTGGGTGTGTGTTTCAGATGTTTTTGATGTCAAAATGATTTTAGAAAACATTATTAAATCTATAACTGGCCAAGCACCAGATCAAAATCTCGAAATGGACCAATTGCAAAAACAACTTCGAGATAAAATTGGTGGGAAAAAATATTTGCTTGTTTTGGATGACATTTGGAATGAAGAGAGGGAAGAATGGGTTAGTTTAAAAGAGTTACTGGTGGGTGGGGCTAAAGGAAGTAGGATAATAGTAACTACTCGCTCTTTTAAGGTAGCCAAGATCACTAGTAAATGCCAGCCTCATGTTTTAAAAGGCTTGTCTGATGATGATGCTTGGTCTTTATTCAAAGAAATAGCATTTGAGCAAAGATATGCAGACTCAACAAATTCAGACCTTGTGGAAATAGGAAAACAGATTTTGGAAAGGTGTAGTGGGGTTCCCTTAGTCATAAGGACGATAGCAAGTACATTATCTTACAAAGAAACTGAAAAGGAGTGGCGTTCTTTTAGAGATAATGAACTTGTTAGAATATCTCAAAATGAAGGTAAAATTCTATCTACACTTAAGTTGAGCTATGATCATCTCCCATCCCATTTGAAGCATTGCTTTGCTTATTGCCGACTTTACCCAAAAGATCTTGTGATTGATGTGCAAACACTTGTTCAGTTTTGGATTGCACAAGGTTTCGTAAAGCAATTGAATCAAAGTCAATCTTTTGAGGAGATCGGGTTTGGATATTTTAAAGATTTAGTTGAAAGAAGTTTCTTGCAAGAGGTGGAAGGACTATATCGGATTAAAGGACTATACTGGGTGAAAGAACAAGCATGTAAAATGCATGACTTAATGCATGATCTAGCTGAAACAGTAGCAGGGATGGAGAGTAGCATTGTAGATTCAAATGAAATTGCAAGTAATGTTGGTAAAAAATGTCGTCACATATCAATTAGACCTTCGTTAATTCCTTCGTTTAAAGGAAAGAAGTTGCGAACCTTATTACACTTTCCAAGCATGAAAGCTCAAAATTTGAGTGATGAAACTTGGGATTTCATAATTGCAAATTGTAGATGCTTGCGTGCATTGGAATTGAATGCTTTAAATCTTAAGACGATTCCGCGCTCCATTTACAAGTTGAAACATTTGAGGTACCTTGATCTTACTAACAATCATGGTCTTAATATTCTTCCAAAGAGTATTTGCAAGATACAGAATTTGCTAGTGCTGAAACTTGATGGGTGTTTTCAGCTTGAAGAATTGCCAAAGAAGATTGAAAATTTGGTGAATCTTACCCATCTTGCATATCGCGGTTGTTTTGGCTTAACTCATATGCCACGAGGAATAGGGAAGCTGACTTCCCTTGAGACGTTAAGCAGGTTTGTAGTGGATAAAGATGGCTCACATGACGGTGCAGATCTAAGTGAATTGAGTGGGCTTAACAACTTGAGGGAAAAGCTAAAAATAATAAATTTAGGATTTGTGAAAAATGCCAAAGAGAAGTTTAGGGCTGCTAATTTGAAAGAGAAGCAACATTTGGTATCATTGGTTTTAAAATGGAACGGTGGTGATGATGATGATGACAAGTCACTTGAAGACCTCCAGCCCCATCCTAATCTCAAGGAGCTTTGTATTCAAGGATGGAGGGGTGATGCCAAGTTTCCAAGTTGGCTTTCTTTGCTCACAAAACTCGTTGATATTACCATAAGGGGTCCGAGTAATTTCAAACATCTCCCATCCTTAGCTCAATTGCCTTTTCTTCAACAGCTGAAGATATCTAATTTAACTGAGCTCGAATGCATGGATGATAATGGCCCCAGTGGAAGACAAGGAAACACAGAACCATTCTACCCGTCGCCTAAGGTTCTCTGTCTCGAGTACTGCCAAAATATGAAGAGTTGGTGGAGGACAACAGAAGCAATTGGTGATGATTCCAACGAGGACGACACGACAGTTATGGGAACATGGACAAAAGCATTTCCTTGTCTTTCCTCTTTAGAAATTGAAAATTGCCCTTTGACTTCAATGCCGTTGTATCCTTTACTCGATGATAAGCTAAAGTTGGTGAATACCAGTTCAAGGCCGTTAAAGCAGACCATGAAGATGAACATCACTAGCACGACCCCATCAAGTTCAACCTCTTCTCTTCCTCTCTTCAAATTGAAATCTTTCCATGTAGAGAATATTGAGGAACTGGACACTTGCATGCTAGATAAGTGGCTTCAACATCAAACAAATCTGCGATGTCTCTCTCTCTTTGATTTGCCCAATTTAACATCGCTTCCGGACAAGATGCGTTGCCTAACCAATTTGCAAATGTTACATATACAAGAAATTCCCCAGTTGAAGGAAAGATGTCGGAAGGAAATTGGCGCTGCTTGGCATAAGATTGCTCACATCCCGGACATTCGGTTGTAATCAGGTTGGTCCATCCTTTTCAAGAAAAATTTCAGTGGTATATTTACACATTTGAAACTGCAGCTTATACTGTGATCACTAAAATAGTTACAGGAGCAGCACCGATAAAGATTGAATGGTAATTCATACACTCAATTATTTTCTTATATTTTTCTATTTGATTAATTCAATAAAAGGAAATTGCTTGATTTAGATCAAGTGTGAAGTACTTTCAATTCAGGGGCATACAATAATAATCTTAGTTCAAATTTGATGCAGGCCATGCTTTTGCCCTACGAATAATTGGTCACCTTTTTTATGTTTCGTTTGAGAAAAGCCAAGGGGAAAAGAGTTAGCTTTGTCTCCATGTACACCATTGCAAGGTGGTATGTCTGTGCTTGTTTTCCAGACTTATTAGATTTGTATTGTGGGAAAAAAAAATAAGCATCACTGATTATTCACTATGATCATATGTTATGTTTGCAGGAAACAACCTTTAAAGGTACCCAAATGGACATTAATTAATGTGGAGAGGCCTTAAAAGCTTGCATGCTACCCTTCACAAACGTTGTACTTCATGCTCTGCTTTCTTCATTTTGCAAAATTAAGCACTAATATTATCAATCATATGTATATTCAGTTTTATGTTTTTTCTTAAAAATTTGTCCTATTTTCTCTTAATTTTTGTTAGTTTTGTCCTATTTACTCAAAAGTTAACTTATTAATACATAGTAAAACTCAATCAAGTTTATCATTAAACCAAAATTTTGATTTAAAATATTTAAAAAGTAAATGCATAATAAATAATTGATAGTAGTATGTTGTGGCCTTGAAAAGTGGGATTTTACAATCAGATGTTCAATGGTAGTATTCCCCATTAAAAAAAATAAAGCAAAAGAATCCCAAATAAAATTCCTATTTCAGATGTTAATTAATAAGCTTCTTTATGTTGAAAGATGTTAAAATAATGAAGAAAAATCTGAAGAGGAAGATAAAGGAAATCAATGAAGCCAACAATGTGGTGTAACCATGAACAACACTTGCAACCAGTCCTGACCTTGTAATATTATAATTTAAGATTTTTTATAATATTATATTTTTTAATTATATATATCTATATTTTTTTAAACATTTTGAAAATTTGAGAATTTTTGTTCCCATTATTGTAAAAATTTAAATGAACTTTCAAAATATGCAAGGCTTGTGATTATTTTTGAAATATGTGGTTTTATTAAGTTGGGTTTTGAGATTAGTGTAAAAATTTAAATACGATAATTTTTTTATTTCTTTCAAGATTAGGGAGGAAATAAAAAGAGATTGACAAATATGACTTCCAACCACAACACCAATGGTGTCTAAGTCTTTTTTTTTTTTTTTTACTTATTTAGTGTAATCTGTAATTTGATATATAAACTATGATTAGGTGCAATTAAATAAAATAAAACTTTGTAATTCAAATGTATACATGAAATTTTGAATTTGACTCAATCCTAGACATTTACAGAAATAAAGCCATCAATCTATTTTCATATTAGATAAGTATAATTATTTATTTATACAATATGTACATATAAAATGATAGTATATAAATAATGATGTTAGCTGTTTGTGAAAAATTGAATAAAATTAAAATTTCATTTATAGAATTACATATTAAACCAAAGTTCATGTATAATTTTGAATTTTATTCGCATTTATTTCTTTCTTTTCTTTTACTTATATATATATATATATATATATATATATATATTATATAACATAATTTAGTTTAAACCAATGTTTAGTTTATGCACCGACATTTACATCTGCTGATTGACATGTTTTGTTGATTAAGTGTAGAAGTTACTCCTTTTGTAAGTTTCAACAAGTTTAGTGGTAGTAGTTAAATATTTGATAGATCTTTCTGGTTAAAAGTTGTAAGGGTTTGGCTGAATGAATGATGAGAAACTTTCAAGAACTTTCTTCCTTTGTTCTTTTCTGTTTTTCTCTCGTTTGAAACACTAGCAGAACGCCTCCAAGAGCCTGTCAATGGCATAGGTACCACCTAAGATAGTAATCAGTTGACTGTTAACATATATATTACAACTCTTAAAATACACTATTTATATAATCAAATCATTTGGAAATTCGAAAGAATTTTATGACATATATTACCATTTTTGTTTTGATGGAATATTTTGGCAGATTAACAAATCGTAGCAGAAAGCATGCTCTCTGCTTCTTGTAGTGTAAATAACCAAAATTAAGAGAAAACATAAAAGTATATATATATATATATATATAAATACTTCAAACTGGTTAGGCAACGCATTTCGTCCAGAAGCGATGTTAAATTGGGCAAATCAAAGTGATGAAGACATTGCAGATTTGTTAGCTGTTGACACTACGCAATATTCTCCAGCTTCTGATATGATCTTGGAATGTTTGGATTTCAGCTGCTGATAGCTTCAGCTCCTTGCAGTCCATTGCTTCAAACTCTTCAAGGAAAGTGAGATGTTTGAACACAGGAAAGAGTGACCTCAATCCACTGCAATTAATAATCCTTAATCTTTTCAATTGAACAAGATGTTGAAGTCCAAGGGGGAGAGACACCATCTGTGGAAAATTATCAATCGCCAAATAAGAGAGATTCTTAAGGGCTTCCCATTGCATGCCCTCTAAATCAACCTCCTTGCAATCTCTTATTCTTAATATTTTGAGGTCGGTGAAATGTTGCAAGTACTCATCTAGCATGTGAGTGTCCAATCCCTCAATGTTGTCTACACGGAAAGCTTTCAATTTGGAGAGAGGAAGAGAAGGGGTTGAAGTTGATGGTGATATACTGGTGATGTTCATCTTGATGGTCTGCTTTAACGTCCTTGAACTGGTATTCGACAACAGTAGATCTTCATCGAGTGATAGATACAGTGGCATCAAAGTCAAAGGGCAGTTTTGAATTGTTAAAGAGGAAAGACAAGGAAATGCCATGGTTGATGTTCCCATAACTGTTGTGTCGTCCTCGTTGGAATCATCAATCGACCTTTCTCTCCACCAACTCTTCAAATTTGGGCAATTATGGAGGCGAAGATACTTGAGCGATGGGAAGAATGATTCTGATTCTCCTTGACTTCCTTTTGGGCCATAATCATCCATGCACTCCAGCTCAGTTAAATCAAATATTGTCAGCTGTTGAAGACAAGGCAATTGAGCAAAAGATGGGAGATGTTTGAATTTACTAGGACCATATATGGAAATATCAGACGAGATTTGTGAGCAAAGAAAGCCAACTTGGAAACTCGGCATCACCCCTCCATCCTCGAATATAAAGCTTCTTGAGATTAGGATGGGGTTGGAGGTCTTCAAGTGACTTGTCATCATCATCGTTATCACCATTCCATTCTAAAACCAACAATCTCAAATGAAGCTTCTTGAGATTAGGATGGGGTTGGAGGTCTTCAAGTGACTTGTCATCATCATCGTTATCACCATTCCATTCTAAAACCAACAATCTCAAATGTTGCTTCTCTTTCAAATTAGCAGCCTTAAACTTCTCTTTTGCATTTTTTACAAATCCCAAATTTTTTATTGTTAGGTCTTCTGTTGGAAATTGGCCATCCATGCTGCTGTTACTTTTTGTTGAGTGCATACAACTTGTATGCATGCTGCATGTTGTAGCAACATGTTTTCTGTTGTAGTTGCAATGTAGCTTAGTTTGGTTAAAAATGAACTAGTTGTTGATTTTTTTTTGATAGGTTTAGGTGATGATTGACCTGATAATTCAGCTTATTGATGTGAGCAAGTAATTTGTTCCTTGTTTCTTGCATTTGTTTCATTGTTCTGTGTTCTCTGTTTTCTTCTTTTGTTGCTGATTTTTCCTTCAACTTTTGCTCAAGTTTTGTGTTCATTTTGCTCTCGGTTTCACTTGATCTTCCTTGAGCAAATTTGTTGTTTATTTTATGTTTTGCTGCTACCAATGTTCCAACAAATGGTATCGAGAGCTTTTATGATCTTAAAGGGCCTTTGGAATTTTTTCTCCCTCTGCTAGAAAGGCAAGGAGCCGTTGAAGCCTGTCATCTTTGAAGGCTAAGAAGGCTTGTCTTTGCTTCTGCTACTTGTTAAGAAAGAAGCTGCCAAAGTCTAACATCTTTGAGGGCTATTTGTTAAGGTAGCAGCAACTCACATTTGTGAGACTATAAGTTGAAGGAGGAGAAGACAGCAACAACTCACCCCTGTGAGACTCCCAAACAAGCTTAGGATAAGCTGAAGGAGAAGTTTCAAGGAAGACAGTATGTGAAGAGCAAGTCTGTCAAAGGTGAAGTTCAATGCAAGTTGTAAAGTTGCAAGCCTGTTGAAGACAGTAAACCAAGTGCGAGCCTATCAAAGTGAGAGCCCGTGTAAATGCAAGCCGAGTGGGTGCAAGCCAAAGTGTGGCGGACGGTCTAAATGCAAGCTCGAAAGGGTGCAAGCTGTAGATTGAAGGCAAGCAAACTATACTTGCAAGCTGTTTGTGTTAGAAGAAACATGACAGTAATGAACAAAGGAACGAGCTAGGCAAGATGTGTTGTCAACCAAGGCTATGAAGGAGGAGAAGACTCCATTTGATGAGCAAGGCACAAAAGACTGGGATAGTCAAGTGTGCAAGTCAGATTTGCTATGAAGGAGGAGAAGACTCCATTTGATCAACGAATATTTGGGCACAAAAGACTGGGATAGTCAAGTGTGCGAGTGAGATTCTGTTGATAATGAGGCCAAGGTTGAAGATAAGTTGAGAATGAAGTGCTTGTGCAGGTTCAGCTTGAAAGAAAGCATCTAAGGACTGCCAAGTTCAAAAACTTGATGAATGAGTGGCATTTGCAGCATGGAGTCCAAGGAGGAGTGTTGGAAATTGGCCATCCATGCTGCTGTTACTTTTTGTTGAGTGCATACAGCTTGTATGCATGCTGCAAGTTGCAGCAACATGTTTTCTGTTGTAGTTGCAATGTAGCTTAGTTTGGTTAAAAATGAACTAGTTGTTGATTTTTTTGATAGGTTTAGGTGATGATTGAGTTGATAATTCAGCTTATTGATGTGAGCAAGTAATTTGTTCCTTGTTTCTTGCATTTGTTTCATTGTTCTGTGTTCTCTGTTTTCTTCTTTTGTTGCTGATTTTTCCTTCAACTTTTGCTCAAGTTTTGTGTTCATTTTGCTCTCGGTTTCACTTGATCTTCCTTGAGCAAATTTATTGTTTATTTTGTGTTTTGCTGCTGCCAATGTTCCAACATCTTCCCTTAAATTGTTAAGCCCACTCAATTCACTTAGATCTGCACCGCCGTGGGAACCATCTTTATCCACTACAAACATGCTTAACGTTTCAAGGGAACTTAGCTTTCCTATTCCACGTGGCATATGACTTAAATCCCTACAACCACGACATGCAAGATGGGTAAGATTCACCAATTTTTCAATCTTCTTTGGTAATTCTTCAAGCGGACAACAGTCAAGTTTCAGAGCTTCCAAAATTTGTATCTTGCAAATACTCTTTGGGAGAATCTTAAGAGAGGAATTGGAAGAAAGATCAAGGTACCTCAAATGTTTCAACTTGTAAATGGAGTGTGGAACCATCTTAAGATTTACTTGATCTAATTTCAATACACGCAAGTATTTACAATTTGCAATTATCAAATCCCAAATTTCGTCGCTGAAATTTCGAGGGTTCTAATCTGAAAAGTGTAACAAGCTTCGTAACTTCTTTTCCTTAAATAAAGGTATTAATGAAGGATTAATTGATATGTGGCGACATTTGTCATCAATCTTACTTGCAATTTTATTTAAATCTACAATACTACTCTCAGTCCCTGCTATTGATTTAGCTAGATCATGCATTAAATCATGCATTTTACATCTTAGTCCTTCCCTCAGTTGTCTTTCTCCTACCTCTTGAAAGAAATTTCTTTCAACTAAATCTTTAAAATACCCAAACCCGATTTCCTGAAGAGATTGACTTGGATTCAATTGCTTTATGAAACCTTGTGCAATCCAAAATTGAATAAGAGTCTTTACATGAATTTGATGATCTTTTGGATACAACTGGCAATAAGCAAAGCAATGCTTCAAATGGGAAGGGAGATGATCATAGCTCAACTTAAGTGTAGATAGAATTTTACCATCATTCTGAGATATTCTAACAAGTTCATTATCTTTGAAAGAAGACCACTCCTTTTCAGTCTCTTTGTAAGATAATGTACATGCTATCGTCCTTATGACTAAGGGAACCCCACTACACCTTTCCAAAATCTGTTTTCCTATTCCCACAAAGGCTGAATTTGTTGAGTCTGCATATCTTTGCTCAAATGCTATTTCTTTGAACAAAGACCAAGCATCTTCATCAGACAAGCCTTTTAGAACATGAGACTGACATTTACTAGTGATCTTGGCTACCTTAAAAGAGCGAGTAATTACTATTATCCTACTTCCTTTAGCCCCTCCTACCAATAACTCTTTTAAACTAACCCATTCTTCCCGCTCTTCATTCTAAATGTCATCCAAAACAAGCAAATATTTTTTTCCACCAATTTTATCTCGAAGTTGTTTTCGCAATTGGTCCATTTCGAGATTTTGATCTGGTGCTTGGCCAGTTATAGATTTGATAATGTTTTCTACAATTATTTTGACATCGAAAACATTCGAAACACACACCCACATCCTCAATTCAAAATAATCATAGACCATTTTATCATTATAAACATCCTCAATTCAAAATAATCATAGACCATTTTATCATTATAAACAAACTGCGCCAACGCAGTCTTCCCTAACCCTCCAAACCCCACAATTGGAATGATGTAAACATTCTCTTCACTTTCAAACTCTAACACGAGTTTGAGAAGAGCCGCTTTATCATCCTCCCTCCCTATTATTTTATCTTTAAAAGAGTGCGTTTTCTGCCTCCTTTTAGTCATGAAAGAGGTTTCCACGGGGCGGTCAAGCACCATGAAGCCAAAAGTGTTGGCCTCACTGCCAATTGAAGCTAATCTGGCCTTAATAGCCTTAATTTTACGGCCCATTTTGAGACCGTAAGCAAACTGGTTTGAACTTGAGAAGAAAAGGCGTACCTCTTTCATCAGCTTGTTCCCACCCATTAGATCATTCCGCAAAGCTTCGGTAGAGAAATCATCAAGCAAGTCATCGGCATCATAAAGTACATCTTTCAGCTCTTCAAGCCAAAGTTTGACGAGATTGTTGGTCACCGATTTCTCTTCTGCGTCAAGAAGCACAGCTTTGATTGTGGAGACGGTGCGTTTGAGATCATCGAGGTCATCTTTGAGATTCCACCACAGTCCAATTTGAGAGAGAGCACGAGAGCTCAACTTAATAACGATCTCTGCGGCGATGTCAGAAGCAATTGCTTCGGCCATTGTTGGTTCAAACTGAAATCAAGGCAAAAAGTGTTTGATTACTGCAAGAGGATGAGAAATGATTGGAACAAGATGAAACATACATGTAGAGTGTATAGTATCCGTATTTTAAAGAAGTGACCGACCACCCACCAAGTAATATAATTAAATAGAAAGTTATTGGTTTTATGTTAAAAACTTAATTAATTAAAGGGCACTCTTTATTTATAATTTTTCTTGTACAAACAGCAACCCATGCATTGTCCGCCATGTGCTTGAGCTTTGGTATTATTCGTGTATTAATTAACTATACTCTTATTATTAATATTGTTAATATAGATGAAATGTTAAATATATGTTATTAAGAGTAGTAGCATTTTATTTATTATTAACATATATTTGTTTATTGTAAGTGGGATTCATGATTTTCATTTATATATATATATAAATTTCTATAAACACTACTTACTATTATCAGTTTTTTTATTAGTTAAACTTTATTATTGTTAATACTAGTGGTGTTTATGACTTGCTATGGTGAAATATTTTATTATTATTAGTATAAATTAAATATTATTTTAGCATATGTATGGTAACATAAGGCTATTTCAAACGTTTATATATAGAGAGAGTTAGTAACGGTTGATAAATTTTATATATTACCATTATATTATTGTTTATATATAATTATGTATTGAAATGACTTAAATTCAGTTTTTTATAAGAATTCAACTTTTCACATTTGATCTTAACATACAAATGTGAGGTATCATTGAATATGAAAAATTTTTGAGCTTAAATTGTTAGATCTTGAGAAAATTCATATAGATGATAATAATGCGAATATGTTAACTAAAGCTTTACCAAAAGAGAAGTTTGAAGCTTGTTATTCAATCATCCGTATGGCAAAAATCTCCACATAGTGAGAGAGAGATTTGTTTGGCTGTGGGTGCTCCTACTCTGTGCGAGCCCCATTTCCTTTGTGCCCTATATATATATATATGCTGAAAAAAAAATCAGAATTATATCTATTTCATTCTTAATACTATCGGTGACAAGTTAAATCTTGATAACGAAATAGTCATATTCTATTAATTGTTGGCTTAGATTTATTGTTTTATTTTGAAAAATTAATTGAAAATATTTATATATTATATATATAAACAATAATACAACAGTAACATATCGAATTTAGCAACGGATATTAACTCTACATATAAACGTTCGAAATAGCCTTATGTTACTCTACATATAAACGTTTGAAATAGCCTTATGTTACAATAAATAAATATATATAATGAAGCTAAAATAATATTTAATTGATAATAAAAAAATATCCCACCATAACAACTCATAAATTAACAATAATAAAGTTTAAGTGATAATAATATGTAGTGTTGATAGTAATATATAAATGAAAATGATGAACCCCACTTACAATAAACAAATATGTATTAATAATAAATCAAATGCTACTAAACACATTTCACTTATTTCAACAAATTTAACAAAAACATGCCTTCTGAGAAATTTGTGCCAAATTTTATGACTTTGTGTGCCATGTGCTGAATCCATGCATGCGGCCATGTCGTATTGTACAAGAAAAATTAGAAATAAAGAGTGCCCTTTAATTAATTAAGTTTTTAATATAAAACGAATAACTTTTTATTTAATTATATTACTTGGTGGGTGGTCGGTCACTTCTTTAAAATACCGTACACTCTACATGTATGTTTCATCTTGTTCCAATCATTTCTCATCCTCTTGCATTAATCAAACACTTTTTGCGTTGATTTCAGTTTGAACCAACAATGGCCGAAGCTATTGCATTTGACATCGCCGCAGAGCTCATTATTAAGTTGAGCTCTCGTGCTCTCTCTCAAATTGGACTGTGGTGGAATCTTAAAGATGACCTCGATGATCTCAAACCCTCTCCACAATCAAAGCTGTGCTTCTTGACGCAGAAGAGAAATCGGTGACCAACAATCTCGTCAAACTTTGGCTTGAAGAGCTGAAAGATGTACTTTATGATGCCGATGACTTGCTTGATGATTTCTCTACCGAAGCTTTGCCTTGTCTGATGACGATGCTTGGTCTTTGTTCAAAGAAATAGCATTTGAGCAAAGACATGCAGACTCAACAAATTCAGCCTTTGTGGAAATAGGAAAACAGATTTTGGAAGGGTGTAGTGGGGTTCCTTTAGTCATAAAGATGATAGCATGTACATTATCTTACAAAGAACTGAAAAGGAGTAGTGTTCTTTCAAAGATAATGAATTTTTTAGAATATCTCAGAATGATGTTAAAATTCTACCTACACTTAAGTTGAGCTATAATCATCTCCCATCCCATTTGAAGCATTGCTTTGCTTACTGCCGACTATATCCAAAAGATCATGAAATTCATGTACAAACTCTTGTTCAATTTTGGATTGCACAAGGTTTTTTAAAGCAATTGAACCCAAGTCAATCTCTTGAGGAGACCGGGTTTGGGTATTTTAAAGATTTAGTTGAAAGAAGTTTCTTTCAAGAGGTAGGAGAAAGATATCTAGGGGAAGGAGTAAGATGCAAAATGCATGATTTAATGCATGATCTAGCTGAATTAGTAGCAAGGTCAGAGAGTAGTATTGTAGAATCAAATAATATTGCAAGTAAGGATGGTGAAAAATGTCGCCACATATCAATCGATCCTTTATTAATAAATTTGTTTAAGGGAAAGAAGTTGCGAACCTTATTACTGTTTCGAATCATGAGAACTAAAAATTTGAGTGATGAAATTTGGAATTTGGTAATTGCAAATTATAGATTCTTGCGTGTATTAAAATTAAATTATTTTAAATTTGAGAAAATTCCACGCTAGCTCCATTTACAAGTTGAAATATTTGAGTTACCTTGATCTTTCTCACAATTCCCATCTTAGGATTCTTCCAAAGAGTATTTGTAAGATACAAAATTTGCAAGTGCTGAAACTTGACTGGTATGTTCGGGTTGAAGAATTACCGAAGAAGATTGAAAAATTGGTGAATCTTACCCATTTTGAGTGTAATGGTTGTTATTTCTTAACTCATATGCCATGTGGAATAGGAAAGTTGAGTTCCCTTGAAACGTTAAGCATGTTTGTAGTGGATAAAGATGGTTCCCATGGCGGTGCAGATCTAAGTGAATTGGGAGGGCTTAACAACTTAAGGGGGAGCTTGAAATAATAAATTTGGGATTCGTAAAAAATGCAAAAGAGAAGTTTAAAGTTGCTAATTTGAAAGAGAAGCAATATTAGAGATCGTTGGTTTTAGAATGGAATGGTGATATTGATGATGAAGATGATGATGATGAGAAGTCACTTGACCTCCAGCCCCATCCTAATCTCAAGGAGCTCTGTATTGCAGGATGGAGGGGTGATGCCAAATTTCCAAGTTGGTTTTCTTTGCTTTCAAATCTCGTCCATATTAAAATATGGGGTCCTAGTAGTTTCAAACATCTTCCGGCCTTTTCTCAATTTCCTTGTCTTCAACAGTTGGGGATTCATGGCTGTACTGAGCTGGAGTACATGGATGATAATAGCCCAAAAGGAAGTCAAGGAGAACCAGGATCATTCTTCCCATCGCTTAAGTATCTTTTCCTCTGGAATTGCCCAAATATGAAGAGTTGGTGGAGGAAAAGGTCAATTGATGATTCCAACGAGGACGACACTACAGTAATGGCATTTCCTTGTCTTTCCTCTTTAAAAATTGAAAATTGCCTTTTGACTTCAATGCCATTGTATCCTCCACTCGATGATAAGCTAGAGTTGGTGAATACCAGTTCGAGGCCGTTAAAGCAGACTATGAAGATGAGCATGAATGCTAAGACCCCATCAAGTTCAACCTCTTCTCTTCCTCTCTCCAAATTGAAATCTTTCCAGGTAGACAACAATAAGGGACTGGACACTCACACGCTAGATGAGTGCCTGCAACATCTCACCAGTCTCAAAAGATTAGAAATTTGAAATTGCAAGGAGGTTGATTTAGAGGGCATGCAATGGGAATCCCTTAAGAATCTCTTGTTGAGATTTGGCCTGCAATGCAACAATTGGACCATTGGCAGCTTAGGAAGGATGCATGAAGCAGTAGCAGCTCAGCATGCAAGGCTCTATCGAGCCAAGTTCGAGAGCAGCAATCAGTTACGCTGTTTAGTTTCATTTTGTTTCTTTTGTTCATATGTAACTTCATTAAGTTAGTTTGTAACTTGATGACAAAGTTGATTAGTTTTTGATTTGAATTTGATGTAATGGCTGGCCATACCAGCTTGCTTTATCTTGTAATTTAAGTTAGCTTAAGTCATTTATTAGTGGGAGTAGGTATGTTGTTAGGTAATGGTCATTTTGACCTTGTAATCTTGTATATATTTGCTATTATCAATCAATGAAGTGTGCTACTGATTTTTCATCCATTTTCAGCTCAAGTTCTTTAGTTTCTTTGCTCTCTCGGTTTCATTGAGTTCTTAAGCTTCTTTGTTATTATTTTATGTGTGTTTTCTTGCATTTGTTCCAACAAATGGTATCCAGAGCCTCCATTCTTTGAGGGCCTTCTTGATTGTTGGTTGTTGCTTGCGAGATTGAGCTTAAAAAAGTAGGAAACTGAGGCTGTTGAACTTGTTGCAGCAGGATAAGCTTCACACCACCTCCACCTCCTGTCTTCACTGGTGAGAACTACCACATATGGTCAGTCAAGATGAGGACTTACCTTCAGGAGCACGACTTGTGGAGTGTAGTGGAGAATGATGCCGAGCCACCTCCATTGAGGGCCAATCCCACCATTGTTCAGATGAGCCAGCATGCTGAGGAGACTGCCAAGAAGCCAAAAGCTATGGCATACTTGCAGAATGGAGTGTCAGATGTTACCTTCACTCGCATTATGACATGTGACTCACCAAAGCAAGCTTGGGAGAGGTTGAAGGAGGAGTTCATGGGGTCTAAAAAGACGAAGCAGCAGCAGTTGATTAACTTGAGGAGGGACTTCGAGAACCTCAAGATGAAGGAAGCTCAGACCATTAAGCAGTATGCAGATAGGATAATGGCCACAGTGAACAACATAAGGCTGTTCGATGCAGACTTTGCTGAAAGCAGGGTGGTTGAGAAGGTGATCACCACTCTTCCTGAGAGATTTGAATAAAAAATCTCCTCTCTCGAAGACTCAAAGGACTTGACAAAGATCTCATTGTCTGAATTGGTGAACTCACTTTATGTCTTAGAGCAGAGAAGGGCCAATAGGCAAGAGGATCACCTTGAGGGAGCATTCCAAGCAAAGGCCAGAGGTAGCTCCAGTGTGAGTCAGAAAGGCAAGAAGCCTTGGCTTGACAGAAAGAAGAGATCGGGAAGAGATTCAGGCAAGAGGAGCTACCCACCATGCACTCACTGTAAAAGGACCACACACTCAGAGAAATTCTGTTGGAGAAGACCAGATGTTCAATGCTAGAAATGTAAGCAATTTGATCATGTTGAGAAGCTTTGTAGAAACAAGGCCAAGGCTTCAGCACAGCAACAAGATTAGGCACAAGCTGCTAAAGATGTTCCAGCTCAGGAGGAGCATGTCTTTAGTGCATCCTCTCTTGCAATCACAAGCAAAGCCAAGTGCAGTTGGCTAGTGGATAGTGGCTACTCGCATCACATGGCAGTTAATGTGAGTCTGTTTAAGGAGCTTGACAGAAGTTTCAGCTCGAGGATCAAGATCGGGAATGGAAGCCTGATTGAAGCTAGAGGCAGGGGAGATGTGTTGATCAGCTCAAGTTCAGGTAACAAGCTGATTACTGATGTGTTGTATGTGCCCGATATTGATCAGAATTTGTTAAGTGTCGGTCAGTTGGTTGAGAAGGGCTACTCATTGGTTTTCAAGAGTAGTTCTTGTGTCATCAAGGATTTTCTTGGGCAGGAAACTGCCACTACTCCTATGGCAGACAAGTGTTTCATGTTGGATGTTAGCCAACCTGAAAAGAAGGCTTATTCGAGCCAATGTGACAATACTGGCCTATGGCCAGAAGACTAGGCCATGTTAACTTCAGGTCACTCGACTTGCTGTATAGACTTGGTTTGGCAGAGGATATGACCAAAGTGGAGCCACTTGAAGGTGTTTGTGATGTATGTCAGCTTGGCAAGCAAGCAAGGCTGCCATTTCCTGTTGATCAAGCATGGAGAGCTCGAGAGAAGCTTGAGCTGGTGCATTCTGACAATTGTGGCCCGATGAAGACTCCTTCACTAAATGGGAGTAAGTATTTTGTTCTTTTTATTGATGACCTAACCAAATTCTGTTGGATCTTCTTCTTGAAACAGAAGTCTGATGTGTTTGAAGCATTCGTGAAGTTCAAAGCTTTGGCTGAAAACCAAATTAGTTGTAGGATCAAGACATTGAGAACGGACAATAGGGTTGAGTATCTGTCTGATAGATTCAAGAGGATGTGTGAGCAGGCTGGGATCCATCATCAGTTAACCACAGTGTACACTCCTCAGCAAAACGGAGTGTGTGAGAGGAAGAATAGGACTGTGATGGATATGGCTAGGTGCTTGTTGTTCCAAAGCAAGCTACCAAGCTCATTTTAGGCTGAGGCTGTCAACAGCTTAGTGTATCTACTCAACAGGCTACCTACACATGCTGTCAAGGACAAGACACCCTTCGAAGCATGGCATGGACTCAAGCCAACGTTCTCTCATTTAAAAGTTTTTGGTTGTGTGAGCTATGTCCTTGTACCAGCAGAAAGAAGGACCAAGCTCGAGAAGAGGTCTGTTCCAGGTATCTTTGTGGGCTATAGCAGTGATAAAAAAGGTTATAGGGTTTATGATCTTTCAACAAAGAAGATTGTGGTGAGTAGAGACATCAGATTCGATGAAGAGAAGATTTGGAACTAGGATGGTTCGAATGCAAGCCAGTTTGAAGAAGATACAGCTAAAGGTAACTTGGAGTTAGTTGAAGATGGACCTAGCAGTAGCAATGTTGATGACCCTCCTGTGAGAGGTACTAGGTCCATTGCTGAAGTCTATCAGAGATGCAATGTGGCTATTGTCGAGCCTTCAAGCTATGAGGAAGCTGCTAGGGACATGAATTGGAAGAGGGCCATGAAAGCAGAATTGGATATGATTCAAAAGAATCAAACTTGGGACTTAGTTGAGAGGCCAGAAAATAAGAAGGTTATTGGTGTTCGATGGGTCTTTAGAGCTAAGTTCAATGCTGATGGGTCATTGAACAAGCACAAGGCAAGGCTGGTGGTCAAGGGGTACAACCAGCAGTATGGAGTTGTTTTTGAGGAGACCTTTGCTCCAGTCGCACGATTAGATACCATCAAGCTTCTGTTTTCTTTGGCTGCACAGAAGCAAAGGCAGATACATCAACTCGATGTTAAGTCAGCCTTCTTGAATGGCTTTTTCAAGGAGGAGATATACATTGAGCAACCTGATGGCTTCCAAGTCCAAGGACAAGAAAATAAGGTGTATAGGCTTAAGAAAGCCTTGTATGGGCTGAAGCAGGCCCCTAGAGCCTGGTATAACAGGGTAGATACTTACCTGTTGAGACTCGAGTTCGAGAAAAGCTTGAGTGAGCCTACCCACTTTGTGAAGAAGTCAAAGGAGGAGACATTGCTGATTGTCTCGATCTATGTTGATGACTTGCTGGTGACTGGAAGTAAGGATGTCCTGGTCAGTGAGTTTAAAGCACAAATGCAAGAGATGTTCGATATGACTGACTTGGGGACCATGACTTACTTTCTTGGCATGGAAGTAAAACAATCCAATTGAGGGATTTTTATCAGCCAGCAAGCATTTGCCTTAAAAATACTTAACAAATTCAGCATGCAGAATTGTAAGCCTATGAGCACACCTATGGCTCAAGGTGAGAAGCTATCAAGCATTGGTGATCATGAAAGGGTCGATGAAAGGGAGTATAGGAGCCTAGTTGGTTGCTTGCTCTATTTGACAGCAACTAGACCAGACTTGATGCATGCAGTCAGTTTGTTGGAAAGATTCATGCATTGTTCTAATGTCTTGCATTTTAAGGCTGCCAAGAGGGTGTTAAGATACATCAAGGGAACCTTGAGACTTGGTGTATTGTTTAAGAAAGAAAAGGAGCTGAAGCTGGTTGGTTACTTGGATAGCGATTGGGCTGGCTGCATTGATGATATGAGGAGCACATCGGGGTACTTTTTCACCCTTAGTTCAAGTGTGTTCTGTTGGAGTTCGAAGAAGCAACAGACAGTTGCTCAATCCACAGCTGAGGCAGAATACATCGCAGCAGCAGCAGTGAATCAAGCCATTTGGCTTCAAAAGTTGCTAAGTGATTTGAATGAGAAGCAACTTGATGCTACTGAGATCTTGGTTGACAACCAGTCAGCTGTTGCAATAGCCAAGAATCCTGTCTTTCATGGAAAGACCAAGCATTTCAAGATCAAGTTCCATTTTGTTCGAGAGGTTGAGCAGTCTGGAGAAGTCAGCTTAGTGCATTGCTTGCTCACAAGACCAATTGGCTGACATCTTGACTAAGCCACTTGGTACAGCAAGGTTTGAAGCATTAAGGAAGCTAATAGGTGTTTGTTGCATACAGTCCAAGGAGGAGTGTTGAGATTTGGCCTGCAATGCAACAATTGGACCATTGGCAGCTTAGGAAGGATGCATGAAGCAGTAGCAGCTCAGCATGCAAGGCTCTATCGAGCCAAGTTCGAGAGCAGCAATCAGTTAAGCTGCTTAGTTTCATTTTGTTTCTTTTGTTCATATGTAACTTCATTAAGTTAGTTTGTAACTTGATGACAAAGTTGATTAGTTTTTGATTTGAATTTGATGTAATGGCTGGCCATACCAGCTTGCTTTATCTTGTAATTTAAGTTAGCTTAAGTCACTTATTAGTGGGAGTAGGTATGTTGTTAGGTAATGGTCATTTTGACCTTGTAATCTTGTATATATTTGCTATTATCAATCAATGAAGTGTGCTGCTGATTTTTCATCCATTTTCAGCTCAAGTTCTTTAGTTTCTTTGCTCTTTCGGTTTCATTGAGTTCTTAAGCTTCTTTGTTATTATTTTATGTGTGTTTTCTTGCCTTTGTTCCAACATCTCTCTCATTTGATGATAAATAATATTCCACAGCTGGTGTCTCTCCCCCTTGGGCTTCAATATCTTGTTCAATTGAAAACATTAAAAATCCTTAGTTGCAGTGGATTGAGGTCGCTCTTTCCTGTGTTCGAACATCTCACTTTCCTTGAAGATTTTGAAGTAAGGGACTGCAAGGAGCTGGAGCTATCAGCAGCTGACTTCCGAATATTCCAAGATCATACAAGCCTACGCTGCCCATCGCTGGTAATGATTCCAAAATGTCGGCATCTTCCGGAGTGGCTTCAAGAATTCCATAAAAATAGGAGAAACTCCCCAATTGAAGGAAAGATGTAAGGGTGACATTGGTGCAGATTGGCACATCCCGCACATTTGGGAGAAAGAATTATATGAAATTTTCATTTCAGTATTTTTTTCCTGACATGTTAATTTTTTAATTCCTGAAACTAATAAAATTGCTGAAATGTATCAATGACTTGGTTCAAGGTTTTAAGTTAAAAAAATATAAAAAAATGATGAATGATGTGGAAAAAAAATGTTGAAATATCATTAAATAACTAGAAAGAAATACAGAATTATGTGACGCTCTTGTTTCATTCAATCATTTTTCGTACATTTCGTAATATCATGTTGTTCGTCCTTTCTATTTATTTATTTTTAAACCCATTAATTTAAAAAAAAAATTTCAGTGGTATATTTACTCTCCAACTCTGGGCTTTTATGCGGTTTTTTAATTCTAATATATTACTGTTGGATACTGTTAATTTCCTTATTAAAATATTATTCATTTGACATCTTATATAAATTGAAATCTTTTGTTTTAATCCTACTTTTTACTTACCATATTTCATAATATTTTGCTAATTTGTGAAGTAAGCCATTGGAGAATAGTTTGGGGAAAGGCATTTGTCAACTTCAATAATTTATATGACTAAAAAGAGGTGCTAATTTTTCTAATTGCTTTATACTTTTAGATCATAATAATAATTTGACAATTGCATTGATGTAATAGGGCTTTTAATAATTTAATTAAAAAATCTTTAAAATAAACATTGATAGGGTGAGTGTTAGATTAAATCAAGTCAAATTGAATGAAAAAATTTTAAGTTAATCAAGTTAATAAATCTTATTTTATCATTCTAGTTCAATTTGAAATTTTTTTCAAATAAAGTTGTGAAATAAAATTAGGATCAAGTGAAACTGTGCAGGTTAAATTAAAAAAAAAATTAAACATGTCAAATTAAAATCTTGTTATAGTATATAATTCCATATTAAAGCACAAAATTTGAAACCATATATATTTGAAAACTTTTTTAAAGAAAAATAATAAAAAAATAAGATACCCTAGCATGATAAACTTGAATCATTAATTAACTTATTTTGATACACAAAATTATTATTTTAGAAAATTTTAAAATTTCATTATATATTTTTTAGATTTTTTTAAATTTTATAATTTTTAAAAATATAAATTTTGAATTTTTGAAATTATTTTGAATTTTTTTTAATTTTTTGTTGAGAGAGAGACTAATTTATTCATTTTTCAAAATTGATAGAGACCAAAAGGGTATATACACCAATTTGTCATTTGAATGATTCAAATTATAAAATTTAACTCAACTCGAACTCGAAACTCAAATTACTTATTCGAGTTGACCCAAATAACTCAAAGTAACTCGAATAACTCAATTCAATTAACTTGAAATTCAATTTTTTTTTCAATTTTTTCGAATCAATTTGAATTTTACTCACCCATAAAAAGTCATATGAAGCTTGCATGCTACCTTCAAAATGGTTGTACTATATGCTGGTTTGTTCGTTTTCCAAATTTAAGCACTTACCTACCATATGTTTATATATATTTATGTTTTCTCTTAATTTTGGTTATTTACACTACAAGAAGCAGAGACCATACTTTCTGCTACGATTTGTTAATCTGCCAAAATATTCCATCAAAACAAAAATGGTAATATGTGATAAATTTCTTTCAAATTTCCAGTTGATCTGATAAAGATTATATAAATAGTGAAATTTGAGAGTTGTAATATATATATATATATAGATACCAACTGATTGCTACTAACAGGCTCTTGGAGGCGTTTAAATTCACAATATTCATTGATGCAGGGCACCCTTCTGGTAAGTGTTTTTACATTTGGACACTGCTCAATCCAAATTAGATCAATTTTAACATATTCTATATTGGCATTTATAATTTCTTGGTTTCATTGTTGTTTTTGGAGGAGTCCTTTTAAGCATGACAATTGTCAAAGATACTACATTTGGAAATTTATGATTCCACTTTACATGGAGCCAGGGGTGAAATTAGGGGTGGCAGGGTCCCCCTAAAATAGAAAAATTTCTATTCAAGCTCTTTGAAATTTTTAAAATTTTAAATTAGTAAAAGCAAAATTGCACTTTGGCTGTCCTAAAAACGATAAAAATTTAATTTAATCTTTTAAAAATTATAAAGATAAGGGCTATTAAAATTGTGAGATTGTATTTTTACTATAGTAAAAATTACAATTTAATTTTGACCCCCTTAAAAAATTTTTGAGCTTCGCCCTTGCATGGAGCTTATGAAGAGCTTGATCAATCCTTGAGCTTATATATAGATGATTAATTGCATGGGTGATGTATGAATTTAAAGAAGCACACATGTTCATGGGTGATGTGTGAATTTAAATAATCTCTAAGATTTTCTACATTTAGAATTTAATATCTATATTTTAATTTCTAAAAATTTAGTTTTTCTACTTTTCGAATTTAGAAATTTAAATCCAGTTGTTAGCATCATTAAAATTCATCTGTTAAATTTACTGGTATGACATTCTAAAACTAAAAAACAAATACTCACTTGGTAATTGTATAACAAAAAAAGTTATCATTATGGATTTGAATTTTAAAAAAAGAATTTTAATGTCGTTAACCATTCTTAAAATTCACATAATATATATATTATCATCGACTGATCGTATTTTTACAATCGTATTTTTACAAGGCATACTTATATAAAATTTATTTTTGATTATTTTTTTTAAAATAAGATAATACATCCAAGTTAAATAATTAATAAATTCTCCATCCAATTGTTATTAAATAATCCCATTGACTACTTTTAAAAAGTATTTTTCTATATTACCAGCGAACCATAAATATATATTTATATATTTGAAACATAAAATTTTATAAACTTTGATTTTTTTTAATGGAAATATCAAACTTCAAATTTACTATATATTTGAAATTAAATTTGTTATTTCTTAAAATTAGTAACTGTATTTTTGTTGGGGGGTTTCACTTTAAAGTCAATGTGAAATGAATTTGTGGAAAGATGAAATTTTCTATCCCAAACATTTAAAGAAATAGGTTAATCCAGAATCATTAAACACTAACCTTTCATTAGTTTATCTTTTTTGTATTTTATTTTAATATAATTCTATTAAACACTTGTTAATAAAATTTGATTGTTATCCTTATTTCTAGGCAACTAGTTGTCGCACATCAATGATAATTAGTGGCTGAAAATCATGGGTTTATTTGATTTAGATTTTTTCTCTGGTTGTTAAGAGTCCTATTGTGAGTTAGTGCCTAATTTCTTGATCTTTCTGTTATAAAATTGCATGTATAAATAGGATCTTGAGATTATGAATATGGCACTCATCATCTTATTTTTCCCTTTCCTTTATTATTTTCATCTTGCTGTTATCTTTCTCAATAAGTTAACAGTAGTATAAGTTTTTGGTCCTCCTATGGCTTCTGAAAATTTTGTGCAGCCAGCTATTCCACATTTTGATGGTCACTATGACCATTAGAGCATGCTGATGGAGAACTTCTTGCGGTCTAAGGAGTATTGGTAGGTCATTGAGCACGGTGTAGTAACACCAACAAATGGAGAAAGGTTTACAGAAGCACAGTAAAAGGACCTGGGTGGGTTGAAGTTGAAATATTTGAAAGTAAAGAATTACTTATTTCAAGCTATTGATTATACGATCCTGGAAACCATTCTTTGCAAAGAATCTTCCAAGGATATTTGGGACTCCAAGAAGACAAAATATCAAGGATTTTTTAGAGTAAAGCGTGCATAGATTTAGGTCGGAAGGACTTCGAGGTTCTTCAGATGAAGGATGGTGAGTTCGTTATAGACTATTGTGCGCGAACCATGGGAATTGCGAATAATATGTGATTTCACGGTAAAAAGATGAATGACACAACCATTATTGAGAAGATACTATGGTCTTTGTCACCAAAGTATGATTATGTTGTCTACTTAATTGAAGAATCCAAGGATATTGATGCATTCAGTCTTGATGAACTTCAGAGCTCCTTGTTGGTCCATGAATAGAAGATGAACATAACTTCTACCCTAACGGAGCAAGCTTTGAAAGCTTCAACTCATTCTTTCAGAGGAAGAGGTAGGAAGGGGAAGAGGTAGAGGAGATAGTTGTAATAAAGATGGTGGCAAGCATGTCAGACCAAATGATAAAGGCATCAACAATTTGACAAGTCAAAGGTAGAATGTTTTAGATGTCATAGGTTTGGTCATTATCATTCTGAATGTCGTACTAATCTATTTAATGATAAGGAAAAAGGAGAAAGGTCAAATTTTGCAAAAAAAGAAAAAGTTGAAACCTTGTTGATGGCAATTCATGACAAGTAAGAGAAGCTGCAGAACTCATGTTTATGGTATGTGGATACAGGCTGTAGCAACCACATGTGCGATAATAAGTCTTCGTTCTCTTATCTAAATGAAGACTTTTACTGTGTCTTTCGGAGATAAATCTATTATTGATGTAGTGGGAAAGCATGATATTAGTAGAAGAACCAATAATGGTTTTGTAGAAACCATTTCCATTTTTTTTTTGTGCCTGCTTTAAAAAGTAACTTGTTAAGTGTTGGTCAATTGCAAGAAAAATATACGTGATTACGATATCAAAAGGTGTTTGTGAAATTTATGATCCTTCCAGAGGTGCTATTATAGTGGTTCCAATGAGTTCCAACAGGTTGTTTCCATTAGTAATTGATTGTGTTCAACCTTGCTTGATGGCTAAAGTGAAAGATGTCGCATGACTTTGGCATTTCTGCTATAGTCATCTTAATTTTGGGGGTTTGAAGACTCTTAGGTTGAAAGATATGGTCGACGACCTTCCTCAGATTGTCATTCCATCCCAAGTGTGTGAAGATTGTGTTGTTGGCAAACAACATCGTGAACAATTTTCCAAAAGAAAGTCTTGGAGAGTAAAACATGTGTTGGAATTGGTTTATTCAAATATATGTGGGCTAATAAAACCATTATCTGATTGAGGTAAAAATTATTTTCTTACTTTCTTTGATTATTATTCTTAGAAAATATGAGTTTACTTCTTGCAGGAAAAATCAGAAGCATTTAGTACATTTACTAGCTTCAAGGCACTTGTTGAGAATGAAACTATGAAAAACATTCAAGCTATTCTCATTAACCGTGGTGGAGAATATTGCTCTAAGGAATTTGAAGAATTTTGTAAGAGTCAGGCATTCGGAAAGAGCTTACCACTACATATGCCCCAACAAAATAGCACATCGGAGAGGAAAAATAAAACCATACTTAATATGGTGAGGAGCATGGTTGCTAGTGGAAAGGTCCCAAAACGATTTTTGCCAGAAGCAGTAAATTAGAGTATTCATATCTTAAACAAAACTCCAACTTTTGTTGTTTAAAACATGACACCTGGAGAAACTTAGAGTGGAAGGAGACTAGCTGTAGATTACTTTAGAATTTTTGGTTGCATAGCTTATGCACATGTTCTAGATACAAAATGAAAGAAGTTTGATAACAAGGGAAAAAAGTGTGTCTTTCTAGGTGTAAGTGAAACATTTAAAGCATATAAGTTGTTTAATCCTTTAACAGAGAAAGTAGTGATTAGAAGGGATGTAATTTTTGATAAGGAGAACACTTGGAATTGGAATGACCAACAACCTTCTCAAACCTTCATTGACACTGAAATTGAAGATGAAAGGCAACAACCTTTAAATCAGCAGACTCAAGCAACACTTAAGCTTAAGAGCTCACCAAATGATGCTTCAACAACCACCGAAATAGAAGTAGCTGAACCTCGTCCTAGCTGTATTCGATGGAGACCAGCTTGGATGGGAAATTTTGAGGTAACTGGCATTGGTTAAACTAAAGATCCAATAATCCACTTTGCCTTATTAGCATATTGTGAACCAATAACATTTGAAAGTGCTATAAATGAGTTGAAATGGTGTTGAAGGTTGGTCAACATGCAGCACTAAGAAGCTGGCCGAATGCACCAAGACATGCAGAGCATGCAGAACCAAGTGAAGTTGCTGCCATTTTGTTTCATTTGAACTTATTTTGTTGATATAATGTAACTTAGTTTATTTTGGACTATGTCTGATACAATTAGGTGGTGATTGAGCTGAAAACTCAGCTTTGTTTTGTTGAACAAGCAAATTTATCAATTTTCAATGTATTATAGTGGAGTTAGGTGATAGAGTAGGTAAAAAGTTTGTTTTGTTTTTGTTTTTTGTTTAACTTATGATTTATATGTAATGGCTTTAAGCCAATATCTTAATGAATGAAATATACAAGATTTCCTTCAATTTTTCACTTTTTTCTTCTTTCTTTTGCTTCCACTTTAAAATTCTGTTCAAATTGCTGCTTGTTTCTTCAGCAAGTCACGAGCCTTGCTGCTTAAGCTTTTACTGAGCTTTGTTGTTTCTGTCTCTTAACACCAACAATTGGTATCTAGAGCCCTTATCTTAGTGGACCTGTCATTGTTCACCTGAAAAATTGATGGCTTCATCAGGCTTTTCTCCTGCAGCACCACCGGTTTTCAATGGTGAAGGGTTTCATATTTGGGTGGTCAAGATGAGAACCTACCTACAGGCATTTGATCTATGGGAGGTGGTTAATTCAGATGCTGAACCAGCACCCTTAAGAGCCAATCCCACAGTGGCTCAAATAAGGCAGCATGCAGATGAGAGGACCAAAAGGCATAAAGCTATGTCCTGTATCCAAAACTGTGTATCAGATGTCATTTTCACCAGGATTATGGCCTGTGAGACACCAAAACAAGCTTGGGACAAGCTCTTTCAAGGGACTGAAAGAACAAGACAACAGCAGCTCCTCAATTTAAGAAGGGACTTCAAGAACTTGAAAATGAAGGAGGAAGAAACTGTTAAGCAGTACTCAGACAGAATTATGGCTGTTGTAAACAGCATAAGGCTCCTTGGAGAGCAGTTCAGTGAAGCAAGGATAGTTGAAAAGGTGATTTCTACCTTACCCGAGAGGTATGAGGCAAAGATATCTTCTCTTGAAGACTCAAGGGATCTGACCAGCATCTCTTTGTCAGAGCTAATCAATGCTCTCTATGCACAAGAACAAAGAAGAGCTAGCAGACTGGAGGAGCATCAAGAAAGTGCCTTTCAAGCTAAGACTAAGCCTGCCTCGAGCTCCTCTACCTACAAAGGCAAGAAGGCTTGGAGAGATAAGCCAAAGTCAGATGGTCCAAGAAAATGGGATAGACCATGTAGGCATTGCAAAAAGCCTGGTCATCCAGAGGCCAAATGCTGGTTTAGGCCAGATGTGCAGTGCCAAAACTGCAAAAAGATTGGTCATGTTGAAAAGGTTTGCAAAGAAAAAGGCAGACCAAGACAAGGCCAACAACAGCCAAGGGCTGAAGCTCAAGTGGCTGAAGAAGGCAGTGATCACGAGGAGCAAGTTTTTGCTGTCTCTTGTTTTGCTGCTAAAGAAAAGGTCTCAAACGGATGGCTCCTAGACAGTGGTTGTACCAATCACATGACACCAGATGTTACTATCTTCAAGACACTAGATAGAAGCTGCAAAACAAAAGTGAAGATTGGAAATGGCCACTTCATCAAAGCTGAAGGCAAAGGTGATGTGGTCATATGCACTCCAGCAGGTAACAAACTTATTTCAAATGTGTTGTTTGTACCTGAAATTGACAGAAACTTGCTAAGCATAGCTCAGCTAACTGAAAAGGGTTATACTGTTGTGTTTAAGGGCAATAATTGCCAAATCAGTGATCCAAAAGGATCTATGCTTATGACAGTTGCTATGACAGACAAGAGTTTTGTTGTGAACTGGAATAAAGGCCTAGATAGTGCCTATACTGTTTCTTCAGATGAATCCAAGCTTTGGCATCAAAGGCTTGGTCATGTTAACTACAGATCCATGGACCAGCTGATCAAGAAGAACCTGGCTGCAAACTTCATTAACTCAGTTGAAAAAGAGGATGTTTGTGAGACATGTCAGCTTGGAAAACAAGTCAGGCAGCCATTTCCTTCTAACAAGGCCTGGAGAGCCTCAGAAAGGCTACAGCTTGTACATACTGATGTTTGTGGTCCCATGAAGACTCAGTCACTAAATGGCTGTAAGTATTTCATTTTGTTTATTGATGATCATTCGAGATTCTGTTGGATATACTTCTTGAAACAAAAGTCAGAAGTAGCTTCAGTATTCTTGAAGTTTAAAGCAGCTGTTGAAACTGAAATAGGCTGCAAACTCAAGACTTTAAGGTCTGATAATGGAACTGAGTATACCTCAGCTCAGTTTCAAGCATTTTGTGATAAACAAGGTATCAAACATCAGCTAACCAACATTTACACGCCTCAACAGAATGGTGTGAGTGAAATAAAAAATAGAAGTTTAATGGATATGGCAAGGTGCTTATTGCTTGAAAGGAATTTGCCCAAAAACTTGTGGGCTGAGGCAGTCAACATAGCAGTATACATTCAGAATAGGCTTCCAACTAAAGCCCTATCTCACAAAACACCATTTGAAGCCTGGTTCGGGTTTAAACCTTCACTAGCTCATTTGAAAGTGTTTGGCTGCTTATGCTATACACATGTCCCTGCTGTAAAAAGAGACAAGCTATCTAATAAAGCTCAACCTGGGATTCTAGTAGGATACAGCCTAGTCAAAAAGGGCTATAGAATCCTTGATCCTTCAACAAACAAAGTGCTGGTTAGCAGAGATGTAGTGTTTGATGAGAATGCAAGCTGGGACTGGAACAAAAATAAGGCTGAGGTCACTTCTGAAGAACAGATGGCTGATCAAACAGAATTAGATCATGTTGGTCCTGAAACAGACATAGATGACATACCAGTCAGGGGTACAAGGACTTTGGCTGATATTTATGAAAGGGCTTATTATACACAAGAAGAACCTGGCAGTTTTGAAGAGGCTGAGGCAGATCAACACTGGAAACAAGCTATGGTTGATGAGATTGCTATGATTGAGAAGAATCAGACATGGGAATTAGTAGCAAGACCAACCAACAGAAAGGTTATTGGTGTAAAGTGGGTTTATCGAGCTAAGCACAATGCTGATGGGAGTTTAAACAAACTCAAAGCAAGACTAGTTGTCAAGGGGTTTAGCCAAACGTACGGTCTAGACTATCTCGAGACATTTGCACCAGTAGCCAGACTCGACACAATCAGATTGTTAGCTGCATTGGCTGCACAAATGCAATGGAAAATTCACCAGCTGGATGTCAAGTCTGCCTTTCTCAACGGTTTTCTTGAAGAAGAGATTTACATTCAACAACCTCAAGGTTTTGAGGTAGCTGGCAAAGAGCATATGGTGTACAGATTAAGAAAAGCACTGTATGGCTTAAAACAAGCTCCAAGGGCCTGGTACAGTAGGATTGATAGCTATCTGACTGATTTGGGGTTTGAAAGGAGTTCTAGTGAGCCAACTTTGTATGTTAAAAAGAAAGAAACAGAAATACAACTCATTGTGTCTCTGTATGTTGATGATCTTTTGGTGACAGGTGGAGACAGAAGAATGTTAGCTGATTTCAAAGCCAAAATGCAACAAGTCTTTGAAATGTCCGATCTAGAGAAAATGTCCTATTTTCTTGGAATAGAAGTGACACAAACTCAAGAGGGAATCTTCCTAAGCCAAAGGATTTTTGCTTTGAAGATTTTGAACAAATTCTCAATGCAGAATTGCAAAGCAATCAATACACCAGTTGCTATTAGAGGCAAGTTAACTAGCCAAGGCAGTTCTGACAAGGTGTGTGAAACAACCTATAGAAGTCTAGTTGGATGCTTATTGTATTTAACTGCTACTAGACCAGACATTATGTTTGCTGTAAGCTTGCTCTCAAGGTTTATGCACTGTTGTAATGAGGAGCATTTTCGAGCAGCTAAAAGAGTACTCAGGTACATCAAAGGTACCTTGAGTTATGGAATGGTATATAGCAAGACTGAAAAGTTAAAGCTAGTCGGGTATACTGATAGTGACTGGGCCGGTTCAAAGGATGATATGAAGAGTACATCAGGCTACGCTTTCACCTTTGGCTCGGGCATTTTCTGTTGGAGCTCTAAGAAGCAAAATGTAGTGGCTCAGTCAACTGCTGAGGCTGAGTATGTAGCAGCAGCTGGGGCTGTTAATCAAACCATATGGCTAAGAAAAATCTTAGCTGATTTAAATTTATATCAAGAAGGCGCAACAGAGATCTATTGTGACAACCAATCTGCTGTTGCAATTGCAAAAAATCCTGTTTTTCATGGTAGAACAAAACATTTCAGCATCAAGCTTCATGTTGTGAGAGAAATGGAGCTAGCACATCAAGTTAAACTGATTCATTGCAGTTCAGAGGAGCAACTTGCTGATATCTTTACAAAATCTCTTAGTGTGACACGATTTTTTCATCTGAGAGCTAAAATGGGAGTAAGCAACATGCTGACCAAGGAGGAGTGTTGAAGGTTGGTCAACATGCAGCACTAAGAAGCTGGCCGAATGCACCAAGACATGCAGAGCATGCAGAACCAAGTGAAGTTGCTGCCATTTTGTTTCATTTGAACTTATTTTGTTGATGTAATGTAACTTAGTTTATTTTGGACTATGTCTGATACAATTAGGTGGTGATTGAGCTGAAAACTTAGCTTTGTTTTGTTGAACAAGCAAATTTATCAATTTTCAATGTATTATAGTGGAGTTAGGTGATAGAGTAGGTAAAAAGTTTGTTTTGTTTTTGTTTTTTGTTTAACTTATGATTTATATGTAATGGCTTTAAGCCAATATCTTAATGAATGAAATATACAAGATTTCCTTCAATTTTTCACTTTTTTCTTCTTTCTTTTGCTTCCACTTTAAAATTCTGTTCAAATTGCTGCTTGTTTCTTCAGCAAGTCACGAGCCTTGCTGCTTAAGCTTCTACTGAGCTTTGTTGTTTCTGTCTCTTAACACCAACAAATGGCAAAAGGCAATGGATGAAGAAATTGCAACCATAGAGAGGAATGATACATTAGAGTTGACTGAGCTTCCAAAAAGGCACAAAACAATTGGTGTCCAATGGGTGTACAAGACAAAGTTGAAGGAGAATAGAAAAGTTGACAAGTATAAAGCATGCTTGGTGGAAAAAGGTTATAAGCAGGAGTTTAGGGTGGATTACAAAGAAGTCTTTACTCCTATTGCAAGGCATGATACAATCAGATTGGTGATTTCACTTGCAGCCTAATACTCTTAGCCTTTCTTCCAATTAGGTGTGAATTCGGCATTTTTACATGGTAAGCTCTAAGAACAGATATTTATTGAACAACTTGCTGGTTATGTTAAACATGGAAGTGGAAATAAGATTTATAAAGTAAAAAAGGATTTATATGGGTTGAAACAAGCCCCACGTGCTTGGTATAGTCGAATTGAAGCTTATTTCTGAAAGTTGGTTTTACCAAGTGTCCTTATGAGTCTACTTTTATTAAAACTGGTGATGAAGAGAAAATGCTTATTGTGAGTTTATATGTTGATGATCTTATTTTCACTAGAACTTGTGGTTCCATGTTTAATGAATTCAATAAGTCTATGAAGGTTGAGTTTGAAATGTCAGATCTTGGGATGATGCATTATTTTCTAGGCGTAGAAGTAGTGAAATCAGCTGATGGAATATTTATTTCTCAAAGGAAATTTGTTCAAGATATTCTGAGCAGGTTTCATATGAAGGATTGCAATCCAGCAAGCACCCCCATTGAGTTTGGTTTGAAGTTGAGAAAATAAGGAAAGAAAGTGGACATCACTCTTTAAAAGTAGATTGTTGGCGGCTTAATGTACTTGACTGATACAAGGCCTAACATAATGTATTCTATAAGTTTGATCAGTAAGTTTATGGAGAATCCTACAAAGATGCATTTATTGGTTGTCAAGAGAATCCTTCGTTACTTGCAAGGAACCAAGGATTTTGGGTTGTTTTACAGAAAAGGAGAAATTTCATATTTATTTGGGTTCATTGATAGTGACTTTGCAGGAGATCTAGATAATAGAAAAAGTACTTTAGGTTATGTTTTCATGATAGAAACCAGAGATGTTTCATGGTCATCCAAAAAGCAATCCATTGTTACTTTGTCAACAATTGAAGCCGAATTTGTTGTTGTAACAGCCTGTGCTCGTCAAGCTATTTGGCTGAGAAAAATATTAGAGGAGCTAAAGTTTAAGAGAACAGGAGCTACTACAATTTTCTATGACAACAACTCAGCTATCAAACTCTCAAAAAACCTCAAGTACTCTCAAAAAATAATGATGGGATAATTGATCTCAAGTACAACAAGTGTGAAGATCAATTGAATTGGTGACATATTCACCAAACCTCTCAAATTGTTTTCCTTCTAAATTTTGAGGAGGTTAATGAGAGTTTGAATTTTGGAGGATCCTATTTGAAGAATGGCAATAATAAATTGAAGTTTAAGGAGTTTTCAGTTTAAATGAGGGATTGTTAATAAAGTCTTATTGTTATCCTTGTTTCTAGGCAAGTAGTTGCTGCACATCAATAATTAGTGGTTGAAAATCATGGGTTTATTTGGTTTAAATTTTTTTTTAATTGTTAAGATTCCTATTGTGAGTTCGTGCCTAATTTCTTGATTTTTCTGTTATGTAATTGCCTATATAAATAGGCTCTTGAGATTATGAATATGGCACTCATCATCTTATTTTTCCCCTCCCTTTATTCTTTTCATCTTGTTATTATCCCTCTCTGTAAGTTAACAACACTAATTTGAATAATTCAAAATTTTTTAAAATTAATAAAATTTCATTCTATCACAAATATAATTTCAATAGGGTGGGTGTAGGATCATTGGGATAAGAGATTATTGTTGGTTAAAATAATTTTGGTTGGACTAATATTTGAGGTAACAATACATTTAGTAATAAATTATTGCTTGAATAGGGATGATTATATACTAAAGTTTATGATCTTACAAGGTATGATATCTATCTATTAATTGAAAATCAAACCCCGACATGTGTTTATTAATTGAAAATTAACCCCAAATATAGATGTAGTGTACACACTATTGCTCTTTCATTTGATTTTAATTTTAATAATATTAAATCCAATATTCCTTAGATATGTAAATGAGTTTTCTAATTGAGATGGGTTGAATTTTTATATGGGTATTGGGTATATATTTTATTTTTGGACTTAGATATGCAAATGAGTTTTTGATTTAATAATTAAAAAACTAATGGTTCTAAAATATCAAAATTGAAATAGAAAGAATAAATAAATAAAATAAAAAATAAAAATAAATTATTTATTTCAATTTGATTCAATTCAATTTAATTGATTTAAGGATTTGTTGCTAACCCCTAGAGTGAAGTGCTTTCATTAAATAGTAATTGACTTAATGTATCCAAAATGTATGATAATCATTTATGTAATAGAACACCAAAAGGTAAAAATGTATTCTTTTATGAGTTAACACACGATACATAATAAGTAAAAGTAAAGAAAAGTAAAGAACACAATTAAGATGTTTACGTAGTTTGGAATTTATCCTACATCTACGGGGCCTTTCCCATAAATGAATTCACTATAAATTTTATAGTACAAAGAAATAATTTAACCATAACCCCTCAAACACACATGATGTACAATTAAATAAATTGTCTCTCGACTCACTTTACCTATTGTAAGTGGAAATCAACACTCAAAAGTGCATAACAATGACACTGAATAAATCGTCACTATAAACATATGTAAAAACACTTACTTTCACAGGGCAGGACTTCATATTCTGTGCACAAATGGTGGCCAACCTCAAGTCCATTGTCTATGCTTTCTGATTGTAAGTTTAACAAAGGGTCAAACAGTCACCAAATAAGCATTAATTATGAGATTATTTTGATTTAAAAGTGTAAAGCAATTAGATAAATTACCTCCTCTTTTTCGGTATGTTATTTCTTTGTCAAATGCCTTTCACTCAAACAGTCACAAAAAGAATACTGCACAAATTAGCAAAAGATGATAAATGAAGAATCTGTACTGATAGGAGCGAATGAATTTCAAATTTGTAATAATATTTCAGTAAGGAAATTAACTCTATCCAACTTGAAAGACACTAAAATGAAAGATAAGGACGAACCTGAAGTAATGTGAGCAATCTTATACCAATCGGCACCAATGTCCTTCCTACATCTCTCCTTCAATTGGGGAATTTCTCGTATGTATAATTCTTTTAAACCGGTTAGGCAACGCATCTCGTCTGGAAGTGATGTCAAATTGGGCAAATCCATGAGATAAAGCGTTCGCAGATTGGTTAGAAATTGAAGCCACTCCGGAAGATGCCGACACTTTGGAATATTTAGCAGCCATAGAGAGCGTAGGCTTGTATAATTTTGGAATATTTGGATGTCAGTTGCAGATAACTCCAGCTCCTTGCAGTTCCATATTGAAAACTCTTCTAGGAAAGTGAGATGTTGGAACACAGGAAAGAGTGACCTCAATCCATTGCAGTTCTTAATTTCTAATGTTTTCAATTGGAAAAGATGTTGAAGCCCAAGGGGGAGAGACACCAGCTGTGGAATATTATCAATCTCCAAATGAGACAGATTCTTCAGGGCTTCCCATTGCATGCCCTCTAAATCAAGCTCCTTGCAATCTCTTATTGTTAAAGTTTTGAGGCTGGTGAAATGTTGCAAGTACTCATCTAGCTTGTGAGCGTCCAGTTCCTCGATATTCTCTACATGGAAAGATTTCAATTTGGAGAGAGGAAGAGAAGGGGTTGAAGTTGATGGTGACATACTGGTGATGTTCATCTCAAAGGTCTGCTTTAATGGCCTTGAACTGGTATTCACTAAGTTTAGCTCCTTGTCAAGTGATGGATACAATGGCATTGAAGTCAAAGGGCAATCTTCAATACATAAATAGGAAAGACAAGGAAATGCCATGGTTGATGCTCCTACAACTGTTGTATCGCCCTCGTTGGAATCATCATCAACTGGTCTTTTCCTCCACCAACTCTTCAAGTTTGGGCAGTTGTTGAGCTCAAGATACGTAAGCGATGGGAAGAATGATTCTACTTCTCCTTGACTTCCATGTGGGCCATTATCCTCCATGTACTCGAGCTCAGTTAAATTAGAAATCACCAGCTCTTGAAGACAAGGAAATTGAGCAAAGGACGGAAGATGTTGGAATTTACTGGAACCATTTATGGAAATAAGGACGAGATTTGTAAGCGAAGAAAGCCAACTTGGAAACTTGGCATCGCCCTTCCACCCATCCACCTTCAACATCTTCAGATTAGGATGGGGCTGGAGGTCTTCAAGTGACTTGTCATCATCTTCGTTATCGCTACTCCATTCTAAAACCAATAATCTCAAATGTTGCTTCTCTTTCAAATTCGCAGTCCTAAACTTCTCTTTTGCATTTTTCACGAATCCCAAATTTTTTATTGTTAACTCTCCCCTTAAATTGTTAAGCCCACTCAATTCACTTAGATCTGCACCACCATGAGAACCATCTTTATCCACTACAAACATGCTTAATGTTTCAAGGGTAGTTAGCTTCCCAATTCCACGTGGCATATGAGTTAAGCCACTACAACCACAACACTCAATATGGGTAAGATTCACCAATTTTTCAATCTTTTTCGGCAATTCTTCGAGCCCAACACACCAATCAAGTTTTAGAGCTTGCAAATATGGTATCTTGCAAATACTCTTTGGGAGGAATTTAATATAGGAATTGCGAGAAAGATCAAGGTACCTCAAATGTTTTAATTTATGAATGGAGCGTGGAATTGTATTAAGATTTGAATCATCCAATTTTAGTATTCGCAAGCATCTACAGTTTGAAATTATGATATCCCAAATTGTGTCGCTCTGATTTTGATATCTATAGTTTTGAAATTGTAGCAAGGTTCGCAACTTCTTTCCCTTAAGCAAAGGAATTAATAAAGGATTAATTAATACGTGACGACATTTTTCACCAATCTCACTTGCACTTGATTTTGAATCTACAATACTACTCTCCATCCCTGCTACTAATTCAGCTAGATCATGCATTAAGTCATGCATTTTACACATTATAAGCCAGCCTTCATATTCTTTTACCTCTTGAAAAAAGTTTCTTTCCACTAAATCTTTAAAATACTCCAACCCAATCTCTTCAAGAGATTGACTTGAATTTGATTGCTTTATGAAACCTTGTGCAATCCAAAACTGAACAAGTGTTCGTACTTCAATTTCATGATCTTTTGGATATAGTCGACAATAAGCAAAACAATGTTTCAAATGGGATTGGAGATTATCATAACTCAACTTAAGTGTAGATAAAATTTCACCTTCTTTTAGGGATATTTTATCAAGTTGATTATTTTTGAAAGAACGCCACTCATTTTCAGTTTCTTTGAAAGATAACGTACCAGCTATCGTCCTTATGACTAAGGGAACTCCACCACACCTTTCCAAAATTTGCTTTCCTATTTCCACGAAGGCTAAATTTGTTGAGTCTGCAGATCTTTGCTCAAATGCTATTTGTTTAAACAAAGACCAAGCATCATCATTGGACAAGCCTTTCAGAACATGAGGCTGGCATCTACTAGTAATCTTTGCTACCCTCAAAGATCGACTAGTTACTATTATCCTACTTCCTTTATCCCCACCCATCAATAACTTCTTTAGGCTAAACCATTGTTCCCCCTCCTCATTCCAAATGTCATCTAAAACAAGTAAATATTTTTTCCCATCAATTTTTTCTCGAAGTTGTTTTTGCAATTGATCCATTGTGAGATTTGGATCAGGTGCTAAGCCAGTCGCAGATTTGATAATGTTTTCTACAATTATTTTCACATCAAAGACATCAGAAACACACACCCACATTCTCAATTCAAAATGATCTTTGACCGTTTCATGGTTATAGATAAATTGCGCCAATGCAGTCTTTCCTAACCCTCCAAACCCCACAATTGGAATTATAAAAACATTCTCTTCACTTTCAAACTCTAACATGAGTTTTAGAAGAGTTGCTTTATCATCTTCCCTCCCAATTATTTCATCTTTACGCACAAAAGAGTGCGTTTGATGTCTCCTTTTAGTCATGAAAGAGGTTTCCGCGGGGCGGTCACGCTCTAACAAGTTGAACATCTTGGCCTCACTTCCGATGGAAGTTATCCTAGCCTTAAGGGCCTTAATTTTCCGACCTATTTTGAGACCGTAAGCAAATTGGTTTGAGCTTGAAAAGAAAAGGCGTACCTCTTTGGTCAACTTGTTCCCACTCATCAGATCTTTCCGCAAAACTTCGGCAGAGAAATCATCCAACAAGTCGTCCGCATCATAAAGTGCATCCTTCAGCTTTTCAAGCCAATCTTTGATGAGATGGCTGGTCACGGATCGCTCCTCTGCATCAAGGAGCACAGCTTTGATGGTGGAGACAGTGGCTTTGAGGTCATCGAGGTCATCTTTGACATTCCACCACAGTCCAATTTGAGAGGCAGCAAAGGAGGTCAATTTAGTAATGAGCTCTACGGCGAGGTCGAATGCAATTGCTTCGGCCATTGCTGGTTCAAACTGAAACCAAGGCAAAAAGTGTTTGATGATTGCAATAGGAAGATCAGTGAAATGATTGGAAGTGCAGTACATACATGTAGAGTGAATGGTATTTTATAGATGTCACCACCCACTCCTTGAGAAATAATTAAATAAAAATGTCATTATATTGGTCTTTATTTATGAAATTTGAGCAGTTCTCAATTCAGTATCTGTTTCTTGTTAATGAACAGCACATGATGCAATGAATTATAAAGAAGCACAAGTTGTCTACTAAAAATAAAGAGCCGATGCATTGAAATCATTCCCATCATGTGCTTCAGCTTTGGTAATTTAACTTCACATTGACTTTTTGTTAACAATTATTATCATGTCTATAATTTTATATTATTTACTTAATATATATTATGACTTTGACTTTTTGGTGACAATTACAATCATGTCTATATTTTATGACTATAATTATATTATTATTAATTAATTAGTAGTGTTTATGAGTTGTTATGGTGAGATTATTAGAAATTAAATTTTATTTTAACATCATTATAATATGAATAAGGCTATTTCTAACGTTATATGGACCGTTAGTAACGGTCGTATTGTTGTTTATATATCATCATAGTTCTACAAGGCATGCATATAAAATCCTTTTATTAAATTGTGAATCTAAAAGTTTTTACTTTCTGCCTTCAAATTTATTTCCATATCTCTCATTAATTGGATCCCAACTTAATTGAAATATTATTGAAACCTCATTTTTTTATAAAGTAATATATACCTCATTTTTTTTATAAAGTAATATATATTATTATGAGAATATTTTTTATTTTTATTATATTTTATACAAAATCCAAAAAGATATACACATAATTAGTTTTGAACCTAAAATATCATGATATTTAATATATTAACTTTACCATTTCAATCAAAACCTTATTTTAAATTTCATATCAATTTTTATAAATATACAGTTAACCCATAGTCCGATTTGTTTGCCAAGATTTTTCCGGTTATACAAAGGTGTTTATTATATTATAACAACATACTGCTATAGAGAAATATATTATTGTAAATCTACAATAAAATTCATATCGTGAAGTTTCATCAAATGAAAAAAATAAAAATTATATTAATAAGTAAAAATAAAATCAACAAAATTAAAAATATATAGCTGATGTATGCATTATTATTATTATTATTATTATTTACTCAGCAAATAAATTCATTAGAAATTAGAGGGTGTTTCTTATAGCAAAAAGAGTAACATGCAAAGCATCAAAACACCTAATGAACCGATCCATAACCAAATGGACAGTTACATTAGCAAACCATAAACAAGACAAAAGAACACCCCCACAGTCACTATCATACCATTAGAAATTACATTATTTCAAGCCAAAATCCAAAATGCCAAGCTTGGATCATCACAACATTGGCAACCAACACAGTAAATCAATTCCATGCTTTTCTTAACCAATCTAACATACACCAAATCACCTTCTGCCCATAATTGATAACATTGGCAACAGACCTTTGTTAACTATGGATGAAACCCGCCTTGAAATTCATACTTGAGACCTGCCAAACCTTGCAACATATAAGCTACACAATCAACCTTCAAAGCATAGGATCAGATTCCACTTACCATCAAACCTCCTTTTCGATTATGCTCATCCATTCTCCAATCACTTGTTCTTCATCCTCTTAAACCGATAAACCCACAGTTTTCCAACTGCCCACGTGTCCTCTGCCTCCTTAGAATCAATCTCTTTCTGTTTCGAAAATCTGAAGCGGAAAGAGATGCACTCACGGTCATGTCAGATTTTGGACTTGGGACCGCCCCTTCTTCCTTGCATTTCTCATTTTTTTTTTCCTAAAAACTTCTCCTCAATTTCCTCAAAAGATCTAACTTTTCTATTGTCTCCTAGCACAAGCATGGGTCCATTATTCACCATCTGCTCAATGGCCACATGACTCTCCAACTATTTAAAGAGAATTTTTATCCACCTGAATGTCAATTCTACGGATTACTATTATAGAGTGAGCTTACTGTATTTCATTTACGTGATAATAATAATCCTTCACATCAACAGGATCTTTTTGATTTCAAAAAATAATTGGTTAACCAAATAATTCTTTTTAATGTTTTTTTATGTAAATACTTTTGGAATCACGATTGAATAATAAAATTTTTGAACTTTTAATTCTTGGAATTTGAGACAACACAATAATTAAAAAGGTATTACTTTTGGCCATCGCAGACTACTATAACTTTCTTAACCAACTTGCGAAGCTAAACTATTTTTCTCTAAGTTTCAAACCCATGCTTGAAATTGTGCTTCCCTGTGTTGGAATCCCGTTTAGACATGAATGTTTTATTTTCTTAGTTGGCACACAAATTAATATGTTTATACAGTTTGGAACTTGTCCTACATCTATAAGACTTTACCTATATAAATAAATTATTTAAGCCTAACTTGTCAAACACTTGGTGCAACCTCACCTTGGTACAATTAAGTAAACTCTATTTCAACTCACTTTACCTATTCTTGATACACGGTATCCACGAAGATAGAGAAAGAGGAGAGAGAGTGATATCAAGAAAGTCCAATTCATCCATTCTAGAGTCGAAAAGGAAAAAGTACAGAGACTCAAGTAAAAGATGAGAGCTTAGTATCCACAAATGCTTGAAATTGATATCTTATTAATTATATATTGTATTAAATTCCAATGATTGAATGTTTGAATTTTAATAATTTATTATGATCCAAAAACATTTGGAAGACAAAAAAATCTTTTTAGCGAATCAGATTCTCTCGAAATTGAAAGATTCATGCTAATCATCATCACATGAAAAAAGCATTTTTTTTTTCTTTTAGATTTACTAGGTTTAGTGAAAGGGCATTTCGTTATTAAAGTTAATTAACATGATCACCATTTTCGACTATTTACAAGAAATTCCTATTAATTGTTTAATTCGGATGTTCTGCCTTACTTTAAAAATCAATCGAAAATATGTTCTACATGCCTTGTAGAAAATTGATGACTTTTTTCCCAGCAAAAATAAAATACAAACACCAAAGCGATCCCAGAACGCTTCCAAAGAAAAACATAAAGAAGGCCACAAAGGGGTATCCAAACCATCCGAAAAAAAATTTCATGTCAACATATTGTTAATGATTTAATGAAACAATAATCAAAATTTTAAATTTTGATAACGTTAGCGACTAAAATAATAATTTTAAATCTAGGTGATAGAAATATTATTGAGGTTTGCCCTAATAAACATCATAAATATTAAAATAAAGCTCGACTATTAATATATAGTATTCATAATAATAAACAAGAGTCACCAAACATTTGAGGTATTTGATCTCTCAAACAATTCCAATCTTAAGATCCTCCCAAAAAAAAAGTATTTGCAACATACAAAATTTACAAGTTTTAAAACTTGAAATAGAGAAGCTGAGTTCCCTGCAAACGTTAAGCCAATTTGTAATGAATAGAAATGGTTCCGATAGTAATTTGTGATTTAACAGAGGTGGGGTACTTGGATGATAATAATCCAAAAGGAAGCCAAGGAGAACCACAATGATTCTTCCCATTGCTTAAATTTCTTCACCTCAAGAGTTGCTAAAATATGAAGAGTTGGTGGAGGAAAAGGTCAATTGATGATGATTCCAACGAGGATGACACAACAGTTATAGGAACATCAACTATGACGTTTCCTCCTATGTGTTTGAATAGATTAATTAAAATGTAAGAAAAGTTGAACACACTATGCTAGGTAAATTTGAATACATTAATTAACTCAATAGTTTTTCTACAATATTTAAGTCTACCAAAAATAAAATTTTAATTATTTAATATTTTAATTAAAATGATTTAATATTCACCTCTAAGTTATGAATTTTTGCATTCATTACGTTTATTTATTAAAAAAAAAGCATTCAATAAAAAAAAATTCAATGAAAGAATTTCATATTAATATGAACTTTAATGATATTATACAACCAATAAAAGTAATTAATAATTTGATTTAATAAAAATTAAAGTAATTATGATTTCAATAACTAATTTTAAAAAAAATTATTATTTGTATAATTACCTAAAAAGATTAAATAGAAGAATTTCATATTAATAAGAACTTTAATGAAATTATACAACCAATCAGATTATGATTTCAATAGTTAATTTTTTAAAAAATATTATTATTTGTATAATTACGATTTGATTAGTTACTTTTAAAAGTTTTTGAGGATATTTGTTTTTCACTAGTTACCATTTTAAAGTTATGGTTTTAATATATTATAGATTATAGATTATAGATTATTTGCTAACCCCAGCTGTGGAGTATTGAATGTAATTTAGTTATCATCATCCAACTTTGGTTTCTTTGATATATTTGTGTCAAACATTGAACTCAGGGGGCACCATTTCCCACCAATTAACATTATTTTTATTTAATTATATTATCTGGTAGGTGGATGATAACATCTATATATACTTGGTCTCTGCATGTATGTACTCATATTGTTGGAATCATTTCAGTCCTCCTCTTGCAGTAATCTAACACTATTTCCCTTGATTTCAGTTTGAACCAACGCCTTTGGCTTCATGGTACGTGACTGCCCCTTGGAAGCCTCTTTCATGACTAAAAAGAGGCAGCAAACGCATTCTTTTGTGAGTAAAGATAAAATAATAGGGAGGGAAGATGATAAAGCGGCTCTTATAAAACTCATGTTAGAGTTTGAAAGTGAAGATAATGTTTACATCATTCCAATTGTGGGGTTTGGAGGGTTAGGGAAGACTACGTTGGCGCAGTTCGTTTATAATGATAAAATGGTTCACGATAACTTTGAAATGAGGATGTGGGTGTGTGTTTCAGATATTTTTTATCTCAAAATAATTGTAGTAAACATCATCAAATCTGCAACTGGCCAATCACCAAATTAAAATCTCAAACTAGACCAACAACTTCGAGATAAAATTGGTGGGAAAAAATATTTGCTTGTTTTGGATGACAATTGGAATGAAGAGAAGGAAGAATGGGTTAGCTTAAAGGAGTTATTGATGGATGGGGCTAAAGGAAGTAGAATAATAGTAACTACTCGCTCTTTTAAGGTAGCCAAGATCACTACTAAATGTCAGCCTCATGTTTTGAAAGACTTGTCTATGATGATGCTTGGTCTTTGTTCAAAGAAATAACATTTGAGCAAAGATATGCGGACTCAACAAATTCAGCCTTTGTGAAAATAGGGAAACAGATTTTGGAAAGGTCTGGTGGGGTTCCCTTAGTCATGAGGACATTATCTTACAAAGAAACTTTAAAGGAGTGCATTCTTTCAAAGATAATGAATTTGTTAGAATATCTCAAAACAAAGGTAAAATTCTACTTACACTTAAGTTGAACTACGACCATCTTCCATCCCATTTGAAGCATTGCTTTGCTTATTAGTTGCTGGATAGTGTGCTAGGCCTCTAACGAGCTTCTAATCGATCGAGTTTTCTATAATCTATAAAACAAAAGAGAGAAACTATGTAAGGAACGAGTGCTTAGTAAGCTCGTATAAACTTTAAACATAACTTACTACTTTCAATAATACAATTCATATATTAAGTATAAACCATTACCAATGCTATAAGCTTAGCAAAAGTCTATACAACATCATCAAATTCACAAGTTAGTATGTTTGTTCATGATACATATGAAATCAACCATAAGACATGTAGTTTACCATATAAATTCACGTAACATTTAACTCATCAATGTTGCCATAAGATCATGATTCATTCCATTTGCATACTTACCATTTCATTTCCCTTTTTTTACCTGTTGAACCATTTAGAATTACATCAAATACTCTAGAAAGCTCACACATAGTGTGCCTTTACAAATAACCATAACATTTCCTTTACATCAATGCTCACATAAGCTATGAAATGGGTCTGTTCACACGAGCTGTAGATAGGAATGTAAGCTACACGATGCTGCTCACACGAGCTATAGAGAAAATGCAGGACCTCAGCCATTGGTAGGATATTCAAGACCAGCTCTCAAAACATAAAATCTCTAATGACATGTCATTTGTATTCTAAGAATTCTTAAGATTCAACCTGGACTTGTTATTCGTCAATTCATCATAGTATTGATACATTTATATTCAAATTAAATTATGCTTAAACAACATAATAAATAGTTAATTTGACTAACATTAAAACGATCATAGTTCATACGAACTTACCTCGATAACTAGGGCAGAGAAGAAAAGTCGAACTAATATGAAGCTTTAGCTTTTTCTCTATTCAAGTCCGATTATGGTTTATCTTGATCTTACAACACCAACATGCATGAACTATGTTGGCCAAACCCTCAAAGCACCAAAAATGGTGTTTCTTCTTCAATATTTCGATGGAATAGGCTAAATGGTTTTTTTTTGTCAGCATGAGTTAAATGGAATAGGCTAAAAACAAACCGGCAATCATCGTGGGCTGATCCATCCATAGCATTGCACTGTGAGGAAATTATCCTGTGTATACACTTTTTTTTTAGAAGATTGACATAAATTTTATAGATTTCTTTTTAGAATTTGCAGAGTCTAATTTTGTCATTGAAGTAGAGGCTCTTTTGCCTTTCTATTTTTATTTTTTTGTTCAGTCAATTGATTAAAAAAACAGGCACTAGAATCACTCAACCCATACCAGTTCGGGTAAGGAATCAAAAGCAGCCAAACTATACTAAAACATAACACAAACAACCAGAAAAGCAGCATACCCCAAACTAGTTTACCAATATGCTCTAAACAAGGTATTCCTCGACAAACCTGCTTTAACCAAGGCTTTCGCCATTCCATTCTTACCTCAATTTGTAACTTCAATCCTAACCTCAGTCATTCACCTTAAACTTCCTTCAATATTGGCGAACAAATTCTTAAACGACCACGACAGAAGATGTCTATATTTCAACTAGTCTGAAATAGTAATTGAATTGCATTCTATGATTAAAGGGACTTGCTCCTTCTGAATCAACTCTATAACCATCTCTGTAGCTTTTTTACAGACCTATCAAGGGTATGTTCTAGCACAAAGTAAATAACTCATCAAAATTCACCACATTCTTCCTATCAAAACTCCTCCAATTCAAAATACAAGACCAAAAACTATTAATAAAAGGACATAGAAAAAACAAATGACTAATATTTTTTGTAGCTCTATCACACCATGGATAGCCAGTAGATAACGGATCCAGCTGTATCCTCCGCCTACTCAAAAAATCTTCAGTTGGTACACGATTAATCGCCAACATCCACATAAAATTACGCACTCTTGGTGAAACCTTTAATTTCCAAATTCTATCAAACAGAAAATCAATAACACCCATTATCGTGAATCCACAATATCCGATCCTCCGCATCCGCATTCAATTCTAAAGTCACCACCAATGTCTTCAATCTGCCTACCATACAACTCTCTCTATCTAACAACGTTCTCGGAAACCTTTCTAATAATTTAATTCTAAAATATCATTAAAGGTACCCAATGGACATTGATCTGGAGAGGTCTATTAAGCTTGCAGAGCACCCCAAGTGTGAATTATTGAATGTAATTCAATTATCATCAACCCAACTTTGTCTCCATTGAGACATGGTGGGATTATTTCCCACCAATCGACATTATTTTTTATTTGATTATATTATCTATAAAATTACTATTAGACTCTAAATGTATTAACACCTACCTTTTAATTTAGTCTGAATCACTATTTGTTGTGCGGAAGCGTGTAAAAGAGTAAAATTATTGTACTAAAAAATCACACTAAGTTCGATTCCCAGGAAAGAGAGGTGGATAACGAGGATCACTTAAGTACTAGGTCTTTCCTAGCTAGAATATCCCTCTATCGTAATTTAATAGCACAATAAATCACTACAATCATACTCAAAAAATATGTAAAAATAAACAATAAAGAACACCAGAATTTTAACAAAGTTCAGCAAATTTTGCCTACGTCCTCGGGCACTACCAAATATATTTCACTCCAAAAATACAAGTGAAAATTTACAAATAGGGAGAGAGAACAATGCCTTAAGTAGAGAATGACAAATGTTTAGGATGATGAAAATGAGAAATGGTTAGGCTATTTATAGTTGAGGTTCAGGGATCAACTTGTAAAGTACCTATACAAATAGGAACCAAAATTGCAATTATCCCATGCCAAATTTCAAACCAAAATTGCAATGCCTTAAATGCTCCTATTTTCGATGCCAACTCCCAGACACTCAATCTTTGAGAAGTTAAAGATTGTGGCCACTGCCAATAATCTCCACCTTGAAGATTTGATTAGAATAATCTTATCTTCACACAATTTTTTCTGCCTTTGACAACAATACTTGATAGTGCCTTCTTCAACTGTTAAACTTGCAGGATATTGATCAAGTTCAAACAATGTTCGAACTTGGTTGCTGTTACCATCTTGGTCATCATATCTGCGGGATTATCTGCAGTCTTAATCTTCTGAAGCTGAATTTTCCCTTCATCAATAATTTCCCAAATGAAATGGAATCGTACATCGATATGCTTTGTACGTGCATGATAGACTTGATTCTTTGCTAAATGAATAGCACTTTGACTATCACAATACACGTTAATATGCTCCTGAACCAATCTCAAGGTTTTAACCATACGTTGTAACCAAATTACATCCTTTACAGCCTCTGTTACAGCCATGCATTCGGCTTTTGTGGTTGACAACGCAACTGTAGACTGTAGTGTAGACTTCCAACTTATTGGTCCTCCAACAAGTGTAAACACATAACCTGTGGTTGATCTTCGTTTATCCAAATCACCGGCATAGTCAGAATCAACGTACCTAATAACACCTTTACCAAGTGTATTATCCTACTTGAATAGTAATCCAACATCCACGGTCTTCTGAATATACCGTAGAATCCATTTCACAGCTTGCCAATGTTCTTTTCCAGGATTATGCATATACCTGCTTACTATACTAATTGCCTGTGAAATGTCGGGTCTTGTACACACCATTGCATACATCAAGCTACCCACTGTATTAGAATACAGAACTTGCAACATGTATTCTTGTTCCGTATTCGTCGAAGGAGATAGTTGTGCAAAAAACTTGAAATGAGAAGCCAATGGGGTACTTACAGGTTTTGTATGCTCATTCATGCCAAACTGCTATAGTACCTTCTTCAAATACTGCTTCTGAGACAAGCTAACTCTATCATGAGCTCTATCTCTCCATATTTCCATGCCGAGAATCTTCTTAGCTTTACCTAGATCTTTTATCTCAAACTCAAGATTGAGCTGAGTCTTAAATCTCTCAATCTCAACTTTGCTCTTAGATGCTATTAGCATATCATCAACATATAAGAGCAAGTATATGAAAGTTCCTTCTTGTAGCTTCTGAAAATACATGCAATGATAAAATTTACTTCTTGTGTACCTTTGCCCTTTCATGAACTGATCAAATCGCTTGTACCACTGCCTCGGAGATTGCTTCAATCCATAAAGCGACTTTGTCAGTTTGCAAACCCAATTTTCTTTTCCAGCAACCTTGAATCCATCTGGTTGAGTCATATAGATTTCCTCTTCCAAATCACCGTGTAAAAACGCGGTCTTCACATCAAGCTGAACTAGTTCAAAATCATATTGCGCAACCAAGGCTAGCAAAATCTGAATAGACGAATGCTTCACAATTGGAGAAAACACTTCATTGTAGTCTATTCCTTCTTTCTGAGCGTAACCCTTTGCTACCAATCTAGCCTTGTATCGAATTTCATTTTTACCAGGAAATCCTTCCTTCTTTGTATATACCCATTTGCATCCAATTGCCTTCTTTCCCTTGGGCAGTGTCACCAACTCCCAGGTCTTATTTTTATGAAGAGACTGCATTTCTTCATTCATGGCTTGCTTCCACTTTACACCATCAGGGTTACTTATTACTTCTGTGTAAGTAGATAGAACATCATCTTCTGCAATTGGAAGTGCATAGGCCACTATATCATCAAAGCGAGTAGGCTTACGAATCTCTCTTCTTGGCCTCCTATATGCAATTGAATCTTATTGCTGTAGAGGTTCTTGGGTCGAAACTTCTTCATCATATGTCCCTCTAATATTAGCTAGATCATCATTAACCTTTTCAAGCTCCACCTGCTGTAAAGTACTACTGGTTTTGTCATCCTTTTGTGAATCATTGTATTTTAACATGGTTGATTCATCAAAAGTCACATCTTTGCTGAAAATAATCTTCCTTGTGTTAGGACACCAGAGACGGTATCATTTTACTCCATCAGTTATACCCAAGAATAATGCTTTCTTTGCTCTTAGGTCTAACTTAGATTCTTTTACATGATAATATGCAGTAGAACCAAAAACATGTAAAGAATCATAATCAGTAGCGGATTTACCAGTCCACATATCCATAGGAGTTTTTCCATTTATTACAGCTGATGGCAAACGGTTAATTAGATGGCACGCATATGTAACTGCCTCAGCCCAAAATTCCTTCCCCAATCCAACGTTGGACAACATTCATCAAAATTTCTCTAGTATAGTCCGATTCATGCGTTCTGCCACCCCATTCTGCTGTGGTGTATCCCGAACAGTGAAGTGTCGCACAATGCCCTCATCTTGACATACTTGTAGAAATGGATCATTTTTGTACTCAGTACCATTATCTGATCGAAGTCGTTTGACCTTTCGACCAGTCTGAATCTCCACCATCTTCTTCCATTTCAGAAATGCATCCAAAACTTCACTTTTTCTTTTCATTAGATACACCCATACTTTTCTTGAATAATCATCAACAAAATAACAAAATAATGCATACCTCCCAAAGATGGTAGGTCCCCATACATCACTGTGAATGTAGTCCAGAATTCTTTTCGTATTGTGAATTGCTGGACCAAATTTTACCCTCGTCTACTTGCCCAGAACACAATGTTCACAGAATTTCAATTTGCAAGAATTTGCACCTTTCAACAAGCCTTGCTTCTCCAAAGTCTGCAAAGCTTTTTCACCAACATGTTCCAATCGCATATGCCATAGCCTGGTAGCCTCTGCATCTATATCTTTCGTAGAAATTGTTGATGTTGATCAAATAACTGTACTTCCATTTAAAAAGTACAAGTTATTTCTTCTTGTGTCTTTCATCACCGTCAATTCCTGGGCTACTACCTTTAGTAATCCATCTCTCAAAGTGATTGTGAGCCCTTTAGATTCTAGGGCCTCTAATGAGATGAGATTTTTCTTCAGGCTAGGTACATAGCGAACATCTGCCAAGACTTGGATTGAGCCGTCGTGATTCTTCAATTGGACTGTACCCACTCCTATTTTCTTACAAGCACTATCATTGCCCATAAGAACAACTCCACCTTCTAGCTCTTTAAGACTAGAAAACCAGTCCTTATTAGGACACATATGGTAAGTACATCCCGAATCCAGAATTCGCTCATCCGTATGACATGCCATTGCCATGCCAACCAAGCTAAAGTCTGACTCCTCATCATGCTCTGCTACACATGCATTAGAAATAGCCTTGCCCTTTTGTAACTTAGGACAATTCTTTTTCCAATGCCCTTTCTCATGACAAAAGGCACATTTATCTTTGGTGAGTCTCCTCCCTTTGGACTTTCCCCTTCTATCAGGTTTGCTGCTGCGTGAACGACCTCTTACTGTTAAGACTTCTGCAGTTGTATCTCTGTGATCTCTTTTATCTTTCTTTCAAGTCTCAGATCTATACAACGCACTACAGATTACATCAAATGTGATCGTATCCTTCCCATGAAGTAATGTGGTGGTAAGATGATCATATTCATCAGGAAGAGAATTCAACAACAATAATGCCTTGTCTTCATCTTCAAATTCCTCATCCAAATTTAGCAAGTCTGCTAAAATTTTATTGAATGAGTTCACATGGTCATTCATCGACATACCGGGCACATGCGTAAATCGATAAAGTTTCTTTTTCATATAAAGCCTATTTTCAAGACTTTTCGTTAGAAACTTTTCTTCCAATGTATCCCATAACTTCTTCCCTAATGTCTCCCTCATGACAGAGTACTTCTGCTCTTTGGCCAAACATAGGCGGATTGTACCACACGCCTCTCTATTGATCTTGGCCCACTCCTTGTCATCCATCTTGTCAGGTTTTTCTTCAAGGGCTATATCCAACTCTTGCTGACATAAGACATCCAGAATCTCACATTGCCACATACCAAAATTATTGGTACCATCAAATTTCTCTACTTCAAATTTTGCATTGGTCAAAGGAGTCCTTGCTGATGACGATGCCTCTACCATTTTTTTCCTCAATCCCAACTACTGTATACGCGAGCAGCATCGTATACGTGAATAATACCGTAAACGATCGTATCTCCCAGGTACGAATCTAGCTCTGATACCAATTGTTGTGCGGAAGCGTGTAAAAGAGTAAAATTATTGTACTAAAAAATCACACTAAGTTCAATTTCCAAGAAAGAGGGGTGGATCACGAGGATCACTTAAGTACCAGGTCTTTCCTAGCCAGAATATCCTTCTATTGTAATTTAATAGCACAAGAAATCACTACAATCATACTCACAAAATATGTAAAAATAAACAATAAAGAACACCAGAATTTTAACGAGGTTCAGCAAATTTTGCCTACGTCCTCGAGCACTACCAAATATATTTCACTCCAAAAATACAAGTGAAAATTTACAAATAGGGAGAGAGAACAATGCCTTAAGTAGAGAATGGCAAATGTTTGGGATGATGAAAATGAGAAATAATTAGGCCTATTTATAGTTGAGGTTCAGGGATCAACTTGCAAAGTACCTATACAAATAGGGACCAAAATTTAATTATCCCATGCTAAATTTCAAACCAAAATTGCAGTGCCTTAAATGCCAACTCCCTCAATCTTTGAAAAGTCAAAGATTGTGGCCACTGCCAATACTATTTCACTCTTCCTCTTGCCCTAATCAAAAACTTTTTTCCCATCATTGCAGTAATCGAATGTTTTCTTTATGTTCCATTAACTTCAGAAATTTTATTTTCATTGTTCTTTAAATTGTTTTATTCAAGATGAAATTTTTGCTACACAGACGATGAAGCTGTTTGAGGTTTCTACAATCAGTTTCAATAATAAGATGAGTTCTCAGCCCATTCCGATTTCTGTCCTCAACCTAAAATTGAATACTCGACGCAAACAAGTCATTAAGGTTGTCTTGCCCCAACAAAGGTCGGATAATATCTCTCCATATCCAAGATTTATTTCACAGACCCACATTAATCGATAGAAGATCCCCAAATCATCACCCATTGTAGGATGATAAGAAACATGTTTAATTCGATGGAATATACTTTCTTATGTTTACTTAAAGGGACATCATAAAGGCGTAGATATTTTACTCCCACTTTATAGGAAAGAGCTCATATAATGTAAATGGACGTACGCAGTGAGTGGAGACCTAGACATTTTATTTTCTACTTAATACCCAAAAAATCTTTTATTTTTCTACTTAAAACCCTAAAAAAATCCTAACAAAATTTTAAAATATTGAAAACATGAGAAAATGATTAGTAAAAAATATATGAAAAAAAACTATCCAAAAATGCATGAGAAAAAGAAGATAACAATAATGTAAATAATCTTGTCTAATTTTGAAAGCAGCACCGAATACACTTTAAAAAGTAATGATTGGATAAGGATACGAATCTTTAATTATTTCATAATTTTAGTACAAAATTCATTTTTATTGCTCAGCAACCACGTAATTAAAAAGTCAATCGTGTCATTTTTTAGGTAAATTTACCCAAAAAGGCCCATTTCTAAAATTATTTACAAAAATAGGCTAAATTCTTGATTATTTACCGAAATAAGCCGCTTCCCTAGGGGAGCGTTTTGTCCACGTTAGTAGAAAACGCTTCCTTAGGGGTACGCTTTGCTAATGTGGACAAAACGTTACCCCCAGGAAAACATTTTAGCCCGTGTTTAAATTTTTAAAAAAAGTCTTTTTTTTAATATTATAAAAATAGACCAATTTTTTTTAAAAATTTACAAGAATAAACCTTAAAAAAGGCTCAAAGGGATAACTCTGTTTTTTTTGTAAGGTGTCACCAATTAATATGAAAATAAAACTTACAAAGTAAATCTTTATATAGACTCAAAGTCTCATTTCCCTTGTTTTCTTAAGCAATGTGGGATATGAGATATATGTACATATAGACTCATGAATAGGTTTGCAGTTTGTTCCTAAACAATGTGGGATTCCTTCCTCTTTTAATTAACAACATGAGATTAAAAGCTACACTATATTTTATATTCTTTTACTTAGAGTTTAAATTTTTTTACAAAGAGTTAACATTTATTACATTATAAATAAAACTTTTAAACTTTATAAGTAAAAAAATTATAAAATATAAAATGAGTATGGTAAAATATTAAAAAATAAATATTTAAAAAATTACTAATAGTTGAGTGATCATTTTGTAAGATTTTATAATTCGATGGCTAAAAAATCATAGTTAAGTGACATTTTACCCATGTAATTTAATCTAGATATAAAAATATGAAAAAAATAATTATTATATTTTATTTATATTATATATTTCTATAAAAAAAACTTATTTAACATAATTATATACTATGTTTAAATAGATTATCTATCTAGTCAAAATACATCTAAAATAAATTTATCAACATTCATTATGTGATGAAAATTAAATTAAAATTAGAATTAAAAAAATTAATGAGTATAGTAAAATATTTAAAAAAGATATATCAATTTTTTAAAATTACAAAAAAAAATACTATTTGAATGCCAAATACTCACCATTTATTTATTAATCAAACATTTATAAAATAAAATTAAAATTAAAATTAAAAATTTAAAAGTATAACTTCTAAATTTAAATAATGGAAATTTATTTTAAAAATTAGAATTGCATTGATATTAACTTCAAACATTTAAAATTAAATAGAAGATTATTACATGTATAAGTTTTATATGTGCAATTTGTTCTCTTTTTAATTTTAATAGTTCTTTTGTATATGTTAACAATTCTAAAATGTAACAAGATTACATATCTCTAAAAATGATTTTATAATATGAGAAAATGTTAACAAAATATAAAAAAATAGAAATTGTTTTGTAAAAGAAATTATAAAATATAGTGTAGCTTTTAATCTCATGTTGTTAGTTAAAAGAGGAAGGAATCTCACATTGTTTAGGAACAAATTGCAAACCTATTCATGAGTCTATATATACACATATCTCATGTCCCACATTACTTAAGAAAACAAGAAAAATGAGACTTTGAGTCTATATAAAGATTTGCTTTGTAAGTTCTATCTCTATATTAATTGATGACACCTTAAAAAAATGGTGTTGTTAATTGAGCCTTTTTTAAGGTTTATTCTTGTAAATTTTTTAAAAAAATTGGTCTATTTTTATAATATTTAAAAAATGACCTTTTTTTTAAAATTTAAACACGGGCTAAAACGCTTCCTTGAGGGAGCGTTTTGTCCATGTTAGCAAAGTGCGCCCTCAAGGAAGTGTTTTCTGTTGATGTGGACAAAACGTTAGCGTTTTGCTGGCACATACCCTGACATCGTGCCAACTTGGACGCGTTTTCACGGTTAACGTCCTAATCCGGTAAATAATTATGAAATCGGCCAATTTTCGTAAATAATTTTAAAAATGGGCCTTTTTGGATAAATTAGCCCATTTTTTACTACTCCAAACCTGTTATTCAAACTATTCTTCCAACATGGAACAAAAGAATGAGACAAAATTTCCAAAAATAAACAAATAAATATCATCACCCCACATACAATAAACAAATAAATGGATAATAAAATAATAAAAATGCTACTACCATTAATAACAAATATTAACACGCTCACCTACATCAACAATATTAATACTTAATAATAAGAGTATGGTATATCTTCTTTTCTAAACTATCTACGGAGGAGAGAGAAAAATTTGTGATTAAAATTGAATAAGTCCTAATTTAGTTGGCGTCAACATTATTGCTTATATAGAAGGATGAATTTGAACATGTTGAAATGCATTTATCTTTTTATTTAATTTGAAGAGAAATTATAAAGAATTTGAAGTTTTTATATAAAAAAACTTGTAATTAAATATAATATAATAAATTCAATTGAAAATGCTGCCCAACTTCTTGTTCTTTATTCATAACATCATTGTGCTGCTATTCATTATCATCCAGAAAAAAAATACAATTGAAGCTGCAGGAAATTTATAAAGAAAGACCGTCACTTAACTAAGTTTTTAATATAAAATTAGTAATTTTTTATTTAATTATTACTTAGTGGGTGGTGACATCTTTCAAATACTATCTAGACTCTAAGGGTAATGTATGTATATATCAACATTTACGTTTTAATTTATCCATAAATAATTATATTTACACAATATAAAAATAGATTAATCTCATGTTCAAAAAGGCTTATCTTTGTTTAACGAGATAGCATTTGAGCAAAGATTTGCATACTCAACAAATTCAGCCTTTATGGAAATAGGAAAGCATATTTTAAAAAGGTGTGGTGGAGTTCCCTTAGTCATAAGGATGTGGTGGGTATGTTATCTTTCAATGAAATTAAAAATGACTGGCTTTTTTTTTTTAAATATAATGAATCTGCTAGAATATCTAAGAATGAAGGTGAGATTTTACCTACACTTAACTTGAGTCATGATCAATTTTTATTTCATTTGAAGCATTGTTTTGTTTATTGTCGACTATATCCAAAAGATGTTGGTGACATCTTTGAATGCTCCAAACAAACATGTGTTCCTTTCCAATTCAAGTGCAAGTGAGATTGGTGAAAAATGTTGTCACGTTTCAGTTAGTTCTTTAGTAATTCATTTGTTTAAGGGAAAAAAATTAGTGAAATTTGCTACATTTTCCAAAAGAGAGCGAGCAAAATTCAAAATATTAATGAGGTCGAAACATGGATTTAATAATTTCAAAACATAGGTGCTTGCATGCATTAAAGTTAAATAAATTTAATAATTTCAGCCAACTTTCTTATTGACGGTCGATTCAAGAAAGGCTGATAAAATGTTTCTTTATTTATAGATGAACAATGATATATCAAACACACATGTGTGAAAATATAAGGCTGATGATGGTGAGCATTTTAATGAAAAATTAAATTGCTTTTGCAGAAGGTTTTGAGGTGTAAACACGAATGGGAATGCGAATTTGTTACTATTACAGATGATGATGCCCAGTGTTTGACCCTTTCGTAAAACTTGTACCGGAAAATCATAGACAATGGCTTTGTGGTTAGCCACCATTCATGCACATAATATAAAATTCTATTAACAGTAAGTGTTTCTTCTACATTTAGACACTGCTCAGTCTATACGAGATCAATTTTATCATATTGTATATTGATACTTACAATTTCCAGGTTCATTGTTGCTATATAGAGGGAATTGATGGGCTAGAAATCTCCTAGGAGACCTTGATTTCCTTAGTGTTAAACCGTGGCCTGCATTGCAACATTGGACCAGCAGCAAACCAGCATGGAAGCTGAACCAAAGGAGATGCAACATTTTGTTTATTTTGTTTCAATGTAACTAGTTTAGTCAGCATGAGGCTTTGTAGTCAAAGTTAGTAAGATTTTTTGGTGTAATGTGATGTAATAGCTATTATAGTAGCTATATTTTATGTGAAATCTTTAGCTTAGTCTTAGTCAAAAACATTAAAGAGAGCAGTTACAAGTTAGGTAACTGTCACATTTTGTATCTATATATTTTTATCAAAGCAAATGGAATGGTTGAATCCTTTTCCAGCAATCTTCAGATCATTTTCTCTCGTTTTTCTAAGTTTCTTAGTTTCTTTCGTTCCTCTGAAACTTCAAGTTATTGAAGCTTAAGACTGCTTCATACTTTATCTGGTAATTTTATGAGTTATTGTTTTGCACATACTTAATCCGGTAGAAATATTGTTTATTGTTCCAACAAATGGTAATCAGAGCCTGCCATCTTTGAGGACCTTTGCTGTTGGTGTTTCTTCGGAAAGAAAGTCTAAGAAAGAAGAAGCTGTTTTTTGTTGATCTGTTTGTTTGGTTGCTGCAAAATGAGTTTCACACCTCCACCACCACCAGTGTTTGCTGGAGAGAACTACCACATTTGGGTAGTCAAGATAAAGACATATCTTCAAGCACAAGACTTATGGAGAGTAGTTGAAAATGACATCGAACCACCTCCATTGAGGGCTAATCCCACGATTGCTCAAATGAGGCAGCATGCTGAGGAGAATAAAAAGAAGCACAAAGCCTTAGCTTGCTTGCAGAATGGTGTATCTGATGTAATTTTTACTCGGATAATGGCTTGTAGCACACCCAAAGAAGCATGGGATAGGCTAAAGGAGGAGTTCATAGGGTCGAACAAGACAAGGCAGCAACAAGTGATCAACCTTAGAAGAGAATTTGAGAATCTGAAGATGAAAGAGTCAGAGAGTATCAGGCAATATGCAGACAGGATCATGACTACTGTCAACAGCATAAGGTTGCTTGGTGAAGATTTCAGTGATAGTAGGGTTGTTGAAAAAGTAATTACTACTCTCCCTGAGAGATTTGAGTCTAAAATCTCATCACTCGAGGACTCAAGGGATTTGACAACCATTTTTTTGTCTGAATTGGTGAACTCCCTTTATGCATTGGAGCAGAGAAGGGCCAGTAAGTAGGAAGAACATCCTGAAGAAGCCTTCCAAGCAAAGGCCAAAGAGAGCTCCAGTACAAGTCAGAAAGGAAAGAAGCCCTGGCTTGATAGGAGGGACAAAACAAGGAAAGATTCAGGCAGAAGAAGGTTTCCACCATGCATTCACTACAAAAAGACCAATCATTTGGAGAAATATTGCTGGAACAGGCCAGATGTTTAGTGTAAGAGCTGCAAACAGTATGGTCATCATGAGAAGGTGTGCAAGAACAGTGGGAAGCTTTCAAGCTAAGCCTGCTGAGGACTTTCAAGCTCAAGAGGAGCATGTTTTTACAGCCTCATGCCTTGCAACCACAAGTAAAGCCAAATGCAATTGGCTCGTGGACAGTGGCTACTCACATCACATGGCAACTGATGAAGGCTTGTTCAAGGACCTTGACAGGACCTTCACCTCAAAGATCAGGATAGGCAATGGGAACCTGATTGAAGCTAAAGGCAGAGGTGATGTTTTGATCAACACTGGTTCAGGTAACAAAGTTATTTCTGACGTGCTCTTTATTCTTGATATTGATCAGAATTTATTAAATGTTGGTCAATTGGTTGAGAAAGGTTACTCATTGATTTTTGAGAATGGTACCTGCACTGTCAAAGATATATGTGGTCAGGAACTGGTCTCAGTAGCTATGGCTGATAAATGTTTCATGCTGGATTTGAATCATCTTGAGAAGAAGGCTTACACCAGCTTTGCTGATAATACTGGCCTATGGCATAGGAGACTAGGCCATGTTAATTATAGATCACTTGATCTGTTGCACAAGCTGAATTTAGTAGAGGACATGTCCAAAGTTGAAGTAAAGGACACTGTTTGTGAAGCATGTCAGCTTGGTAAGCAAGCTAGATTGCCTTTTCCAACCAATCAAGCATGGAGAGCTAGAGAAAGGCTTGAATTGGTGCACTCGAATGTTTGTGGACCAATGAAGTCACCCTCTCTAAATGACAGCAAATATTTTGTGTTGTTCATTGATGATTTCAGCAGATTCTGTTGGATCTACTTCTTGCGGCAGAAGTTAGAGGTATTCGAAGCATTCAGCAAGTTCAAGGCTCTAGTTGAAAATCAATCAGGCTGTAAAATCAAAGCCTTGAGGTCAGATAATGGCGCTAAGTACTTGTCAGAAAAATTCCAGAAGCTGTGTGAGCAAGCTGGAATTCACCATCAGCTGATAACAGTTTATACTCCCTAACAAAATGGAGTATGTGAGAGGAAGAACAGGACAGTGATGGATATGGCCAGGTGTTTGCTATTTCAAAGCAAACTACCAAACAATTTTTGGGCTGAAGTAGTCAATACTTTAGTGTACCTACTCAACAAGCTTCCAACTCATGCTGTGAAGGATAAGACTCCTTTTGAAGCTTAGCATAGACTCAAGCCATCTGTTTCTCACCTGAAGGTGTTTGGCTGTGTCTGTTATGCTCTTATTCCAGCTGAAAAGAGGACCAAGCTTGAGAAAAGAGCTGTTCTAGGAATATTTGTTGGATACAGCAGCATTAATAAAGGTTACAGGGTCTTTGATCCCTCAACCAAGAAAATTTTGGTGAGTAGGGATGTCAAATTTTATGAAGAAAAGACTTGGAGTTGGGATGGTTCAGATGCAAGTCAATTTGAAGAAGACTTAGTTGATGGCAGTATGGAACTAGCTGAAAATGAGTTGAACAATACAGATGTTGATGATCCTCCTGTGAGAGGCACCAGGTCCATTACTGATGTTTACCAAAGGTGCAATGTGGCTATTGATGAGCCCTCAAGTTTTGAAGAAGCAGTCAAGGACAAATGTTGGAAGAAGGCCATGGAAGCTGAATTGGAGATGATCCACAAGAATGACACTTGGGATTTGGTTGAAAGACTAGAAAAGAAGAAGGTCATTGGTGTCAAGTGGGTCTTTAGAGCCAAATTTAACTCTGATGGCTCTTTGAATAAACACAAGGCACGACTTGTGGTGAAGGGCTATAGTCAGCAATATGGCATTGATTTCTTGGAGACATTTGCTCCTGTGGCAAGGTTAGATACAATCAAGATTATTTTTGCTTTGGCTGCACAGAAGCAATGGAGGGTTCACCAGCTTGATGTCAAGTCAGCATTTTTAAATGGTTTAATTAAGGAGGAGATCTATATCGAGCAACCAGATGGGTTTATAGTCCAAGGACAAGAGGACAAGGTTTATAGGCTGAAGAAAGCCTTGTATGACCTGAAGCAGGCACCAAGAGCCTGGTATGACAGGGTTGATGCCTACCTGTCTAGGCTCGGGTTTGAGAAGAGTGTTAGCGAACCTACACTCTTTGTGAAGAAATCTGAGAATGAAACTTTACTTATTGTCTCACTTTATGTGGATGACTTACTTGTAACTGGAAGCAAAGATGAATTGATCAGTGAATTCAAAGTGCAAATGCAGAATGTTTTTGAGATGACAAATTTGGGTGTCATGACATACTTCCTAGGCATGGAAGTAAAGCAGTCTGATCAAGGCATTTTCATTAGTCAGCGTGCTTCGAAAATCCTTAATAAATTTTGCATGGCAAACTGCAAGACAGTCAGCACACCAGTGACTCAAGGGGAGAAGCTGACTAGTTGTGGGAATGAAGAAAAAGCTTATGAGAAGGAATATCGAAGCCTAGTAGGTTGCTTGCTATACCAAACAGCAACCAGGCCTGATATTATGTTTGGTGTTAGTCTCTTATCGAGATTTATGCACTGCTGTAATGTGGTTCATTTTAAAGCAGCAAAGAGAATCTTGAGATATGTCAAGGGGACTTTGAGTTATGGAGTCAAGTTTGAAAAAGGAAAGGAGCTCAAACTGACAGGATATTCTGATAGTGATTGGGCTAGTTCTGTCGATGATATAAAGAGCACTTGGGGCTATTTTTTCACACTTGGCTCGGGAGTTTTCAGTTGGAGCTCAAAGAAGCAACAAACTGTTGCTCAATCCATAGCTGAAGCAGAATACATTGCAGCTGCTACAGCTGTTAATCAAGTAATTTGGCTCAGGAAGCTGCTAAGTGACTTGAATGAACAACAAGCTGAAGCCACTAAGATCAAAGTTGACAACCAATCAGCAGTGGCCATAGCCAAGAATCCGGTTTTTCATGGCAAGACCAAACATTTTAAGATCAAATTCCATTTTGTTCGAGAAGCTGAGCAATCAAAAGAAGTGAGCCTGGTTCATTGTAATTCAGAAAACCAATCGGCTGATATTCTAACTAAGCCACTTGGTGCTACAAGGTTTGAAACCTTAAGGAGGAACAGTGGTGTTTGTTGCATACAGTCCAAGGAGGAGTATTAAACCGTGGCCTGCATTGCAACATTGGACTAGCAGCAAACCAGCATGGAAGATGAACCAAATGAGCTGCAACATTTTGTTTATTTTGTTTCAATGTAACTAGTTTAGTCAGCATGAGACTTTGTAGTCAAAGTTAGTAAGATTTTTTGGTGTAATGTGATGTAATAGCTAGTATAGTAGCTATATTTTATGTGAAATCTTTAGCTTAGTCTTAGTCAAAAACATTAAAGAGAGCAGTTACAAGTTAGGTAACTGTCACATTTTGTATCTATTTATTTTTATCAAAGCAAATGGAATGGTTGAATCCTTTTCCAGCAATCTTCAGATCATTTTCTCTCGTTTTTCTAAGTTTCTTAGTTTCTTTCATTCCTCTGAAACTTTAAGTTATTGAAGCTTAAGACTGCTTCATACTTTATCCGGTAATTTTATGAGTTATTGTTTTGCTCATACTTAATCCGGTAGAAATATTGTTCATTGTTCCAACACTTAGCTCACCAAGAGACTCCTTGCCATTGCCCATGTTTTTCCTTTCTTTCGAGGATTGTAGTATCTCATCGCATCGAGATTCCGAAGGAAAAGTCTTATGTTTTAATAAAATGACAAGGAGGGGGGCTGCAAGAACAAATTACAAGGTGTGTTATTCAACTTGTAGTTTGATGTGTGCCAGCATAAGCATCAATACACAAGTCATATGTATATATATCGAGGGAATCGACATCTTTTGGAAGAGTTTTAATCTAAGCATGATAATTGCAGATAGGCTTGGAGATACTGTATTTGGAAATTTGTTTTGTCACTTGGAATACTATCTAAAAAAATCTTCTCATAATCAATTGTGCTTCCCTGCACTGGAATACAGTTTGGGACACTAAAAAAACATAAATCTAGTATTTTTTGAGTTGGCACATACTATGGAACAAGAAAAATAAAGAGCACAATCAAAATATTTACACCATTTGGAACTCATCCTAAGTTTGCGGGGTTTTACTCAGAGATAAATACACAATAAACTTTATAGTACAAAGAAGTGATTTAAGCCTAACCCCTCGAACACTTGATGCAAGTTCACCTTTGTACAATTAAGTAAACTCTCTCCCAACTCATTTTAACTATGCAAATGAAAATCAACACTTGACACTCAAATAGTGTATAACAGCGGCACTCAATAATAGTTCCTACTATAAACATGTGTGCTTCTTTAATTTCACATATCATCCATGAAATAAATGATCTATATATAAGCTCCAGAATCTGTCAAACTCTTCATAAGCTTGTGTAAAGTGAAATAATAAATTTCCAAATGCAATATCTCGGACAACTTTCACGTTTGAACAAGAACTATTCCAAAAGCGACAATGAACCTGGAAATTATAAATGCCAACATAGAATATATTAAAATTGATCTCACTAGACTGAGCAGTGTTCAAATGCAGAAACACTTAAAATGCACTATATTTTTTATCAGATCAATTGAAAATTCGAATGAAATTTATGAAATATATTACCATTTTTGTTTTGATGGAATATTTTGGCAGATTAACAAATCGTAGCAGAAAGTATGGTCTCGGCTTCCTGTAGTGTAAATAACCAAAATTAAGAGAAAACATAAATGCCTATTTTAAATAACATATAGTACAACCATTTTGAAGGGTAGCATGCAAGCTTCATAGGCCTCTCCACATCGAAGATATTTTAGAATTAAATTATTAGAAGCCCTTCTATGAAATGAGAGATGTGACAAGAAGCACTGACCATGCGATCCTATTACAACATATTGCATTGTGAAATTAGTTTGATTTTAAAGTATAAAGCAATTAGATAAATTACCACCTCTTTTCTATGCATATAAATTATTGAAGTTGACAAATGCCTTTCCCCAAACTACTCTCCAATGGCATACTGCACAAATTAGCAAAATATTATGAAAGATGGTAAGTAAAAAGTAGAATTAAAACAAAGGAATTTCAATTTATATAGACATTAAATGAATAATATTTTAACAAGGAAATCAACAGTAATGATATTAGAATGAAAAATGGCATGAGAGCCCAGAGTTGGAGACTAAATATACCACTAAAATTTTTCTTGAAAAAAAAAAAAGGTCATAAAAATAGATAAATGAAAAGGATTGACCAACCTGACTACAACGAAATGTTTGGGATGTGAGCAATCTTATGCCAATCTGCACCAATGTCCTCCCTACATCTTTCCTTCAACTGGGGAGTTTCTCCCATATTCAAATATTTCAAATTGGTTAGGCAACGCATCTCGTCCGGAAGCGATGTTAAATTGGGCAAATCAAAGAGAGAAAGCTCTTGCAGATTTGTTAGATGTTGAAGCCCAAGGGGGAGAGACTTCAGCAGTGGAATACTGCGAATCCTCAAAAATGAGAGATTCTTAAGGGCTTCCCATTGCATGCCCTCTAAATCAGCCTCCTTGCAATCTTCTATTGTTAAACTTTTGAGGCCCGTGAGATGTTGCAGGCACTCATCTAGCATGTGAGTGTCCAATCCCTCAATGTTGGCTACACGGAAAGATTTCAATTTGGAGAGAGGAAGAGAAGAGGTTGAACTTGATGGGGTGTTAGCGTTCATGTTCATCTTCGTAGTCTGCTTTAACGGCCTTGAACTGGTATTCACCAACTCTAGCTCATCATCGAGTGAAGGATACAACGGTATTGAAGTCAAAGGGCAATTGTGAACTTTTAAAGAGGAAAGACACGGAAATGATATGGTTGATGTTCCCATAACTGTTGTGTCGTCCTCATTGGTATCATCACCAATTGCTTCTGTTGTCCTCCACCAACTCTTCATATTCGAGCAGTCCCAGAGCCAAAGATGCTTAAGCGATGGGAAGAATGATTCTGGTTCTCCTTGACTTCCTTTTGGGCTGTTATCATCCATGTACTCCAACTCAGTACAATACGAAATCTTCAGCTGTTTAAGATAAGGCAATTGCGCAAAGGACGGGACCTGTTTGAAATTACCCGATATTTCAATATGGACGAGATTTGTAAGCAAAGAAAACCAATTTGGAAACTTGGCATCACCCCTCCATCCTCGAACACCGAGCTCCTTGAGATTAGGATGGGGCTGGAGGTCTTCAAGTGACCTGTCTTCATCATGGTTATCATCTCCCCAGGCCAAAAAAGAGCCCCATTGTAAAACCAACGATCTCAAATTTTTTTTCTCTTTCAAATTAGCAGCCTTAAACTTCTCTTTTGCATTTTTTACAAAGCCCAAATTTGTTATTTCTAGCTCTCCCCTTAAGTTGTTAAGCCCACTCAATTCAATTAGATCTGCACCGCCATGGAACCCATCTTTATCCACCACAAACATGCTTAACGTTTCAAGGGACACCAGCTTTCCTATTCCACGTGGCGTATGAGTTAACCGACAACAACCATGACACGCAAGATGGGTAAGATTCACCAATCTTTCAATCTCATTCGGCAGTTCTCCAAGCCCATCGCACCAATCAAGTTTCAAAGCTTGCAAATTTTGTATCTTGCAAATACTCTTTGGGAGACTCCTAATACCGCGATTTTTAGAAAAATCAATGTACCTCAAATGTTTCAACTTATAAATAGAGTGTGGGATCGTCGTAAAATATAAAGAATTCATTTCTAATACACGCAAACATCTACAATTTGCAATTATTGAATCCCAAGTTTCATCGCTCAAATAGTATCTCTCTTTTGGAAAATGTAACAAGGTTCGCAACTTCTTTCCTTTAAACAAATGAATTAATGAAACATTAATTGACATGTGGCGACATTTTTCTGGAACCTCACTTGTACTTTGATTAGAATCTACAATAGCACTCTCTGTTCCAGCTACTAATTCAGCTAGATCATGCATTAAATCATGCATTTTACATGTCATTTCTTTTGTCAAGTCTCCTTTTACTTCCTGAAAGAAACTTCTTTCAACTAAATCTTTAAAATATCTAAACCCAATCTCTTCAAATGATTGCTTTGGATTTGATTGCACGAAACCTTGTGCAATCCAAAATTGAACAAGCGTTCGTACATCAATTACATAATCTTTCGGATACAATCGGCAAAAAGCAAAGCAATGCTTCAAATTGGATGGGAGATGATCATAACTCAACTTAAGTGTAGGTAGAATTTCTCCATCAATTTGTGATATTTTAGCAAGTTCATTATCTTTGAAAAAAATCCACTCATTTTCAGTTTCTTTCAAAGATAACGTACTAGCTATCGTCCTTATGACTAAGGGAACCCCACCACACCTTTTCGAAATTTGTTTCCCAACTTCCACAAAGGCTGAATTTGTTGAGTCTACATATCTTTGCTCAAATGCTATCTTTTTGAACAAAGACCAAGTATCATCATCAGACAAGCCTTTCAGTTTCAAAATATGGGATTGACACTTATTAGTAATCTTAGCTACCTTTAGAGATCGAGTAGTTACGATTATCCTACTCCCTTTAGCCCCACCCATCAATAACTTCTTTAGCCTAAACCACTGTTCTGGATCCTCATTCCAAATGTCATCTAAAACAAGCAAATATTTCTTCCCATCAATTTTATCTCGAAGTTGTTTTTGCAATTGATCCATTTCAAGATTTTCATCAGGTGATTGATTAGTCACAGATTTGATAATGTTTGCTACAATAACTTTCACATCAAAAACATTTGAAACACACACAAACATCGTCAACTCAAAATGACTTTTGACCATTTCATCATTATAGACAAGTAGGGCCAAAGCAGTCTTACCTAACCCTCCAAACCCCATAACTGGAATGATATAAATATTCTCTTCACTTTGAAACTCTAACACGAGTTTTAGAAGAGCCACTTTATCATCATCCCTCCCTATTATTTCATCTTCACGCTCAAAAGAGTGCGTTTGCTGCCTCTTTTTAGTCATGAAAGAGGTTTCCATGGGACGGTCACGCTCTACAAAGTCGAACATCTTGGCCTCACTTCCAATTGAAGCTAATCTGGCCTTAATAGCCTTAATTTTCCGACCGGTTTTGAGACCGTAAGCAAACTGGTTTGAGCTTGAAAAGAAAAGGCGTACCTCTTTCGTCAGCTTGTTCTCACCCATTAGATCTTTCCGCAAAGCTTCGGTAGAGAAATCATCAATCAAGTCGTCTGCATCATAGAGTACATCTTTCAGCTCTTCAAGCCAAACTTTGACAAGATTGTTGGTCGCCGATTTCTCTTCGGCGTCAAGAAGCACAGCTTTGATTGTGGAGACGGTGCGTTCGAGGTCGTTGAGGTCATCTTTGAGATTCCACCACAGTCCAATTTGAGAGAGAGCAAGAGAGCTCAACTTAATAATGAGCTCTGTGGCAATGTCGAAAGCAATTGCTTCGGCCATTAAACTGAAATCAAGGCTAAAAGTGTTTGATTACTGCAAGAGGAGGACTAAAATGAAAATGATTTGAACAAGATGAAACACAGATGTGGATCCATACATGCAGAGACGAAGTATTTTTATAGATACTACCGTCCACCTTCCAAGTAGTATAATTAAATGAAAATAATGTTGATTGGTGGTAAATGGTCCCACCATGTTTAAAATTTGACGCAAATTTCTCAATGGCGCCAAAGCTGGAACGATGATAAATCCAAGGTGTTTAGATATTAGGAAAAATTAATGAGAAGTCCACTAAAGAAAAGAGAAGAAGGATCTAAACCCATGGAATTCAAGGTGTTTAGATATTATGACTTCATCTCTTTTGCTAACAATTATATCTGTATAGATATTATGAATCCAAGGACCCAAACTCTAATTTTCTCTCATAAAAAGGTCTCTCGAATTTTCTCTTTCATCTTATTTTTTTCTTCATTATTAAAAACTGACTTAAACACAAAAGAATATCTCAAAAGAATATCTCAAAAGACAAGCTCCAGAGTCCTCCTATCTCACTTTGCAAGAACCTAACACTCTCTTAATGTCAACAACACTTTTCAATAGAAAAAGAATGTAAATTTACTTTGTAAACCTCAAAATTAAAAGCCACCCCGCTCATATTGTAAAATGGATTAGGCAAACAAAAGAAAATAACAAATTCAAATAGGTTAATAGGTTAAAACACTATTTGGGTCTAAATTTTGTAATTGTTTTTATATTGGGGTTTAAATTTTTTTATCCAAATTAGTCTTTGAACTTTGTACTTGTTCCCACATTAAGGTCTGGACTAGGCAACTGTTCCCGTGGCTTAGACTTTTCTTTTGTCTAAGTTAGTTCCTAAACTTGATAATTGTTTCAATATCAGAATTTGAACCTTTTTTAAAAGAAATATTAGAGACTAACTTGAACACACACACACAAAAAAAAGGCCTCAATTTGAGAACAATTGTCAAGTTGAAAGACTAATTTGTAACAAAAAAAGTTTAGGCTCTAATATGAGAACAATTGTCAAATTCAAGCTCAGATAGTGCATTAACCCTAAAAAATTACCTTAAATAAGGTTAACATTTAATGTATTATCAATGAAAATTTTTAATTTCACAAAGGTTTTAAATTCTATCACATGTTTCATAAAAAAATATTATTTTACTTCACCTTAAAGATTTACGTGCCAAAACCTTGTGTGTTGGCTTGATGACCAAAGGTGTTCATTACCTCAAGTGTGGTTTGGGTTTGAGTTGTGCCAATTACGTTGTTGTTAGTTTTTAAACCTTACCGTTTCAATGTATGAAATAATTTTCCTTTAAGATAAAATAATAAATAACATAAAAAAATATAAAATGTTTGCTGGCACTATACATTCGAAAATTATAACTCAAATTTTAAATTGTATTTTAAAATTTAAAACATTCTAATTGAATTCTCAAGATATCATAATCATATCAATTTGATTTTCTAGGGATAAATCTCAAAGTTATACATCAACTGTGATTCAATGTGCAATTTGATGCATGAACTTTGCTTTGGTGCAATTATATACATATAAAACTTTATTTTTGATTCAATCATACACGTTCAAAGAAATTAATACATCAATTTATTTTTTTGTGGTGGATAAGTATAATTATTTGTTTATGCAATATATAAACATAAAATGATGTTTTATCAATAATTGTGTTAATAATTTGTGAGAATTGAATAAATTTAAAATTTCTTGTATAAAATTGCACATTACAGCGAAATTCATGTATAATTTTGAGATTTAGCCCATTTTTCTATTAACTTAGCCATTAGCTTGAGTATTAAATGTTCGCTCAAATATGATAGGGAAAATACTTAAAACACATGTGTACCTATTTGTTAAAAAAGAAAAGAAATAGTTCTCTTAAATTTTATAATCTTGTTGTGTTTTTAATATGTTAGAAGTTATCAATGTGATGAGTATGCAAGTATGTACAATTTAATCCATGTCAGATTTGAATTGAAATTTAAAGCCTAAATCGACAGCTAAAAAAATGAAATAATTTTTTAAAGATAATACTAATACTTTAAAGACTTCATTAAAAAATTTAAAATTTAAATAATAATTTGAGAATATTTAATACAAATAACTTTATATAAGATTATAAATAATATTATATTTAAAAAAATTATAACACATTTATTATTCGTATCATATTCATGTTTGTGCGATTGATTAATACATGCAAAGCACGATTTATTTCCATATGTTGATTATGGTGAGGTCGCATCAACTGTGCAAGAGGTTAAGCTTCAATAATTTTTTTATTGCTATAAAATTTATAGTGTATTCATCTTCAAGTATGACGAGTTTTGAATTGCATAAAGATTTTGATTGTTTTGATTTGATTTTATTTTTTTTGAAATTGTGTCTCTTTGGGATAGTTTTCAATATGCGTCTTGATGATGCAATGATTAAAAAAATACAAAAGTTGTACAGAATTTTCAATTTTGGATGGCGCTGCTATTATATTATTAAGAGTAGTAGCATTTTATTTATTATTAACATATATTTGTTTACTGTATGTGGGGTTCATCATTTTTATTTATATATTGCTAATAATCTTTTAAATATATATTTAATTGATTGAGCTTTAGCTCGATTAGTATAAGTATTATTGTCAATATAGAAGAATATAGATTCGAGTGCACTGAAACACATTATCTTCCTATTTATGAGTTGAAGAGGAGCTATAGGTAGTTCTAGCCATTGTGTAAAAAAAAAAGATATGATTAAAACCTGTAGTGAGATTATTTAATATATATACATATATTTATTAGGAAAGGGTTGAAGTTTTTTATTTGTTTATTATTAGGGTTAAATATAAAATTTATACATGAATTTCAATTTGGTGCAATTATCTACATGAAACGTGAATTGTGGTTCATATACATACATGAAACTTTGATTTTGATTCAACTATACACATCAAAGAAATAAATAAATATTTTTATTTTCACATTGGATTAATATAATTTTTTGTATATGCAAAATATCAAAGTAAAATGGTGCTAATTCAATAATATTGTTAATGATTTGAAAAAAATTGAATTAATAAAATTAAAAATTACGCAAAATCAAAGTTCATTTATAATATTGCATTAACATATAATTAATTAAAATTGCAAATTAATATTAATGAACTGGATTTTAGTTTTTGTTTTTTAAAAAAATTGAACTTATAATTATATAAATAATTACCTTTAAAAATTATCATTACAAAGTATTAAATTAAATAAACAACTTAAAAATTAACTTGTCTTCACAAAATTATATATATTTATATTTTTAAATTTTTTTAACTTTTTGAATTTTTGAAGAATTTTGTTCCATTATTGTAAAATTTTAAATTAATTACCAAAATATGTAATGCTTGCGAATTTTTTGAAATATGTGGGGTTTTTAGGCCGGATGTTGAGATTATTGTAATATTTAAAACATAATAATTTTCGAGCCCTTTTGAGATTAGGGAGGGGAAAGAAAAGAGATTGACAAATATGACTTCCAACCACAACATCAATGGTGGTGAAGTCTGTTTTATTATTTTTACTTTTTAGGGATAAATATTAAAATTATTCATGAACATTGATGTAATGTGTAATTCGATATATGAACTTTGATTTGGTGTAATTATATAAATAAAATTTTGATTATAGTTCAAATGTATATATAAAATTTTAATTTTAACTAAATTGTATACATTTATAAAAATAAAGAGATGAATCATTTTTTATATTAAAAAATATAATTATTTATGTATAAATGAAAACGTAAATGTTGATATATACATATATTATCCGTAGAGACTAAATAGTATTTTAAAGATGTCACCACCACTGAGTAATAATTAAATAAAAAAGCTACTAATTTTTTATTAAAAACTTAGTTAAGGTACAGTCTTTCTTTATAAATTTTCTGCAGTTTCCAATGTTTTCTTCTGGATGATAATGAATAGCAGCACAACGATGGTATGAATAAAGAACATGAAGTTGGGCAGAATTTTCATTTGAATTTATTATATTATATTTAATCACAAGTTTTTTTATATAAATACTTAGAATTATTCATAATTCTTCTCTAACTCTTACATAGAAAGATAAATGTATTTTAATACGCTCAAATCTACATCTTTCTACATAAGCAATAATGTCAATATCAATCGAATTAAGACTCAATCGATTTTAATCATAATTTTCTCTCTCTCCATATATAGATAAAAAAAAGAAGACTATTACTGATTTTATACTATACTCTTATTATTAATTATTGGTATCATTGATGTAGCTGAGCGTGTTAATATTTGTTATTGGTGGTAGAAACATTTTAATTATTTTATTATACATTTATTTGTTTATTGCAAGTGGGTTGATGATTTTTATTTGTTTATTTTTGGAAATTTTGTCTCATTTTTTTGTTTCATGTCATGTTGGGAAAAGAGTTTGAATAAACAAGTTTGGAGTATTTAAAAATGGCACGTGTTAGGGTTGTATGATCCAAATTTTAAGAGATTTTTTTTCTAGAAAATTTAGTATTTATTAATATAATATGTTTAGTGTCAAAACCATTTTTTGAAAAAAGGGGGTCGACTTTGATTTTGAAAATGAAAACGAAAAACGGGAGTCACCACCAATCCTTTTTATGAGGTGTGATCAGATCACCTCGAAATTCAATTATTTTAATAAAGTTTAAATTTATTAAAACGATGATTTTTGGTCCACGAAATCAAGAAAACGGGTTCGGGAGTCGGTTACGCACGGGGAAGGATTAGCACCCTCGATACGCCCAAAATTGGTACCTAATTGATTAATTAATGCCTTGATGTCGAACGTGAAAAATTTGGAAGGAATTAAAAAAACGATCCTCTCTTTTATTGATGCTGATTTCAAAAGGATGCTTAGATAAATCGAATACTTGAATAAATTGAAAAGAATGTTAAAGACCTTCTTACCCCGAAGTAATAAAATGCCACATCCAGTACGTTAGGACACAACATTTTAGACCCTCGAAAATAAGCTTGTCTTTTGATTTTCAAAACTCCTGCATTTTAAATTTTAAAAAGATATTCGATCATTTGGGCTAAACAAGAAAGATCGAAACCCAGTACGTTAGGGCACGATTTTCTCGAATTTCCAAATACTGAATATTGTCTTTTTTCTAAAATTTTTGGAATAATAGCAATTACAAAACCGAAACGATCTATATTGGATAAACATGTTAGAGTTTAATTCACAATGCAATAGCATGAAATATAATAATGAATATAGAATAATAATACATGAATAGAATATTATACAAGTGAGTGGCAATAATGTGAAAATATGAAATAACGAATTAAAACACATAATGACAATAATCACACAAGATATATTATTTAAATACCAACACTAATAAATAAAGACCAATGAAGCAATTTACACAAAAAATGATATAAAGCACATCAAAATAAATAAAATGTAAAATATTTTTGAAATGATAATAAATGAGTTTAAAATAAATAATGTGAAAAGGGATTTTAAAATCAATAGTATACAAAACGATTTAAAAAGGATGATCCATAAAAAATTTAAATAAATAATATATAAAGTGTAAATAAATAATATAAAAGGCTTAATATATATAAATAATAATAAAACATTTTGAAATAAATGGATAGAATTTTAAAATAAGGTATTTAAACAATTTAAAATAAGTAATAAAATTAATTGAAATAATACCTAAATAAGTTTAAACTAAAATATATAAAGTGTTTTAAAATAATATTAAAATAAATAATATGTAAAGAGAAATTAAAAAAAAAAAGAAAATATGTACAAGATTGTTTGAAAACAAATGATATGTACATAAAATTTAAAAGTAGATAAAATTTATAAAATAAATAACACACATTTAAAAATCTTAAAATAAACACATTTAAAAATCTTAAAATAAATAATAGAACAGTTTAGAATAAATAATATGTAAAAAAACTTAAATAAGTAAGCAAACAAATTTATGAAAAGTGCTGAAATCAAATGGATTAGGGACCAAATCAGGGCAAAAGTGAAATTAAGAGCAAAAATTGTGATAAAATAAATTAGTCAGGGCTAAAATGGAAAGGCGCGAAAGTAGCGAGGACCAAAAGGTAAAATATTCCCTAAGTCCAATGCACGTCACCTGACCTGGCAGTTCAAGGGACCAATTTGGAAACAAAGTGAAATCGGAATGCCAAATTAAAAAAAGAAATACAGCTTGATTAAAACACGCGTAGAAGGATAAGGACTATAGGGAAAATAATCCCAGTCCTTAACTTACGTCGTTTTGTAAAGGACTTAAATGAAGTCTAGAACAAAATTCCATGGACAGATTTCGAAATATAAGAAAACATTATGAGACCAGATTGGAAAGTGCATGAAAGAAGGAAGGACCAAATCTGAAAATAGCCCATTTGGGCTTTAAAACGCGCGGATCCTTCTTCAAACCGGGTCGGGTCGCGCCTATATAACATGATACGGCGCCGTTTTATGCTTAAAAACCCTAAGTGAAATGATGCCGTTTCCCGAGGGTTATAAAAATTCTTTTTTCTTAAAAATTTCATTTTTTCTTAACTTCTCAAAAAAAAAAAAAAAAAAGGCTACCAAAACCCTCTCCCTCATTGATGTCAGCCGATTGGATTGTCGGCAGGACCACCGTTGGACCGCCGCCTTACACGGCGGCCGGAGGTCCAAAAATGTTGCCCTCTAAGCTCGCAAGACCGGAAGGAAAGGAAGAAAACAGCCCTCAACCACGTTCCAGTCTGATTCTACCGATGGAGGAGGACTTCGACGCCGTGACCACGTTGGTAAGCCTCTTCTTCTCCTTTCTTTTCTTAGTGTTTTAAGCAAAAACTAAAGAAAATAAAATGCAAAGTAAAAAAAAAAAAAAAGAATCACCTCCACCAAAAATTTCAGATTCAAAGTTTCTCCTTTAAAATTGAACTTTGTATTTTCTTTTTAATAATCGGTCCCCCTCGTTTTGGTTTGATTACAATGGCTTTATAGTCGAAATACAATATTTTTCTTCTATCCTACTACTGTTTTCGCTTCTGTGTTGTCATTGTTTTTGCTGTTGTGTCACTGTCCCTTTCCTTTTTTTGTGTTGCTGTTTTGCTCTTTTGGTTTGTTTGCAGGCTAGGGGGAGGTCAACGGAGGTAGGTGGCTGAGCCAGGCCTCGGGCGTGGTGCGCGCTGAGGCACACATGGGTGCGGCGTTGACGATGAGCTAAGGTTAAGGCTCTCTAATTTTTGTTTAGTTTTTGGGTCGATCGGGCCGTTAGGGTTTTAGTTACTTTGGGCCATATTGGGCTGTTGTGATTTGGGCTATTAAACATTTTAAACGGACCTTTTTTATTATTTTTGGTTTTTGGTTTTATATTTGGTTTAGTTATTGGGTTTTGGACTGTAAATATTTTAGGCCCGGGTAAAATTTGGGTCTTACATTTAGCATTTATTAGTATAATATATTTGATATTGATTAGAATTAGGTTTTTTTAACCTATAAATAGATGTAGTTGAAACTCTTGTTGTATCATTTGAATTTGACATTAGTGAATTTTTTCTCTTCTAACTATTATTTTTCTAAAAAAGTTTTCACGTAAGATCTGTGTGTTTTTTTCCTTTTTCTTTGCAATATTTGTAGATTACAATTATCGATGTTTAGTTTTTTTACTGTAGGTACGAGTTGTTGATTTAATCTAGTTGAGCACTAAATAAAGAGGAATTTTGTACCAAAATTATGAAATGATTGTCATCATCTTTATGAATGAGAGAAATTTGAGATAATTAAGAATTCTTTTTCTTATCCAATCATTATCTTTTAGGTGTATTCGGAGCTGCTTTCAAAACTAGATAAGATGATTTACATTATTGTTATCTCCTTTTTCTCAAGCATTTTTTATAGTATTTTTTTCCATATACTTTTTACTAATAATTTTATTATATTTTAATATTTTAAAAATTTGTTAGGATTTTTTAGGGTTTTAAGTAGAAAAAAAATTTTTTGGTCCTAAGTAGAAAAATAAAATTTTTGTGAGTTTGTCTCCACTCACTGAGCACATCCATTTACATTATATGAGCTATATCCTATCAAGTGGGAGTAAAATAGGTATGCCTTTATGATGTCCCTTCCAGTAAACATAAGAAAATACATTCAATCGAATTAAACATGTTTCTTATTATCCTACAATGGGTGATGATTTTGGGTTTACGAAACCATATATAATAAACCCTAAGAACTAACAATTAACGCAATAACCATATAAAATGGCGTTGGTTTGGATACCCCTTTGATGTTTTGTCTTCGTTTTGGTGTTTGTTTTGGGGGTTGTGTCTCTTTGGGTTAGTTTTCAATATATGTGTGTTGATGATGCAATGAATAAAGAAATCAAAAGTTGTGCAGAATTTTCAATTTTGGATGGCGCTGCAATTATATTATTAAGAGTAGTTGCATTTTATTTATTATTAACATATTTTTGTTTATTGTAAGTGGGGTTCATCATTTTTATTTATATATTGCTAACAATCTCGGTTAATAGTAGTAGCATTTTATGTCTCTTTTAGATGTACATATATTTATTTGTTTATTATTAGGGTTAAATATTAAATTTATACATGAGTTTTGGTTTAATTGCACAATTTGATAGATAAATTTTGATTTGGTGTAATTATCTACATGAAACTTGAATTCTAGTTCATATATATATGAAATTTTGATTTTGATACAATTGTACACATTAAAGAAATGAAAACATATATTTATTTTCACATTGAATTAATATAATTTTTTGTATATGCAAAATATCAAAGTAAAATGGTACTAATTTGATAATATTGTTTGTGATTTGAAAAAAAATGAATTAATAAAATTAAAAATCACACAAAATCAAAATTCATGTCTAATATTGCATATTGGACCAAAGTTTATGTCATCTCTTATTATCATAGGGGATACATAGATTTAATGGAGCTCATATGCTCATATATAAACTTACAAATTAAAATTAATGAACATAAATTTTAATTTTTTGTTTTTTTCTAAATTAAACTTATAATTATATCAATAGTTACCATTAAAATTTATTATAAAAAATATCAAATTAAATAAATAATTTAAAATTGAACTTGCCTACACACAATTATATACATATTTATATTTTTTAAACTTTTTGAATTTTTGAGGATTTTTGTCTCTATTATTGTAAAATTTTAAATTAATTCCCAAAATATGTGTTATGCATGTATTTATGATTGTCAACTTGAAACACGGATGCAGTTCGGATCGCCTACCCGCGACCCAATTGGGCCCTACCAGTGGGATGTGTGCATGTCTCGCAGTGGAAATTCGCCAGAAAAGCTTGCAAGGATGGTTCACACTCCCAGTTCACATATACCATGGAGTTCGTGTGCGGAAGATATGAAATGCATCAAGCAGACCAAAATAGTACACATGTCCAACATGTATGTGTAGAAGCCCAAATTTGCCCGGGCCCAGCCTATTAATAAAACCAAAAAATAAAAACAAAATGTCAAAGTCCCATTTTTTTCAAATGTCCATTTACAACCATTTCTACCCATTTTCAATACCCAGGCCCAATACAATACTAAAACCTGGAGCCCACACCATTACAAACCCAATACTGGTAGCCCAAACTACCCACCAGACACATTTCCTATATCCGTTACAAACCCAAACCCTGAGCTCAATAGACTTGGCCCATTAACCGGACCTAAAACCAAACCCAACCCGGATGGCCCAAGCACCCTAAACACCAGCCTACCCTAGCCCGTACAATCGGCAGAAACCTAACCCTAGCTACTGCCTCTCGCGCCGCGCACCTAAGCTAGCCACCTGCCTCCGTCCCATCACCTCCCATCAGCTTCCATTGACCTGCAAATATGACGAAAACAACAACAGAGAACAGAACAAGAACACGGAAGCGAAATAGTAATCAAATCTTTTGGTATTTTGGCTATAAAGCCACCAAAAGCAATGTAAACAGGGGGGGTTTCTCAATATTGAAAAGGGGATTTTTTTTTTTTTTTGAGAATCAAAAATATTTGTAAACAAGAAAACAGAGGAAAAGAAAAAGGAGAGAACAACAATAAGAAATAGAAGTATTTTCGCAGATCAAAAGGTGGCACCTGTGTTCTCTTTTATTTTTTTTTTTCGATCGATTAATGCTTTTAAGTTTTTTACTTTCTCTCTTTTTAGTTTAGTCTTGTTTTTCAAGGATAATAAAGGAAAGCGAACCTTACCTTTAGCCTTTCCCCCGATCGGAGAAGAGAGGGCCGAATCTTCAGATTGGTCTGAGGATCTTTCCGGGAAGACAAGGCGCCAACGTTTTTCCTTTCATTTCTTTTCTTCCTTTTGATTTCAAACGCGGGCAAAGGGACTAGGGGTCGAATTTGGCTATCATCGCACGCCCTCAGCCACCACCCGCTGATTGCAGTGGCGGATCGGGGGTCAAACGACCCTGGCGCTTGGTTCCTTACTCGGCCGAATGGGGGGTTATAAAAGGGGGTTTAGGTTTTATTTTCTTTTGTCTCTACTGAAAGGGTAAGGAGCATCTGTTTTAGGTTTTTTTAGACATTTAAAGAGTGTGTAAAACGGCGCCGCATTAGGCAATGGCCCGTGCAACCCGACCCAGGCGCAACCCAAGATCCGCGCGTTCTGGTTCTTTGGGGAAATTTGCGCGTTTAATCCTTTTGATTTGAATCGCCGTTTGATTGGATACTGTTTTACATTTCTTCTGTATTTCTAAATTTTCCCGGAGATTTGTATATGGTTGCAATTTAGCCCCCGTTTAAGCACTGCGTTTTGGGGTTGGGAACATTTGCGCTTCCAGTCCCTCCACGTTGCACCCGCGTTGCAAGTTGATCCCTCACTCTTTATTTCCCTTTAAATTTACCCCAAGACTTCGTTTTTTAGTCCAATCTCGTCCAATCTTAATGTTAGTCATTTTATTATTATTATTATTATTATTATTATTATTATTATTATTATTTATGTACATTAATACTAGTATTCTACCGTTTTTACTATATTATCAATGTATTACACTTATTTACTTGTTGTTTCCATCATTATTTTCGCATGATTATTTACAATATATATATATACTTTTATACTCTTATTATGCATATTTTCAATATTACTTCTTTTGCGTTCATTAGGTATATATATTAATATTATTAGTCGTATTCTTTTTATATCATTGTATTTTTTTACCACTATATATATAAATGTTAATATATTACGTGTATATACGTATAATTTCTTTAATTTAAAAACTTTCTTAATGATATGTTGTTTATTTAAAACTTTTATCCGAATTCTTAGGGCTTTAAACTTTTTTCATGATTATTCTTTCACATTTGTTAAGAACTTGTCAAATTTCATTGGTCCTAAGTTGCCTTAAATTCCTTCTAAATTTGTTTTAGTCTTTAAATGTTAATATTATTATTTGTATATGATAATGTGTTGTGTAAATATTGTTATGATGTGCATCATTTTGTATTTATTAGTTATCATAATTTATCGATGAAATATGTTGTTTATGCATTATTGCTTTGCTTCGTATTTTATGATTCCCTATTTGTATTTCTATAAAAGTCATGTCTAACCCCATTTTATTAAATTTTTTTATTTCAAAAGCTTTCGAAAGAGTTACTCGTGTTTGGGTACTTCGAGGAAATCAAGCCTTAACTTACTAAGTTTTGATTTTTCTCATTAAACCCGAACTATCTAGCGTCGTTTTCAAAATCAAAATGTGTAAATTTTTAAATAAAACCTATTCTCGAAGCCTCGAAATGCTACATTCTAACTTACTGAATGTGGTATTCAGTGTCTCGAGATAGGAATTTCAAATTTAAGGTAATATTTATATTTTGGAACTTCGATAAATCGAGCCCTAACTTACTGGGTTTAGATTTTTCGTTCGACCCAAAATAATTAAATATTCCTTTTAGATTTAAATATATGAATCTTTTTAATGAAAAGGATGAGCTTAATCTCGAGGAATTGATATATTGCACCCTAACTCACTGGATGCGACATTCTTATTTCATTGAGATGAGCGAGTCTCATTTTTTTATTTCTACATATTCAAATGTTTTTAATAAAAGAGATCGTATTTTAAATTCTTTCGGATTTTCAAAACATTCGACACTGAGACATTAATTAATCAACATGGTACCAATTTTTGGGCGTATCGAGGGTGCTAATCCTTCCTCGTGCGTAACCGACTCCCGAATCCTTTTCTGATTTCGTAGGCCAAAATCGTTGTTTTGATAAATCAAAATATTTATTAAAAATAACCACTTTTCGAGGTGATCCGATCACACCTCAGTAAAAAGGGATCGGTGGCGACTCCTGTTCATTTTCAAAATCCAAAGTCGATTCCCACTATTTTCAAAAAAATGGTTTCGACAGATTGGCGACTCCACTGGGGAACCAAGTTTGTGAGTCAGGCCACTAGTTGATTAACTTCTGTCTTTTTGTCAAAAATCGAAATTTTGATTTTTATATGCGATCCTTCTTTTTCATTTCACCCAATTTGAAATTTGTAATCATTATTTTGTCCACATTTCTTTCTATGTTTTGATGTTTCTGTGTAATTGTGCATTGCATTGCATGACCACCGGGTCACACCTTTTAAGTGGGAGCAAGAAGCTATTCCTTCGTGAGGTTTTCACCTCCGTGTAGGATAGTGAAGCGCTTCCGGAACACGTCCGTACCTATGTGCTTCGTGAGATCTTCATCTCCGTGCAGCCTTAGGGAAACGTGTTCCCCTGAATCGAACTCGATCTAGATGAGCCTATAATGGGTGAAGATTGAGGAATCTGCTGGTTCAGGTACCCTACTCTAGATCCAAGCCGCATATAGAGGACCTTTAGGAGCCCACACGAGGTAGAACTATGCCCAACCCTAGTGGTTACCCTAATAGGTCATTGATTGTTCTCTGTTTCTATGTATGCTTTGAATTTTATTATATGTTGTACTGATGTTTTGTGTTTTACTCTCCATGTGTTGCACTAACATTTTGTGTTTCTACTTTCTACATATTGCATTTAAAAGGTGTCGATTTGGGTTCAATTACTAAAATAGGGAGCTCGACCATGGAAAATGAACTTCTTGATAAGGTAAAAGGCAATGCGGCAATCCGAAACTGGTCAGAAACAGCACAATTGGAAAAAGGGGATAGCCTAGCTGCGGGATATGTATCAGAGTTGTGGGATTATACCCGCATCACTGTTACGCAAAACAGTCTTTAGGAATTGAGAGAAATTTGGTGTCAGTGGGATGACGAAACTAAAGGGATGTTCTACAACAAGTATGGAGATTTGCCGTATCTGTTAGACATTAAGGTGGACGAGAACTTGTTTCGGGCTCTCGCACAGTTTTGGATCCCAGCATATAGTTGCTTCACCTTCGGAGAAGTAGATTTGGTGCCTACCATAGAAGAGTATACTGCTTTACTGAATTGTCCGAGAGCGCAAGTTGACAAAATTTACTCAAGAGCCGCTTATGTCCCGGCTTTTTGGAAAAAGCTGATGAATATTACGGGAATGAGTGAGCAATGAATCACGGCTAAGATTAAGAAGAAAGGAGAATACAAATGCATCCCATGGAAAAACCTAAGAGATCTAATTCTAGGTCACCCTGATACTACAAAGAGGATTGATGTTTTTGCACTTGGCATTTATGGATTAATGTTGTTCCCCAAGGCTTTGGGATATGTGGACGAGGCAGTCACCGACCTCTTCGATCGACTTGACAAGGGGATCACACCAGCGCCTGCAATCTTGGCAGAAACCTTCAGGTCATTAAGTGCATGCAGAAGAGCCGGAGAAGGCAGGTTCATAGGATGCGCACAACTTCTTTTAGTTTGGTTTCATAGTCATTTTTGGAAGATGAACAAACCCACCTATCGGGTCTTCTTGAACGACTATTCTCCATTAAGAGAAATGGTAGCCACGTCAAGAAGAGATGATGTGTCTGAAGAAAACTGGATCGCGCTTCTTCAAAACCTGCAAGACGGTGACGTCGAGTGGAGGGCCCCTTGGTTTGTACCCAGAGAAATTCTATACCGATGTGGGGATTTCGATTGGGTCCCATTGCTTGGAATTTGGGGAGCCACTGGCTACGCCCCTTTAATGGTATTAAGGCAGTATTGGTCAAAGCAGTTTATACCGACAACGCATGGGTTGGCAGAATGCGAATTCCCATATTAAGGGGAGAATTATAAGAAAAAGATCAAAGAGGTTTCTACGGCTTGGAATCAAACTCGCCGAATGAAAAATTAAAACGTGGGATCGGTGACTCCCGAGTATAAGAGCTGGTTTAATAGAAGAGTCAATGATGATGTCCCAAGACTAAATTTAGGAGATGTTAGACCTCTAGAAGAATATCTACGGGTAGTCCCCTCCGAACTAGAAATTATCAGACAAAACTTTGAAAAGCAAAGTTCAGAAATGGGAAAACAGATAAAGCGGTTGGAACAAGAAAAGATGTATCTGAGCATGGACGTCGACATCCAAAAAGCAGAAGCTGAGAGACTTAAAAAGGGGAAGAACAAAGTAGAAGAAGACTTAGATAGCCTGAAGACCGATTATAAAAAAGTATGTTCGTCTTTAAGGAAAGCTGGTCTAGGGAAAACCCCAGAAGAATGGAAGCAAGAAGTCCAGGGAGAAAGACTAAAGGCTGCGCGTTGGGAAACAAGATACAAAGAGGCCCAAGCACGAAACGAAGCTTTAAAAATGGGAATAATAGAAAACCAAAAAGGGAAAGATGAGTTAACAGCTAGAGTGGCGGAGTTAGAGGAATCCCTGCGACGACATCGGAATCGCAACTCTGTAATAGAGCTAAGAGCCAGCTTAGTCAAAATTGAAGAAATGAAGAAGAAAATTGAAGAGTTGGAAATAACTTTGCAAAACTGTCAAAATCGTGTTAAGTTTTTGGAGGAAAACGAGGAACGATGGAAAGAGGAGTGCTACCGCTCTCAAGATCAGATTCAAAGAAGAGACTACATTATGGAAGGAGCCATAACACAAATTCGAGAGGTGGCTGAGCACTTGCAATCTCTGGCAGCTCAAGCAGACGTCCTTAGCGTGAAGTATGGGTCTAGAGAACAAGAATTAGTTTCTTTGTTGGAAAGGATAAAGACCTTAGGCATAAAAGTAAAGCCGTATCTGTAATTTACTTTATGTAAAGAGCTTTGTATTCTAATAAAGTTTCCTATATGGAATTGAGCTTGAATCGATATCCTTTTTGCATTCATGCATTTGCATTACATTACGTTGCATCGTTATAGAAAAGAGGTGTTGATTCATATTCGATTCTTAAATAGGGGAGTTTGTCATAAGGGGACGAATTTCTTGATAAAAGGGATTATAATGCGGTTGCCCATGTATGGTCCAAGCGCGCACGATGGAAGAAGGATGATAGCTCACAAAGGAACGCAAGGTTTTATCCGAAAGATTCAAATTGATGAAGATTACGCGGGAGCCGTCAATTCTCGACTTTCCTAAAGGAGCGAGCAGGCATCACGAGGAAGAGTAAACTAGTTGCGAGAGTCGACCATAGTATTCAGACATGAAGAAAAAGATCGGCATCTTCGCTTGGACTATAAGGGCAAGACCGCATATGTGATCCATTTTATGTGAAGAAATCTGTTCCCTAGAAAAAATTCTTCTAACGGAACTGAATACAAGGTCGACGCTTCCTTTCTTGCATTCATTTGCATTTGCATTATGCCTTTGCATTGCATCATTTGCATTGCATTATTTACATTGCATCAGTTGCACTAGATTTTTACGAAGCGACCCTAATTGGATAAAATTATTTCAGTTAACCTAAGAGCCATGGAACGAAGGTTAGAATGGATAGAGCATAGGCAAATACAGATGCAAGAGCAGTTATCCAGAATTCAGCAGGATATACAGAACCAGATGGCAGAGCTCTAGAGACATATGATTAGCCAGCTTAAACAGATATTAGCCGAAGGGCTTGAAAAGAGGAAAGACCTAGAGGACAATATCGAGGATGAGAACGAAGACATCGTTTATGCCCCAAGTTTCACTCCAACAAGCGTCCAGACTCAACCAGGCGCACATTCGCAAGGGATACCCATTACCACTAAACCCCAACAGCATCAGGCCAGCATGGAGCGTCCGAAACAGTGCGAAGGTTTTAAAAGGCGAGAGTGGAGTTCCCGAGGTAGTACTTCGAAGGCGATGAAACCGGTTACCATAGGCCAGCCAAGAAGGACAACCCCTAGCCATCAGGTTCCTCAAAAGCAAGAATCTAATGCTAGATCAAGAATTGAAAAGCTCCCTTTTACGCCAATTCCAATGTCGTATAAGGAGCTATATCAAAGGCTATATGGTGCGCATGTGGTGTCCCCTGTTTATATAAAACCGTTGCAGCCTCCATATCCCAAGTGGTACGATTCGATCGCTCGATGCGAATACCATGCGGGAAATACAAGACATTCAATCGAGAACTGCCTCGCCTTTAAAAGACAGGTCCAAGGACTCATTGATGCGGGCATTCTGCGATTTGATAATGCTAGCAATGAGACCAAGAATCCATTCCCTGACCATGCTAAAGGGAATGTGAACGCAGTGACGAAGGAATGAAATTTACTAAGCATTTGCCCTTACATGCCTGGGAGTATTGTGAACAATAGGACTGTGGAAGAAGTCTCTGTCTTTTTAGAGCTAACTTAGGGTAATACCCAGAACACGCTTACTGCTTTAAGCCTAGAGGCAGTAAGAATCCTTTTGTGAAAATAGGCTTTTGTCTAAAATCTTTATTTCAATAAGAATGCATCTTTTGAGTAAATTTTCATTTATTTCTCATACTATACAACGATTATTCTTAGATTTTCTTCATAACCATACTGCACAATTGTTCTTAGATTCTAGTGTTCTTCGAACTCTTTCAAAAATTCTTTCTTCATGATCATGACACATAAATAATCATTCTTAAGTTCATTTATTCTTTGAGACCTTCATTGGTACCTGAAAAAAGGGTCTCCAGATATCAATAACCTGAACGACACTGTTACTAAACTGGAATCTCCTTTAGAGCAAAATGTGTGCTTAAGGGAGTCTCAAGACTTTGAAGACGACAAAGACTGTGACCTATCTTCTGATTTGTCAAGGAACGTAGAACAAGATGAAAATGAATCCCACAAGGTCAGTGGATATTGCGAGCAAACAAGGATTGAAGCCTAGCTCACTGCCAAAAAGGCGAGACATCATTAGGTAATTTCAAAATTCGAATATCTCCGCACAACCGTATCAAGGAAGACTCAGGCTACCGAGACACGGGCACGTAAAAGCTTCAGAAGAAGCCCACAAGAACATTTGTTGGACACATGCTAAGGGTTCTACAATAGCCAGGCTGATCAGAAGGTTAAGATATTGCTAGCCCGCCATGAAAGAGGACTATATCAGTGTGTTGTATAGGTCAAATCGAGGGAAATAAGATTCATGTTGCTTTGAAGACTCTCCATGTGGGGCACGGACGTCACTGGGCCCTGACTTTAAGTCACCTTCACGATGATCAATTACTTCACCAAGAGAGTAAGGTCACTTTGTGTGCCAAAGTTACTAAGTAACGGTCATCAAATCCAAAAAAAAAAAAAGAGAAGAAAAGAAAAGAAAAGATCATATCCAACTGCACAATGTCAAAAGTTTACAGTCTATTCAAAGATAAGGCACCACACAACAAAGGTTGCCAAAAGAAAAGAAAAAGAAGAAGAAATAAATTGAAGAAGATGACCGAGATTGGTAAAAAAAAAGAGAAAGAAGAAGAAAAAGAAGAAGAAATAAATTGAAGAAGATGACTGAGACTGAAAAAATTGGTATAAGAATCTACCACTTACTCTCTATGCTGACGCTGAAGCAAACGCCTTTAAATCCCTATGATCTCATAGGCATCAGTCCGTACACAGTCTCTGAAGCTTGAAATGATAGATTTTCCTTTCAAACCAGTGGATTAAGGTATCATGAGGGAAGATTTCTATACAAATTCAGGGAAGAGGAAGCCTGATCAGCTTATTATTTCTAAGGATCGAGTTAGCAAGTCTCAGCTCAATCAAGTTTTGAACAAAGAATGTGATCAAGTTCCTTGACAAAAATGGGAACCCCAAGTTCATGGTCATTATGGCACAGAAAAAAACCATCATACTAAGTTTTTCCAGCAGAGATTTCCTGACAATATCCCGCCTGGAACTGTTATAGACAACGAAGTCTGTCATCCTAAGAATAATGACTTCTATCTTTGAGCCCATGCTGGAATGATTGGAACCAAGAGGCATATTCACTATCATGTTCTCTTAGATCAGATCGGGTTTTGGCTAATGATCTACAAGAGGTAGTTCATTATCTAGTATATGAATATCAAATGAGCAACACTGCCACACCTGTAGTTGTTCCTATTTGCTCTGGTAGCCTCACAGTTGGAGAAATTTGTAGGGTCTGAGGACGCTTAAGAGACATCATCGATCCATGGTGGGACGACTGCTCTGGGAGCAACTTATGTACCTCAGCTTTCCAAGTTGAAGGATAATGGCAGCAACTTCATTCTTATTTGTTGGGAATCATTGAACCATCTTTTTGTATAGGGCGAGTAAAACGACAGCTAGGATTGCTGCTGGGGCAACCCCTTCCTCATGGGTTTATGGATCGATATCTCTCCCTTCAAGCCTCGATAGAATCAAGATTTGTTGAAAGTATCCATCCTAATCAAACGTGTCAAAATGGGTGATACAAACTTATGTCGAGAAGAATTCGTCCACAAGAATTTCTCAAGGAAATCAAGAGGAAAACTCGCAAGGGGCGTCTTGAGACCTTCTAAAAGTTGATCAAAAAAAAAAGAAAAGGAAGAAAAAGAGAAATGAAAAAGAAAAGAAAAGAGAAAAAGAAAAAGGAAGAAAAAGAAAAGAAAAGAAAAGAAAAGAAAAAAGAAAAATGAGAGGCCAAAGTGAAAACCCGCAAATGGCGCTTTGAATCCAAAGGGCATTTGAGTTGAAAACCCAAAAAGGGCGGCTCAAATTCTGATCAAAAGTGGGGCACGCGGTAGCCTTATCATGCTTGAATTGACAATGAGGAAGTATGATACGTCTTGGGGCATCGACAGAGTACTCCGAATCCCCTAGGCACACATTGAGCTTAGAGGAGTCCTTAAGATTTGGGACAAAGAAGCTTAGGTTGCGATATCTGGGACACCTAGCTTTCACCTTTCTCAGCATATTTGCTATCTTCAAATCATGATGAGCTGTGCTCCCGATCAATTCCCTTCTTATTGATGAACTTATCTGTGTCGAGTTATGCTCCTAATAAATTTTTTAATCGCTTTTGCTTAACTTGCTTGTTTCGAGTTATGCTTGCATTCAATTTCCTTCTTGTCCATTGTCATGACCCGTTTTCAAGCATTTTGTATTGAAATAATGATTAGTGGACTAATAACACTTTTATGAAAGGAGTTTTGTGTATTACCTTGGAAGTTTCTAAATAGTATAGAAATCTAAAACATGACCGTTGTTTAAAGAGCTCACCATGCGTAGGAGTTGGAAATATTTGAGCTTAATTGAGTTTATCTCTTCAAGATTTTTAAATCAAAGGGATTAGCTGAACAGAAACTAGATATCGCGTCAGTGATATAATCTTGATGAAACAAGTTACAGATTATGTACCTTTGAGATACAATGAGAAGGGACCCTGAGGTCGCAGTGGGGCAAGCTGGGTGAGCAAAACATTTCCTCGAGTTTTGGGTCGACTTACCAGTCAAATAATAGGGCATCCCAAGTAGAAAAAGAGAAGAAGATCAAAATGAAAACCCGAAAAGGGTGCCTTAATTAACACGAAAAGGATTAGGATAAAAACCCGAGAAGGCATCCTAATAAAATATCTGGGCCCAAAGAGTAAAGCGATTCGAGCAATGGGTCAAACGGCACGACTACAGTATTCGAAACATTTTCAAAAGCTTGAAATTTTCTATGCAAGAAGCCATGCTCGAAAAGATTCTTGATTGAGAAACGGGGAGGATCTCATGTGTTGAGTATCTAGAGCATTTTGAAATGATATACTCTAACCAAAAGAAATGTCGAGTATTACCCGGATGAGGATGGAATGAGTACAAGAGCCTCAAAAGCAAGGACAAAAGTTCAATCAGGGGCAAAAGAGTGATGTCCGAAAAACACAGATTACTCGCAAAGATGGAAGACGAGTACAAAGCCTGAAAGAAAGTCAAGAATTGAAGCAATAAATGCAAATCGTCACAAGAAATCTCGACGAAAAGCAACATATGACAAACATGTCTAGGGCGCATGGCATAATCATGTAGGCATACATACATTTAAGACAAACACATGCATATCATGATAACATCATTCACGACATTTTCAGGTGCTCCAACAGAGCAAGAAGATGCGATGATAGTTGTACTGAATCAAGAGAAACACTAGAATTTCGCCAGAAGATATGTTTGGTACCATGTTTAAATTTCATTTTCAAAAAAATTAACTCATATTGCGAGAAGTGAGTTGAGCCTTGGCTCTCACGTCGAGGTATTTTCAATTCCTGTTTTTCAAAAATCAACTCATATTGCGAGAGGTGAGTTGAGCCTCAGGACACGCTGAGGTATTTTTAATTTCTGTTTTCAAAAATCAACTCATATTGCGAGAGGTGAGTTGAGCCTCAGGACACGCTGAGGTATTTCCAATTTCAGTTTTTAATTTATGTTTCAAAAATCAACTCATATTGCGAGAGGTGAGTTGAGCCTCAGGACACGCTGAGGTATTTTCAATTTCAGTTTAATTTATGTTTCAAAAAATCAACTCATATTGCGAGAGGTGAGTTGAGCCTCAGGACACGCTGAGGTATTTTCAATTTCAGTTTTTAATTTATGTTTCAAAAAAAAATCAACTCATATTGCGAGAGGTGAGTTGAGCCTCAGGACACGCTGAGGTATTTTCAATTCCTGTTTTTCAAAAAAAATTAACTCATATTGCTAGAGGTGAGTTGATCTTTTTCAATTTCTGCTTTTTAAATTTCTGTACATTTAACTCATATTGCTAGAGGTGAGTTGATCTTTTTCAATTTCTGCTTTTTAAATTTCTGTACATTTAACTCATATTGCTAGAGGTGAGTTGATCTTTTTCAATTTCTGCTTTTTAAATTTCTGTTCATTTAACTCATATTGCTAGAGGTGAGTTGATCTTTTTCAATTTCTGCTTTTTAAATTTCGGTTCATTCAACTCATATTGCTAGAGATGAGTTGATCTTTTTCAATTTCTGCTTTTTAAATTTCTGTTCATTTAACTCATATTGCTAGAGCAGGGCAGATTGAAGATACCAGATCCCATCCTTGAAGTTGCAGAAAAGTAGATCGTGACGAATTTTACACCCATGAAGATGCGAGCAGATTGAGGCTACAAGGCATATTTCTGAAGTTGTAGCAGTGGATTGAACCAAAGCTACAAGATGCAGTGGACTGGAAAGAGAATTAAACAAGAAGAGCACCAAAGAAGTCAAGACTCAGCGAGATCGGGCCAATTTGGTCTTCTTTGAAAGTCTTTGCTCTATTCTCGTTGCACGAAAATGAGCAAAGAGGGGCAGCTGTAGAAGCCCAAATTTGCCCGGGCCCAGCCTATTAATAAAACCAAAAAATAAAAACAAAATGTCAAAGTCCCATTTTTTTCAAATGTCCATTTACAACCATTTCTACCCATTTTCAATACCCAGGCCCAATACAATACTAAAACCTGGAGCCCACACCATTACAAACCCAATACCGGTAGCCCAAACTACCCACCAGACACACTTCCTATATCCGTTACAAACCCAAACCCTGAGCCCAATAGACTTGGCCCATTAACCGGACCTAAAACCAAACCCAACCCGGATGGCCCAAGCACCCTAAACACCAGCCTACCCTAGCCCGTACAATCGATAAAAACCTAACCCTAGCTACTGCCTCTCGCGCCGCGCACCCAAGCTAGCCACCTGCCTCCGTCCCATCACCTCCCATCAGCTTCCATTGACCTGCAAATATGACGAAAACAACAACAGAGAACAAAACAAGAACACGGAAGCGAAATAGTAATCAAATCTTTTGGTATTTTGGCTATAAAGCCACCAAAAGCAATGTAAACAGGGGGTTTTCTCAATATTGAAAAGGGGATTTTTTTTTTTTGAGAATCAAAAATATTTGTAAACAAGAAAACAGAGGAAAAGAAAAAGGAGAGAACAACAATAAGAAATAGAAGTATTTTCGCAGATCAAAAGGTGGCACCTGTGTTCTCTTTTATTTTTTTTTCGATCGATTAATGCTTTTAAGTTTTTTACTTTCTCTCTTTTTAGTTTAGTCTTGTTTTTCAAGGATAATAAAGGAAAGCGAACCTTACCTTTAGCCTTTCCCCCGATCGGAGAAGAGAGGGCCGAATCTTCAGATTGGTCTGAGGATCTTTCCGGGAAGACAAGGCGCCAACGTTTTTCCTTTCATTTCTTTTCTTCCTTTTGATTTCAAACGCGAGCAAAGGGACTAGGGGTCGAATTTGGCTATCATCGCACGCCCTCAGCCACCACCCGCTGATTGCAGTGGCGGATCGGGGGTCAAACGACCCTGGCGCTTGGTTCCTTACTCGGCCGAATGGGGGGTTATGAAAGGGGGTTTAGGTTTTATTTTCTTTTGTCTCTACTGAAAGGGTAAGGAGCATCTGTTTTAGGTTTTTTTAGACATTTAAAGAGTGTGTAAAACGGTGCCGCATTAGGCAATGGCCCGTGCAACCCGACCCAGGCGCAACCCAAGATCCGCGCGTTCTGGTTCTTTGGGGAAATTTGCGCGTTTAATCCTTTTGATTTGAATCGCCGTTTGATTGGATATTGTTTTACATTTCTTCTGTATTTCTAAATTTTCCCGGAGATTTGTATATGGTTGCAATTTAGCCCCCGTTTAAGCACTGCGTTTTGGGGTTGGGAACATTTGCGCTTCCAGTCCCTCCACGTTGCGCCCGCGTTGCAAGTTGATCCCTCACTCTTTATTTCCCTTTAAATTTACCCCAAGACTTCGTTTTTTAGTCCAATCTCGTCCTTTTTCACCTTCTTTTCAGTATTTTCTTCCAATCTTAATGTTAGTCATTTTATTATTATTATTATTATTATTATTATTATTATTATTATTTATGTACATTAATACTAGTATTCTACCGTTTTTACTATATTATCAATGTATTACACTTATTTACTTGTTGTTTCCATCATTATTTTCGCATGATTATTTACAATATATATATATATACTTTTATACTCTTATTATGCATATTTTCAATATTACTTCTTTTGCGTTCATTAGGTATATATATTAATATTATTAGTCGTATTCTTTTTATATCATTGTATTTTTTTACCACTATATATATAAATGTTAATATATTACGTGTATATACGTATAATTTCTTTAATTTAAAAACTTTCTTAATGATATGTTGTTTATTTAAAACTTTTATCCGAATTCTTAGGGCTTTAAACTTTTTTCATGATTATTCTTTCACATTTGTTAAGAACTTGTCAAATTTCATTGGTCCTAAGTTGCCTTAAATTCCTTCTAAATTTGTTTTAGTCTTTAAATGTTAATATTATTATTTGTATATGATAATGTGTTGTGTAAATATTGTTATGATGTGCATCATTTTGTATTTATTAGTTATCATAATTTATCGATGAAATATGTTGTTTATGCATTATTGCTTTGCTTCGTATTTTATGATTCCCTATTTGTATTTCTATAAAAGTCATGTCTAACCCCATTTTATTAAATTTTTTTATTTCAAAAGCTTTCGAAAGAGTTACTCGTGTTTGGGTACTTCGAGGAAATCAAGCCTTAACTTACTAAGTTTTGATTTTTCTCATTAAACCCGAACTATCTAGTGTCGTTTTCAAAATCAAAATGTGTAAATTTTCAAATAAAACCTATTCTCGAAGCCTTGAAATGCTACATTCTAACTTACTGAATGTGGTATTCAGTGTCTCGAGATAGGAATTTCAAATTTAAGGTAATATTTATATTTTGGAACTTCGATAAATCGAGCCCTAACTTACTGGGTTTAGATTTTTCGTTCGACCCAAAATAATTAAATATTCCTTTTAGATTTAAATATATGAATCTTTTTAATGAAAAGGATGAGCTTAATCTCGAGGAATTGATATATTGCACCCTAACTCACTGGATGCGACATTCTTATTTCATTGAGATGAGCGAGTCTCGTTTTTTTATTTCTACATATTCAAATGTTTTTAATAAAAGAGATCGTATTTTAAATTCTTTCGGATTTTCAAAACATTCGACACTGAGACATTAATTAATCAACATGGTACCAATTTTTGGGCGTATCGAGGGTGCTAATCCTTCCTCGTGCGTAACCGACTCCCGAATCCTTTTCTGATTTCGTAGGCCAAAATCGTTGTTTTGATAAATCAAAATATTTATTAAAAATAACCACTTTTCGAGGTGATCCGATCACACCTCAGTAAAAAGGGATCGGTGGCGACTCCTGTTCATTTTCAAAATCCAAAGTCGATTCCCACTATTTTCAAAAAAATGGTTTCGACAGTATGGATCTTACTAGGAACCTCAATTCCATGAACATTAACAACATGTATAAATACTTGATTGTCCCCTTCAATGAGACATAAGGAAAATTACTCAATAATATGCCATGCTTGTGATTATTTTTGAAATATGTGGTTTTTTTAGGTCGGATGTTGAGATTAATGTAAAATTTTAAACACAATAATCGTGCCCTTTTGAGATTATGAAGGGAAAAGAAAAGAGATTGACAAATATGACTTCCTACCTCAACACCAATGATGTTGAAGTTTGTTTTATTATTTTTACTTTTTAGGGATAAATGTCAAAATTATTCATGAAAATTGATGTAATATGTAATTTGATACATGAACTTTGATTGAGTGTAATTACATAAATGAAACTTTAATTATTATTCAAATGTATATATAAAACTATAATTTTAACGCAATCGTATATATTGATAGAGGAAAATACTCATTGTATCTTTAATTCAAGTTAGACTAGAATTTCCTTTGTTGCTCCTACTAATACAATTTCTTTGTTTATCATATTTCATAATATATGACAAATTTTTGCAGTAACCCATCAAGAAAGTATATGCAGAAAAAGAGGATGTAATAATTTATCTAATTGTGTTACACTTTTAAATCAATCATAATAATCTCACAATTTTTGCATTGTACTTTGATGAAATCCTCTTGAAATTGCAGCTTATACCAAATACTAAAATAGTTATCCATACCACTCTTTTCTTTTCTTCTATTTTTCTGATAAAAGGAGATTGCATGAAGTATATTATTTATCACCCAAAATATTCCAACAAAACAAAAAATGGTAATGTATGTCGTAAGTTTACTTCTAATTTCCAATTGATCTGATATAAAGGGAAGGGTGTATTTCAAGAGTGGTGATATATGTACAAACTGAGTAGTAGCTTATACGGTACCTATGCTATTAACAGATTCTTAAAGGCATAATGGAGCGTGCAATGTCCTCGCCAAGTAAGTAAATTCAATAGGGGTTAGAGGCTAAAGGTTGATACATAAAAGAAGCGGAGGGGCATAGTTCTGCTTCAAACAAAACTCCAAATTTAGCATCTTGAGTTGTTAAAATAAGTAAATTCACCATACTTTTTTTGTTAGATTTTGGCTCTCTTCTTCAGCAGAATGTAGCGTACAGTACAAGAAGCAGGGACCATCCTTTCTACCATGATTTGTTTATCTGCCCACCTATTCCAACAAAACGAATATGGTAATAAATGTTTTCAATTTCCTTCTAATTTCCAATTGATCTGATATAAATGGAGTAATTCAAGAGGTCTTGTATAATATATATGCCCAACTGAGTACTAGCTTAGATGGAATCTATGCTGTTGACGGACTCTTGGAGGCATGTTCGAGAGAGCTTAAACACATTTGTATTTTTCGGTGTTCCATATAATATTGTGATGAGTGTCAAATTCATTAAAAAAGATGGAAAAAGTAGTATAGGGAGTCGGGTTAATCCACAGAAATTGAGATATCAACATTTGTTGTTTGGTTCAACCAAGTTGCACGTCTAGATACTTATTTTGCCCACGATGTGTGACGATTTATGTAAAAATAAAAAGGAAAATTTTAATGTAATAAAAGTAAAAATAAGCAAAAAGGAAATTAAATTAAATAAACTAATATGATGGAATTCAAGCTTTAAGCTCGATTTTGTTCCAATTTCGAACCAATGCTCGATAACAAGTCTTCTTCTTCAACCGATAAGCAGTTATAGTGATCGAGGATGCCTTAGACCACTAACCCTTCTATATGTAAATTAATTACGAGAACACCCAACAATTAATCCTTATCAAATGACCAACCACAAAACACGCATCCACGATTTAGCTCTCCGGTAGCCTTGTGAGCTAAAAGGGTCCATCTCGAATCAACAGTGTCAATTACGTGAGTCGTTTAGATCCGATTGCTAACTTTTTAGTTGGACACGCTAATGTGTTCTTTGGAAGATCGAATACGACAAATTATCAATTTGGTACTTCTAATTATACGTCTATCAACACCGAATAACGAGCTCTTTTTAACATGGTATCGACATAACTTTGTGAGATGACAGTGTCTATCTCCTAAACCAAAGAAACAAAAAATATCGAAATAAAGGTTTTTAAGTATAAATTTTGAAAAAAAGGGGTCGACTTTGTTATGAAAACGGAAATAGAATCCACCAATCCTTTTTGTTTAGGTGCGATTGGATCACCTTATGAAACATTTTGGTATTTTTTTAAGATTCTGGTCTATAAAAATTTGAGAAATCGGGTTCGGGAGTCGGTTACGTATGAGGAAGGGCTAGCACCCTCGTAACGCTCAAAAATTGGTACCTAATTGATTATTAAATGTCCTAGTGTCGAAGATTTGAAAAGGTTTTAAAGTGTAATCCTTTTGATTCTTTTTTTTCTAAAAATGTACAACTTTTATTTAAAAGATATTTATTTATTTGGATGAAAGAAAATAATCGAATCTTAGTAAGTTAGAGCACGATCTTTCAAATTTTCCAAATGCCAAACATCTTTTGTTTTTAGAAATCCCTATCTCGAAATATCAGAATATCACATCCAGTAAGTTAAGACGCGATATCTTAAATTTTCAAAGATGGTTTTTTATTTGAAAATTGTACGCTTTAATTTGAGAAGGATACTTAATCATTTAGAATTAACAAAAGAAATCGAAGTCCAGTAAGTTAGGGCACGATTCTTCCAAAAATTCCAAATGTCAAATATTGCATTAATTTTGAAAAAAACCAATTTTGAATAAAACAACAATTAACTAGGATACGTTTTAAAACGATGCTTTGAGCAAAATGTAACATTAGCATTATAATACAAATATAGACAATTAAAAGAAACGCATAAAACAATGAATTATACATAATAAGATGATTGTGTTAAGCAAAAGAAAGAAAACCAATACATAATATGAATAAAGGAATAAAGATACAAAAAATAAACCATAACAAATAACAAAACATGAAAACCTAGGAATGAATACAAAATTATAATAAAGATAAAGGTAAAATAACAACAGAAAATGAATTAGGTATTTAAAACCAAAAATCGATATATAAAAAAGAAATGACAATCTTTAAGAGGGTTTATATATACATGTAAAATAATTAATGTATGTTAATAAATAATATATAAAAAACTTAGGATGTATAATATATATATATAAATAAACAATAACTTATATACAGTTTAATATATTATTTTGTAAAAGATCATATACCTATTTTGAAAGAAAAGAAAATATAAACCGATTTAGAATTTTATGCAATATATGAATTTTAAAATAATACATAATACATAATTAATAAAGAATTTAATAAAAATTTAATGTGACTAATAAGTAAAAATATATATTTAAATAATGAAGAATAAAAAAATATAAAATAGGACTAAAATAAAACAAAATTCAAAGAAATAGGGGTTGAATTAGCATAAAAGTAAAATCTGTAAAGGACTGAATTAAAACGCGCGCCACAATATACAGACTTATTGGGAAATTGTGCCTCATCACCTAAACGGCATCGTTTCAGCATATGCCTCAAAATGGCCAAAGGACTAGATTAGAACAAAAACAATAATCAGGGCCGGATTAATAATAAAAGAAAAATAGAAATTGGACGTGATTATAATACAGAAATAATGTGGAAGGGCCTAGGGGTAAATATCCCATTTTAATAAAACGCGCGAATCCTCCCCGGGTAAACGGGTTAACACGCGGATCCTGGCTTTAAAACGACGCTGTTTTGTCCCTAAATTGGCTAAAGCAAAACGACGTTGTTTTGCTTCATGTATTTAAAAAAAAAAAACTTTTAAAAAACTCATTTTTAACTCTTTCTAAAAAAAAATCAAAAGAAGGCTTTCATCTACCCCCTCCCCATGCGATTTTAGGCCTTTGCTTAGGCAACGGTCCTCTGCTTCGGCCACACCGCTGGCCACCGTGTAGCTCCAAAAATCTCAAATTTTTCGGCGGTTTTAAAGATAAAATTTCTCTTTCTACTTTTTAGTAATATTCTGCCTCAAAACAAATAAAAAGAAACCAAATATACACTGTTTTCCCTCGATTTTTAAAATCTGTTTTGACTGTCCTTTGTGTTTCGTATATATATAAAAAAGAAAGAAGAAAAATTATCAAAAATAAAAGATGAAACAGAATTTATCAAAGCGTGAATCACCTCTATTCTCTAATAAAAAAATACTGTTTTATATCTGCGTAGGTCAAAAAAAACTTTTTTTTTATATTACACTGTTTGCACTCGGCATTTATAGCCAATAGAATCAAAAAATAAATATTACACATTGATTTTCTTGCTATATTCGAGTTTCTCTGGTTGTTTTCCTTCCTTTTTTGCAGGTAACGACGAGGATCCGGCAATGGGGATGTGATTGGCGCGCCGATTGCGGCGCGAGATGAAGAGGCCGTGTTCATTCGGATTCTGTTAACAGTTTGGGCTTTTTAGGCCTGAGGCTGCTAGTGGGTCGAGTCCGGGCAAATTTGGGTTTTGGGCCACTGGTATTAGGTGTAATGGGTTTATGGTTTGAGTTGGATTAGTGGGGTATTGGGCTTAGTGTTGTAATTGGGTTGGTTTAGAATTTTGGGTGTAATGTTTGGGTCACGGGTGTAAAAGGGGTATTGGGTAATTAAGCCTTTTTTATTGTAAATTGGACTGTTTAAAAAAAACTTTATTGTTTAAAATTTTATTTTGAGTTTTGTATAGCCAGGGCAAATTAGGCCTATAACATTGGATCTCACAGCTCTCTATTGGATTATTTATTTAGCTACTAATGAAAATATGTGAAATAAAAGTATAAATAAAAATTAAAAAATATGGAAATAGGATTGCGCGTGGAACAGAGAAGTAAAAAACAAGCATGAACAAAAGAGTGGGGCAAATTTTCCAATAATAAAGAAATAAAAATCATCACCCTTTAAAAAAGAGTGGGCCAATCTCACTTTTACCCTTTAAAAAAGACATACAGTAATGATTGCAATTGATAATTCTGCCCAACTTCTTGCTCTTTATTCATAGCATCATGTGGTGCTATTCAAGAAAAATACATTGAAAACTGCAGTAAATTTATAAAGAAAGACCTTCCCTCAGCTAAGTTTTTAATGTAAAATTAGTAACTTTTTATTTAATTATTACTTAGTGGGTTGGTGGTGACATCTTTAAAATATTATATTGACTCTACGGGTAATGTATGTATGTATGTATCAACACTTGCGTTTTCATCTTCTTCGAATCATTTCACTCTTCCTCCTGCAATAATCAAACACTTTTTGCGTACCATCAATGGCTGAAGGCAATTGCTTTTGATATTGCTGGAGAGCTCATTACTAAGTTGATGTCTCGTGCTCCCCCTCAGGTTGGAGTATGGTGGAATTTCAAAGATGACCTCGATGACTTCAAACGCACCCTCTCTACAATCAAAGCTGTGCTTCTTGATGCCGAACAACGATATGTGAAACGCAACCCCTAATGTTTTTTAAGCTCATAAGAGTTCTTATATAAGAAATATAATGAGAGAGCTTTATATAATAAATATATATAAGTAAAACAGAGAATTAAAGAAATAAAAATGAAATCAAATCAAAATTATACCTGAACTTTGATCTAATGTGTAATATTATACTTAAACTTTAATTTTCAACAATTTTATAAATGAAATGTTAATTTAAATCAATTTTCACAAACGACTAACATCATTATTTATATACTTTCATTTTACATGTATGTGTTGTATATATAAATAATTATATTTATCCAAAATAAAAATAAATCAATGCCTTCATTTCGATAAATGTATATAATTGAGTCAACATCAAAAATTCATGTATACATTTGAACAGCAATAAAAGTTTTACTTATATATAATTACATTGAATTAAAGTTCATGTATCAAATTAAATGTTACACCAATGTTCTTGAATAATTTTAATATTTTTCTCAGAAAAAATAAAAAATAAAAAAACAGACTTCAACACCATTGGGGTCGTGATTAGAAGTAATATTTGTCAATCTCTTTTCTTTTCCCTCCCTAATCTTTTGGAACTTGCTTAAAAATGACGTCAGTATTATTCCTTGTGTTGGAATATTGTCTAAAATACTAAAAGTCATAAATGTGTTAATTTTTGAGTTGGTATATACTATGCAACAAGTAAAATAAAAAGTACAATCAAGATGATTATATAATTTGAAACTCGGCCTATATTTACTGGGCCTTATTTAGAGAGATAATCTAGAGAGATAAATCCACTATAAACTTTACAATATGTATAAATTATTCAACCCTAACTTGGTGCAATCTTATCACTGTACAATTATGTAAGCTCTCCCTACTCTCTTTACCTATTGTAAGAGAAAATCAACAGCCAATAATATTTTCTCAATTCTTCAATCTGATTTGGGTTCGAGTTGCGTTGATCATATTATTGTTAGAGCTTTACCTTCTTCTTGTAATTCAAAAAACACAATATTAATAATAAGAGTATAGTTAATTGTTACCAAAGTGAAGTTGAATTACCAAAGCTCGATGCATGGTTCGTGTTTAAACACTTCAATATAACGTACATAGCTCTTCTCTCTATCTAATTTTAACAAAAACGATGGGACTTTTGAGAAATTTGTGCCAGGGACTTTTGTCTGCCATGTGGTCATGTCCGACCAATTAGCATTACTTTTATCAAGAATTATATTTTTTATGATAAAAAGTTTTATCAAGAATTATTAATGTTTATTAACAAAGTTTTATTATTATTGATTTCCTTTAATAAAATTTTAATTTTTAAATCATTAATAATCAAGATTAAATTGAAAGAATATGTTTGAAAATTTTTTAGAATTAGAATCAATTGATAGAATTTATAAAAATTATAAGACTAAATTTGTTATTATGCCAATAAAAAAGATCATGTTAACATACAAAATTATATTTTAATAATTTCTCAATTGATGGTGTTTGATTAACTCATGACACCAACTCTCTTAAGAGTTTGATATAAATAGAAATAGATGCCTTGTGGAAACATAATGCATAAACAAATCGCTTAATGATAAATTTAGTTCTTGATGTTTATATTTTTTACCACTTTAACCCTTATTCCTTTGTTGAACTAAATTTGGCTTAAACCATTCAAAAAGATTTAAATTACCTTTTTTTAAATGAATATGTTGACTAAAAAATAATTTTTTTAACGATGTTGGGATGACAACCTATGTGGTAGACTGTGTGTACTTATACTAACATGACATTATTTGTCTTATATATCACATCAATAAATAATTTTAAAAATTTTAAAAAATTAAATTAAAAAAATAGTTCATAAAATTTTAAAAAATTAGCAAGAAATATACATGGATTGTCATGCGGGTTACCATATTTAAAAATTTAACATTTTAGAAAGTATTTTCGTTAAAATAATAGTAGTTTGACTCTTTTTAAAAAAATTGAAACTAAATTTTACTAAAAAGTGTAAGGAAATGTTAATGCTAAATTTATCATTGTTGCTAAACAAATACAAGGCTAACATATAACATCAATAGTTATCAAAAAAAAAAATAGTTACTAAGAGTTTCTTTGATAAATTTAAAACTAATGTATTAAATTTTCAATTTTTAAATTACAAAAACTATCAACAAATTTTAACCTAATTTCATGACCATTTAAATTTGAAGTCTTCATTACATTACTATCAAATTAAGCATTTTTTATTTCAATTATTTGTACTGATCCACACTGGCAAATTTTGCCAAAGTTGATGTATTTTGCAGCACCCCAAGTGTGAATTATTGAAAGTAATTCAATTATCATCAATCCAGCTTTGGCACCATTGAGAAATTTGCGTCAAATATTAAACATTTCCCACCAATCAACGTTATTTATAAATTACTTGGTCTCTATTCAAATCTGTGTTTCATCTTGTTCCAATCATTTCAGTTCTCCTCTTGCAGTAATCAAACGCTATTTTCCCTTGATTTCAGTTTGAACCATCAATGGCCGATGCAATTGCTTTCAATCTCGCCACAGAGCTCATTACTAAGTTGAGCTCTCGTGCTCTCTCTCAAATTGGACTCTGTTGGAATCTCAAACATGACATCGACGACCTCAAACGCACTGTCTATACAATCAAAGATGTGCTTCTTGACGCAGTAGAGAAATCGGTGACCGACGAACTCGTCAAAGTTTGGGTTGAACAGGTGACCGATTCACTTTATGATGCTGATGACTTGCTCGATGATTTATCTACTGAAGCTTCGCGGAAAGATCTGATGAGTGGGAACAAGCTGACAAAAGAGGTACGCCTTTTCTTCTCAAGCTCAAACCAGTTTGCTTACAGCCTCAAAATGGGGCGGAAAATTAAGGCTATTAAGGCCAGATTAGCTTCGATTGGAAGCAAGGCCCATATGTTCTGCTTGGTAAAGCGTGATTGTCCTGTGGAAACTTCTTTCTTGACTAAAAAGAGGCAGCAAATTACAAACCCTTTTGTTTGGGAATATGACATAATAGGGAGGGATTATGATAGAGTAGCTCTTCTAAAACTCGTATTAGGGTTTCAAAGTGAAGAGAATCTTTATATCATTCCAATTGTGGGGATGGGAGGGATAGGGAAAACTACATTAGCAGGACTTGTTTATAACGATGAAATGGTTAGACGTCATTTTGAATTGATGATGTGGGTGTGTGTTTCAGATGTTTTTGATGTGAAAGCAATTGTAAAAGCCATTGTTAAATGTGTGACTTACAAAGCACTAGATCAAAATCTCGAAATGGACTTGCAAAAACAACTTCAAGATAAAATTGATGGGAAAAAATATTTGCTTGTTTTGGATGACATTTGGAATGAGGATGTGGAACAATGGTTAAGCTTAAAGACTTTATTGATGGGTGGGGCTAGAGGAAGTAAGATAATACTAACTACTCGCTCTATGAAGGTAGCAAAAATTACTAGTAACTGTCTGCCCTATGTTTTGGAAGGCTTGTCTGACGATGATGCTTGGTCTTTGTTCAAAAAGATGACACTTCTGGAAAGATATGCAAACCCAATAGATTCAGCCTTTGTGGAAATAGGAAAGCATATTTTGAAAAAGTGTGCTGGAGTTCCTTTAGCCATAAAGACAATAGGTGGTATGTTATGTTCGAAGATATCTGTAAGGGAGTGGCATTATTTCGAACACGAACAACTTAGTAGAATATCCCAAAGAGAAGATGGAATTTTACCTTCACTTAAGTTAAGTTATGATTATCTCCCATACCATTTAAAGCTTTGCTTTGCTTATTGTCGATTGTATCCAAAAGATATTGTGATTGATGTACAAACACTTGTTCAATTTTGGGTTGCACAAGGTTTTGTAAAGCAATCAAATCCGAGTCAATCTCTTGATGAGATTGGATTTGGGTATTTTAAAGAATTAGTTGAAAGAAGTTTCTTTCAAGAGGTAGAGGAAAGATATACAGGGGAAGGACTAACATGCAAAATGCATGATTTAATGCATGATTTAGCTGAATTTGTAGCAGGGACCGAGAGCATTGTTGTAGATTCAAATATTAGAGCTAGGGAGGTTGGTGAAAAATGTCGCCACATATTAGTTGATCTTTCATTAATTTCGTTGTTTAAAGGAAAGAAGTTGCGAACTTTGTTACATTTTCCAAACAAGAGAGAGCAAAGCCAACATATGAGTGATGAAACTTGGGATTCAATCATTTCAAATTGCAGATATTTGCGTGTATTAAAATTAGATAATTTAGATATTAATAAAGTTCCGTGCTCCATTCATAAGTTGAAGCATTTGAGGTATCTTGATCTTTCTAACAATCCCAATCTTAAGATCTTGCCTAAGAGTATTTGCAAGGTACAAAATTTACAAGCTCTGAAACTTGATTGGTGTAGTCAGCTTAAAGAATTGCCAAAGAAGATTGAAAAATTGGTGAATCTTACCCATATTACGTGTGAACGATGTCATACCTTAACTCATATGCCACGTGGAATAGGGATGTTGACTGCCCTTCAGACGTTAAGTGCATTTGTAGTGGATAAAGATGGTTCTCATGGTGGTGCAGATCTAAGTGAATTGATTGGGCTTAACAACCTAAGGGGACAACTAAGAATTAAAAATTTGGGATTTGTGAAAAATGCAAAAGAGATGTTTAAGGCTGCTAATTTGAAAGAGAAGCAACATTTGCGATCATTGGTTTTAGTATGGAGTGGTGATAGTGATGACGACGACAAGTCACTTGAAGACCTACAGCCCCATCCAAATCTGGAGTCGTTGCTCGTGATAGGGTGGAGAGGAGATGCCAAGTTTCCAAGTTGGATTTCTTTGCTTACAAATCTTGTAAATATTTCCATATGGGGTCCTAGTAAATTCAAACATCTCCCTTCCTTTGCTCAATTGCCTTGTCTTCAACACCTATTCATTCTGGATTTGATTGAGCTCGAGTACATGGACAATAACAACCACAATGGTAGACAAGGAGACCTGGAATCATTTTTCCCATTGCTCAAGCGTCTTCACATCCAAAATTGTCCAAATATGATGGGTTGGTGGCGGAAAAGGCCGATCGATGATGATAACGAGGATGACACAACAGTTATAGGAATATCAACCATGTCATTTCCTTGTCTTTCCTATTTACATATTGAAGATTGCCCTTTGACTTCAATGCCGTTGTATCCATCACTTGATGAACTAATATTGGTCAAAACCAGTTCAAGGCCATTAAAGCAGACCCTTAAGATGAACATGACCAGTATATCACGATCAACTTCAACCCCTTCTCTTCCTCTCTCCAAATTGTACTCTTTCCATGGAGAGAATATTAAGGAACTGGACACGCGCATGCTAGATGAGTGCCTGCGACATCTCACCGGTCTCGGAAGTTTAACAATAAGAGATTGCAAGGAGCTTGATTTAGAGGACATGCAATGGGAACCCCTTGAGAATCTCTCTTGTTTGGTGATTGATAATATTCCACAACTAGTGTCTCTCCCCATTGGGCTTCGACATCTTGTTCAATTGAAAACATTAGAAATTCGTAATTGCAGTCGACTGAGGTCACTCTTTCCTGTGTTCCAACATCTCACTTCCCTTGAAGAGTTTTCAATAAGGAATTGCAATGAGCTGGAGTTATCTGAAGCTGGCATTCAAATATTCCAAGATTATACAAGCTTACGTGCTCTATGGCTAGAAAACATTCCAAAGTGTCAGCACCTTCCAGAGTGGCTTCAACATCTGACAAATCTGCGAAGGCTTTATCTCATTCATTTGCCTAATTTAACATCGCTTCCGGATGAGATGCGTAGCCTAACCAGTTTGGAAGAGTTATGCATACAACAAACTCCACAGTTGGAGGAAAGATATCGTAAAGACATTGGTGCCGATTGGCATAAGATTGCTCATATCGCTACAGGTTAGTATATTTACTCTCCAACTACGGCCTCTTTTGCCAAGGTAGAACAAGCTTTTTGGTACAATTTCTTTATTTATCTTTGTATTTTGCAAATTTGTGCAGTAACCATCGAAGAGTTCTAGTGAAACGAATTTGGCAACTTCAAGAATTTAAATGCAGAAAAAAGAAGTGGTAATCTAGCTAATTGCTTTACACTTTTAAATTATAATAACCTCACCATTGCAATGATCTGATGAAATCCTCTTGTGTATATACATTTGAAATTGCAGCTTATATCAAATACCAACAAGGATGGCAGGTAATTCATACCACTCATTTATTTTCTATATGATTCAATAAAACAAAACTGAATAATTTAGATTTAGAGTGAAGTATTTTGGTGGTTCATATCTATCATTTCATAGACTTCAATTTAAGGGCTTCTAATACTTTAATTCTAAACAGTCTTTATAGTACCCAATGTACATTGATGTGGAGAAGCCTAAGAAGCTTGCATGCTAGCCTTCAAAATGCTTGTACTTCGTGCTCTGGTTTGTTCATTTTACAAATTTAAGCACTTACCTTATCTTAATCATATGTATATACAATATTATGTTTTATCTTTAAAAATTTTGATCTATTTTCCCTTAATTTTTGTTAGCTTTTGGTTCTATTCTTCGGCAGAGCATAGCATGCAATACAAAAAGCAGAGACCATACTTTCTGAAAGGCATTTGACAACTTTAAGAAATTAGATGCAGAAAAAGAGGAGGTAATTACTTAACTGCTTTACATTTATAAATCATAATAATCTCACAATTTCAAATAATCTAATATAACCCTCTAACTAAGCTTCTTCTTTTTCAGCATGAGTTCAATGGAAGAGCCAAAAAACAGGACACGCATTCTTCATCAGCTGATGAAATCCTCCTCTGTGTGCACCTTTGTTCTTTCTTTTTCGTTTTTTTTTTCTTTGTTGAAGAGTCTCTCTGATGATCTAATCCTAATTTTTGTTAGATTTTGGCTCTCTTCTTCCGCAGAGCATAGCATATATTACAAGAAGCAGAGGTAATATATGTTCAACTACGATCTGTTCATCTGCCAAAATATTCCACAAAACAAAAATGGTAATATATGTCATCAGTTTCCTTATAATTTCTCCAATTGATCTGATATAAAGTATATATATGGAGTATTTCAAGAGTTGTAATATATATGCTAACAGATTACTAGCTTATATGGTACCTATTCTATTGACAGATTCTTGGGGTCGTGTTGTAGAGAGCTTAAACACGCAATGTCGTTGTCAAGTAAGTAAATTGAATAGGGGATAGGGTTAAGGGTTGATGAAAATGGAGGGGGAAGAGGGGGACAGTTCATAATATTCTTTGATGCAGGGCACCCCTTTTAGCTGTTGAATTTTGAAGGTTGAATCAGGAAAGGATCTTGCTTCAGAATATTTGTTGGTGAGGTTGAGGTTGAGGTTGATAAAATGTTTTCATTATTTATAGATGTACAACAATCTATTACACACACATATTAACACTAACAGGGATGTGAATTTGTTACCATTACAGATGATGATGCCCAATGTTTGGCCCTTCCGTTAAACTTGCACTGGAAAATCATAGACAATGGCTTTGTGGTTAGCCACCATTCTTGCACATAATATAAAGTTCTATTTAGTAACAGTAAGTGCTTTCTTCTACATTTGGACACTGCTCGGCCTAAATGACATAAATTTTAACACTATGTATTTGCATTTATAATTTGCAGTTTCATTGTTGCTATATAGAGAAAATTAATGGACTAGAATCCACCTTGCAGACCTTGATATCCTTAGCTCTCAAAGAAACACCTGCCATTACCTACGTTCTTCCTTGTGTTCTTTCGAGGATTGCAATGTCTCATCGCATTGAGATTCCAGAAGAAATGCTTATGTAAAGCTTGGTTGATCCTAGAGCTTATATATATAGATGATTTGTTTCGTGGGTGATGTGTGGATTTAAAGGAACACTTAGTGAGGAACTATTATTGAGTGACCTTTTTAGTGTTGATTTTTCTTTGCATAACTAAAGTAAGTTGGCAGAGTGTTTACTTAATTGTACAAAGGTGAGGTTGCACCAAGTTTGGAGGGTTGGGCATAAATCATTTATTTGTACTGTGAAGTTTATAGTGAATTCATCTCTGGGTAAGGCTCCGCAGACGTAGGACAAGTTTCGAACTGCGTAAACATCTTGATTGTGTTCTTTATTCTTCTTTAATTTTACTTTTGTGTGTGTCAACTTGAGAAAAAAAATACATTTTTCTCTTTCGATGTTTCAGATAATGTTCCAACACATAAACACAAAAAATTACCAGACAATGTTGTGTACATTATGTAAGACTCTCATTTAATGAAAGCGCTTCAGTACCTAATGTTGAGGATGAAAATATGAATGCCCTGCAACAATTGCAACCCTTTTTACCTTGTTACAAAACAACTATACATATATCCAATGTCTTCTTTTATCTTCCATTAACTTTAGTATTTTAGGTATTTTGCGTTTCATTGTGCATCAGTTTCTTTGTTGAAGAAGATAATTTAGGATAAAATTAATATCATATGAATAAAGTTAGCTTAGCTCAACAACTCAACCTTGCAAGGGGAGGAGATGTCTATATATGTTTAATTTGTGCCTTGTGAGCTATTTTCTATTGAATTAAGGTAAAGTCCACTAACCCCATTGCTATTTATATTGAAAAGAGGAAATAAGTTGACTTTATAGATTATAAGCTTCGATCAGGACTATCGATAAAAATCAATTTTGCTTTCATTTCGATTGATAGATTTTAGATTGTGCTATGATGAAAACGATGTTGTGGACTATATTCAAAGAAGTGAAGATGGGGAGGTGCTATCTTTTAAAGTAGAATATAATAAATTTAATTTAATCTAAACCTGCATAAAGGCTTGTTGAAAATATATTCAAGTCCGAGCTTGACATGACCATTTTTTTAGTTTGTAATGTTTTATATTATATTGTTTTTATATATTATGTAAGTTATAACAAATAAAAATTAAATTTATAATACTACTATAATGTAAACATTAAAAAATGTTAAGATTTTTTTATAATACATCAAATGACGAGAAAAAAAAAAATATTAAGATGACTATATATAAAATTTTAATAAAAAATATATGTAAATTTATTAAATATTAAACTAAAAATAATATAGTTAGCTAAATTAAACCTAAATTAAACTTGGGTTAGCTATCTACGACTATGAGTAGACTTGAACTAAATTTTAAGCCCATATTTTAAACCGAGTTAAACTTGAACAACCATAAATTAAGTTAATATCATACCTAAACTCGACCTAGCTAATAATGATCACCTCTAATTTAATCTTACAACTCTTCATTTTGAGATAATATTTCAATGAGTTTTATCAACTCCTGTAATATTATTGGTCCAACCAAAGTTATTTCCTTGCTCCACCTTCATCATTATATATATATATATTGAAATCATATTTGTTCAAGAATGAAAATTTATTAAATTAAACAAAATTGTATTACCTAAGTAAGTGTTTTAATTATTATTTATATTGTTTGACGACCGTAGAGGAAAAAAAAACCTTCAAATAAAAAAATAAATAGGAAAATATGATTAAATAAAGCTTTAAGATTGCTATTTTCTCTTCTTCTTTTTTTTTTTTTTTTTTACTTTAGATTTCTTTTTTCTTTTTCTCTTTAAGATAAAGTTGTCAGTAGTTTTGCTGAAGAAAAACAAATCAAGAGACTGCAACTTCAAATTCTAATAAATAAATATTTTCATTTTTCTTCAAATTCTCTATTATGCATTAGGCAGCTATTTGAAACTCACCTCACCCCTTTTCATAGCTCATCAGATGTCTTTCAATTAGATGTCCAGTTTCAATTCTATAATAAATAGACTTCATGTGTTAGGATTATAAGCATTCACTTGAAACTCAAAGAACAAATTGCTACTCTTTATATATTTTAGGGTAAATTACACCAACAATCACCCAACTTTGGGGTAACTGACAAAACAGTCACCTGGGTTTCATTTCAGTCACCCAACTTTCAAAAAATAACAAAACGGTCACTAACGTTATAAAAAAGTGACAAAACAGTCACTAACTAACAGTTACCATTAAGGTATTAACGGGATTGTTGACGTGGCAAGTTAACCACTGATGTGGCAAGTTAACTTGCCACGTTGGCGACGGCTGATGGGTTTGGGATGGGTTTAGGGAAAAAAATTGAAGGGTTAATGGGTAAAAGTTTTAGGGTTAGAAATAGATTAGCTTTAGGGGGATTTGGGGGGGGAAGGAAAATCGATTTGGGAAATTTCGATCGTGATTTGGGGTTTTTTAGGCTTTAAACTGAATTGGGAATCGATTAAAAAGGGTTTAGGGTTAGAAATCAATTCAATAATCGATTAACAGGGTATAAGTTTTAGGGTTTAGGGTGGTTTATTTTGTTTAAGGAGAAAAGAAGACGAACCAGAAGTTTTTGATTGTCAGAGACAATGGGCAATAGAAGGGAGGCTACCAGTATTGTTACATCCACTTTAACAGGTAAGTTCTTGCATTTAGTTTTAATTTTTTTGGATTTCAATGCTGTTATTTCGATTTAGGGTTAATTAGGGATATTTCGGTTTCAAATTTAATTTCGATTTTGATTTTGATTTCGATTTCTATTTTGATTACTGATTCTGATTTAGATTTTAATTTCAATTTCGATTTTAATCTCAATTTAGGATTAGAATTTGATTTTGATTTCGATTTAGATTTCGATTTAGGGTTATTTTGATTTTGATTTTATTTGTTATTAATGTGCATGACAGATTAGGGTTTGGTTTTTAAAGTTTATGACATATAATGTGTATTGTATTGTGTCTGCCATTGTTTAGGAATGTGTACTGTATTGTGTCTGCCATTGTTTAGGGTTATTTCGATTTTGATTTTGATGTTTATTGTTTGTATCTGCCATTGTATGAATGTCATTATCAAACTGATCTTTATTGTGTATATCTGCCATTGTTTGTATCTGTCATTGTATGAATGTCATTATCAAACTGATCTTTATTGTGTATATCTGCCATTGTATGAATGTCACTATCAAATTGATGTTTATTGTGTATATCTGCCATTGTTTGTATCTGCCATTAAATTATACATTATTAAACTGATGTTTATTGTGTATATCTGCATTGTTTGTATCTGCCATTAAATTATACATTATTAAACTGATGTTTATTGTGCATATCTGCCATTGTTTGTATCTGCTATTAAATTATACATTATTAAACTAATGTTTATTGTGTATATCTGCCATTGTTTGCATCTGCCATTAAATTATATATTATTAAACTGATGTTTATTGTGAACATCTGTCATTGTTTGTATCCAAGCTCCTATTGTTATTTACCTTCTTTATTATACTGGTTATTGCCTATTATTGTCTGCCATGTACATGAGAAAAATGGTTGTGTTTGATTAAATTAATTTTTGTATTGGTTGTTGTCTGCCATGTGCATGACAAAAGTGTTTGTATTAAATTATTGGGTATTTTGTATTGGTTATTGTCTGACAAAAATGATCAAAGTGTTTACCTATGTTGTCTGCCTTTATTGATGAGTACTTTGTTTGGCAGGTTTAATTGATGACAATTTTAATGAGAATGAAGAAAACGTGTCTGGTAGTGATGTGTCTAGTAGTGATGTGTCTGGTAGTGATAGTGATGCATCTGAAAGAGTTTATTTAGATGGTTTAAACATGTATGGTATAGAAGTAGATGAATTGTGTGATAGTGATGATTCTGGGAGGTTAGATAGTGCACATAGATCTGACTCAGATGAGGTGCAGTAAAGGCAACAGAGTAGGCCACAATAAGAAGAGCTGCAAAGAGGAAGTTGGCCAAAACATTCCAGTAAGTCATTTATCTTAAGTTAGGTTATAGTATGCTTTTATTTATGAATTTGTTTGTTTTACAGATTTCTCTTATTCTTGTAGGTTAAAAGACATCAAGTTGATGTCCCAACTCAGCAGCAAGCTACCTCAAATCAGCAAGAGGGTACCCCAACTCAACAAGCTGCTCCAACTCAGTTACCTACTGCCCCAACTCGTCAACAAGCTGCCCTAAGACAAAAGCTCCCATTCAAGAGAAAACCAACTACTGTTAGATAGATGACTTCTACTCAAGAGTCATCAATGACAGACCATTGATGATGATACGAAACTGCATTTTGTTAACTTCTTGAAAATGTTGATAAACTTAGGCATAGTCAATGAAATTTTTTGCAAAGTTGTCTGTGCTTGCTACTGTTGATAAACTTAGGCATAGTCACTGAATTTTTTTGTAAAGTTGCCTGTGCTTGCTACTGTTGATAAACTTAGGCATAGTCACTGAAATTTTTTGTAAAGTTGCCTCTACTTGCTGAAATTTTTTGTAAATTCTCCTACAATTCACATATGTTCAATTGTAGTGAATTGCCCCTCATTCCTTTTGTAAATAGTTTGGCGTTTTGGCCTTAATATATGTCCATTGATCCATGCTATTTGTTATCTCTTCTCTACTAGCATCTGTATTTTTTTTCCATCTGTTATATTTTCTAACAAGTGACTGACTATTGAGAAATGTGTGAGAATTGAAAATTGAGAAATACATAGGTTTTTCCATCTGTTATCTCTTCTAACATGTGAAAAATTGATAAATGCATAGGTTTTTCTTTCCATCTGTTGTCTTCAAACCATTTATGAGTATTGAGAAACACAAGTAAAATGAAAGGCATAAAATGTACAAACTGCTGGATTTATGGTGCCTGATATTCATTCAGGTGGTAGTGGACAGTATATCTCCACTCATCTTTAGGTATGCCTGATATTGAATTAGGTTATGCTCAGGGCTTAGCTTATCAATTAAACAAAATGTGCAAACTAGTGGATTTATGGTGCCCATGCATATAATCAGATGCCTAAAACTGATTCAAGACAAGTCTAGGAATGGTTTGAATCAGATAAGAGACCAGAATATAACTAGAAGTTCAGGGAAAGTTTCAATATGTAAGATAGATGCAAATAGGCAACTCAAATAATTTGAGACAATGAAAAAGACATCACATTTCATTAATTTTACAATATTTCCATTTGACAGATACAGCAATGATGCAGCAAACCTACTCGGTTGGAGTTATACTAACAATGAGCTGGTTAGCCATACCAACAGCCATGTATTGCAGCAACCATGTATAACATATGTTAAGCAATTTGTAAACAACAGAATGTATACCAGCAGCCATTTATAACAAATGTATACCATTTATAACAGAATGATTCTCAGACATTTGTTTTGCCATGTATACCAGCAGCCATTTATAACAAATGTTAAGCAACAGAAACAATATTGTTAACCAACACAATCTGTAATCAACAAAAGCTTTCCATTTCAACTCTTTAAAGTGTTTGTAAACAACAACATGAGCTGCTTACCCATGTCTGCCAGCAACCATTATAACATATGTTCAGCAACAATATTGCAGCAGCCATGTATACCAACATAAGCAACAATATACCAGCAACAAAATTACAAAATATAAGCTGGTTTTCAATGAACATAAGATGATTTTTAAGCTTTTAAAAACAAAAAAATAGTTACAATAACAAGCAGCAGTAACCATCTTCTTCTCTCCCTCTTCCTTGCATCCTCCAATGACCTTAATTTTTTCAAGAGACCCAACACCACAAATCTTGAACGGGGTGTCAATGGCGGATCAAACCAGCTGAAAAACCGACATAGTTGTCGAAATCCATTGCCAAATTTCTTACACCCAAAAAACCTCCTACCTGGGTTGTCATTGGACCAAGACATGTTTAATTTGGCTGGGTTTCCACAATAGCACACCAGAATCACTTCTGGCATCTCCATTAAACTACTGGAATCACCCAAAATCTTCTTCTTCTTCTTCTTCTTCTTCTTCTTCTTCTACTACTATTTTTTTTACCCTAAAATGTGCTTCAACAGCCTATTAAACTACACTAACCGGCCAGCTGGGCTGCCATCCGGCCACTTCAGCTGCCACTGGACATCGTCACTTACCACGTCAGATTTCCGTGACGTCTGTGACAGAAAACGGCAATAGTGACCATTTTGTTACTTTTTGAAAGTTGGGTGACTGAAATGAAACTCAGGTGACTGTTTTGTCAGTTACCCCAAAGTTGGGTGACTGTTGGTGTAATTTACCCTATATTTTATAATTATTAGACTTTCCAAGTTATGATTATAAGCATGAGATATTATTGGATTTAAATTTTGAATATTTATTTAGAATTTCCAATTAACATTATTTTTGTTTAATTATATTATCTGGTAGGTGGATGATAACATCTATAAAATACTTTGTCTCTGCATGTATGTGTTTCATCTTGTTGGCATCATTTCATTCCTCCTCTTGCAGTAATCGAACACTATTTTCCCTTGATTTTAGTTTGAACCATCAATGGCCGAAGCATTTGCTTTCGACATCCTCGCAGAACTCATTACTAAGTTGAGCTCTCGTGCTCTCTCTCAAATTGGACTGTGGTGGAATCTCAAACGTAGTGTCTGATGATGGTGCTTGGTCTTTGTTTGAAAAAATAGCATTTGAGCAAAGATTTGCAGACTCAACGAACTCAGCCTTGGTAGAATAAGAAAGCAGCTTTTGAAAAGGTGTGGTGGAGTTCTCTTAGTGATAAGGACAATAGCCGGTATGTTATCTAAAAAAGCTGAAAATGGGTGTTTTTTTTTTAAATAAAACCCGAACTTGCTAGAATATCCTTAGAAGGTGACATTTTACCAACATTTGACTTATGATTTCTCCATCTCATTTGAAGCATTGTTTTGTTTATTGCCGACCATATCCAAACGATCTTGCAATTGATATATAAACACTTGTTTAATTTTGGATTGCACAAAGTTTCATAAAGCAATCAAATCCAAGTCAATTTGAAACTATATGAATCCCATAGCTCACCTAATGATTGATTAACAGCTTAGCTTAGCTCCATTCTACTACCAAATGTTGACGATGAGAATATGGATGCCCTGCAACTATTGCAACCCTTTTTTAGCTTGTTACAAAACAACTCTCCTTATATCCAATGCCTTCTTTGCATAATAATGATATTTTATAAGAATAAGTTATCCCAATAGCTTAAATTTACAAGGAGATAAAATGTCTATATGTTCAATATGTGCCTTGTGATTGTCATGAAAGCACACCTAAATTTTTTTAGCATATTCTAAAAATTAGTAAAATATTCATTGAAATAAAAGATCTAAAAAATATATGTTGAATATTAACACAAACTTTTTGAAAAATATGTTTGTTTGTGTTTATTGTGACGCAGCTTTTGTATTTAATTTCTAGGTACTAAGTTTAATATCATGTATTTTGTTAATAGGAAAATGAATCCCACATCACTTAGAAACGAAACAAAAGACAAGAGATTATAAATTCATTTAAAACAGATGAAAGTCTTTTGAGTGTTCGAGCATTTAATTAATATTAGATTAAATAGATAATTGGCTTTTACTTAATGAGGAACACCAAAAGAAAGAATGAGTCTTATTATTGATACATGTAAGTAACATTCTTTTAATACTTCTGCGCATTTACCTGTGGTCTATACAAAAATTATGTTTTAAATATTATTTGTATTTTATTTGGTTTGTTTAAATTTCTCAGTTAAATTTTAGTTGAATGAAACAGTAGAGGTAGGTGTTCTACCATATATATATATATTTATGCATATGTAGGAATCAGATTCTATCAACAGTAGATTTAATTTTTTTCATGTTCATTGCCCAATAACATGAGTCATACTGTAGTTTGAAATTTCTTTAGAACTCAAGAGTAGTGGATTTGATTTACTATTCACAAAATAATTAAATAAAATATTCATTGATAACAACTATTGATACAAGCTTCACTTTCTAGTTTCTTTTTTTCTCAGTTTTAATCTCTAGTTGCAGCTAACCATATTAAATAATCAAGAAACTAATTTCAGTTGTCTCGGTCAAGGTTGTTAAAACTAGATCAATGATTGAACCAATTATATCAATTAATTTTCGGTTCAATTTATTTGTTCAATTCAATTGAATTGAGTTAATTTAATTTAGGGTTTTTAGATACAAAAGCTTTATATTAAAATATTTGAATTTTAGAATTTCTATAGATATTTTATATTATGTCTTAAAATTTAACTAATCATAGTTAGAAAAATATCATATATTAGTAGAAATTGTTAACATCGATCTTAATTGTCCTTATTTATTCACCTTTGAAAAGCAAATGGTCTCCATTAGTCTGTTTTCTTTAGAGAGGAACTGATCTGTTCACTTGCAAAAAATTCAGGGACTTAAAGGGGCATTAACACAAAAAAAAATTTGCATTATAGTAATTACCAAATAAAAGACATTTAAAGCTGTCTAAATTTACAAACAAAGACAGTAATGTATTAGCGTTGACACAAACTATATAATAAGCTAATGACACCAGTGAAATTTGTTTACATCTATGGGTTTTATTCATTTTTAATTCGGAAATTTCTTTCAGTTTTGGTCCTTTAAATAGCTTTGTACATATAAATAACGATGTTTTAATCTCACCATAACAACTCATAAACACCAACTAATAATAATATAGTAATAAACAAATGAAAAAATAATTATAGTCATAAAATATAGACACGATTTTAATTGTCTCCCAAAAGTCAAAATTCATAATATATATTAAGTACGATAAAATATAATTACCAGAGTATGAGCATGTGATGGGAATAATTTCAATGCATCGGCTCTCTTTTTTTAGTAAAACGTGGTGCAATTTATAATTCCAGCGCCAACCAAGCTGAGATTTTTGTTCAAGTAACAGATATTGAGATTTTTATTTATTTATTTCTTAATGAGTGGGTGGTGAGACCCTATATGTATGTATGTATGTATGTATACATTACCACCTGCGTTTCATCTTCTTCCAATCCTCCTCTTCCAGTAATCAAACACTTTTTGCCTTGATTTCAGTTTGAACCAACAATGGCCGAAGCAATTGCTTTCGACATTGCCGCAGAGCTCATTATTAAGTTGGGCTCTCGTGCTCTCTCTCAAGTTGGACTGCGGTGGAATCTCAAAAATGACCTTGACGACCTCGAACGCACAGTCTCCACAATCAAAGCTGTGCTTCTTGACGCAGAAGAGCGATCCGCGACCGACAATCTCGTCAAAGTTTGGCTTGAAGAGCTGAAAGATGTACTTTATGATGCCGACGACTTGCTCGATGATTTCTCTACTGAAGCTTTGCGGAAAGATCTATTAGGTGGGACAAGCTGACAAAAGAGGTACGCCTTTTCTTCTCAAGCTCAAACCAGTTTGCTTACGGTCTCAAAGTGGGTCGGAAAATTAAGGCCATTAAAGCGAGATTAGCTTCAATTGAAAGTGAGGCCAACACTTTTCGCTTCATTCCGCATGATCGTCCCGCGGAAACCTCTTTCATGACTAAAAAGAGGCAGGAAACACACTCTTTTGAGCGTGAAGATGAAATAATAGGGAGGGATGGTGATAAAGCAGCTCTTCTAAAACTCGTGTTAGAGTTTCAAAGTGAAGAGAATGTTTATATCATTCCAATTATGGGGTTTGGAGGGTTAGGGAAGACTGCTGTTGGAACAAAAAGGGAATTACCTATGATGGTAATCAGTTTTGTGATAACAAGAAGGCTATTCCCGATGGTGAAACAAGGATGATTACCGATGTTGGAAACTAAAGATAATTACCTATGTCGGTAATTGGCTTCTAACACAATCGAAACAGCAACTACAAACAGAAAGCTCAAGAAACATAAGCAAAACCGAGAGAGAAGAAAGAACTTGAGCACTAATCGGATGATAAAAAACAGCAACCTTCATACTCTTTGATTAAACAAAGAAAATATAAAGAGATACAAAATACAAGCCATAGCATAATGATTTACCTATTCCCCTAGTAAGTCACTTAGACTGACCTAAATTACAAGAAATTCAAACTAGCATGTCCAGCTATTACATCAAAAATCAAATCAAATTAAAACAAGTTCATCTAGCTATATGGACAAATTACAATCAAACTAAATTAAAAATACATAGGAACAAAATATCCAAAATGAACCAAACTTGCTGCTGCAACCGGTTCTGCTCCAAATGTCCTGCTGCTGGTTCTTTTGTTGCAATGCAGGCCAAATCTCAACACTCCTCCTTGGACTGTATGCAACAAACACCAATAGATTCCCTTAAAGCTTCAAATCGTGCTGTTCCAAGTGGCTTTGTCAAAATGTCAGCTAACTGATCCTTTGAACAGCAATGCACTAAGCTAACTTCTCCTGACTGTTCAACCTCTCGAACAAAATGGAATTTGATCTTGAAATGCTTAGTCTTTCCATGAAAGACTGGATTCTTGGCTATTGCAACTGCTGACTGGTTGTCAACTAAGATCTCAGTAGCTTCAAGTTGCTTCTCATTCAAATCACTCAGCAACTTTCGAAGCCAAATGGCTTGATTCACTGCTGCTGCTGCTGCAATGTACTCTGCCTCAGCTGTGGATTGAGCAACTGTCTGTTGTTTCTTCGAACTCCAACAGAACACACTTGAGCCAAGGGTGAAAAAGTACCCCGATGTGCTCCTCATGTCATCAATGCAGCTAGCCCAATCGCTATCTGAGTAACCAACCAGCTTCAGCTCCTCTTCTTTCTTAAATAATACACCAAGCTTCAAAGTTCCCTTGATGTATCTCAACACCCTCTTAGCAGCCTTAAAATGCACCACATTCGAGCAATGCATGAATCTTGCTAACAAACTAACTGCATGCATCAAGTCAGGTCTAGTTGCTGTCAAATAGAGCAAACAGCCAACCAAGCTCCTATACTCCCTTTCATCGACCTTTTCATGATCACCAATGCTTGACAGCTTCTCGCTTTGAGCCATTGGTGTGCTCACAGGCTTGCAATTTTGCATGCTAAACCTATTTAGAATCTTCAAGGCAAAGGCTTGCTGACTAATGAAGATCCCTCGATCTGACTGATTCACTTCCATGCCAAGAAAGTAAGTCATGGTTCCTAAGTCAGTCATATCAAACATTTCCTGCATCTGAGTTTTAAACTCATGAACCAGATCATCTTTGCTTCCTGTTACCAGCAAATCATCAACATAAATCGAGACAATTAGCAATGTCTCCTCTTTTGATTTCTTTACAAAGAGTGTAGGCTCACTCAAGCTTTTCTCGAACCCGAGCCTTGACAGATAACTATCCACTCTGTCATACCAGGCTCTAGGTGCCTGCTTCAGCCCATACAAGGCCTTTTTAAGCCTATACACCTTGTTTTCTTGACCCTGAACCTTGTAGCCATCAGGTTGCTCAACATAAATCTCTTCCTTGAGAAAGCCATTCAAGAAGGCTGACTTAACATCCAATTGATGGATCCTCCATTACTTCTGTGCAGCCAAAGAAAACAGAAGTTTGATGGTGTCTAATCGTGCAACTGGAGCAAAGGTCTCTTCAAAATCGACACCATATTGCTGGCTATATCCCTTGACCACCAGCCTTGCCTTGTGCTTGTTCAATGACCCATCAGCATTGAACTTAGCTCTAAAGACCCATCGAACACCAATAACCTTCTTCTTTTCTAGCCTCTCAACTAAATCCCAAGTCTGATTCTTTTCAATCATGTCTAATTCTGCTTCCATAGCCCTCTTCCAGTTCATGTCCCTAGCAGCTTCCTCATAGCTTGAGGGCTCAACAATAGCCACATTGCACCTCTGATAAACTTCAGCAATAGGCCTAGTACCTCTCACAGGAGGGTCATCGACACTGTCACTGCTAGGCTCACCTTCAGCTAGTTCCAAGTTGCCTTCAGCTGAATCTTCATCAAATTGACTTGCATTCGAACCATTCCAGTCCCAAGTCCTCTCTTCATCAAATCTGATGTCTCTACTTACCAAAATTTTCTTTGTTGAAGGATCATAGACCCTATAGCCTTTCTTATCACTGCTATAGCCCACAAATATGCAAGGAACAGACCTCTTCTCGAGCTTAGTCCTTCTTTCAGCAGGTACAAGGACATAGCATACACATCCAAAGACCTTCAAATGAGACACTGTTGGCTTGAGTTCATACCATGCTTCAAAGGGTGTCTTGTCCTTGACAGCATGTGTTGGAAGCTTGTTGAGTAGGTACACTGAGCTATTGACAGCCTCAGCCCAAAATGAGCTTGGTAGCTTGCTTTGGAACAGCAAGCACCTAGCCATATCCATCACAGTCCTATTCTTCCTCTCACACACTCCATTTTGCTGATGAGTGTACACTGTGGTCAATTGATGATGGATTCCAGCCTGCTCACACAGCCTCTTAAATCTCTCAGACACATACTCAGCCCCATTATCTGTCCTCAATGTCTTGATCCTACAACCAACCTGATTCTCAGCCAATGCTTTGAACTTTACAAAGGCCTCAAATACATCAAATTTCTGTTTCAAAAAGAAAATCCAGTAGAACCTGGTCAGGTCATCAATAAAAAGAACAAAATACTTACTCCCATTCAATGAAGGAGTCTTCATTGGACCACAAATGTCTGAATGCACTAGCTCAAGCTTCTCTCGAGCTCTCCATGCTTGATCAACCGGAAATGGCAGCCTTGCTTGCTTGCCAAGTTGACACACATCACAAACACCTTCAATTAGCTCCACTTTGGTCATATCCTCTGCCAAGCCAAGTCTATGCAGCAAGTCGAGTGACCTGAAGTTGGCATGGCCTAACCTTCTGTGCCATAGGCCAGCACTGTCACATTGACTAGGATAAGCCTTCTTTTCAAGTTGGCTAACATCCAACATGAAACACTTATCTGCCATAGGAATAGTAGCAGTTTCTTGCCCAAGAGAATCCTTAATGACACAAGAACCACTCTTGAACACCAACGAGTAGCCCTTCTCAACCAACTGACCAACACTCAAAAGGTTCTGATCAATATTGGGCACAAACAACACATCAATAATCAGCTTGTTACCTGAACTTGAGCTGATCAACACATCTCCCCTGCCTTTAGCTTCAATCAGGCTTCCATTTCCGATCCTGATCCTCGAGCTGAAACTCCTGTCAAGCTCCTTGAATAAACTTACATCAGCTGCCATGTGATGCGAGCAGCCACTGTCCACTAGCCAACTGCACTTGGTTTTGCTTGTGGTTGCAAGGAAAGATGCACTGAAGACATGCTCCTCCTGAGCTTGAACATCTTCAGCAACTTGTGCCTGACTTTGTTGTGTTGGTGCCTTGCCTTTGTTCTTGCAAAGCTTCTCAATATGACCAAATTGTTTGCATTTCCAGCATTGAACATCTGGTCTTCTCCAACAGAACTTCTCTGAATGTGTGGTCTTCTTGCAGTGAGTGCATGGTGGGTAACTCTTCTTGCTTGAATCTCTTTTCGACCTCTCCTTCTTGTCAAGCCAAGGCTTTTTGCCTTTTTGACTTGCATTGAAGCTCTCTCTGACCTTTGCTTGAAAGGCTCCCTCGGATTGATCCTCTTGTCGATTAGCTCTTCTCTGCCCCAAGGCATAGAGTGAGTTAACCAATTCTGATAAAGAAATGGTGGTGAGATCCCTCGAATCTTCCAGTGAGGAAATCTTAGACTCAAACCTCTCAGGAAGTGTGGTGATCACCTTCTCAACCACTCTGCTTTCAGTAAAGTCCACACCAAGCAATCTTATGTTGTTCACTATGGCCATTATCCTATCAGCATATTGCTTGATAGTCTCAGCCTCCTTCATCTTGAGATTTTCGAAATCTCTTCTCAAATTAATTTGCTGTTGCTGCCTGGTCTTCTCAGACCCCATAAACTCCTCCTTCAACCTGTCCCAAGCTTGCTTAGGTGAGTCACATGCCATAATGCGAGTGAAGATCACATCAGACACTCCATTCTGCAAACAGGCCATGGCTTTTGGCTTCTTGGCAGACTCCTCAGCATGCTGCCTCATCTGAGCAATGGTGGGATTGGCTCTCAATGGAGGTGGCTCAGTATCATTTTCCACCACATTCCACAAATCGTGTGCCTGGAGGTAAGTCCTCATTTTTACCACCCAAATGTGGTAGTTCTCACCAGTGAACACCGGAGGTGGAGGTGGTGTGAAGCTCATCCTGCTGCAACAAGTTCAACAGCCTCGATTTCCTGCTTTCTTAAGCTTAAACTTCCAAACAACAAACAACAAGAGAAGGCCCTTAAAGACTTAGGCTCTTGATACCATTTGTTGGAACAAAAAGGGAATTACCTATGATGGTAATCAGTTTTGTGATAACAAGAAGGCTATTCCCGATGGTGAAACAAGGATGATTACCGATGTTGAAAACTAAAGGTAATTACCTATGTCGGTAATTGGCTTGTAACACAATCGAAACAGCAACTACAAACAGAAAGCTCAAGAAACATAAGCAAAACTGAGAGAGAAGAAAGAACTTGAGCACTAATCGGATGATAAAAAATAACAACCTTCATACTCTTTGATTAAACAAAGAAAATATAAAGAGATACAAAATACAAGCCATAGCATAATGATTTACCTATTCCCCTAGTAAGTCACTTAGACTGACCTAAATTACAAGAAATTCAAACTAGCATGTCCAGCTATTACATCAAAAATCAAATCAAATTAAAACAAGTTCATCTAGCTATATGGACAAATTACAATCAAACTAAATTAAAAATACATAGGAACAAAATATCCAAAATGAACCAAACTTGCTGCTGCAACCGGTTCTGCTCCAAATGTCCTGCTGCTGGTTCTTTTGTTGCAATGCAGGCCAAATCTCAACAACTGCTTTGGCCCTACTTGTCTATAACGATGAAATAGTCAAAAATCATTTTGAGTTGACGATGTTTGCGTGTGTTTCAGATGTTTTTGATGTGAAAGTTATTGTAGCAAACATTATCAAATCTGATCAAAATCTTGAAATAAATGAATTGCAAAAACAACTTCGAGATAAAATTGATGGGAAAAAATATTTACTTGTTTTGGATGACATTTGGAATGAGGATCCAGTACAGTGGTCTAGGCTAAAGAAGTTATTGATGGGTGGGGCTAAAGGGAGTAGGATAATAATAACTACTCGATCTCTAAAGGTAGCGAAGATTACTAATAAATGTCAATCCCATGTCTTGAAACTAAAAGGCTTGTCTGATGATGATGCTTGGTCTTTGTTCAAAAAGATAGCATTTGAGCAAAGATATGTAGACTTAACAAAGTCAGCCTTTGTGGAAGTAGGGAAACAAATTTCGAAAAGGTGTGGTGGGGTTCCCTTAGTCATAAAGACAATAGCTAGTACGTTATCTTTGAAAGAAACTGAAAATGAGTGGCTTTTTTTCAAAGATAATGAACTTGCTAAAATATCACAAATTGAAGGAGATATTCTACCTACACTTAAGTTGAGTTATGATCATCTCCCATCTCACTTGAAGTATTGCTTTGCTTATTGTCGATTGTATCCAAAAGATTATGAGATTGAAGTACAAACGCTTGTTCAATTTTGGATTGCACAAGGTTTTGTAAAGCAATCAAATCGAAAGCAATCTCTTCAAGAGATTGGGTTTGGGTATTTTAAAGAATTAGCTGAAAAATGTTTCTTTCAAGAAGTAAAAGAAAGAAGAAACTTTATGACATGTAAAATGATGACATGTAAAATGCATGATTTAATGCATGATCTAGCTGGTATTGTAGCTGGGACGGAGAGTTGTATTGTTAATTCAGATTTAAGTGCAGGTGATGTTGGTGAAAAATGTCGCCATGTATCAATTAATGATGATTCATTAATTCCTTTATTTAAAGGAAAGAAGTTGCGAACCTTGCTAGGATTTTTAAACAAGAGACATGAAAGTAAGAGGGACAAAATTTGGAATTTTATTATTTCAAATTATAGATGCTTGCGTGTCTTAAAATTGGATCATTTTGATTTTAATACACCACTCTCCATTCATAAGTTAAAACATTTGAGGTACCTTGATCTTTCTCACAATGAAGATCTTAATATTCTCCCAAAGAGTATTTGCAAGATACAAAATTTGCAAGTGTTGAAACTAGATTGGTGTGATCAGCTTGAAGAATTGCCGAAGAAGATTGAAAAATTGGTGAATCTTACCCATCTTGAGTGTTATGCTTGTTATGGCTTAACTCATATGCCACGTGGAATAGGGAAACTGACTTCCTTTGAGACGTTAAGCAGGTTTGTAGTGGATAAAGATGGCTCACATGGTGGTGCAGATATAAGTGAATTAAGTGGGCTTAACAACTTAAGAGGAGAGCTAGAAATAACAAATTTGGGATTCGTAAAAAATGCAAAAGAGAAGTTTAAGGCTGCTAATTTGAAAGAGAAGCAACATTTGAGATCGTTGAATTTAGTATGGGGCGGTGGTAATGGTGATGATGAGAAGTCACTTGAAGACCTCCAGCCCCATCCTAATCTCAAGGAGCTCTGTATTGCAGGATGGAGGGGTGATGCCAAGTTTCCAAGTTGGTTTTCTTGGCTCACAAATCTCGTCGATATTGAAATATCGGGTACTTTCAAACAGCTTCCGTCCTTTGCGCATTTCCCCTGTCTTAAACAGCTGGAGATTCGTTATTGTACTGAGCTGGAGTACATGGATGATAATAGCCCAAAAGGAAGTCAGGGAGAACTAGAATCATTCTTCCCATCGCTTAAGCATCTTCACCTTGAGAATTGCCCAAATATGAAGAGTTGGTGGAGGACGACAAAACCAATTGATGATGATTCCAACGAGGATGACACAACAGTCCTGGGAACATCAACCATGGCATTTCCTTGTCTTTCCTTTTTAGAAATTAGAAATTGCCCTTTGACTTCAATGCCGTTGTATCCTTCACTCGATGGTGAGCTAGACTTGGTGAATACCAGTTCAAGGCCGTTAAAGCAGACTATCAAGATGAACATCAAAGCTATGAACCCATCAAGTTCAACCTCTTCTCTTCCTCTCTCCAAATTAATATCTTTCCATGTAGACAACATTGAGGGATTGGACACTCACACGCTAGATGAATGCCTGCAACATCTCACCAGTCTCAAAGATTTACAAATAAAGGATTGCAAGGAGGTTGATTTAGAGGGCATGCAAGGGGAACATCTAATAAATCTGCAATGGCTTTCTCTCGCTAATTTGCCCAATTTAACATCGCTTCCGGAGTGGATTCAACATCTAATAAATCTGCAATGGCTTTCTCTCGCTAATTTGCCCAATTTAACATCGCTTCCGGAGTGGATTCAACATCTAATAAATCTGCGATGGCTTTATCTCGATGATTTGCCCAATTTAACGTCGCTTCCGGATGAGATGCGTTGCCTAACCAATTTGCAACGGTTAAATATATATAGAGTTCCTCAGTTGAAGGAAAGGTGTGAGAAGGACATTGGTGCGGATTGGTATAAGATTGCTCACATCCCTTCAGGTTGGTCTTTTCATTAATCTCCTTACTGAAATACTACTCCTACTAGTACTAATTCTTTCATTATCATATTTCATTTGAAGTTCCTTTGTTTTAGTCCTACTTTTTACTTACCATATTTCATAATATTTTGCTAATTTGTGCAGTAAGCCATTGCAGAGTAGTTTGGGGAAAGGCATTGGTCAACTTCAATAATTTATATGCATAAAAAGAGGTGGTAATTTATCTAATTGCTTTATACTTTAATAATTTCACAATTGCAATGATGTAATAGGACTGCATGGTTAGTGCTTCTTTTCATATCTCTCATTTCATAAAATGTTTAATTATTTATATATGAACAGCGATGTACTAAACACACATATGTGCAAATATAAGGCTGATAATGGTGAGCATTTTACTGAAAAAATAATTAAACCTCTTCTGCAAAAGGTTTTGAGGTATAAACACTAATGGGAATGGTAATGGGAATTTGTTACTATTACAGATGATACCCTATGTTGAACTTGAACTGGAAAAGCATAGAAAATGGCCATTCATGCACATAATATAAACTTCTGTTTAGCAACAATAAGTGTTACCACATTTGGACACTGCTCATTCTAAATGACATCAATTTTCATATATTATATCTTGGCATTTATAATTTTCAGGTTCATTGTTGCTTTTAGAAGAGTTCTTGTTCAAGCATGACAGTTATCGGAGATATTATATTTGGAAATTTATTATTCCACTTTATACGGAGTTTGTGAAGAGCTTGATCGGTCATGAAGCTTATATATACATGATTTATTTTCAGTACTATTATTGAGTGCAATTGTTATTCACCATTTGAATGTTGAGTGTTGATTTTCACTTACATAGCTAAAATGAGTTGGGAGAGAGTTTACTTAATTGTATAAAGGTGAGGTTGCATCAAGTGTTTGAAGGGTTAGACTTAAATCACTTCTTTGTACTATGACATTCACAGTGTATTCATCTTTGGGTAAGGCCCCGCAGACGTGGGACGAGTTCCGAACTGCGTAAACATCTTGATTGTGCTCTTTATTTTACTTGTTGTATAGTACATGCCAACTCAACAAATAACACATTTGTCTTTAAAATACCCAAGCCCAATCTCTTCAAGAGATTGACTCGAATTTGATTGCATTATGAAACCTTGTGTGTAATCCAAAACTAAACAAGTGTCCGTACATCAATTTTATTATCTTTTTGGATATAGTCAACAATAAGAAAAACAATGCTTCAAATGGGATGGGAGATTATCATAACTCAAGTGTAGGTAGAATCTCACCTTTGTTCTAAGATATTCTAGCAAGTTCGTTATCTTTGAAAGATAAAGTACCAGTTATCATCCTTAAGACTAAGAGAATTCCACCACACCTTCCCAAGATTTGCTTTCCTATTTTCATGGAGGTTGAAATTGTTGAGTCTACAGATCTTTGCTCAAATGTTATCTCTTTGAACAAAGACCAAGCATCATCATCAGGCAAGCCTTCCAGAACATGAGGTTGATATTTACTAGTAACCTTTGCTACCCTTAGAGAGAGAGTAGTTACTATTATTCCACCACCAGATGCGTAGCCAGGGGGTTGGCAAGGACCCCAACCCCTCCTAAAATGGAAAATTTTTCATTTAGACTTTTTCAATATTTTTAAAATTTTAAATTAGTATAGATAAAATTGCACTTTGCCCCCTTAAAAATGATAAAAAGTTATTTAATCCTTTAAAATTTATAAAGATATAGGCTATTCAAATGGTGAAATTGCATTTTTAGTATCGTATTCAATACTAAACAAACTTTTATATTCTAAACTCTTAAATTCTAAACTCTTTGTATGTGTGAAGAGAAAAAAATGGAGGTTAAAGTAACGAAAATCAAGGTTCTTGTAAAGGGTTCTTATGGAGTTGTGTATTTGATAAAAAATGTAGCTCTAGTTTATAATCAGATTTATGTGTTAAAGTCTGCCAACGAAGAATACTCTTCTTTTCTACGTAAGGAAGAAGAAATCCTTCTAAAGTTTGTTGATTGTCCCAATATTATTTAATGCTATGGAGGTTTCACAATAGTGGTGTGCATGGGTCAGGCGGCCTTTCCAAGCTTGAAGGCCCGCCCGAAATGTGGGAGGGTTTGAGCAAAATTATAGGCTCGAAAAATGGGCATGGACAAAAAAAAAGCCCGTTTAAAAAATGGGTCAGGCCTCGGGTAAGACATTTTTGGCCTAGGCCCGGGCCCAGCCCGACTGGCCCGAATTCAATAAAGGACAAAAAAATCTATTTTTTAATATTATTTTCTTATTGTTTTCTCCTTATTTTGCTACCATTTTACTATTATGTTGCTTCTATTTTGTTGTTATTGTTTAGATATTGTATAAAAATTATTTTATTATTAATTTTGTTATTATTTTAAAGACATTTGTTAATTTTGTTATTATTTTAGAGGCATTTGCTTGTTAAGTTGCATCTATTTTAGTGTTATTTAAGTGTATATATATATATATATAATTTTTTTTAAAATTTATTTTTAATTTGTTGAGAAATATTTATTTTGATATTTTTAGTATTTTTCATGGTTTATATATATTTTAAAATTATATAAAAATAATATAAAAATTAATATGGGTGGGCCGGGTCAGGCCCAAGTTTTAACATTTTTATTCAGGTCGGGCTTGGGCAAACTTTTAGGCCCATTTTTTGGGCCGGGCAGGGATCGGGCCTAAATTTTTAGTTGGGTCCAGCTCATGCACACTTCTATTTCACAAGCGTTGAGCAAGAACAAGGAATTGCTTATAATATGTTCTATGAATATGCTCTAGGATGTAGTCTGTTAGACTTGATGAACAAGCATGGTGGTAAAATCCCAGAAAGGGATGTTAATTGAACAAGCATGGTGGTAAAATCCCAGAAAGGGATGTTAATTGTTACACCCAAATGATACTCAAAGGGCTTTTGGACATTCAAGAGAAAGGGTACATTCCTTTGGATCTAAAACCATGTAATATTTTGGTTTTCCCTCCTCAACATGGTACCTGTTTATCTACTTTGAAGATTGTAGATTTCGGATTAACTAAACAACAATTGGTAAAAGATACAAGGTTCGAGTTTCGGGGTGCAAGGTATTACATGTCTCCTGAATCTATTGTCAGAAAAGTTAGTGGTGCATTGGATATATGTTCGTTGGGCTATATTTTGGTTCAAATGATTACGGGGAATTACCATGGGACACTTGTGATCGAGATGATTTACGAGACAAGCTTTTGAGAGGAGAATCACCCAACATCTCGGAAGACATGTCGAAGCTAGGGAAGAGTTTCTTGAAGGAATGCTTTGCTATTGATCCAAACAAAATGTGGAATGCTAGTAAGCTACTATGTCATCAGTATCTTCTTCTACCGAAGCACATGCTTCCCAGAGATCACCAACAATCTTTACCATGTTTTCAACAGCAAAAAGTATTACAGTCTCGGAATATTCACCACCACCTAGTTTTAACATTCCTAATAGTGTCTTGTTGGAAAGGAGAAAAATCTTAGAGAAACAAAGGTTAAGAAAGATGATTTGTTCCTATCAATATGAAAAGCAACGAAAAGCTACGGGATACTTATGTGTCTAGTATCTGTGACTTTTTTCTATTTGAAAATCAGCATGGCTTCACGAGATATATTTTCAAATTTCAAGGGAAAATGTCAAGTTGGATTGTAAGAGTAAAGTGTTTGTGGACATGCTTCTAATATCTCATGGTTAAAACAAATGTTTCACATTGCAAATAAGTTGGAATATTTAAGTAATTATATAATTATTAGAAAATTCCTAAATTATTTCTTGTATTTAAGTAGTTTTCTCATACTTTCATTAGAATGAATGTTTATTGATTTGGAATTTTTGTTGATGTGTTTTGGATTAATTTGTAAAATTAAGCATGATATTATCTTGAAGTTTTAAATTTGCAAGTTTGACATCAAAAAACATGATTTTTTTTGTGAGATTTTGAGCCTTTAGAGCATACATTTTTCATGTTCATTCTATTATTGGCTATGAGTGTATTAACTTGATTTGTTATTCTAGAACTTGCTTTGATTATGCATGTCGAGACCATACCTTTGATTTGATATACTGATATAATAAAGGCACTCAGGTTTTAACCCACTTATTCTATAAAAATGCTACCTTTTTAATTAACCCTTAATGAACCCTGTTGAGCTTTGATTAACCTGTTAATTTTAACCCATGACCCATTTTTTGTTGTTGTGACTCTTTCCTGTTTTATTGACTCTTTTTTTGTCGAGATTTGATTTGGTTAGTTGCCTAACTATGCTATTTTGTTCGATTTGTTGAATTATTTCTTACTGTTGTAAAAAAAAAGAAAAAAAATTGATTATTAATTAGTTATTTGTTGATTGAGCTTGAACAGTTAGATTCATATTTTGAAAAGAAGCTCGTTTTTGTTATTGAATACTCTTTATTGGTGCACCTGTTTTTAATTCAGCATTTGTTTTTTTTTTTTTTTGGTTTGGTAATTTATCAATTCGATCTCAATTATAACCAACTTTTCTAGTCTTTCTCCACACCCTTAACCTAAGCCCCATAACAACTTAAAGACCTTTTGATTGGTGTGTCATATCATTTTATAGTGGTGGAGATTTGATTTTCAAGCAAGCTTATGGTAATGACATTTCTTGTTTGATTGTTGAGTGCTTATTCTTGAACCTTAAACACTTTGAGTGATTTGAGTGAATCTTTAGTGAGGATGTCAATTCTTGTGTCGATTTTGAAATAAAGGTAATTACTTAGATAAGGGGAGTTACCTATGTTTTCATGTTTTAAAAATTTTTGACTTTGATTGTTTGAATTTTTAGTGCTCTTTTAGTTGAATTGGCAATGCATGATTATTTACGAATTATTTTGAAACATTATTGATGAGAATTACAAGTTGAGAAAAATTAATTTTAATGTGAGTTAAGGATTTTGCTTGAGGACAAGCAAACACTTAAGTGTGGGGATATTTGATAAATGATAAAACTAACATATTTTAATCTCATTTTTAATGCGTTTTTGGATGATTATTTATGCAAATTGGTAAATTTGATACTCCTAATCCTTTAAATTCATGTTCTTATACTTAGGTGAGCATTTGAGAGTAGAATGAGTGAAAAACGAGCGAAAGTCAGAGAAAAAGGGTAGATTTCAAGAGCCACACGGGCTGGGCACACGCCCATGGGCCAGCCCGTGTCGATTTCGCCCCTTGCTTCCCAAACACGCTAAAAAACACAATTTTTAGGCTTTCTGAACATTCTAAAGTCTATAAATACCAAATAGAAGAAGAGATATAGGAGCCATAAGAGAAGATCAAAGAAAACACTCAATAAACACCATTGGAGCCACTTTCGAAACAAATTTCCATCAAGATCGAAGACCTCCTTTTAATTTCTTTAAAGTTTTTATGAGTTTCTTTGTTTGTTGTGGTTTTTCTAACTTTGAGATGTTTTTTATTCAGAATTATGAGCTAATTCCGTAGATTCCTAGGGAGGATGCAACTTATGACGAATTCTACTATTTAATTTCTATTTTACATGATAAATACTTGATTCTTGTTGTCAATTATGTGTGCTTATTTCTTGTTTTAATATTTCTGGGATATTAATTCATGTTTAATGTGCTTAATTCAGTGGAGCAAAAGTCACTGTTTAAGAGTAGATCTAGCATAATTGAGTGGAGTTGCATGCAATCCTAGAAATAGAATAACATAAATCTACTGGATTAGAGTCAAATCTAATAGGGGAATCCATAGATCAAGTTAATGCGACAATAGGAGTTTAATTTAGAAAGAGATTTCAATTAATCAATCTAGAGTTAGTTGTTTCTACTCTCTCGAGAGATATTAGCATAATTTAGGGATTTCTATAGATCGATACACCAAGTGAATAAATCGTTTAAATCAGATTAATAATAGAAGGAGTCTAGGTGAATTTTTTCCTGGGTATTGTCTCTCTCATTGGTTATCTTTCGATTATTTTCCTGATTCGTTCTCTGTTGCATTCTTAGTTAAATTAGTTTAGTAATTTTAAATTAAAACTCATCACTCCAAATTGTCGGCTAAATAATAAGAAAACGGTAATTACTAATAATTTTGGTCCTCATAGATACGATATATCTACTTCCTGTAACTATACTATTGTTCTATAAGTGCGCTTGCCTTTGTCGTAAATTTTAGTTAATACGAAAAACACACATCATATAACCTTCTCAGTTCATCACTTGAGCCAATTCATGCCAACAACCCAAAAAGTCACACTTGGAAGCAGCATTAAGAGTGGTGAGATACTTGAAGAAAAATCCAGGACAAGGAATATTTCTTGATGCCTCGAGTGAGTGTGAGCTAGTTGCACATTTTGACTTTGATTGGGCATCCTGCCCAATGACAAGAAAGTCTGTATCAGGTGGAAATCAAAGAACCAATCCACTGTAGCCAGGTCTTCATCTTAAAAAATTTTCCTATTTTATATTTCATATTAAAAAATTTGTCCTATTTTTCTCTTAAATTTGTTAAGTTTTTGGCTCTATTCTTCGACAGAGCACAGCATACATTACAAGAAGCAGATGCCACCAATTTCCAACAACAGAAAATGGTAATTTATGTCACCAATTTCCTCCTAAGTTCCAATTGATCTGATATAAATGATGTAAATGGAATATGTCAAGAGTTGTAATACACATGCCAACTGACTATTATATAAAACACGCATATTAACACTAATGGGGATGTGAATTTGTTACCGTTAGAGATACTGATGATGCCCAATGTTTGGCCCTTCGTTAAGCTTGCACTGAAAAAGCATAGACAATTGGTTTGTGTTTGCCATTGCCAAAGTTCGTCATTTCTTTCTAGGACTGCAGCATTGTGGCATCGAGATTCCGGAGGGACATGAACAAATTACAAGCTGTGTTATTCGACTTGTTGTTTGATGTGTGCCGACATGAGCAACAACACGTAAGTCATGTATATATAGCCAGGAATTCGGCTGCTTTTGGAAGAGTCCTAAACCAAGCATGATCAGGGGCGTAGCCCTCCCCTAAAATAGAAAATTGTCCATTTAGACCCTTTAAAAATTTTAAAATTTTAAAATAGTAAAAATAAAATTACACTTTGTCCATCCTAAAAATGATAAAAATATGATTTAATCCTTTAAAAATTATAAAGATATAGACTATTAAAAATTACAATTTAATTTCAACCTCCTAAAATTTTTTTTTGACTTTGCCCCTAAGCATGATAATGGAAAATGGGCTTCAATAAATTGTATTTGGAAATTTATATATATTGTACTAAAAAATGTGCTAATCTAAAAGCAGTTGAGAAAATAAATAAAAGTAGGACTACAGTTGCACAAATCATTAAGACAGGGACTGTCCGTAAAATTGACCTAATTAAAGAAAACAGAGGAAGGGAAAGGATGGTAAACTCCTCTCCCTTTTCTTCAAAACTTAAGGAAATTTTATTATGTATCTTTTAAACACTTATTTGAATAATTTACTTAGGTATCAACTATGCTTTTAAATTTATATGAACTCAGGTATGACTTGGGTTTGAGTCTCATTAATTGCGTTCGTTGTTTAGGCTCTGTCTTATTAATGTAATTCACTAAAAAAAATTTATATGAATAAAAAATATTTTCTTTACTAATAGAACAAATTTTATTAATTTTCAAATTTATGCTAATGCTTGAAGGGTGTTTTTATTTTTTGAATTTATGAAAAATACTTTTAATTAAGAAATTTACTAAACGCGGATACTTATATGAAAATTAAAATATTTAGTCAAATTTATTTTTAAAAGTTATGAATTAATTATAAAATTATTCATCTGATACATAACAACTTCAATTTTATCTTCAAAAAGGGTATAATTGAAAAATAGAATATAATATATTACTTCCTTTTGTTTCTACCATTTAATCAAATGAAAGTTATGATTAATCTCTTCTTTTCCTTTTCCTTCCTAATTTTAGATATTTTAATTAAAGAATATAGTTTAATCCAAATGTAACATTAAAAACCAAACAATATTGGGGGGAATAGTAACAAACCTTAAAATAATTAATTTTCATATGGATAATAAAATATACATAAAAGCATAATTTGATTTCAAAGAAGAAATGTAAATATCCAACAGTAAAAGTTAATTTCATACTTATTAAATGTCAATAGAGTCTACTTACAAAGAAAAATAACTCAAGATAATTTAAGATATAACATTATTTCTTAAAATTGATCATCCTAATTAAGTTATACTCTTCAATTTTTTATTAAACTGAAGCCATCAATAAGAGAATTGGTTGAAAATTGTTGAGCTGTATCCTTATCAATTTTTTATGCTGCCTTTGGTAGTTTCGATTAAGGGTTGTATTCGCTCTCCCTCCTCCTTTTTACTTGCGATTTGGTGTTTTTTTTTTTTTTTACTGAGGTTGCTGGTAGTGGATTTGGTTATGGTGACGTTCGGGTTGACTGGGGTTTTGGGCGTGAGGTTGACGGTAGGTGCAAGCTGAAGTAGTGATCTGGGACTCTGATTTGGTTATTAGTGAATAGTGTGTTGGTAGGGGTGGAGTGGAGGTTGGAGCAGTTGACGCTGGTGAAGATGGGAGAGGGAGTTGTCCGCGGCAGTGTGGTGGTTGGCGACTTTGACTCCATCATCAGGCTCAAGGTCATATGGACCAAATTGTAATTTTTGCAAAATTTGTGAGGATTTTTTTTTTGTAAAAATCACATTGTTCCATTTTTGTTTCTTTATAAATTTTTAATTTTTTTGTAATTAATAAAATATTGTAAAATATATATTCAAAATTATATAAATCTAACATTAACGGTCAAAGCCAAAAAAAAAAATATTTAGCATAAAAAATAAAAGGATCATACATTACCCAAATAGTGAAAATGGATCCAAATTCAATCAAAGTCCTCTAATTAATTTGTCCAAATCAACATTGATTCAGAATTTATAATTTTCTGTTCATTTGAAAAATTAAACTCAATAATTGGTAGACTTAAATAAAATTCGGTGTCTACACTAATTTTTTTGTTGTTTTATGGTCCTTGAAAATTTATCTTTTTCGGTACACTATAAAATTGAATTTCCTTTGCTGCTCCTACTAATACAATTTCTCTGCTTATCATCTTTCATAATATATGGGAAAATTTTGCAGTAACCCATCATAAAACTTTTTCTTTGAAAGGCATTAGCCAATTTCAAGAAATTATATGCAGAAAAAGAGGAGGTAATAATTTATGTAATTGCTTTACACTTTTAAATAAATCATAATAATCTCACAATGTTTGCATTCTACTGTGATGATTCCTCTTGAAATTGCAGCTTATACCAAATACTAAAATAGTACACCAACATGGAATGACAGCTTATTCATACCACTCTTTTCTTTTCTGATAAAAGGAGATTGCATTTGTTGAGATTTGGCCTGCATTGCAACAAAAGAACCAGCAGCAGGACATTTGGAGCAGAACCGGTTGCAGCAGCAAGTTTGGTTCATTTTGGATATTTTGTTCCTATGTATTTTTAATTTAGTTTGATTGTAATTTGTCCATATAGCTAGATGAACTTGTTTTAATTTGATTTGATTTTTGATGTAATAGCTGGACATGCTAGTTTGAATTTCTTGTAATTTAGGTCAGTCTAAGTGACTTACTAGGGGAATAGGTAAATCATTATGCTATGGCTTGTATTTTGTATCTCTTTATATTTTCTTTGTTTAATCAAAGAGTATGAAGGTTGCTGTTTTTTATCATCCGATTAGTGCTCAAGTTCTTTCTTCTCTCTCGGTTTTGCTTATGTTTCTTGAGCTTTCTGTTTGTAGTTGCTGTTTCGATTGTGTTACAAGCCAATTACCGACATAGGTAATTACCTTTAGTTTCCAACATCGGTAATCATCCTTGTTTCACCATCGGGAATAGCCTTCTTGTTATCACAAAACTGATTACCATCATAGGTAATTCCCTTTTTGTTCCAACAAATGGTATCAAGAGCCTAAGTCTTTAAGGGCCTTCTCTTGTTGTTTGTTGTTTGGAAGTTTAAGCTTAAGAAAGCAGGAAATCGAGGCTGTTGAACTTGTTGCAGCAGGATGAGCTTCACACCACCTCCACCTCCGGTGTTCACTGGTGAGAACTACCACATTTGGGTGGTAAAAATGAGGACTTACCTCCAGGCACACGATTTGTGGAATGTGGTGGAAAATGATACTGAGCCACCTCCATTGAGAGCCAATCCCACCATTGCTCAGATGAGGCAGCATGCTGAGGAGTCTGTCAAGAAGCCAAAAGCCATGGCCTGTTTGCAAAATGGAGTGTCTGATGTGATCTTCACTCGCATTATGGCATGTGACTCACCTAAGCAAGCTTGGGACAGGTTGAAGGAGGAGTTTATGGGGTCTGAGAAGACCAGGCAGCAACAGCAAATTAATTTGAGAAGAGATTTCGAAAATCTCAAGATGAAGGAGGCTGAGACTATCAAGCAATATGCTGATAGGATAATGGCCATAGTGAACAACATAAGATTGCTTGGTGTGGACTTTGCTGAAAGCAGAGTGGTTGAGAAGGTGATCACCACACTTCCTGAGAGGTTTGAGTCTAAGATTTCCTCACTGGAAGATTCGAGGGATCTCACCACCATTTCTTTATCAGAATTGGTTAACTCACTCTATGCCTTGGAGCAGAGAAGAGCTAATCGACAAGAGGATCAATCCGAGGGAGCCTTTCAAGCAAAGGTCAGAGAGAGCTTCAATGCAAGTCAAAAAGGCAAAAAGCCTTGGCTTGACAAGAAGGAGAGGTCGAAAAGAGATTCAAGCAAGAAGAGTTACCCACCATGCACTCACTGCAAGAAGACCACACATTCAGAGAAGTTCTGTTGGAGAAGACCAGATGTTCAATGCTGGAAATGCAAACAATTTGGTCATATTGAGAAGCTTTGCAAGAACAAAGGCAAGGCACCAACACAACAAAGTCAGGCACAAGTTGCTGAAGATGTTCAAGCTCAGGAGGAGCATGTCTTCAGTGCATCTTTCCTTGCAACCACAAGCAAAACCAAGTGCAGTTGGCTAGTGGACAGTGGCTGCTCGCATCACATGGCAGCTGATGTGAGTTTATTCAAGGAGCTTGACAGGAGTTTCAGCTCGAGGATCAGGATCGGAAATGGAAGCCTGATTGAAGCTAAAGGCAGGGGAGATGTGTTGATCAGCTCAAGTTCAGGTAACAAGCTGATTACTGATGTGTTGTTTGTGCCCGATATTGATCAGAACCTTTTGAGTGTTGGTCAGTTGGTTGAGAAGGGCTACTCGTTGGTGTTCAAGAGTGGTTTTTGTGTCATTAAGGATTCTTTTGGGCAAGAAACTGCTACTGTTCCTATGGCAGATAAGTGTTTCATGTTGGATGTTAGCCAACTTGAAAAGAAGGCTTATCCTAGTCAATGTGACAGTGCTGGCCTATGGCACAGAAGGTTAGGCCATGCCAACTTCAGGTCACTCGACTTGCTGCATAGACTTGGCTTGGCAGAGGATATGACCAAAGTGGAGCCAATTGAAGGTGTTTGTGATGTGTGTCAACTTGGCAAGCAAGCAAGGCTGCCATTTCCGGTTGATCAAGCATGGAGAGCGCGAGAGAAGCTTGAGCTAGTGCATTCGGACATTTGTGGTCCAATGAAGACTCCTTCATTGAATGGGAGTAAGTATTTTGTTCTTTTTATTGATGACCTGACCAGGTTCTGCTGGATTTTCTTTTTGAAACAGAAATCTGATGTATTTGAGGCCTTTGTAAAGTTCAAAGCATTGGCTGAGAATCAGGTTGGTTGTAGGATCAAGACATTGAGGACAGATAATGGGGCTGAGTATGTGTCTGAGAGATTTAAGAGGCTGTGTGAGCAGGCTGGAATCCATCATCAATTGACCACAGTGTACACTCCTCAGCAAAATGGAGTGTGTGAGAGGAAGAATAGGACTGTGATGGATATGGCTAGGTGCTTGCTGTTCCAAAGCAAGCTACCAAGCTCATTTTGGGCTGAGGCTGTCAATAGCTCAGTGTACCTACTCAACAAGCTTCCAACACATGCTGTCAAGGACAAGACACCCTTTGAAGCATGGTATGAACTCAAGCCAACAGTGTCTCATTTGAAGGTCTTTGGATGTGTATGCTATGTCCTTGTACCTGCTGAAAGAAGGACTAAGCTCGAGAAGAGGTCTGTTCCTTGCATATTTGTGGGCTATAGCAGTGATAAGAAAGGCTATAGGGTCTATGATCCTTCAACAAAGAAAATTTTGGTAAGTAGAGACATCAGATTTGATGAAGAGAGGACTTGGGACTGGAATGGTTCGAATGCAAGTCAATTTGATGAAGATTCAGCTGAAGGCAACTTGGAACTAGCTGAAGGTGAGCCTAGCAGTGACAGTGTCGATGACCCTCCTGTGAGAGGTACTAGGCCTATTGCTGAAGTTTATCAGAGGTGCAATGTGGCTATTGTTGAGCCCTCAAGCTATGAGGAAGCTGCTAGGGACATGAACTGGAAGAGGGCTATGGAAGCAGAATTAGACATGATTCAAAAGAATCAGACTTGGGATTTAGTTGAGAGGCCAGAAAAGAAGAAGGTTATTGGTGTTCGATGGGTCTTTAGAGCTAAGTTCAATGCTGATGGGTCATTGAACAAGCACAAGGCAAGGCTGGTGGTCAAGGGATATAGCCAGCAATATGGTGTCGATTTTGAAGAGACCTTTGCTCCAGTTGCACGATTAGACACCATCAAACTTCTATTTTCTTTGGCTGCACAGAAGCAATGGAGGATCCATCAATTGGATGTTAAGTCAGCCTTCTTGAATGGCTTTCTCAAGGAAGAGATTTATGTTGAGCAACCTGATGGCTACAAGGTTCAGGGTCAAGAAAACAAGGTGTATAGGCTTAAAAAGGCCTTGTATGGGCTGAAGCAGGCACCTAGAGCCTGGTATGACAGAGTGGATAGTTATCTGTCAAGGCTCGGGTTCGAGAAAAGCTTGAGTGAGCCTACACTCTTTGTGAAGAAATCAAAAGAGGAGACATTGCTAATTGTCTCGATTTATGTTGATGATTTGCTGGTAACAGGAAGCAAAGATGATCTGGTTCATGAGTTTAAAACTCAGATGCAGGAAATGTTTGATATGACTGACTTAGGAACCATGACTTACTTTCTTGGCATGGAAGTGAATCAGTCAGATCGAGGGATCTTCATTAGTCAGCAAGCCTTTGCCTTGAAGATTCTAAATAGGTTTAGCATGCAAAATTGCAAGCCTGTGAGCACACCAATGGCTCAAAGCGAGAAGCTGTCAAGCATTGGTGATCATGAAAAGGTCGATGAAAGGGAGTATAGGAGCTTGGTTGGCTGTTTGCTCTATTTGACAGCAACTAGACCTGACTTGATGCATGCAGTTAGTTTGTTAGCAAGATTCATGCATTGCTCGAATGTGGTGCATTTTAAGGCTGCTAAGAGGGTGTTGAGATACATCAAGGGAACTTTGAAGCTTGGTGTATTATTTAAGAAAGAAGAGGAGCTGAAGCTGGTTGGTTACTCAGATAGCGATTGGGCTGGCTGCATTGATGACATGAGGAGCACATCGGGGTACTTTTTCACCCTTGGCTCAAGTGTGTTCTGTTGGAGTTCGAAGAAGCAACAGACAGTTGCTCAATCCACAGCTGAGGCAGAGTACATTGCAGCAGCAGCAGCAGTGAATCAAGCCATTTGGCTTCGAAAGTTGCTGAGTGATTTGAATGAGAAGCAACTTGAAGCTACTGAGATCTTAGTTGACAACCAGTCAGCAGTTGCAATAGCCAAGAATCCAGTCTTTCATGGAAAGACTAAGCATTTCAAGATCAAATTCCATTTTGTTCGAGAGGTTGAACAGTCAGGAGAAGTTAGCTTAGTGCATTGCTGTTCAAAGGATCAGTTAGCTGACATTTTGACAAAGCCACTTGGAACAGCACGATTTGAAGCTTTAAGGGAATCTATTGGTGTTTGTTGCATACAGTCCAAGGAGGAGTGTTGAGATTTGGCCTGCATTGCAACAAAAGAACCAGCAGCAGGACATTTGGAGCAGAACCGGTTGCAGCAGCAAGTTTGGTTCATTTTGGATATTTTGTTCCTATGTATTTTTAATTTAGTTTGATTGTAATTTGTCCATATAGCTAGATGAACTTGTTTTAATTTGATTTGATTTTTGATGTAATAGCTGGACATGCTAGTTTGAATTTCTTGTAGTTTAGGTCAGTCTAAGTGACTTACTAGGGGAATAGGTAAATCATTATGCTATGGCTTGTATTTTGTATCTCTTTATATTTTCTTTGTTTAATCAAAGAGTATGAAGGTTGCTGTTTTTTATCATCCGATTAGTGCTCAACTTCTTTCTTCTCTCTCGGTTTTGCTTATGTTTCTTGAGCTTTCTGTTTGTAGTTGCTGTTTCGATTGTGTTACAAGCCAATTACCGACATAGGTAATTACCTTTAGTTTCCAACATTGGTAATCATCCTTGTTTCACCATCGGGAATAGCCTTCTTGTTATCACAAAACTGATTACCATCATAGGTAATTCCCTTTTTGTTCCAACAGCATTCAAGTTGGAGAATGATGATTTCCTTATCAAAATATTATTCCTTTTATATAGACTATAAAATTGAATTTCCTTTGTTGCTCCTACTATTACAATTTCTTCGTTTATCATCTTTCATAATATATGGCAAATTTTTGCAGTAACCCATCAAGAAATTATATGCAGAAAAAGAGGAGGTAGTAATATTTGCATTGTACTGTGATGAAATCCTCTTGAAATTGCAGCTTATACCAAATGCTAAAATAGTTACACCAACATGGAATGACAGCTTATTCATACCACTCTTTTCTTTTCTTCTATTTTTCTGATAAAAGGAGATTGCATAATTTTCAACGAAACAAAAAATGGTAAGTTTCCTTCTAATTTCCAATTGATCTGATATAAAGGGAAGGGTGTATTTCAAGAGTGATGATATATGTACAAACTGAGTAGTAGCTTATATGCTATTTAACAGATTGTTGGAGGCATAATGAAGCGTGCAATGTCGTCGCCAAGTAAGTAAATTGAATAGGGGTTGGAAGCTAAAGGCTGATACATAAAAGAAGGTAAGGGGGATATTTTTACTTCAAACAAAACCCCAAATTTAGCATCTTGAGTTGTTAAAATTCGCCATATTCTTTTCTTAATACTTTTCTATTTGATTCAATAAAACAAGATTTAGTTTAGTGTGGAGTATTTTGGTGGTTCATATGTATGAGTGAGTGAACTTCCAATTCAGGGGCATATAATAATAATAATTTAGTTCAATTTTGATGCAGGCCATGCCTTTTCCCTATGAAATAATTGGACACCTTTTTTTATGTTGATTTTGAGAAAAGCCAAAGGGGAAAAGAGTTAGCAGAGACCATAGCTTCTGCTACGATTTGTTAATCTGCCAAATTATTCCAACAAGACAAAAATGGTAATACTATTAAGATAATAATATTTTTATAAATTTCCGAATGGTATCATATAAACGTTTAAAATAGCTTTATACATATGATGATAAGATAATATTCAATTTACAATAATCTCACCATAACAACTCATAAACACCACTAACATAAAAATAAAAAAATAAAGTTTAACTAATATTAAAGAAATGAAAATATAATTATAGTCGTAAAATATAGACACGATTTTAATTGTCACCCAAAAGTCAAACTCATAATATTTAATCACAAGTCAATAAAATTATGGACATTATAATAATTGTTATACAAAAGTCAAAGTCAGCAAAGCTCAAGCACATGATGGGAGTGATTCCAATGCATCGGCTCTTTATTTTAGTAAAACATGGTGTACATCATAATTCCAGCGCAACCAAGCTAATTTGAAAAGTGTGCACACAACTTGTGCTTCTTTATTCATTGCATCATGTGCTATGTCCAATATCAGTGAACAGATATTGAGATTTATATTTATAAATACCACATTATATAAAGTTGCGTTCAGTAACAAGAAGTGTTTCTACATTTGTACACTACTTGTTATAAAATATATAAATTTTAATAATTGAAGATAGGCACAGTGATATTGCATTTGAAAATTTGTTATTTCCTTTTACATGGAGCTTAAGTAAAACTTAATTCATCCTTGAGCTTATATAAAACTTAATCTATCCTTGAGCTTATATATATAGATGATTTCTTTCGTAGGTGATGTGTGAATTTAAATGAGTACATATGTTTGAGGAACTACTATTAAGTTTTATTGTTATACACCTTTTAAGTGTTGATTTTCAATTACATAGCTAAAACGAATTGGAAGAGAATTTATTTCATTGTACAAAGGTGACGTCACCTAAAATGTTTGAGGGATTGGTCATAAATCATTTATTTTCAATGTAAAGTACATAGTGGATTTAATGCTGGACAAGATTCCACAAACTTAAAATAAATTTTGAATTGTGTAAACATCTTGATTGTGTTTTTTTATTTTTACTTATGTATGTGTTCACTAAAAAAAAACACACATTTTTCTCTTTCGGTGCTCCAAATAATGTTCCAATACAAGAAAACACAACTAATTATCAAGTAATTTTTTATACATTATATACACTATCATTTAATGAAAGGGCTTCACGAAAGAACCATTGAGCAATTTCAAAGATTGAGTTGTATTAACTAGAAGACAATGCAAGATTGAGTAATAAATCCCATAGCTTCATCTCTTGATTGGTTTGAATGCTTAGCTTAGCTCAATTCAACAAATACAACCCTTTCCAACTTGCCATTGCTTCAATAGAAGCAACTCTTAAAAAGCTTGAGAAAATTAGTGAGAGCTTACCCTCGTATATTTATAGAAGAAAATATAACATAAAATATTTAAAAATTTTAATTTCACACCAATTCCAAAGAAAAAGATATTAGGGAGAATATTAAAACTACTGACGAGGTTCACTCAGCACCCAATCTCTAGTTGCGGCTGACCATATTAAATAAACAAGAAACTAAATTCACGTTGTTTTGGTTAAGATTTTTAAAATCAGATCGGTGATGGAATCAATCATGTGTATCAATTTATTTTTGGTCAAATTTGTTTGTATGATTAAATCAAATTAAATTAAATTAGGGTTTTTAGATATGAAAATTTTATATTACAATGATTAAAACTTATAATTACTTATAGATTTTTTTATATTATATATTAATTTATTTAAAATGTTTTCAATTTTAACTAATCATAAACACGTGTAATGTTTTAGTAAAAATTGTTAACACCGATCTTAATTATCTTTATTTATTCACCTTTGAAGATTACATGGACTCCCTTAATGATCTGTTTTCTTTGGAGAGGGATTAATTGTCAAATTGCTAATGATACCCATGAAATTTGTTTAGATCTATGGGTCTTATTCCAACAAAAATGGTAATACTATTGAGATAATAATATTTTTATAAATTTCCGTAATTGGTATCATATAAACGTTTAAAATAGCTTTATACATATGATGATAAGATAATATTTAATTCACAATAATCTCACCATAACAACTTATAAACACCACTAACATAAAAAAAAAATAAAGTTTAACTAATAATAAAGAAATGAAAATATAATTATAGTCATAAAATATAGACACGATTTTAATTGTCACCCAAAAGTCAAACTCATAATATTTAATCTCAAGTCAATAAAATTATGGACATTATGATAATTGTTATACAAAAGTCAAAGTCAGCAAAGCTCAAGCACATGATGGGAGTGATTCCAATGCATCGGCTCTTTATTTTAGTAAAACATGATGTACATCATAATTCCAGCGCAACCAAGCTAATTTGATAAGTGTGCACAACTTGTGCTTCTTTATTCATTGCATCGTGTGTGCTATGTCCAATGTCAAGTAACAGATATTGAGATTTATATTTATAAATAGTACATTATATAAAGTTGCATTTAGTAACAGCAAGTGTTTCTACATTTGTACACTACTTGTTCTAAAATAGATAAAATGTAATGGTTGAAGATAGGCACGGTGATATTGAATTTGAAAATTAATTATTTCGTTTTACATGGAGATTTAAGTAAAGCTTAGTCGATCCTAGAGCTTATATATAGATGATTTTTTTAGTAGATGATGTGTGGATTTAAATGAGCACATATGTTTGAGGAGCTATTATTGAGATTTATTGTTATACAGTGTTAATTTTCAATTGCATAGCTAAAACGAATTGGGAGAAAGTTTACTTCATTGTACAGAGGTGAAGTCACATTATTTTTTTTTTTTTTGAAAGAAAAATGACCCAAAAGGATCACTTCAATTTATTGCATCCTCAATGATAACTTTATGGACTTCCCTCGGGTAGTCCATATCAAAATACAAATCACACTTATTCTGGATAGCTATTTTACACAGTAAATTTGCAGCACAGTTATCCTTACGGCTAATCCATTTCACTTGGGCCGAAACAAAATTACAAAGGTTATTACAATCCTGTCTAATTTGTTGGCCCAGAATAGTAATATCTTTTTCCTTATTATTGACCGCATTGACAAGAGAGGCGCTGTCTGACTCCAAAATTAGCTTTAACACTTTTAATCTAACAGCCAGCTTGATTCCTTCTCTAAGAGCTTCCAACTCAGCCCAGGTCACATTTATTTTCTTATCAATGAATTTGTAGCCGCCGCCCATAACAAATCCGTCGTGGTCACGAGCAATAAAACCAAAGCCACTGCATTCATTTTGGACCGTAGTGTCCACATTTATTTTAATGTGCCCGTCAAGGGGCTTTTCCCAGCCTTTTTTTGTCGAGAGTGAGGAAAGAATCGGGGGATTTGTGAGGTTATAAATTCTGAAATCGTTACTAAGTGTTTGCGCTCTCTCCCATATCATTCCCGCAGCTTCCATTTTACCTTTGAAGACCATATTGTTACGATCATTCCAGCCGTTCCAGATCAGAGTTAAAAAGTCTGCTGCCGCTTTACTATCGAGCTCTCGAAACATGTCTTCAAGCCAATCGATACAGTGGTTGTATTCTCCATAGATCAAGTTGTTGTTTAAACCTCCGGCAACTAAAATCTTGCGAGCTTTTGGGCAATCTTTTAGAGCATGCAGTAATGTTTCTTCTTTGCTGTTACATCTAGGGCAAGTGTTTTTGCATCCTTGACGGATGCGGGCTATATTGTCGAGAGTAGGGAGAATGTTATAGCTTATCCTCCAACTAAAAACCTTTATCTTTGGGATCATTTTCAGCTTCCAAATGGCACGCCAGTAAAATCTATGGGGACCATAACCAGCTTTCCTAAGGATGAGCCACGAGTAAGCTGTCTTGGTTGTATAAAAACCATGCGAATTTTGACTCCACGTCTGATCTGTGAAGTGTTGGGTTTTCCTTTTCCGGCATCGGTTGTTTGCTGGAGTTCCTGCCGTTTGTGAGTTTCGAAGGCTGTTGGTGTTGCCGCACCCGTGTTTCTCTGGTGGTTGTTCATGGCCGACTGATTGGAGGGTCATTTCGTCCTTGGCTCCTTCATCGTCGGGCTTGTAATTGGTGCAAGTGATCTCCGACGCCCGGGTTTTCTCGGGCTTCACTCTGCTTCATACTCGTTCTTGAGGGTGTCTTTGATGCCATTATGAGGAATGGGTAAATTGCAGATTTGGTCCCCCAACTCATTTCCATATATCTTTGTCACCCTATCCCTGTTCCACCGCTTTTCATCGTAGACCCATAGGTCTTTGACTTTTCTTTCCACATTAGTTACAGGGACCCGAAAAATAGACTCTCCTTTTAATCTCTCCAACCCCCAATGACCCCGTCTAATGTCGATAGTTTCTTCGTCACCAACCTGCCACAAGAAGCCATCTTATAGTGCATCGATCGCTTTTGCAATGCTAGTCTAGGTGAAAGATAGCTTGTCGGTCTTTTTATAGTTGAACACGTCCCCTGTCAGAAAATACTTTGCACTTAGGACCTTGAAGCATAACGTGTTTCTCTGGCTCATAAGCTTCCAAGCTGGTCTCCTCAACAGAGCTAAGTTGAACAAATGTATGTCCCGAAAGCCCATGCCTCCCATACCCTTCAAATAGCAAAGCCTTTCCCACTCCATCATGGCCCACCCTTTAGCTTTGTTTTTGTTTGACCACCACATTCTTCTCATTAAATAGTGAATTTCCTCAACGATACCTTTGGGAGCCAGGAAGACAGAGAATGCGTACGTTGGAATAGCCTGGATGATGGCCTTGATGAAGACCTCTTTCCCTCCATAAGAAAGCAACTGTTTTGAGCAGCTTTTGATCCTGTATGTACATCGATTAATAACATTAGTAAAAGCCAAAGATTTCTTCCTACTAACAGGTAAAGGAAGCCCAAGATAGTTGTCGAGCTTGTCGACAGTACGCATGTCCAACATGGCACTGAATATTTTCTTTTGGTCTATAGGGGTTTTAGGGCTAAACATTAACATAGATTTTTCCTTATTAATTTCCTGGCCGGAGTCACGATTAAAAATGGCCAAGATTTTTGAAATTTCCCCCACATCCCTTTTCTTATTAGGGATGAATAAAAGTGCATCATCGGCAAAGAAAAGGTGGTTTATACGAGGACCACATATGCTAGCCCTTATCCCTTTAATCAAGTTATTATTTTGGGCCCGAATTAGTAGTTTTGAGAAAGCTTCCATGCAGAAAAGAAATAGATAAGGGGAAAGAGGATCTCCCTATCTAAGGCTACACTCAGGCACGATTGTTTCAGAGAGGCTTGAATTACATTTTACCACATACCGGACCGATCGAACGTAACTCATGATTTTCGTAACCCATTCGTTTGCATAGCCCATTTTTTTCATCACCTCCTCTATGAAGTTCCATTCCACCCTATCATATGCTTTGCTCATATCGAGCTTGATAACGAACCCTTTATTAGGCCCGTCTTTGCCACTTTGAAGGTGATGGACTAGCTCATGAGCAATTAAAATGTTGTCATGAATCATCCTCCCCGAAACGAACGCACTTTGATTTTGGCTAATGCACCCAGGGAGAGTCTCCTTCAGCCTATTGGCTAACACCTTAGCCACTATTTTATACACCACTCTGCACAAACTTATAGGCCTAAAGTTAGTCATATCCACAGGCTGTTTAATCTTAGGAATTACAACTATGATGGTGTCATTTAGACAATCCACATTTTTATCTCCCCTTAGTATATCAAGGCATAGTTTAATAATGTCCTTTCCGACCATATCCCAATTTTCTCTAAAAAAATTTCCTGATAAACCATCAATTCCCGGAGCTTTTCTAGGATCCATTTGATTGAACGCCTCCTTGATTTCACTTTCCGTGAAATTCTTTAGCAGCCTATCATTAACTTCCCCTGAAATGCAAGTATCAAGATAATATAGATTTAGTCAAATGTTAGGATTTAAACTGGTCTTGAATAATTGTTGAAAATACTCCCTGATGACCACACAAATATCGGTGGTATTTTCTCTCCAGTTGCCTTGATGATCCTCTAGTCTCTCAATAGTATTTTTCTTTTTCCTATTTGTAGCTCTGATATGGAAGAACCTAGTGTTTCTGTCCCCTTCCTTTAACCATTTTATTCTGGATCATTGGGACCAATATTTTTCCTCTTTGTCCAGTAGATTACCTATCTTTGACCGCAAAGCTTTTAAATTGTTTCCCTGGTATGTGCTTCCCTGACTATCGATGGTTTTGTTGATAGTCTCTTGCAAGTATTTAATTTGGTTCCGCATTTCCTTAAGCTTTTTAAGCTGTGTTGAAGCATTGGCCTGCAATGCAATATGTGACCAGCAGCAACTTCAAGCAGAACCAAGAGCAGTAGCAGCTTGGTACATTTTGTTTTATCATTTTGTTCAAATGTAACTCGCTTGGTTAGTTTGTAGGTTGTAATCAAAGCTACCATCATAGGCTTTTGATTATACTTGATGTAATTGCTGATGTATCAGCTATTTTTAGTTTAAATTTTAACTTGTATTAGTCAAATATAGCTGGAAGCATTTATATTGTTAGGTAACTGTCAAATCCACTTTGTAACACATATATTTTGAATCACTATCAATTAAAATAAAAGATTTTTCATCCCATCTGATTCTTGTTCAAGTTCTTAGTGTTTTCAAGCTTTACTCACGGTTTCATAGAGTTCTTAAGCTTTCTTGTTGTCACTGATTTGTTCATACATTACCATCATAGGTAATTGCCTTCTCGTTCCAACAAAACTAATTACCAACATAGGTAATCGCCTTCTTGTTCAAACCGAATCTACTTACCATCATAGGTAATTCCTTTTATGTTCCAACAAATGGTAATCAGAGCCTAAGTCTTTGAGGGCCTCTGTTTGTTGGTTGCTTTGTTGAGAAGATATAAGCTTAAGAAGGAAGAAACCGAAGCTGTTGAGTTTAGTTCAGCAAGATGAGTTTCACACCTCCTCCACCTCCTGTGTTTGCTTGTGAAAACTACCATGTTTGGGTAGTCAAAATGAAAACATACCTACAAGCTCAAGACTTGTAGAGTGTAGTTAAGAATGACTTTTAGCCACCTCCATTGAGGGCCAATCCCACGATTGCTCAAATTAGGCAGCATATTGAGGAGAGCACAAAGAAGCACAAAGCCTTGGCCTGCTTGCAAAACGGAGTGACAGATGTTATCTTCACTCAAATCATGGCTTGCAGCACATCTAAGGAAGCTTGGGAAAGGTTGAAGGAGGAGTTCATGGGGTCAGATAAAACAAGACAGCAACAAGTGATTAACTTGAGGAGAGATTTTGAGAACCTAAAAATGAAAGAATTAGAGAGCATCAAGCAATATGTAGATAGGATTATGACTACTGTCAACAACATAAGGTTGCTTGGTGAAAACTTTAGTGAGAGTAGAGTGGTTGAAAAGGTTATCACCACACTCCCTGAGAGATTTGAGTCTAAAATCTCATCACTCGAAGACTCAAGGGACTTGACAACCATTTCTTTATCTAAGTTGGTGAACTCTCTTTATGCTTTGGAGCAGAGAAGGGCTAATAGGCAGGAAGACCATCTTGAAGGAGCCTTCCAAGCAAGGGCCAAAGAAAGCTCCAGCACAAGTCAGAAAGGAAAGAAACCTTGGCTTGACAAGAGGGACAAATCCAAGAAAGAATCAGGCAAGAAGAGGTATCCACCGTGTGTCCACTGTAAGAAGACCACACACTCTGAAAAATTTTACTAGTTTAGGCCAGATATCCAATGTAGGAAATGTATGCAATTTGGTCATGTTGAGAAAGTCTGCAAGAATAAAGCAAAGGGACCAGCACAGTAGCAGATCCAAGCTCAAGCTGTTGAGGATCTTCAAGCTCAGGAGGAGCATGTTTTCACAGCCACAAGCTTTGCAACCACAAGCAAAGTTAAGTGCAATTGGCTAGTGGACAGTGGCTGCTCACACCACATGGCTGCAGATGAAAGCTTGTTTAAGGATCTTGACAGAAGCTATGGCTCAAAAATTAGAATAGGCAATGGTGATCTGATTGAAGCCAAAGGCAAAGGCAATATTCTGATCAATACCAGCACAGGTAATAAAGTCATTTCAGATGTGCTCTTTGTACCTGACATTGATTAAAATCTGTTGAGTGTTGGTCAGTTAGTTGAAAAAGAGTATTCCCTAGTTTTCAAGAATGGTTCATGTGTTATTGAGGACCTTTATGGCCAAGAAATAATTACTGTAGGCATGGTAGACAAATGTTTCATGCTTGATGTGAATCGGCTTGAGAAGAAAGCTTATACAAGCTTAACTGATAATATTGGTCTATGGCATAGAAGATTAGGCCATGCTAATTTCAGATCGCTTGACCTGTTACACAAACAGAATTTGGTGGAGGACATGTCCAAAGTTGAGGCATGTAACAGTGTTTGTGAAATCTGTCAGCTTGGTAAACAAGCCAGATTACCTATACATGTAAACCAAGCATGGAGAGCTCAAGAGAGACTTTAGCTTGTGCACTCTGATATTTGTGGACCAATGAAGTCCCCTTCTTTAAATGACAGCAAGTATTTTGTGCTGTTCATTGATGACTTGACCAGATTCTGTTGGGTTTACTTCTTGAAACAGAAGTCTGAAGTATTTGAAGCCTTCAGCAGATTCAAGGCATTAGTAGAGAACCAGACATGTTGCAAGATCAAGGCCTTGAGAACTGATAATGGGACTGAATACTTGTCTTAGAGGTTTCAAAAGCTTTGTGAGGATGCAGGGATCCATCATCAGCTAACCACTGTTTATACTGCATAGTAAAATGGAGTTTGTGAAAGGAAGAATAGAACCGTGATGAATATGGCCAGATGTTTGCTGTTTCAAAGCAAGCTTCCAAGCATATTTTAGGCTGAGGCTGTCAACACCTCAGTTTATCTACTGAACAAGCTTCCAACTCGAGCAGTGAAGGATAAAACACCTTTCGAAGCTTGGTATGGTCACAAACCTTCTATTTTTCATCTAAAAGTTTTTGGATATGTGTGTTATGCTCTTATTCCAGCTGAAAGAAGAAGCAAACTTGAAAGAAGGTCTGCCCCTGGCATATTTGTTGGCTACAGTAGTACCAAAAAAGGCTACAGGGTGTATGATCCCTCAACAAAGAAGATTTTGGTGAGTAGGGACATCAAATTTAATGAGGACAAATTTTGGAGTTGGGATGGTTCAGAAACAAGTTAGATTGATGAAGATCATCTTGAGATCAATCTAGAGCCAGCAGAAAATGAGCCTGAAAATGCTGACATTGATGATCCACCTGTGAGAGGAACCAGGACCATGGCTGATATTTACCACAGATGCAATGTTGTTTTAGTTGAGCCTTCAAGCTATGAAGAAGCTATAAATAACCAATACTGGAAAAAGGCTATGGAAGGTGAACTTGACATGATCAGGAAGAATGAGACATGAGACTTGGTTGATAGGCCAGACCAGAAGAAAGTCATAGGTGTCAAGTGGGTTTTTAGAGCCAAGTTCAATGCTGATGGCTCTTTGAACAAGCACAAAGCAAGGCTAGTGGTGAAGGGCTATAGTCAGCAGTATGGTACTGACTTTATGGAAACATTTGCTCCAGTAGCAAGGCTTGACACAATCAAGCTTCTATTTGCCTTGGCTGTACAGAAACAATGGAAGATTCACCAACTGGATGTTAAGTCAGCCTTTTTGAATGGCTTTCTTAAGGAATAAATCTACATTGAGCAGCCAGAGGGACTTAAAGTTCCAGGAGAAGAGGACAAGGTCTATAGGCTGAATAAGGCATTATATGGCCTGAAACAGGTACCTAGAGCCTGGTATGACAGAATTGATAAATATCTATCAAGGCTCGGGTTTGAGAAAAGCCTAAGTGAGCCTACACTTTATGTGAAAAAAATGAAGATGAAACCTTGTTGATTGTTTCAATTTATGTGGATGATCTCTTGGTGACAGAAAGTAAAATTGATTTGATCAATGACTTCAAGACACAAATGCTGAAAGTATTTGATATGACAGACTTAGGAATCATGTCATACTTCCTTGGAATGGAAGTGATTCAGTCTGATCATGGTATTTTCATTGGCCAACATGCTTTTGCACTGAAAATTTTAGACAAGTTTTGTATGTCTAATTGCAAACCAGTGAGCACACCCATGGCTCAAGGAGAGAAGTTAACCAGCCTTGGTAATCAAGAGAGGGTTGATGAGAAGGAGTACAGAAGCTTAGTTGGCTGTTTACTTTATTTGACAGCAACTAGACCTGACTTATGTATGCTGTTAGCTTGTTGTCTAGATTCATGCATTGTTGTAACATATCTCATTTCAAGGCTGCTAAAAGGGTGCTTAGATATGTTAAATGAACCTTGAAGCTAGGTGTGATGTTTAAGATGGAAAATGAGCTTAAACTTGTGGGATATTCAGATAGTGACTGGGCAGGCTCTGCAGATGACATGAAGAGCACCTCAGGTTATTTTTTCACACTTGGCTCAGGAGTATTTTGTTGGAGTTCGAAGAAGCAACAAATTGTTGCACAATCCACTGCAGAGGCAGAGTACATTGCAGCAGCAGCAGTAGTGAATCAAGCCATTTGGCTTAGAAAGTTGTTGTTTGATTTGAATGAAGAACAAAGTGAAGCTACTGAGATATTTGTCGATAACCAATCAGCAGTGGCTATTGCTAAAAATCCAGTCTTCCATGGCAAGACCAAACATTTTAAAATTAAGTTTCATTTTGTTAGAGAGGCTGAACAATCAGGAGAAATCAGTCTTGTTCATTGTAGCTCACAAGACCAATTGGCTGATATTTTGACTAAGCCACTTGGTACATCAAGGTTCGAGAACTTAAGGAGTAAAATTGGCTTATGTTGCATACAGTCCAAGGAGGAGTGTTGAAGCATTGGCCTGCAATGCAACATGTGACCAGTAGCAACTTCAAGCAGAACCAAGAGCAGTAGCAGCTTGGTGCATTTTGTTTTATCATTTTGTTCAAATGTAACTTGCTTGGTTAGTTTGTAGGTTGTAATCAAAGCTACCATCATAGGCTTTTGATTATACTTGATGTAATTGCTGATGTATCAGCTATTTTTAGTTTAAATTTTAACTTGTATGAGTCAAATATAGCTGGAAGCATTTATATTGTTAGGTAACTGTCAAATCCACTTTGTAACACATATATTTTGAATCACTATCAATGAAAATAAAAGATTTTTCATCCCATCTGATTCTTGTTCAAGTTCTTAGTGTTTTCAAGCTTTACTCACGGTTTCATAGAGTTCTTAAGCTTTCTTGTTGTCACTGATTTGTTCATACATTACCATCATAGGTAATTGCCTTCTTGTTCCAACAAAACTAATTACCAACATAGGTAATCGCCTTCTTGTTCAAACCGAATCTACTTACCATCATAGGTAATTCCTTTTATGTTCCAACAAGCTGCCACCCGCCCAACTCTCTGCTCACTGTCTTGATTTTATCCAACGTATCCTTTACTTCTCTCTGCCACGCATTTTTTTTGATCATTTTGGCCTCTTTATCCTTAGCCCAACAGTTTTCAAACTTAAAACAAAGTCTAGAGTCCTTGATGTTATCTCTCGGCTTCCTTCCTTCTATGTCCAGGAGTATTGCATCATGATCAGAGCACGCTTGTCGGATCACTTTAGTTTCCAGAAAAGGGAATCTTTTCACATCATTTGCAGTCATCAAGAAACGGTTGAGCCTTTCTTTTACTATTGCTGATCCCTCCCTATTATTTGTCCACGTGAACCACCCGTTGTCCGTTTTTAGATCAGCCATCGAGAGCTCATCAACGATCTCACGGAACTCATTTATCAGGGCCAAAGGCTTCCTTCTTCCCCCATCTTTTTCAGCGTTATCTAGTATCGCATTGAAGTCACCTCCAATGATCCAAGTCTCCTTCACTGTCCTTCCAACCCTTTTCAGCATGTCCCAGGATAGATGTCTTTTGTTCGGGTCAGTGTTTCCATAGAACCCCGTGAACCGAATGGCTGTCTCATTCTCCACTTGTATCATGGTATCAATATGATTACTAGAGTATGTCTGAATATCTACTTTGTTGCCTTCCTTCCACATCATTACTAAACCTCCACTTTTCCCTTCAGCATTTACATCCAAACAGCCTTCCATTCTACATTTCCTGCAAATAGAATCAAAACTATTAGTTTTGACTTTAGTTTCACATAAGAAGATAACATCCAGGTCATTTGCAACGAGGAGTTGCTTCAAGTCACGAACCGTCACAGGGTTCCCCACCCCACGACAGTTCCAGGATATGTTGACATTGAAAAATGTGTTGTGTCCACTCAAGCCTTGAACACATTTCTTGCCCACTCCTGCGAAGATATGTAGGCTTGTCTAATGATGATTTTTACTTATGTATGTGTCCACTCAAGAAAAAAAAACACATTTTTCTCTTTTGAGGCTCGAAATAAGATTTCAACACAAGAAAACACAACTAATTATCAAGTAATTTTTTGTACATTATATACACTATCATTTAATGAAAGGGCTTCACGAAAGAACCATTGAGCAATTTCAAAGATTGAGTTGTAGTAACTAGAAGACAATGCAAGATTGAGTAATAAATCCCATAGCTTCATCTCATGATTGGTTTGAATGCTTAGGTTAGCTCAATTCAATTACCAGGTGTTGAGGATATGAAAATAAGGAGGCCCTGCAACAAATACAATCCTTTCCAACTTGTTATTGCTTCAATAGAAGCAACTCTTAAAAAGTTTGAGAAAATTAGTGAAAGCTTACCCTCTTATATTTATAGAAGAAAACATGATATAAATATTTAAAAATTTTAATTTTACACCAATTCCAAAGAAAAAGATTAGGGAGAATATTAGAACTTACTGACGAGGTTCACTCAGCACCCAATCTCTAGTTGCAGCTAACCATATTAAATAAACAAGAAACTAAATTCACATTTTAATATTATTTTGGTTAAGATTTTTAAAATCAGATCAGTGATGGAATCAATCATGTGTATCAATTTATTTTTAGTCAAATTTGTCTATTAAATCAAATTAAACTAAATTAAGATTTTTTAGATATGAAAGTTTTATATTACAATAATTAAAATTTATAATTATTTATAGATTTTTTATATTATATATTAATTTATTTAAAATATTTTCAATTTTAACTAATCATAAACACGTATAACGTATTAGTAGAAATTGTTAACACCGATCTTAATTATCTTTATTTATTCACCTCTGGAGATTACATGGTCTCCCTTAATCTGTTTTCTTTAGAGAGGGATTAATTGTCAAATTGCTAATGATACCCATGAAATTTGTTTAGATCTATTGGTTTTATTATTTTTAATTCTGAAATTTCCTTCAGTTTTGGCTATTGTCAAATTGGATTTTTTTTAAATTTAAAAAATATATAAAATTTTCTATAAAAGAAATACTTTTATAATTTTCCGGAAATGGTATCATATAAATTCTAAATTTAATAATTTTAAAAAAATAAAAATAACCTTAAAAATATAAAATCCAAATAAACATTAAAATTAGGAAATTTTAATTAGGTAAAAAGCTTTTGTAGATTCATTCTATTTAATAAAAGGATAATTAGTGAATCCAACTTCGGCTTTGATAAGAAGGATTTATCCGTTATTTAAGTTTACGGATTAATGGAATATTAAACACATTCCAAAGGAGATGAATCAAGTAGCTGACTACATCGTCAAGTAGGCTTCTCATTCGACTACTGACGTACAAGTTTTTGAAGATATACCAGTGCAGCTTCATACATATAAATAACGATGTTAAGATAATATTTAATTTACAATAACAACTCATAAACACCACTAAGATAAAAAATAAAGTTTAACTAATAATAAACAAATAGTCATAAAACATAGACACGATTTTAATTGTCACCCAAAAGTCAAAGTCATAATATATATTAAGTAAATAAAGTATACTTATAAACATGATAATAATTGTTATACAAAAGTCAAAGTCAGCAAAGCTCAAGCACATGATGGGCTCTTTTTCTTTAGTAAAATATTGTGTAGATTATAATTCCGGCACCAACCAAGCTAAATTGGAAAGTGTTCGCAACTTGTGCTTCTTTATTCATTGCATCATGTGATTTATTAATGCGTGGGTGGTGAGACCCTATATGTATGTATACATTAACACCTGCGTTTCATCTTGTTCCAATCATTTTCATTTTACTCCTCTTGTAGTAATCAAACACTTTTTGCCTTGATTTCAGTTTGAACCAACAATGGCCGAAGCAATTGCTTTCGACATTGCCAAAGAGCTCATTACTAAGTTGAGCTCTCCTGCTCTCTCTCAAATTGGACTGTGGTGGAATCTCAAAGATGACATCGATGGCCTCAAAAGCACCGTCTGCTCAATAAAAGCTGGGCTTCTTGACGCAGAAGAGCGATCCGTGACCGACAATCTTGTCAAAGATTGGATTGAAAAGCTGAAAGATATACTTTATGATGCCGATGACTTACTCGATGATTTTTCTACCGAAGCTTTGAGGAAAAATCTGGTGAGTGGGAACAAGCTGACGAAAGAGGTACGTCTTTTCTGCTCAAGCTCAAACCAGTTTGCTTACGGTCTCAAAATGGGTCAGAAAATTAAGGCCATTAAGGCGAGATTAGCTTCAATTGAAAGTGAGTCCAACACTTTTCGCTTCATGGTGCGTGACCGCCCGGTGGAAACCTCTTTCATGACTAAAAAGAGGCAGGAAACACACTCTTTTGAGCGTGAAGATGAAATAATAGGGAGGGATGATGATAAAGCAGCTCTTCTAAAACTCGTGTTAGAGTTTCAAAGTGAAGAGAATGTTTACATCGTTCCAATTATGGGGTTAGGAGGGTTAGGGAAGACTGCTTTGGCCCAACTTGTCTATAACGATGAAATGGTCAAAAATCATTTTGAGTTGACGATGTTTGCGTGTGTTTCAGATGTTTTTGATGTGAAAGTTATTGTAGCAAACATTATCAAATCTATAACTAATAAAGCACTTGATCCAAATCTTGAAATGGATCAATTGCAAAAGCAACTTCGAGATAAAATTGATGGGAAGAAATATTTGCTTGTTTTGGATGACATTTGGAATGAGGATCCAGTACAGTGGTCTAGGCTAAAGAAGTTATTGATGGGTGGGGCTAAAGGGAGTAGGATAATAGTAACTACTCGATCCCTAAGGGTAGCAAAGATTGCTAATAGATGTGAATCCCATGTTTTGAAACTAAAAGGCTTGTCTGATGATGATGCTTGGTCTTTGTTCAAAAAGATAGCATTTGAGCAAAGATATGCAGACTCAACAAATTCAGCCTTTGTCGAAGTAGGGAAACAAATTTCAAAAAGGTGTGGTGGGATTCCCTTAGTCATAAGGGTGATAGCTAGTGCGTTATCTTTTAAAGAAACTGAAAATGAGTGGCTTTCTTTCAAAGATAATCAACTTGCTAAAATATCACAAACGGAAAGAAAAATTCTACCTACACTTAAATTAAGTTATGATCATCTCCCGTCCCGTTTGAAGTATTGCTTTTCTTTTTGCCGATTGTATCCGAAAGATTATGAAATTGATGTACAAAACCTTGTTCAATTTTGGATTGCACAAGGTTTTGTAGAGCAATCAGATTCAAAGCAATCTCTTGAAAAGATTGGGTTTGAGTATTTTAAAGAATTAGCTGAAAAATGTTTCTTTCAAGAAATAAAAGGAGACTTGATGGAAGAAATGACATGTAAAATGCACGATTTAATGCATGACCTAGCTAAATTAGTAGCTGGAACAGAGAGTCGTATTATAGATTCAAATTTAAGTACAAGTGAGGATAGTGAAAAATGTCGCCACTTATCAATTAACGCCTCAATAGTACCTTTGTTTAAGGGAAAGAAGTTGCGAACTTTGTTATGTTTTTCAAACATGGGATCTCAAAATTTAAGCGACGAAATTTGGGATCCGATAATTGCAAATTGTAGATGCTTGCGTGTATTGGGATTAGATTATTTAAATCTTAAGACAATTCCACGCTGTATTTACAAGTTGAAACATTTGAGATACCTTGATCTTTCTAGAAATAATTTTAAGATTCTCCCAGAGAGTATTAGTAGATTACAAAATTTGCAATCTTTGAAACTTGACTTATGTCTTGAGCTTGAAGAGTTGCCGAAGAAGATTGAAAAATTGGTGAATCTTACCCATATTGGGTGTGAAGATTGTATTAGTTTAACTCATATGCCACGTGGAATAGGAAACCTGAGTTCCCTTGAAACGTTAAGCATGTTTGTAGTGAATAAAGATGGTTTCCCTGGCAGTGCAGATCTAAGTGAATTGAGTGGGCTTAACAACTTAAGGGGAGAGCTAACAATAACAAATTTGGGATTCGTAAAAAATTCAAAAGAGATGTTTAGGGCTGCTAATTTGAAAGGGAAGAAACATTTGAGATCGTTGGTTTTAGTATGGAATGATGATGATGATGATGATGATGATGATGATGATGATGATGATGATGATGATGACGACAAGTTACTTGAAGACCTCCAGCCCCATCCTAATCTCAAGGAGCTCCGAATCGATGGATGGAGGGGCGATGCCAAGTTTCCGAGTTGGCTTTCTTTGCTCACGAATCTCGTCAATATTGAAATATGGGGTCCTAGTAAATTCAAATATCTGCCGTCCTTTGCTCAATTGCCTTGTCTTCAACAGTTGGATATATTTGATTTAACTGAGCTCGAGTACATGGATGATAATGGCCACAATGGAAGACAAGGAAACACAGAACCATTCTTCCCGTTGCTTAAGGTTCTCAAAATCTGTCGCTGCCCAAATCTGAAGAGTTGGTGGAGGACAACAGAAGCAATTGGTGATGATTCCAACGAGGACGACACAACAGTTATAGGAGCATCAACCATGGCATTTCCTTGCCTTTCCTCTTTAGAAATTGAAGATTGCCCTTTGACTTCAATGCCGTTGTATCCGTCACTCGATAATGAGCTAAAGCTGGTGAAAACCAGTTCAAGGACGTTAAAGCAAACCCTTAAGATGAACATCACCAGTATAACACCATCAGGTTCAATCTCTTCTCTTCCTCTCTCCAAATTGAAATCGTTCCATGTAGACTACATTGAGGGATTGGACACTCACATGCTAGATAAGTCCTTGCAACATTTTTCCGGCCTCAAAAAATTAACAATAGGAGATTGCAAGGAGGTTGATTTCGAAGGCATGCAATGGGAACTCCTTACGAATCTCTCTCATTTGGAGATTAATAATAATCCGCAGCTGGTGTCTCTCCCCTTTTGGCTTCAACATCTTGTTCAATTGAAAGGATTAATAGTAGGAGATTGCAAGGAGGTTGATTTAGAGGGCATGCAATGGGAAGCCCTTAAGAATCTCTCTCGTTTGGAGATTAAGAATATTCCAAAGCTGGTGTCTCTCCCCATTCGGCTTCAACATCTTGTTCAATTGGAAACATTAGAAATCCGTAATTGCTGTGGATTGAGGTCACTCTTTCCTGTGTTCCAACATCTCACTTCCCTTGAAGAATTACGAGTAAGTCACTGCGAGGAGCTGGAGCTATCAGCACCAGGCTTCCAAATATTCCAAGATCATACAAGCCTACGCTATCTAAGGCTGGAAAACGTTCCAAAGTGTCGGCATCTTCCGGAGTGGCTTCAGCATCTAACAAATCTGCGATGTCTTTATCTCATTGATTTGTCCAATTTAACATCGCTTCCGGACGAGATGCGTTGCCTAACCAAATTGGAAAGGTTAGATATATCTAAAGTTCCTCAGTTGGAGGAAAGATGTCGGAAGGACATTGGCGCTGATTGGCATAAGATTGCTCACATCCCACGCATTTGTTGGGAATAGGTTGTGATCGGAAGGACCTTATTTGCTCACATCCGGGACATTCGGTTGTAATCAGGTTGGTCCGTTCTTTTCATTTATTTATTTTTATGACTTTTTTTGTTGAAGAAAAATTTGAGTGGTATATTTAGTCTCCAACTCTGGGCTCTCATGCCATTTTTCATTCAAGTTGGATACTGTTAATTTCCTTGTTAAAATATTATTCATTTGACATCGTGTATAAATTGAAATTCCTTTGTTTTATTTCTAAAAAATCTTTAAAGGTGCCCAATAGACATTGATGTGGAGAGGCCTATGAAGCTTGCACGCTGCCCTTCAAAATGGTAGTACTATATGCTCTGGTTTGTTCATTTTCAAAATTTCATTCGAATTTCCAATTGATTCGATTAAGCTTTCATAATATTTTGCTAGTTTGTGCAGTAAGCCATTGGAGAGTAGTCTGGGGAAAGATATTTGTCAACTTAAATAATTTATATGCATAAAAAGAGGTGCTAACTTATCTTCTTGCTTTATACTTTAAAATCATAATAATTTCACAATTGCAATGATGTAATAGAACCGCATGGTTAGTGCTTCTTTTCTTATCTATCATTTCATAGGCTTCAATTTAAGGGCTTCTAATAATTTAATTCTAAAAAATCTTTTAAGGTAGCCAAAGGACATTGATGTGGAGACGCCTAAGAAAAGCTTGCATGCTACCCTTCAACACGGTTTGTTCATTTTGCAAATTTAAGCACTTACCTGTCATATGTATATAGAGTTTTATGTTTTTTTTTTCCCTGGAAAAATTTGTCCTGTTTCTGTCTTAATTTTGCTTAGTTTTTGGCTGTATTCTTATGTAGAGCATAGCATACACTACAAGAAGCGGAGACCATACTTTCTGCTGCGACTACTTTATCTGTCAAAATATTCCAACAAAACAAAAATGGTACTATATGTCATCAATTTCATTCTAATTTCCAATTGATCTGATAAAGATTATATAAATAATGTAAAAGTTGTAATATATATGCCAACTGATTACTATCTTAGATGGTACCTATGCTATTTACAGAGGCATTAAAATTTATCTAATTGCTTTATACGTTAAAATCATAATAATTTGATAATTGCAATGATGTAGTAGGACCGCATGGTTAGTGCTTCTTTCCATCTCTTATTTCATAGACTTCAATTTAAGGGCTTCTAATAATTTAATTCTAAAAAATCATTGATGTGGAGAGAGAGGCCTATGAAGCTTGCATGCTACCTTTCAAAATGGTTGTACTATATGCTCTGCTTTCTTCATTTTCCAAATTCAAGCACTCACCTATCATATGTTTATATATATTTATGTTCTCTCTTAATTTTGGTTTTTTACACTGCAAGAAGCAGAGACCACACTTTCTGTTACAATTTGTTAATCTATCAAAATATTCCATCAAAACAAAAATGGTAATATATGTCATAAATTTCATTCGAATTTCCAATAGATCTGATAAAAATTATACAAATAGTGTATTTTAAGAGATGTAATATATATGCCAACTGATTCCTATTGAGTATTGACAGATGATGATGGTGATGCCCTATGTTTGGCCCTTTCGTAAAGCTTGCACTGGAAAATCACAATGGCTTTGTGGTTAGCCACCATTCTTGTACATACTATAAAGTTCTATTTAGTAACTGTAAGTGTTTCTTTTACATTTGGTCACTGCTCAGTCTAAATGACATAAATTTTAACATAATTTGTATTGGCATTTATAATTTGCAGGTTCACTGTTGCTATATAGAGAAAATTGATGGGCTAGAAATCTAGAATCCACCTTGGAGACCTTGATATCCTTAGCTTGCTAAGACATCCTGCCATTACCTAAGTTCTTCCTTTTTTTCTTTGGAGGATTGCAATGTCTCATCGCATTGAGATTCCAGAAGAAATGCTTATGTAAATCTTGGTTGATCCTGGAGCTTATATATATAGATGATTTATTTTGTGGGTGATGTGTGGACTTAAAGGAACACTTAGTGAGGGACTATTATTTGAGCGCCTCCTTCTGAGTGTTGATTTTCACTTGCGTAACTAAAGTAAATTGAAAGAGTGTTTATTTAATTGTACAAAGGTGAGGTTGCACCAAGTTTGGAGGGTTGGGCATAAATCATTTCTTTGTACTGTGAAGTTCATAGTGAATTCATCTCTGGGCAAGGCCCCGCAGACGTAGGATGAGTTCCGAACTGCGTAAACAACTTGATTGTGTTCTTATTCTTCTTTAATTTTACTTTTGTGTATGTCAACTTAAGAAAAAAATACATTTCTCTATCGGTGTTTCAACTAATGTTCCAACACGTGGAAACACAATTAATTATCTAATGAAGGCGCTTCAATACCTAATGACTGATTGAATGGTTAGCTTAGCTCTCTTCAGTTGGAAAATGTTGAGGATGAAAATATGGATGCCCTGCATCTGCAATTTTCAGCTTGTTACAAAACAACTATACCTATATTCAATGTCTTCTTTTATCTTCCATTAACTTTTGTATTTTAGGAATTTTCTTTTCATTTTGCATTAGTTTCTTTGTTGAAGAAGAAAATATTGGGTAAAATTAATATTATATGAATTAAGTTAGCTTAGCTCAACAACTCAAGTTGGCAAGGGGAGAAGAAAGTCTATATATGTTTAATTTGTGTCTTGTGAGCTATTTGCAATTGAACTAAGGTAAAGTCCACTAACCCTGTTGATTATATAGATTCGAAGCTTCGCTCAGGACCATTGATAAAAGTTACATTTTCTTTTATTTCGGATTGATAGATCTTAAATTGCACTCCGGTGAAAACGAAGTTGTGGACTATATTCAAAGAAGTGAAGAAGGGGAGGTGCTTCGGCAAAAAGAAATTGGCTCGTGTTTGAACATTTAAGGCCCGAGCCTGGCTCGACCCATTTTTTAGTTTGTAATGTTTTATATTATGTAATTTATAACAAATCAAAAATAAATCTATAATACAACTATAATGTAAACATTAAAAAATGCTAAAATATATATTTTTATAATATATCACACGGTGAGAAAAATTGTTAAGACAACTATATATAGATTTTTTTATTGGTTTAATAACAAATTCACCACTCCAATAAATATTAGATTTTTATATCCGCTTTCTGTCACTCATCTAACGGCAACTAGCAAGAGAGTGATAAAAACATTTAATTTTGAAAATTTTAATGATTAAATTGAAAAAATTAATAGTTAAATGATCAAAATAAAACAAAATTAATAATTTAGTGACCATTTTTGTACTTTACTTTTTTTTTTTTTAAAGAAAAACGAAAGTATAGAGCCTCTACCCAGCCGTCATTGGTTGGACCCCGACGGAAGTTTGTTAATGCCCATGTGATTTCTTTATGAATTGTGGGAATACGGTGTTAGGAAAAGACAAAGCCTTGAAAACTGCTCGTATCTGGATTTGATCTATCCATCATAAACGATCAAATTATGTTATAAATGAAAATATAAATATCAAATTTAAATATAATAGAGAGACTAAAATTAAAATTTAACCATTTTTATAATGCAAAGAAAAAGAAAGAAAGCACAATCAGTGTCAATAAAGGAAGGCCCTTAAAGACCTTTCTTAAATTTTAAAATAAAAATATAAAAGTTAAAATATACTCTAAATCTCTATACACTTTGTATATTTGAAAATTCAAGTCCAATAATCATTATCGTTAATTTTTTTTTCTAATCATGCACCAGTGACATTGTAACAATAAGAATAAAGTTGAAAAAACTAATTTAGAATTTTTTGTAAAAAAATACCCTTTCAAATTTGTTATAAAAAAATATGTAAACAATTTCAAATATTTGTCTTCTACAAGGCATACTTAATATAAAATTTATTTTTGATAAAAGATGTTTTCAGATAAGATAATACATTCAAGTTAAACAATCAATAGGATCCCCATCCAAATGGTTAGGAAGCAATTCTGTTGACTATTTTTAACAACAAAATAGTCTTTTTCTTAAATCTAATGACAACACGTAATTAATATCACCTATCCTAAAATAATTATTAAATAAAAATATCATTGTCTTGCTCTTATTTATAAATTGTGCAGCTTTTAATATCTATTTCTTGATAATACAGGAGCAAGTTGTGCATACTTTTCAATTAAGGTTGGGTCGGAATTATAATTCACACTTTTAACTGTCATTCTAGTACTATTGAAATCAACATTTACTTGATTGTTGTAATAATAATGATATCAATTAAATTATTAATATTAAAAAAAACGTAAATTTGAATATGTTGAAATATGTTATCTTCAATTATAAAAATTTATAATAAAATTAATGTTAAAAAATATATAGAATTTTGTGTCAAACTTTGAAAATAGTTAAACACTAATTTAAATAATACGATTTTTAAATTTTAATAAATATAATTTTAATTTTTACATATACATATACATTATATACACGGTCGGTCAGAGCGAGTTATTCGAATTCTTGAAGACATGCTTCGAGGTTGTGTGATAGATTAAAGTACAAGGCAATTAGATAAATTAGCACCTCTTTTAATGCATATAAATGATTGAAGTTGACAAATGCTATTCTCCAATGGCTTACTGCACAAATTAGCAAACTATAATAAAAGATGGTAAGTAAGGAGTTTTGTAATAGTAGGATTAAAACGAAGGAATTTCAAATGGATGAAAAATGGCACGAGAGACCAGAGTTAACAGACCTCATTAACCACTGAAATTTTTCTTGAAAAAAAATAAGGTCATAAAAATAAATAACTGAAAAGGACGGACCAACCTGATTACAACTGAATGTTGGGGATATGAGCAATCTTATACCAATCCGCACCAATGTCCTTCCATCAACCGAGCAACTCTTGGAAAATTGTTGAAGTTCTCAAATGCCTTTCTCCAATGGGTTACTGCACAAATGCCTTTCCATCAACCTGATTACAACCAAATGCGTGGGATGTGAGCAATTTTATGCCAATCAGCGCCAATGTCCTTCCGACATCTTTCCTCCAACTGAGAATCGAATTTATCGTATATGTAAATCCACCAAACTGGTCATCTTGGAAGCGATCTTAAATTGGGCTAATCAGAGAGATAAAGAAATTGTAGATTTGTTAGATGTTGAACCCTCTCCGGAAGATGCCGACACTTCGAAATTTTTGCCAGCAATAAAGAGCGTAGGGTAGAATGCCATGGACAGATCACAACTCCACTTTTTGTATAGTTTCAAAAAGTACTTGGGGCAGAAGGCAATGCGAGCCAGAGCTCTCCTTACCCCTCCGCCTCCCAAATTTGGAAAATTCTCATTAAGCCTTCAATTTTTTTGAAAATTTTAATTGAACTCCTCAATTTTTTTAAAATTTTCACTAAGCCAATTAATAGTTTTATAAATTTTAATTAGACCCCTTTTTTTTTAAAATTCTCATTAGGTTCTTTAAAATTTTTGAAAAAATTAATTCCAAATTTCGCTACCTTTCTTCTCTGATAGTTATAGTTTATTTAAATGCTTGGACATTGTTACATTGTTGAAAATTACTTTTATTTCGATAAGGAAAACAATGGGAAAAATAATAATTAGATGCTTGGAATATTGGCTTGTGCCATGATAGGCCCTTATAAGGTGTTAATCAACTTGTAATTTGATGTGTGCCAACATAAGCATCAACACACAAGTCATGTATATACAGCCAGGACATCGACATCTTTTGGAAGAGTCCTAATCCAAGCATCATAATTGAACATAGCCTTGGAATACCGTCTAACACAATTATTGTCTCGTAATCAATTGTGGATCCCTGTATTTGAGTACTGTTTAGAAAATTAAAAATGTGCTTTTTCTTGAGTTGGTACATATATGTAACAAGGAAAATAAAGAATACAATCAAAATATTTACTCAGTTCGAAACTCATCCTACGTCTACGAGGCTTTGCCAAAAAATGAATACACTATAAACTTCATAGTACAAAGAAATGATTTAAGCTTAACCCCTCAAACACTTGATGTAATCTCACTTTTGTACAATTAAGTAAATTCTCTCCCAACTCAATTTAGCTATGCAAGTGAAAATCAACATTCAACATTCAGATGGTGTAATTCCTAATCAACATTCAACATTCAGATGGTGTAATTCCTACTATGGACATGTGTACTAAAATAAATCACGCTCTTAATAAGCTCAATGTAAAGTGGAATAATAAATTTTCAAATGCAATATGTTTGGCAATTGTCATGCTTGAACAACGACTCTTCCAAAAGCAACAATGAACCTGAAAATTATAAATGCCAACATAGAATATGTTACAAATACCATTATTATCAGCCTTATATTTGCACGTTTAGTATAATTCTGTTCATATATAAATAATCAAACATTTTATCAACTTCAACCTCATATATAAATAATCAAACATTTTATCAACTTCAACCTCTCCACCAAATATTCTGAAGCATCTTCCTTTTTTTCCTGTTTGGACCTTCAATAACAAATTTGGCTGGAATTCCAAACAGCTAAAAGAGTGCCCTGCATCAATGAATATTGTAATTTGAAAGCCTCCAATAGCATAGGTAGGTGCTTAAACGAACAAAGCAGAGCATATAGTACAACCACTTTGAAGGGTAGCATGCAAGCTTCATAGGCCTCTCTCTCCACATCAATGATTTTTTAGAATTAAATTATTGGAAGCCCTTACATTGCAATTGTCAAGTTATTATTGTGATTTAAAAGTAAGAAGCAAATAGATAAGGTAGCACCTCTTTTTATGCATATAAAATGATTGAAGTTCACAAATGCCTTTCTCCAATGCCTTACTGCACAAATCAGCAAAATATTATGAAAGACGATGAGTAAAAGGCAGGATTAAAAAAAAGGGATTTCAAATGAATAATATTTTAACAAGGAAATTAACAGTATCCAACTTCAATGAAAAATGGCATCAGACCCCTGACTTGGAGATTCAATATACCACTCTTATTTTTCTTCAAAAAAAGATAAGGTCATCAAAATAAATAAATAACAAGGACGGACCAACCTGATACAACCGAATGGTGGAGATGTGAGCAATCTTATGCCAATCAGCGCCAATGTCCTTCCGACATCTTTCCTCCAACTGAGGAATTTCTAGTATTAGTAAATACTCCAAACTGGTTAGGCAACGCGTCTCGTCCAGTAGATTTGTTAGATGTTGAAGCCACTCCGGAAGATGCCGACACTTTGGAATATTTTGCAGCCATAGAGAGCGTAGGCTTGTATGATCTTGGAATATTTGGATGCCAGCTGCGGATAACTCCAGCTCCTTGCAGTCGCTTACTGAAAAGTCTTCAAGGAAAGTGAGATGTTGGAACACAGGAAAGAGTGACCTCAACCATTGCATTTTCTGATTTCTAATGTTTTCAATTGAACAAGATGTTGAAGCCCACGGGGGAGAGACACCAGCTGCGGGATATTATCAATCTCCAAATGAGAGAGATTCTTCAGGGGTTCCCATTGCATGCCCTCTAAATCAACCTCCTTGCAATCCCTTATTCCTAAAGTTTTAAGCACAGTGAGATGTTGCAGGCACTCATCTAGCGTATGAGTGTCCAACCCCTCAATGTTGTGTACATGGAAAGATTTCAATTGGGAGAGTGGAAGAGAAGAGGTTGAACTTGATGGGGCCTTAACATTGATGTTCATCTTGATAGTCTGCTTTAACGGCCATGAACTGGTCTTCACCAAGTCTAGTTCACCATCGAGTGAAGGATACAACGGCATTGAAGTCAAAGGGCAATTTCTAATTTCTAAAGAGGAAAGACGAGGAAGCGCCATGGTTGATGTTCCCATAACTGTTGTGTCGTACTCGTTGGAATCATCATTGATTGGTTTTGTCATCCTCCACCAACTCTTCATATTCGGGCAGTCCCAGAGCGAAAGATGCTTAAGCGATGGGAAGAATGATTGTGGTTCTCCTTGACTTCCATTTGGGTTATTATCATCCATGTACTCCAGCTTAGTACAATCATGTATCTCCAGCCCTTTAAGACAAGGAAACTGCGCAAAGGACGGGAGATGTTTGAAATTATGTTAGATTGTGGCCCTCCATGCAACTCATGCACCTGTCAACAGACCATGCTGAGCAAGCCAAGACCGGAAGCTGCTAAGTCTCTTGTAGCAGTTTATTTTGTTTTTGTTTTTTGGTCACTCTAGTCCATGTAATTTATTTTTAATTCATTTTGAACAATATTAGGTAGAAGTTTGATGTATTTGTAATGTGATTGAGCTGTTAACCAGCTTTACTTGTTTGTGTAAACTTTGTATTACAAGTTCCAATGTATTAGTTGTAGTTGGTATAGATTAGTTGACCATAAGCTAATTTTGACAAGCTAGAGCTTGGTTTATGTATTGGCTATATGCCATTGTTCAAAGATATGAATGACATACATTATTTCATATCAACACTTCTTACTTTCCTTTTGTTTTCTTCTTTGTTCTTTCCCGATCTCTGTTTGTTTACTCTGCAAGCATCGAGGCTTGCTGTCCAAGCGAACATTGAAATCAGTTGCTTACTTGCTCGATAACACCAACAATTGGTATCTAGAGCCTTTGTCTTAAAGGACCTGTTGTGTGTAAACCATAACTCAAATGGCTTCTTCAAGTTTTTCTCCTGCAGCTCCACCAGTCTTCAATGGAGAAGGCTTCCATATCTGGCTGGTTAAGATGAAAACATACCTTCAGGCCTTTGATTTGTGGGAAGTGGTGAACTCTGATGCTGAGTCAGCTCCTTTAAGGGCTAACCCCACTGTGGCTCAAATTCGACAGCATGCAGATGAGAGAACAAAGAGGCACAAGGCCATGTCTTGCATTCAGAATTGTATCTCTGATGTGATCTTCACTAGGATCATGACTTGTGAGACTCCAAAACAGGCTTGGGACAAGCTCAAGGAAGAGTTCCAAGGCACTGAAAGAACCAGGCAGCAGCGACTTCTGAACCTGAGAAGGGATTTCGAGAATTTGAAAATGAGAGAAGAAGAAACTGTCAAGCAATACTCTGACAGGATAATGGCTATTGTGAACAGCATAAGGCTCCTTGGTGAGCAGTTTGAGGAAGGAAGAATAGTTGAGAAAGTCCTCTCTATTCTGCCAGAGAGATATGAAGCAAAGATATCCTCCTTAGAGGACTTGAAGGACTTGGCAAGGATCTCCCTGACTGAGCTTATTAATGCTCTCTATGCACAAGAGCAGAGAAGAGCTAGCAGGATGGAGGAGCACCAGGAAGGTGCATTTCAGGCTAAAGCCAAGCCTAACTCGAGTAATGCTGCCTACAAAGGTAAGAAGAACTGGAGGGATAAGTCCAAAACTGATACTCCAAGAAAATGGGATAAACCATGCAGGTATTGCAAGAAGCCTGGTCATCCAGAGGCAAAATGCTGGTTCAAGCCAGATGCAATATGTCAACACTGCAAGAAAAAGGGCCATGTTGAAAGGGTTTGCAAAAAAAAAGACAAACCTGAGCAAAATCAACCACAACACAAGGCTGCAGAGGCTCGGGTGGCTGAACAAGGCAGTGATAGTGAAGAACAGGTGTTTGCAGTCTCATGTTTAGCTAAAAAGCAAAGGTTACTAAAGGATGGCTTCTCGACAGTGGCTGTACTAACCACATGTCACCAGATGCATCCATCTTCAAATCTTTAGATAAGAGCTACAAGACTAGAGTCAAAATTGGAAATAGGCACTGTATTCAAGCAGAGGGCAAAGGTAGTGTGATGATATGCACTCCATCAGGTAACAAACTCATCTCAAATGTATTGTTTGTACCTGAAATTGATAGAAATCTTTTGAGTATAGCTCAGTTGCTCGAGAAGGGTTATACTGTGATCTTCAAGGGAAATAAGTGCCAGATTAGTGATCCAACCGGATCCATACTCATGACAGTAGCCATGACCAACAAGAGTTTTGTTGTGGACTGGAACAAAGACCTGGATAGTGCCTATGCTGCCTCCATAGAAGAGTCCAAGCTTTGGCATCAAAGGCTTGGCCATGCTAATTACAGATCAATGGCTCGAATGATCAAGAAGGATATGGCTGAAAACTTCATCAAGTCAGTCCAGAATGAGCATGTTTGTGAAGTTTGTCAAATAGGAAAGTAAGCCAGCTTTCATTCCCTACAAACACAGCCTGGAGAGCCTCAGAGAAGCTTCAATTAGTGCACTGAGATGTATGTGGCCCTATGAAGACCGAGTCACTCAATGGAAATAGGTACTTTATTCTCTTCATTGATGATAGTACCAGATATTGCTGGATTTATTTCCTAAAGAACAAATCTGAAGTGGTTCAAGCCTTCTCGAAATTTAAAACAGCAGCTGAGACAGAAACTGGTTGCAAACTTAAGTCTATAAGATCAGACAATGGGATTGAATACACTTCAGCATAGTTCCAAGCCATTTGTGCAAAAGATGGCATCAAACATCAGCTAACAAATATCTACACACCTCAACAAAATGGGGTAAGTGAAAGAAAGAATAGAAGTTTACTCGATATGGCCAGATGCATGATGTTTGAAAAAAATTTACCCAAAAACCTATGGGCTGAGGCAGTTAACACTGCTGTCTATGTTCAAAATAGGCTCCCAACCAAAGCCTTAGAGCATAAGACCCCATTTGAGGCCTGGTTTGGATTTAAGCCATCACTGGCTCACTTGAAAATCTTTGGTTGTTTGTGCTATTCACAAGTACCAGCAGTTAAAAGAGGTAAGTTGGATCAGAGAGCTCAAGCAGGCATCTTGGTAGGCTATAGTTCAGTTAAGAAAGGCTACAGGATCTTGAATCCTTCAACAAATAAAATAATAGTAAGCAAAGATGTGGTGTTCAATGAAAAAGCAACCTAGAATTGGCAAACAAATGAACCTGAGGCTGTTTCTGAAGAACTTGTGGCTGATCAGACTGAACCAATTCAAAATGATCCAGAGATGGACATTGATGATGTCCCAATCAGAGGTACCAGGTCTTTGATGAAAATCTATGGAATGGCACATGTGGCCATAGTAGAGCCAACCTGTTTTGAAGAAGCTGAAGGAGATGAGGGCTGGAAGCAGGCTATGACTGATGAGATTGCCATGATCGAAAAGAACCAGACTTGGGAGCTGGTTGAAAGGCCTGCAAACAGGAAGATTATTGGAGTAAAGTGGGTCTACAGAGCCAAACAAAATGCTGATGGAAGTCTGAATAGACTGAAGGCTAGGCTTGTTGTCAAAGATTTTAGTCAAAAGTATGGGCTGGACTACCTAGAAACCTTTGCACCTATGGCAAGACTAGACACCATCAGACTGCTAGTGGCCTTAGCAGCTCAGATGGATTGGGAGATTCACCAGCTTGATGTAAAATCAGCATTTCTCAATGGTCTCCTAGAAAAAGAAATATATGTGGACCAACCTCAAGGCTTTAAGGTGAAAGACAAAGAAGAGATGGTTTACAGGCTCAAGAAAGCCTTATATGGACTAAAATAGGCACCAAGAGCCTGGTATAGCAGAATTGACAGCTATCTGCTAAGCCTGGGGTTCCAAAGAAGTCTTAGTGAGCCTACATTGTATGTTAAAAATAAAGAAACTGAAACTCAGCTCATCGTGTCCTTATATGTTGATGATCTTTTAGTCACAGGTGAAAATCAACAAATACTGGCTGATTTCAAAGCAAAAATGGAGCAGGAGTTTGAGATGTCTGATCTTGGCAAAATGACCTATTTCCTTGGTATGGAGATCGCACAAATTGAAAAAGGAATATTCTTAAGCCAAAAGACTTTTGCATCCAAAGTCTTGACCAAGTTTTCTATGCAGAATTGCAAAGCAACTGCTACTCCTGTTGCTGTTGGTGAAAAACTATCGAGCCAAGCCACTGCTGACCAGGTTGATGAATCAATCTATAGAAGTCTGATCGGGTGTTTGCTATATCTAACTGCAATTAGGCCAGGCATTATATTTGGTGTAAGCTTGCTCTCGAGGTTTATGCATTGCTGCAACCAGAGGCATTTACAAGCTGCAAAAAGGGTACTTAGGTACATTAAAGGCACACTAAACTATGGATTGATGTTTGGTAAGGCTAAAGGCCTTAAACTTGTTGGCTTTACTGATTCTGATTGGGCTGGCTCGTTGGATGATATGAAAAGTACCTCAGGATATGTTTTTACACTTGGATCAGCCGTTTTCTGTTGGAGCTCCAAGAAGTAGAACATGGTTGCTCAATCCACAGCTGAAGCTGAGTATGTAGCAGTTGCTGGAGCTGTTAACCAAGCTGTATGGGTAAGAAAAGTCTTGATCGACTTAAATTTACATCAAGAGGGAGCAACAGAGATAATGTGTGACAACAAATCTGCTGTTGCAATTGCAAAGAACTCGGTTTTTCATGGAAGAACTAAGCACTTTAATATCAAGCTTCATGTTGTTAGAGAAATGGAATTGGCTAAAGAAGTGGAACTGGTTCATTGCAGTTCTAAAGAACAACTTGCTGACATTTTGACTAAACCTCTTAATACTTCAAGGTTCATTGAATTAAGAAATGAACTTGGAATTCGCAGCATGGAGTCCAAGGAGGAGTGTTAGATTGTGGCCCTCCATGCAACTCATGCACCTGTCAACAGACCATGCTGAGCAAGCCAAGACCGGAAGCTGCTAAGTCTCTTGTAGCAGTTTATTTTGTTTGTTTTTTTTTTTTGGTCACTCTAGTCCATGTAATTTATTTTTAATTCATTTTGAACAATATTAGGTAGAAGTTTGATGTATTTGTAATGTGATTGAGCTATTAACCAGCTTTACTTGTTTGTGTAAACTTTGTATTACAAGTTCCAATGTATTAGTTGTAGTTGGTATAGATTAGTTGACCATAAGCTGATTTTGACAAGCTAGAGCTTGGTTTATGTATTGGCTATATGCCATTGTTCAAAGATATGAAGGACATACATTATTTCATATCAACACTTCTTACTTTCCTTTTGTTTTCTTCTTTGTTCTTTCCCGATCTCTGTTTGTTTACTCTGTAAGCATCGAGGCTTGCTGTCCAAGCCAACGTTGAAATCAGTTGCTTACTTGCTCGATAACACCAACAAATTACTACCACTTATGTAAATTATGACGAGATTTGTGAGCAAAGAAAGCCAACTTGGAAACTTGGCATCACCCCTCCATCCTGCAATATAGAGCTCCTTGAGATTAGGATGGGGCTGAAGGTCTTCAAGTGACTTCTCATCATCATCACCGTTATCAGCATCCCATAGTAAAACCAAAGATCTCAAATGTTGCTTCTCTTTCAAATTAGCAGCCTTAAACTTCTCTTTTGCATTTTTTACGAATCCCAAATTGTATATTGTTAGATGTCCCGTTAAGTTGGTAAGCAGTCTCAATTCACTTAGATCTGCACCGCCATGGGACCTATCTTTATCCACTACAAACGCGCTTAACGTCTCAAGTGAAGTCAGCTTCCCTATTCCACGTGGCATATGAGTTAAACCAAAACAAGAATAGCACCCAAGATGGCTCAGATTCACCAATTTTTCGATCTTCTTTGGCAATTCTTGAAGCCCAGAACAGTAATCAAGTTTCACCGCTAGCAAATTCTGAATCTTGCAAATACTCTTTGGAAGAATCTTAAGGTTATGATTTCTAGAAAGATCAAGGTACCTCAAATGTTTCAACTTGTAAATAGAGGGTGAAATAGTCTTAAGGTCTAGATTATTCAATTCCAATACACGCAAGCATTTACAATTTGCAACTACAAAATCCCAAGTTTCTTCGCTCAAATTTTGAGTTTCAGTGTATGGAAACCGTATCAAAGTTCTCAACTTTTTTCCCTTAAACAAAGGAATTCATGAAGGATTAATTGATATGTGGCGACATGTTTCACCAACATCACTTGCAATTTTATTTGAATCTATAATACTACTCTCCATCCCTGCTACTGATTCAGCTAGATCATGCATTAAATCATGCATTTTACATCTCATAATCCCATTTTGATATTCGACTACCTCTTGAAAGAAACTTCTTTCAACTAAATCTTTAAAATATTCAAATCCGATCTCCTCAAGAGATTGACTTGGATTCAATTACTTTACAAAACCTTGTGCAATCCAAAATTGAACAAGTGTTCGTACATCAATTTCATGATCTTTTGGATATAGTCGACAATAAGCAAAACAATGCTTCAAATGGGATGAGAGATGATCATAACTCAACTTAAGTGTAGGTAAAATCTCCCCTTCATTCTGAGATATTCTAGCAAGTTCGTTTTCATTAAAAGAAAGCCACTCATTTTTAGTTTCTTTGAAATATAACGTACCAGCTATCGTCCTTATGACCAAGGGAACTCCACAACACCTTTTCAAAATCAACTTTCCTATTTCCACAAAGCCTGAATCTGTTGAGTGTGTAGATCTTTGTTCAGATGCTATTTCTTTGAACAAAGACCAAGCATCATTATCAGATAAGCCTTTCAGAACATAAGGCTGACATTTACTAGTGATCTTCGCTACCTTAGAAGAACGAGTAGTTACTATTATCCTACTTCCTTTAGCCCTACCTACCAATAACTCTTTTAAACTAACCCATTTTTCCCACTCATCATTCCAAATGTCATCCAAAACAAGCAAATATTTTTTCCCACCAATTTTTTTCCGAAGTTGTTTTTGCAATTGGTCCATTTCAAGATTTTGATCTGGTGCTTTGCTAGTTGCAGATTTGATAATGTTTTCTACAATTATTTTGGACATCAAAAACATATGAAACACACACCCACATCATCAACTCAAAATGATTTTTGACCATTGCATCATTATAGACAAACTGAGCCAAAGCAGTCTTCCCTAACCCTCCTAACCCCACAATTGGAATGATGTAAATCATCAACTCAAAATGATTTTTGACCATTTCATCATTATAGACAAACTGAGCCAAAGCAGTCTTCCCTAACCCTCCTAACCCCACAATTGGAATGATGTAAACATTCTCTTCACTTTCAAACTCTAAGACGAGTTTTAGAAGAGCTGCTTTATCATCGTCCCTTCCTATTATTTTATCTTTAAAAGAGTGCGTTAGCTGCCTCTTTTTAGTCATGAAAGAGGTTTCCATGGGACGGTCACGCTCTACCAAGTTGAACACCTTGGCTTCACTTCCAATTGAAATCAACCTGGCCTTAATGGCCTTCATTTTCCGACCCATTTGCAGAGCATAAACAAACTGGTTTGAGCTTGAAAAGAAAAGGCGTACCTCTTTTGTCAGCTTGTTCCCATTGAATAGATCTTTTCGCAAAGCTTCGGTAGAAAAATCATCGAGCAAGTCATCAGCATCATAAAGTGCATCTTTCAGCTTTTCAAGCCAATTTTTGACGAGGTTGCTGGTCATGGATTATTCTTCGGCATCAAGAAGGACAGCTTTGATTGTGGAGATGGTGTTTTTGAGGTCCTCAATGTCATCTTTGAAAATCCACCATAGTCCAATTTGAGAGAGGGCAAGGGAGCTCAACTCACTAGTGAGACCTCCCGCGATGTCAAAAGCAATTGCTTCGGCCATTGATGGTTGAACCCAAAATCAAGGGAAAGTGTTTGATTATTGCAATAGGAAGAGTGAAATGGTTCGAACAAGATGAAATGCAGTACATACAGGTAGAGTCTACGGTTTTTATAGATGTCACCACCCACCCCCAAGTAATAATTAAATAAAATCTCATTTTCTTGGTCTATTAAAAAAATTTGAGCATTTTTCAATTTCTGTATTAAACCATCGCTCATCCTGTGACCGAACATTTTTCTTTTTTTTTATGAATTACGCCTAAGACGAAAAACAACCTTTACCGTTATAAATTAAAAATTATTTATATCAATGACTATAATATTGGGTAAACTACAAAAATAGTCACTTTTGTTTGCCTCATGTTACATTTTAGTCACTTATGTTTGAAATGTTATGTTTTAGTCACTTATGTTATTATTTTGTTACGAAGTGATCACTCGTCCGTTAACTTCTGTTATCTCCCTAACGGTAATCCTACGTGGCAGTCCAACTAGATTACCTATGTGGGTAAGTAGTGTTCTATTTCACACCCATCTTTGTTCTCGTAAAGGCCTAATTACCGGTGTGGGTAAGCAATGTTCTATTTCACACCCATCTTTGTTCTCGTAAAGGCCTAATTACCGGTGTGGGTAAGTAGTGTTCTATTTCACACCCATCTTTATTCTCGTAAAGGCCTAATTACCGATGTGGGTAAGTAGTGTTCTATTTCACACCCATCTTTATTCTCGTAAAGGCCTAATTACCGACATAGGTAATCTAGTTGGACTACCACGTAGGATTACTATTAGGGAGATAACAGAAGTTAACGGAAGAGTAATCACTTCGTAACAAAATAATAACATAAGTGACTAAAACGTAACATTTCAAACATAAGTGACTAAAATGTAACATGAGGCAAACAAAAGTGACTATTTTTGTAGTTTACCCCTATAATATTAGTGTCCTAAAACTTAATTTACTATTAAAGTAAATATTATCAATCACTCACCTTAAATTGAGTCAAAAACTTAATTTGGGCAGCTAAAATCTTACATAAATTTGTTTATTGTAAGTGTGGTCGATGATTTTGGTTTGTTTGTCAAACTTTATTTTAATATTTATGGTGCTTATGAGTTGTTGTGGTGAAATATTCTTTATTATAAGTTAAATATTATTTTAACATTATCATCTAGATATATATTATAACATAAGACAATTTCAAATGTTTATATGGACACTTGGTAACTGTTGATGTTATACGTTGACTATTAATTATTGTTTATTAGTATAGTTTATCTGTGCTTCGTATTAGGATGGTTTTTCTATTTGTATCTAAAAAATTGAAGATTAAAGTATGCTTTAAAATTTTATATATTTCATGCGTTTGACTTTAATCTCTCAATTTTATTTTTTAAATTTAAAAATCAGTTTTCAAATTATATATAATTACATAATATTTTAATTAAAAAATTAATGATATTAACTATTTGGATTAATCAATAACATTATAAACATATAGAGACCAAATTATGTTATAAATGAAAATATAAATATCAAATTTAAGTATAATAGAGAGACTAAAATTAAAATTTAACAATTTTTATAATGCAAAGAAAAAGAAAGAAAGCACAATCACTTGTCAATAAAGGAAGGCCTTTAAAGACCTTTCTTAAATTATAAAATAAAAATTTAAAAGTTAAAATATACTCTAAATCGCTATACAATTCATATATTTGAAAATTCTAGTTCAATAATCATTATTGTTAAATTTTTTCTAACCATATACCTGTTACATTGTAACAATAAGAATAAGGTTGAAAAAATTGGATAAATTTTTTTTTTTAAAAACACCCCTTCAAATTTGTTATAATAAAATATGTAAACAATTTCAAATATTTGTGTTCTACGAGGCATACTTAATACAAAATTTATTTTTGATAAAAAAAAAGATTTCAGATAAGATAATACATTGAAGTTAAACAAGTAATAGGATCTCCATCCAAATGGTTAGGAAGCAATTCTGTTGACTATTTTTAACAACAAAATAGTCTTTTCTTAAGTCTAATTACAACACGTAATTAATATCACCTATCCTTAAATAATAAATAAATAAAAATATCATTGTCTTGCTCTTATTTATAAATTGTCCAGCTTTTAATATCTCTCTTGATAATAGAGAACAGCAAGTTGTGCAAACTTTTCAGTTAAGGTTGGGTCGGAATTATGATTCACACTTTTAACTGACTCTACTATTCAAATCAATATTCTCTTGATTGTCGTAATAACAACGATATCAATTAAATTATTAATGTCGAAGAACGTAAATTTAAATATGTTAAAATGTGTTATCTTCACTTATAAAAATTTATAATAAAATTAATATTAAGAAAATGTAAAATTTTATCTCAAACTTTGAAAATATTTAAACACTAATTTGAATAATATGATTTTTTAAATTTTAATAGATATGATTTCAGTTTTTACATCTACATACAGGTGTAGCAATTTAAGATAATAATTCTTTTTAGTAATTGGAGAGGGATTGGATTGAATTACTTTTCTTTGGGATATAGAAAAATGTGTTCTTTGAGATTGAAGCTGAGGAAAAAGAAACTAGAGATTGAAGTTTGTATAAGAAGTTTTCATCGTCTTTGGCAATTCTTCGAGCAGAAAACAATTTCAACACTTGCAAATTTTGTATCTAAATACTTTCGGGAAAATTTTATAATGATTTTAAAAAAATTAAGATACCTCAAATGTTTCAATTTGTGAATGGAAAGTGGAATCATTTTAAGATTTGAACCATACAATTTTAGTACACGGTTGAAATTATAGAATCCCAAGTTTTATCACTCAAATTTCGGACTCTCTTGTTTGGAAATGGTAACAAGCTTCGCAGCTTATTTCCCTTATTGGCAGCCACAATCTTTGACTTTTCAAAGATTGAGTGTAAGAAAGTTGGCACCGAAAATTGGAGCATTTAAGGCACTGCAATTTGGGTTGAAATTTGGTATGGTATAATTGCAATTCTGGTCCCTATTTGTATAGGTACTTTGCAAGTTGATCCCTAAACCTTAACTGTAAATAGGCCTAACCATTTCTCATTTTCTTCATCCCAACATTTGTCATTCTCTACTTAAGGCATTGTTCTCTCTCCCTAATTGTAAATTTTCACTTGTATTTTTGGAGTGAAATATATTTGGTAGTGCCCGAGGAGGTAGGCAAAATTTGCTGAACCTCGTTAAAATTCTGGTGTTCTTTACTATTTATTTTTATATTTTGTGAGTGTGATTGTAGTGATTTATTGTGCTATTAAATTACGACAGAGGGATATTCTAGCTAGGAAAGACCTGGTACTTAAGTGATCCTCGTGATCCACCTCTCTTTCATGGGAATTGAACTTAGTGTGATTTTTTAGTACAATAATTTTACTCTTTTACACGCTTCCGCGCAACATCCCTCAAATAAAGGAATCAATGAAGGATCATTGATATGTGGGGATATATTTCACAAACTTGTAATTTTATTTGAATCTACACCACTACTCTCCTTCCTGCCACTGATTCAACTAAATCATGTATTAAATCATGCATTTTACAGTCCTTGTCCCAATATTCATATTCTTTAAACTCTTGAAAGAAACTTTTTTCAACTAAATCATTAAAATATCCAAACTTGATCTGCTTAAGAGATTCATTTGGATTCAATTGTTTTATGAAACCTTGTGCAATCCAAAATTAAACAAGAGTTTGTACATAAATTTCATGATCTTTTTGATACAGTCCGTATTAAACAAAGCAATGCATGACTAAATTTACTGTTTAACTATTTTTTAAAATAAAAAATAAAAAGAAATTAGAATGGGAAGTATTATGGTAGGCGTAGGTTGAAAATATATAATGAAAATCAGAATATATGATGTAGAGAGAATTAGGTGATGTTTGGTTCTCAACATAATCATCACCCACTACCAAATTTTTAGTGGACATATCATCGGAACCAAACTAACCCCACCTTCACCATTGTTGTACTGATATAATCCATCTTCACCACCTCAATCATTGTGGTCAATTTTTTCTCTTTACAGATTCATGCTCCCAATAAAACTCCCTGTAATTGAATTTCTCCTTGTAAAATTTTGGGCAGGGAAAACAGAGCAAAAAACAGAGAACCAGAGCAGCCAACAAATATAGGTTCAAAGTTTAAGAAATAGAGTCACGAAGCATGACGATGGGGGTAACAAACTGAAGAGGGGTGTTAATAACACCACTCAAGATCAACTTCAATGACCATGTGGGCATCACCAAGCACCTATATATTTTTGTACTTAATAAATACATTAATTCTTTTAATATTAAACCTTAAAACCCCATAATCAAAATGTTGGGTTTTGGTTGGATATGCTTTTAAACGTTTCAACCGTTCATTTTTAGTGAATAGAATGCAAGTGGCAACAAATTGTAAAAGGCCAATGGTTTGGCCTTTTTTAGCAACTATACGAGAAAATTCAATAATTAACCCCCCTTTTTTTTTAATTTATCATAATTTTCTTTCTTATTATATAAAAATTTAGTAATTAATCCAATTGAATAACATTATTAAATTCTATTATTAAATCGTTAATCTAAAAATTATATACAAAAAATTAATAAAAATTAACCCTTCATATATTTAAGAACAATTAAATCAATTTCTAATTTTTCACAAACTACGATTTTAAATTAAATTTTGTAAAATAAATGAATGAACTTTATAATTACCTTTAAATAAGAATGTCAAAATTAAATCTAATAACAAATATGCCTTAGGTTTAGTATGTTATTTGATGTAATTGAAATGGTATTTATTACATTTGTTTAGAAAAATCATTTTCTATAGATTATTATGAGTGGGGACGAGGACAATATCATTTAAATTCGTGAGTATTTAACAAAAATTTTAATCATCATTTTATATAAATCAAGACAAAAATTAAATATTTATAATTCTCGATTTTCACATCATAATTTTTATATTTTTTTTAAAAATATTTTAATGAAAATTGAAAATAATATAAGAAAAGGATAACACAAAAGAGGAAGACCAATCAATTTGAGAGATGTATATCTCTCTAAAGTTGTGGTTTCCATGTATTTGCTCATCTAACGAAACATCAACCATCATATATTCAAAGCCTTTATAAAAATATAAATAAGGTAAATTATAAAAATAGTCACTTTTGTTTGCCTCATATTACATTTTAGTCATTTATGATTAAAATGTTACGTTTTAGTCACTTACGTTATCGTTTTGTTACAAAATAGTCACTCTACCGTTAAATTTCATTACTTCCCCAACGACAGTCCTACATGATAGTCCAAATGTGTTTTAAATGTCAACTTAAATGTCCTACGTGGTAGTCCAAATTAAATTTATTTAATTAAAAACCTATTTTCATCCTAACAACTGAACATCCAAGTTGGCATTTAAAACCCATTTGAGCTGCCATGTAGAACTGTCGTTAGGGAGGTAATGAAGTTTAATGGTAGAATGATCATTTTGTAACAAAACGATAACATTAGTTTAAAACGTAACATTTCAAATGTAAGTGACTAAATATAATGTGAGACAAATAAAAGTGACTATTTTTATAATTTACCCATATAAATAAACATTTTTTTATTAATATTAACTAATTTGTGAATATGTATGGACTTTTATTTTTTTTCTATCAAATCATATAATAATGAAGTTTTTTTTTAATTTAATAATCGATACTAAGTATTATTTTCTTTTAATATCATTTATTGGAATAAAATTGTTATCTTTACTTTGTAAAATTAAAAAAAAAATCCAATACATCAAATAATTATACTAATAAATGAACACAAAATAACTTATTAAATATGTTAATATATCAATTAACTAAAGTAAGATACAACAATAAATACATATAAAATAATTAAAGATTTTATCATTAAATTTATAAACACTTTACATTATATACTTCTTTAACAATTTATATACCATAAAATTTCGTAGTAAATTGCATTTTGCTTTCTCCAGTCAAAACAATAAATTAGTTATTGTATGTTAGATCAAAGAGTAAATTGGTTCTTTCTATTAAAAATTTCATCCAATTGTACTTTTAAAAATTGGCGTGACTAAGAACTAACCAAATACGACACATAGCATTCCACGTATATCTCATGCTAACATCCAGAGAATCATTTTTAACTGTACAAATGAATAAATTTTAACAAAAAGACAAGTTTGCTCTTTAATATAATGTATATGGACTAATTTACTCATTTTTTAAGTAGAAAAGATAAAATACAATCTGACTCTTAATATGAGAGCCTCCGTGATACTATTACCTATCAGTCTATAAAACGTTAAATAATTTTATTTTTGAGTAAATTACATTAATAGTTCCTCAATTATTTTTTTAGTCACCCTATTATTCAATTTTTAGAATTGAGTCTCAACTTGATCCAACTCATGGATACCTATATTCAAGAATTAATTTACACGTTTTTAAAATAGAGAAAATTTAACATAAAAATTTCACGATACATTAAATACAATTTATTATTATATTTTTAATTTATTAAACATATTTTCGCAAGAAGCTAATAACACACACTAAATACTATTCCATCACTAAAAGAAACCCAATAACTTCCGTAGATCATGATTTGAGCTATGGTCGGGTTAGCTCTCAAAGGTGATGGTTCTGTGTCAGTTAGAACAACACTCCATAGTTCATGAGCTTGCAAATATGTCTTCATTTTCACAGCTCAAATGTTGTAGTTCTCACCAGCAAAGACAGGTGGTGGTGGTGGTGAAAAACTCATCCTTTTGCAGCAACTGATCAAGCCAACAAAGATAGCTTTTGTTTCTTTTCTTTCAAGCACGAGCCACTCAAAAAATCAACAAAAATCAGCACACAGCAAAGGCTCTTAAAGATGACAGGCTCTTGATACCATTTGTTGAGTTTTAAATCAAACCAAAGATCAAAAACAATGAATTTGTGTTGAAAGATGAAAAACAGAAGCAAACAACAAATGTTGAAGGAGAAAAGAAGTTGACTTGTCTCATTACCTCATCCAGCAAAAATAACTTGTACATATATGGTTCTATTACATTGAAAGAAAACAAACTTAACTTGCCCTAGTGTCCAAGCTGTAAAATCAGCTTAATGATAACCTGAAAGCTACTAAATCAGCTAAGTACTTGTCTAATTCTTAGCTAATCAAAAAATTATAATCAGACTAATAAAAGTCACATGTTACAAAAGCTTAATAACCGAAATACATAATGCCTCAATAGCTTGCTGCTGTTGGACTGCTTGGTCACTTGCATGCTGCTGCATTGTGGCCACCTTTCAACACTATTGAAATGAAATATATAAACACAAAGTCTGCACAACTTTTTCTTTCTTAATTCATTGCATCATCAAGAAACAGATATTGGAAACTGCCCAAAATTCATGATGGAAGACAGTCCCTTAATTAAGTATTCTTTATTAATAACCCCCTCCTAGATGTTTAAACAAAAGGCTCCTCTTTCGGCATTCGATGTGACGAGAAACTGCAATCCTCGAAAGAAAGGAAGAACATGGGCATGGCAGGGGCGTTTGTTGGTGAGCTAAGGAGGATTCTAGCACATCAATTCCCTCTGCATAGCAACAAGAACTTGGAAATTATAAATTTCAATATACAATAAGATAAAATTGATCTCGTTTAGACTGAGCCTGTCGGAAGGTAGAAGAAAGACTTACTGTTACTGAAAACATAACCCCGTATCTTGTGCACAAATGGTGGCCAAACACAAAATTTAAGATAGGGCCAAACATTGCCATCAGTGTTTACACCTCAAAACCTTTTGCGAAATTAATTTTTCTTTAATAAGATGCTTACCATCATCAGTCTTATATTATTTCATATATGTCAGCTTGTTACTTTCACATATTACTTACAAAGAAATTAGTTAATAGATTTATCGATTGTCATTTATATTAAAATTAAAATTTTAACATTCAAAAAATATAGCAATTAAGAATGATCCAGTTAGAGAATATGGACTAAATTTATAACTTTATTCATAATACAGGACTAATAGCATAATTTAACAAAACATATTTAATTGCTACCATTTGATCGGGACAAAAAATTCAAAATTCAAAAAGTACAGGGATTAAAATTGATCAAATTAAAGTACAAGTACTAAATCTCAATTACACAAAGTAAGGGTCTGATAGCTAAATTTGACCTAAACTTATCATAGAAAATAGAAGAAAAGAAATGAGTGGTATGAATTACCTGTCATTCCTTGTTAGTGTTGCTCTTCTAACTATTTTAGTGATCACAGTATTTGGTATAAACTGCGATTTCAAATGTGTATACACAAGAGGACTTCGTCAGATCATTGCAATGGTGAGATTATTATGATTTAAAACTGCAAAGCAATTAGATTAATTGCCTCCTTATTTTTCTGCATTTAAATTCTTGAAATTTCCAAATTGCTTTTACTAAAAGTTTTCTATGGTCACTGCACAAATTAGCAAAAGACAATGATAAATGATAAATAAAAAATTGCACCAGTAGGAGTAACAAAGTAATTTCAATTTATAAAATATGTAAATATACCAACCTGTAGCTATATGAGCAATGTTATGCCAATCGGCCCCAATGTCCTTCCGACATCTTTCCTCCAATTGGGGAGTTTGTCGTAAGCATAATTCTTCCAAACTGGTTAGGCAATGCATCTCGTCCGGAAGCGATGTTAAATTGGGCAAATCAACGAGATAAAGCTGTTGCAGATTTGTTAGATGTTGAAGCCACTCTGGAAGATGCTGACACTTCGGAATGGTTTCCAGCCATAGTGCACGTAAGCTTGTATAATCCTGAAATATTTGCATGCCAGCTGCAGATAACTCCAGCTCATTGCAATTCCATATTGAAAACTCTTCAAGGGAAGTTAGATGTTGGAACACGGGGAAGAGTGACCTCAATCCACTGCAATTACGGATTTCTAATGATTTCAATTGAACAAGATGTTGAAGCCCGATGGGGAGAGACACGAGCTTTGGAATATTATCAATCACCAAACAAGAGAGATTCTTAAGGGGTTCCCATTGGCATTGCATGCCCGCTAAATCAACCTCCTTGCAATCTATTATGATTAAAGTTTTGAGGCCGATGAGATGTTGCTGCCACCTAGATAAAGACTCTAGCAAATGACAAGAATCAATAAAACAGCGTTCAAGGGAAGTCATATTTTGCAAGCAATCATCTAGCATGTGAGTGTCTTGTCCCTCAATGTTCTCTGCATGGAAAGATTTCAACTTGGAAAGAGGAAGAGAAGAGGTTGAAGTTGATGGGGTCGTACTAGTGATGCTCATCTTGATGGTCTGCTTTAATGGCCTTGAACTGGTATTCACCAACTTTAGCTTTTCATTGAGTGATGGATACAGCGGCATCGAAGTCAAAGGGCAATATTTAATATCTAGAGAGGAAAGACAAGGAAATGCCATGGTTGATGCTCTTATAACTGTTGTGTCGTCTTCTTTGGAATCATCGTGGATTGTTTTTGTCGTCCTCTACCAACTCTTCATGTTCGGGCAGTTCCAGAGACGAAGAACTTTAAGCGATGGAAAGAATGATTTTGTGTCTCCATGTCTTCCATTGGGGCCATGATCTTCCATGCACTCGAGCTCAGTTAAATTATATATCTTCAGCTGTTAAAGACAAGGCAATTGAGCAAAGGATGGGAGATGTTTGAAATTACTCGGACCCCATATGGTAATATCAACAAGTTTTGTGAGCAAAGAAAGCCAACTTGAAAACTTGGCATCACCCCTCCACCCGCCCACCTTCAACATCTTCAGATTTGGATGGGGTTGGAGGATTTCAAGTGACTTGTCATCATCATTGTTGTCATCGCCCCATTTTAAAACCAATGCTTCCAAATGTTGCTTCTCTTTTAAATTAGCAGCCCTAAACATCTCTTTTGCATTTTTCACAAATCCCAAGTTACTTATTGTTAGCTCTCCCTTTAAGTTGATAAGCCCACTCAATTCACTTAGATCTGCTCCACCATGGGAGCCATCTTTGTCCATTACAAACCTGCTTAACATCTCAAGGGAAGTCAACTTCCCTATTCCACGGGGCATATGAGTTAAGCTATAACAATGTACACACCCTATATGGGAAAGATTTATCAATTTTTCAATCTTCTTTGGCAGTTCTTCAAGCCCAACTGTTGGAACAAAAGAGAATTACCTATGATGGTCTGTAGATTTGTTGGAACAAGAAGGCAATTACCTAAGATGGTTTTGTATGAACAAATCAGTGACCAACACAAATAACAGCAAGAAAGCTTAAGAACTCAATGAAACTGTGAGTAAAGCTTGAAAACACTAAGAACCTAAACAAGAATCGGATGGGATGAAAAATCATCTATTTTCATTGATAATGATTCAAAATATATGTGTTACAAAGTGAATTTGACAGTTACCTAACAATGTAACTGCTCCCACCTATACTTGACTAGTACAAGTTGAAATTCAAACTAAAGATAGCTGATACATCAGCCATTACATCAAGTACAATCAAAAACCTATGCTGGTAGCTTTGATTACAACCTACAAACTAACCAAGCAAGTTACATATAAACAAAATGAAACAAAATGCACCAAGCTGCTACTGCTCTCGGTTCTGCTTGAAGTTGCTGCTGGTCACATGTTGCATTGCAGGCCAATGCTTCAACACTCCTCCTTGGACTGTATGCAACATAAGCCAATTTTACTCCTTAAGTTCTCGAACCTTGATGTACCAAGTGGCTTAGTTAAAATATCAGCCAATTGGTCTTGTGAGCTACAATGAATAAGGCTGATTTCTCCTGATTGCTCAGCCTCTCTAACAAAATGAAATTTGATTTTAAAATGTTTGGTCTTGTCATGGAAGACTGGATTTTTAGCAATAGCCACTGCTGATTGATTATCAACCATGATTTCAGTAGGCTCAAGTTGCTCTTCATTTAGATCATTCAGCAACTTTCTAAGCCAAATGGCTTGATTCACTGCTGCTGCTACTGAAATGTATTCTGCTTCAGCTGTGGATTGAGCAACAGTTTGTTACTTCTTCGAACTCCAACAAAATACACCTGAGCCAAGTGTGAAGAAATAACCTGAGGTGCTCTTCATGTCATCTGCAGAACCTGCCCAGTCACTATCTGAATATCCTACAAGTTTAAGCTCATTTTCCTTCTTGAACATCACACCTAACTTCAAAGTTCCCTTAACATATCTAAGCACCCTTTTAGCAGCCTTGAAATGAGATATGTTACGACAATGCATGAATCTAGACAACAAGCTAACAGCATGCATAAGATCACATCTAGTTGCTGTTAAATAAAGCAAACAGCCAACTAAGCTTCTGTACTCCTTCTCATTAACTCTCTCTTGATTACCGAGGCTGGTTAACTTCTCCCTTTGGGCCATGGGTGTGCTCACTGGTTTGCAATTAGACATACAGAACTTGTCTAAAATTTTCAGTGCAAAAGCATGTTGGCCAATGAAAATACCATGATCAGACTGAATCACTTCCATCCCAAGAAAGTATGACATGATTCCTAAGTCTATCATATCGAATACTTTCAGCATTTGTGTCTTGAAGTCATTGATCAAATCAATTTTACTTCCTGTCACCAAGAGATCATCCACATAAATTGAAACAATCAACAAGGTTTCATCTTCATTTTTCTTCACATAAAGTGTAGGCTCACTTAGGCTTTTATCAAACCCGAGCCTTGACAGATACTCATCAATTCTGTCATACCAGGCTCTAGGTGCCTGTTTCAGGCCATATAATGCCTTTTTCAGCCTATAGACCTTGTCCTCTTCTCCTGGAACTTTAAATCCCTCTGGCTGCTCAATGTAGATTTCTTCCTTAAGAAAGTCATTCAAAAAGGCTGACTTAACATCCAATTGGTGAATCTTCCACTGTTTCTGTGCAGCCAAGGCAAATAGAAGCTTGATTGTGTCAAGCCTTGCTACGGGAGCAAATGTCTCCATAAAGTCAGTACCATATTGCTGACTATAGCCCTTCACCACTAGCCTTGCTTTGTGCTTGTTCAAAGAGCCATCAGCATTGAATTTGGCTCTAAAAACCCACTTGACACCTATAACTTTCTTCTGGTCTGGCCTATCAACCAAATCCCATGTCTCATTCTTTCTAATCATGTCAAGTTTAGCTTCCATAGTCTTTTTCCAGCATTGGTTACTTGCACCTTCTTCATGGCTTGAAGGCTCAACTAAAGCAACATTGCATCTATGGTAAATATCAGCCATGGTTCTGGTTCCTCTCACAGGGGGATCATCAATGTTAGTATTTTCAGGTTCATTTTCAGCTGGTTCTAGACTGATCTCTAGATGATCTTCATCAATCTGATTTGTTTCTGAGCCATCCCAACTCCAAAATTTGTCCTCATCAAATTTGATGTCCCTACTCACTAAAATCTTCTTTGTTGAGGGATCATACACCCTATAGCCTTTTTTGGTACTGCTGTAGCCAACAAATATGCCAAGGGCAGACCTTCTTTCAAGTTTGCTTCTTCTTTCAGCTGGAATAAGAGCATAACACATACATCCAAATACTTTTAGATGAAAAATAGAAGGTTTGTGACCATACCAGGCTTCGAAAGGTGTTTTATCCTTCACTGCTCGAGTTGGAAGCTTGTTCAGTAGATAAACTGAGGTGTTGACAGCCTCAGCCCAAAATTTACTTGGAAGCTTGCTTTGAAACAGTAAACATCTGGTCATATTCATCATCGTTCTGTTCTTCCTTTCCCAAACTCTATTTTACTGTGGAGTATAAATAGTAGTTAGCTGATGATGGATCCCTGCATCCTCACAAAGCTTTTGAAACTTCTGAGACAAGTATTGAGTCCCATTATCAGTTCTCAAGGCTTTGATCTTGCAACCTGTCTGGTTCTCTACTAATGCCTTGATCTGCTAAAGGCTTCAAATACTTCCGACTTCTGTTTCAAGAAGTAAACCCAATAGAATCTGGTCAAGTCATCAATGAACAGTACAAACTACTTGCTGTCATTCAAAGAAGGGGACTTCATTGGTCCACAAATATCAGAGTGCACAAGCTCAAGTCTCTCTTAAGCTCTCCATGCTTGGTTTACTGGCAAAGGTAATCTAGCTTGTTTACCGAGCTGACAAACTTCACAAACACTGTTACATGCGTCAACTTTGGACATGTCTTCCACCGAATTCTATTTGTGTAACAGATCAAGCGATCTAAAATTATCATGGCCTAATCTTCTATGCTATAGACCAGCATTATCAGCTAAGCTTGTATAAGCTTTCTTCTCAAGCCGATTCACATCAAGCATGAAACATTTGTCTACCATGCCTACAGTAATTATTTCTTGGCCATAAAGGTCCTCAATAACACATGAACCATTCTTGAAAACTAGGGAATACCCTTTTTTAACTAACTGACCAACACTCAACAGATTCTGATCAATGTCAGGTACAAAAAGCACATCTGAAATGACTTTATTACCTGTGCTGGTATTGATTAAGACACTGCTTCTGCCTTTGGCTTCAATCAGATCACCATTGCCTATTCTGATTTTTGAACCATAGCTTCTGTCAAGATCCTTAAACAAGCTTTCATCTGTAGCCATGTGGTGTGAGCAACCACTGTCCACTAGCCAATTGCACTTAACTTTGCTTGTGGTTGCAAAGCTTGTGGCTGTGAAAACATGCTCCTCCTGAGCTTGAAGGTCTTCAGCAGCTTGAGCTTGGATCTGCTGCTGTGCTGGTTCCATTGCTTTATTCTTGCAGACTTTCTCGACATGGCCAAATTGCTTACATTTTCTACATTGGATATCTGGTCTAAACCAGCAAAATTTTTCAGAATGGTTGGTCTTTTTGCAGTAGACACACGGTGAATACCTCTTCTTGCCTGATTCTTTCTTTGGTTTGTCTCTCTTGTCAAGCTAAGGCTTCTTTCCTTTCTGACTTGTGCTGGAGCTGTCTTTGGCCCTTGCTTGGAAGGCTCCTTCAAGATGGTCTTCCTGCTTATTAGCCCTTCTTTGCTCCAAAGCATAAAGAGAGTTCACCAACTCAGATAAAGAGATGGTTGTCAAGTCCCTTGAGTCTTCGAGTGATGAGATTTTAGACTCAAATCTCTCAGAGAGTGTGGTGATAACCTTTTCAACCACTCTACTATCACTAAAGTCTTCACCAAGCAATCTTATGATGTTGACAGTGGCCATGATCCTGTCTGAATATTGCTTGATGCTCTCTAATTCTTTCATTTTTAGGTTCTCAAAATCTCTCCTCAAGTTAATCACTTGTTGCTGTCTTGTTTTATCTGACCCTATGAACTCCTCCTTCAGCCTCTCCCAAGCTTCCTTAGGTGTGCTGCAAGCCATGATTCGGGTGAAAATCACATCTGTCACTCCGTTTTGCAAGCAGGCCAAGGCTTTGTGTTTCTTTGTGCTCTCCTCAGCATGCTGCCTGATTTGAGCAATCGTGGGATTGGCCTTCAATGGAGGTGGCTCAAATTCATTCTCAACTACACTCTACAAGTCTTGAGCTTGAAGATATGTTTTCATTTTGACTACCCAAACATGGTAGTTTTCACCAGTAAACACCGGAGGTGGAGGAGGTGTGAAACTCATCTTGCTGAAACAAATTCAACAGCTTCAACTTCTTCTTTCTTAAGCTTGTATCTTCTCAACAAAACAACCAGCAAATAGAGGCCCTCAAAGACTTAAGCTCTGATTACCATTTGTTGGAACAAAAGGGAATTACCTATGATGGTTTGTAGATTTATTGGAACAAGAAGGCAATTACCTATGATGGTTTTGTATGAACAAATCAGTGACCAACACAAATAACAGCAAGAAAGCTTAAGAACTCAATGAAACCGTGAGTAAAGCTTGAAAACACTAAGAACCTGAACAAGAATCGGATGGGATGAAAAATCATCTATTTTCATTGATAATGATTCAAAATATATGTGTTACAAAGTGAATTTGACAGTTACCTAACAATGTAACTGCTCCCACCTATACTTGACTAATACAAGTTGAAATTCAAACTAAAGATAGCTGACATGTCAGCCATTACATCAAGTACAATAAAAAACCTATGCTGGTAGCTTTGATTACAACCAACAAACTAACCAAGCAAGTTACATATAAACAAAATGAAACAAAATGCACCAAGCTGTTACTGCTCTAGATTCTGCTTGAAGTTGCTGCTGGTCACATGTTGCATTGCAGGCCAATGCTTCAACACCAACACACCAATCAAGTTTCAGAGCTTGCAAATCTTGCAAATTGCAAATACTCTTTGGGAGGATCTTAAGATTGGGATTGTCGGAAAGATCTAAGTACCTCAAATGTTTCAATTTATGAATGGAACGTGGAACTATATTAAGATTTAAATTATTCAATTTTAATGCCCGCAACCATCTATATCTTGAAATTATTAAATCCCATGTTTCGTCCTCGCTCATAATTTGGCTTTGCTCGCTCTCTTTTGGAAAACAAAGTAAAGTTCGGAACTTCTTTCCCTTAAGCAAATGAATTAATAAAGGACTAATTGATACATGACGACATTTTTCACTAACCTCACTTGCACTTGAATTTGAATCTACAAAACTACTCTCTATCCCTGCTACTGATTCAGCTAGATCATGCATTAAATCATGCATTTTACATGTAAACCAGGTTTCATCATCTTCTACCTCTTGAAAGAAACTTCTTTCAACTAAATCTTTAAAATACCCCAACCCAATCTCTTCAAGAGAGTGACTTGGATTTGATTGCTTTACGAAACCTTGTGCAATCCAAAATTGAACAAATGTTCGTACGTCAATTTTATGATCTTTTGGATACAATTGACAATAAGCAAAGCAATGCTTCAAATGAGATGGGAGATGATTATAACTCAACTTAAGTGTAGGTAGAATTTCACCTCCATTCAGAGATATTCTAGCAAGTTCATTATCTTTAAAAGAAAGCCAATCATTTTTAGAATTTTTGAAAGATAATGTACCAGCTATTGTCCTTATGACTAAGGGAACTCCACCACACCTTTCCAAAATCTGCTTTCCTATTTCCACAAACTCTGAACTTGTTGAATCTGTAGATCTTTACTCAAATGCTACCTCTTTAAACAAAGACCAAGTATCATCATCAAACAAACCTTTTAAAACATGGGGTTGACATTTACTAGTAATCTTTGCTACCCTTAAAGAGCGAGTAGTTACTATTATCCTACTCTCTTTAGCCCCACCCATTAATAACTTCTTTAAGCTAACACATTGTTCCCACTCCTCATTCCAAATATCATCCAAAACAAGTAAATACTTTTTCCCATGAATTTCATCTCGAAGTTGTTTTTGCAATTGATCCATTTCGAGATTTTGATCAGGTGCATAGTTAGCTACAGATTTGATAATGTTTTTCACTATTATTTTCAAATCAAAAGTATTTGAAACACACACCCATATCCTCAACTCAAAATGATTTTTGACCATTTCATAAACAAACTGTGCCAGCACAGTCTTCCCTAGCCCTCCAAACCCCACAATTGGAATGATACAAACATTCTCTTCACTTTGAAACTCTAAAATGAGTTTTAAAAGAGCTGCTTTATCATCTTCCCTCCCTATTATTTCATCTTTATGCACAAAAGAGTGTGTTCGCTACCTCTTTTTAGACATGAAAGAGGTTTCCACGAGACGGTCACGCTCTACCAATTTGAACATCTTGGCCTCACTTCCAATGGAAGTTAACCTCACCTTAATGGCCTTAATTTGACGGCCCATTTTGAGACCATAAACAAACTGGTTTGAGCTTGAAAAGAAAAGGCGTACCTCTTTCGTCAGCTTTTTTCCACTGAGTAGATCTTTTCCCAAAGCTTCAGTAGAGAAATCATCGAGCAAGTCATCAGCATCATAAAGTGCATCTTTCAGCTTTTCAAGCCAATTTTTGACGAGGTTGCTGGTCATGGATTGTTCTTCGGCATCAAGAAGGACAGCTTTGATTGTGGAGATGGTGTTTTTGAGGTCCTCAATGTCATCTTTGAAATTCCACCATAGTCCAATTTGAGAGAGAGCAAGGGAGCTCAACTTACTAGCGAGCCCTCCGGCCATGTCAAAAGCAATTGCTTCGGCCATTGATGGTTGAACCCAAAATCAAGGGAAAGTGTTTGATTATTGCAATAGGAAGAGTGAAATGATTCGAACAAGATGAAGTGCAGTACATACAGTTGGAGTCTATGGTATTTTATAGATGTCACCACCCACCCCCAAGTAATAATTAAATAAAATCTCATTTTGTTGCTCTATTTAAAAAATATGAGCAGTTTTCAATTTCTATATTAATTAAACCATCATTCTATCCTGCCACCAAATTTATTTTCTTTTTACAAATAAATAATAACTAACACGATTTAAACTCAAATCACACTTCAAATAATAAATATATTTTATTATAAGTCAATACACGAAATTTTATTTTAATGAAAGAGTAATCAAAATTTTAACGGTGATCAAATTAAAAATATATATATCAATGACTATAACATTAGCGTCCTAAAACTTAATATACTATTAATCAATCACTCACCTTAAATTGAGTCAAAAACTTAATTTGGGCAGCTAAAATCTTACATGTATTTGTTTTTTGTAAGTGTGGTTGATGATTTTGATTTGTTAGTCAAACTTTATTTTAATATTTATGGTGCTTATGAGTTGTTATGGTGAAATATTCTTTAATATAAGTTCAATATTATTTTAACATTATCATTAGATATGTATGATAACATAAAGACAATTTCAAATGTTTATATGGACTCTTGGTAACTGTTGATGTTATACGTTGACTATTAATTATTGTTTATTATTATAGTTTATCTGTGCTTCGTATTAGGATTTTTTTTTAATTTGTGTCAAATTATAGAATAAAAATTTAAAGATTAAAATATGCTTTAAAATTTTATATGCTTCGTGTGTTTGAAATTTAATCTTCTATTTTTACCTTTTAAATTTAAAAATCAACTTTTAAATTATATATAACTACATAATATTTTAATTGAAAAATTAATGATATTAACTATTTGGACTAATTAATAACATTATAAACATATAGAGACCAAATTACATTATAAATGAAAATATAAATATCAAATTTACGCATAATAGGGAGATTAAAATTAAAATTTAACCATTTTTATAATGCAAAGAAAAAGAAAGAAAGCACAACCACGTGTCAATAAAAGAAGGCCCTTAATTTAAAGGTTAAAATATACTCTAAGTTTCTATACACTTTGTATATTTGAAAATTCAAGTCCAATAGTCATTATTGTAAATTTTTTTCTAACCATGTAGCCATTACTTTATAACAATAAGAATAAGGTTAGAAAAAATTGATTAAGAATTTTTAGAAAAAAACAGCCTTTCAAACTCGTTATAATAAAATATGTAAACAATTTCAATTATTTGTTAAGATAATACATTGAAGTTAAACAATTAATAGGATCTCCATCCAAATGGTTTAGGAAGCAATTTTGTTGACTATTTTTAACAACAAAATAGTCTTTTTCTAATATCACCTATCCTTAAATAATAATTAAATAAAAATATCATTGTCTTGCTCTTATTTATAAATTGTGCAGCTTTTAATACCCATTTCTTGAAAATAGAGAAGAGCAAGTTGTTCAAACTTTTCAATTAAGGTTGGGTCGGAATTATAATTCACACTTTTAACTGTGATTCTACTACTATTGAAATCAATTTTCACTTCATTGTTGTAATAATAATAATATCAATTAAATTATTAATTTTAAAAAATGTGAATTTAAATATGTTCAAATATGTTATTTTTAATTATAAAAATTTATAGTAAAATTAATATTAAAAAAACGTAAAATTTTATCTCAAATTTTGAAGAATCACCAAACAAGAGAGATTCTTAAGGGGTTCCCCTTGCATGCCCTCTAAATCAACCTCCTTGCAATCTTTTATTATTAAAGTTTTGAGGCCGATGAGATGTTGCTGCCACCCAGATACTATAGCAAATGACAAGAACCAATAAAACAGCGTTCAAGGGAAGTCATATTTTGCAAGCAATCATCTAGCATGTGAGTGTCCTGTCCCTCAATGTTCTCTGCATGGAAAGATTTCAATTTGGGAAGAGGAAGAGAAGAGGTTGAAGTTGATGGGGTCCTACTAGTGATGCTCATCTTGATGGTCTGCTTTAATGGCCTTGAACTGGTATTCACCAACTTTAGCTTTTCATTGAGTGATGGATACAGCGGCATCGAAGTCAAAGGGCAATATTTAATATCTAGAGAGGAAAGACAAGGAAATGCCATGGTTGATGCTCTTATAACTGTTGTGTCGTCCTCGTTGGAATCATCGTGGATTGTTTTTGTCGTCCTCCACCAACTCTTCATGTTCGGGCAGTTCCAGAGACGAAGAACTTTAAGCGACGGAAAGAATGATTTTGTGTCTCCATGTCTTCCATTGGGGCCATGATCTTCCATGCACTCGAGCTCAGTTAAATTAGATATCTTCAGCTGTTAAAGACAAGGCAATTGAGCAAAGGATGGGAGATGTTTGAAATTACTCGGACCCCATATGGTAATATCAACGAGTTTTGTGAGCAAAGAAAGCCAACTTGGAAACTTGGCATCACCCCTCCACCCGTCCACCCGTCCACCCGTCCACCTTCAACATCTTCAGATTGGATGGGGCTGGAGGTCTTCAAGTGACTTTTCATCATCATTGTTGCCATCGCCCCATTCTAAAACCAATGCTCCCAAATGTTGCTTCCCTTTTAAGTAAGCAGCCCTAAGCATCTCTTTCGCATTTTTCACAAATCCCAAATTTCTTATTGTTAGCTCTCCCTTTAAGTTGATAAGCCCACTCAATTCACTTAGATCTGCTCCATCATGGGAGCCATCTTTGTCCACTACAAACCTGCTTAACATCTCAAGGGAAGTCAACTTCCCTATTCCACGGGGCATATGATGAGTTAAGTCATAACAATGTACACACCCTATATGGGAAATATTCACCAATTTTTCAATCTTGTTTGGCAATTCTTCAAGCCCAACACACCAATCAAGTTTCAGAGCTTGCAAACTTTGCATATTGCAAATACTTTTTGGGAGGATCTTAAGATTGGGATTGTTGGAAAGATCTAGAAAACAAGATAAAAATCAAAAAACAAAATAAAAATCAAAATTAAAAAGTCCAAAGTACCATAACAGTCCATTTACAATAAACCAACTCTAAATACCCTTAGCCCAAACCCGATGGCCCATTACATACCCAAACCTAATATCAGCCCAAACCAAAACCCAGTAGTCAAATTAGGGTTTCAAAAAGCCTGAAACCCTAGCCACCTACCCGTCGCCTCCACCAACTGTCGGCCACCTGCTCCCTCTGTTGACCAAGCTTTAGACCTGCAAACATGACGAAAGAAAAGGCAGAAACGGCGCCGAATCGGGCTATCCAAGCGCGACCCGACCCGTGGGCAAAGATCCGCGCGTTTTAGACCAGATGGTCTATTTGTGCGTTAGCCCTTTCAGCCTTTTTATTTGTTCCGATTTAGCTTTTTACGTTTTTTTTTTAAATTTTTCCCTTTAATCTCATCCTTGATTCATTCTGGTCCCCCCTAAACGCAGCGCATAAGAAGGTCTGGGGTATTTGCTCTTTCGACCCTTCGTATTTTCAGAGTGTTGCAAATCGGTCCAACACTCCCTTTTTTTGTTATTTCAGATTTATACTCCAAACTTGAATTTGTTTTCAATCACGTCCTAAACCTATTTAATTTATTTATTTATTTTTGAACTGTTGTTATATGTTATTTTAATACACTGTTTACTCTAAATTATTTTTGTATACTGTTTATTTTAACTTGTTTTATATATATTGATTATTTCAAATTATTCTTATGTATATCATTCTTTTAAAATTGTTTTGTATTCTACTTATTTTAAAATCTCTTTTGTTTGCATAGTATTTATTTTAAACTTTTATATATTATCTATTTTTAAATCATTTTTATATACCTTATTTTAAACTCTTTTCATTTGTTTTAAACGGTTTTGTTTTTATCTGTTTTAAGTTTTTAATATATTATCTATTTTACGTATTTGTATGTATATATATGTGTATTCCTCTTTCTTATTTATTTTCTTTCTTCTTCATTATACGTATATCATCTACTTTAAAATTGTTTCGTAATAATTAATTTCAAAGATTCCTTTTATGTTATTTGTTTTCAACTTGGTCGTTATCTTTTAATAGTTTTCACGTGTTCATTCATTTTATTTGTCTTTATATTATTCATCTTGTTTTTTAGATTGTTATATATGACATGTATTTTATTGTTCTTTGATTATCCATGTTGATATTTAAACATTGTATGTAGTGTGAACATCATCGTCGTATGCGTGTTGATTCGATTGTCCTTGTTTTCATATTATGGTTCACTTGTATAATATTGTACCCATGTATTATTGTTTTATGCTCATTATCACGTTTTTATTTCATATCATCGCATTATGAATTAAGCTCCAAAATATTTATTCGATAAAGATCGCTTTATTTTACTCTAAACAAAGTAAGTATACCTTGTTTTAGGTTGCTATTATTCAAACCTTTTTAAATGAGGCAATGTATCGTTCTTTGGAAATTCGAGAGATTGTGCCCTACCGTACTGGGTTTCGATCTTTCTTGTTTAGCCCAAAGAATCGAATATCCTTTTAAAAAATGTTTAAAATGCATTAATTTTGAAAATCAAGACAAACTCATTCTCTAAGGCTTAAAATGTTGCGTCCTAACATACTGGATGTGACGTTTTATTTACTTCGAGACGGGAGGGTCTTAACATTCAATTTGATTTATTCAAGAGTTTCCTTTCAAATGAAAAGGATCGTATTTCAAAACCTTTTCAAATTTTCGATATTAGGACATTAATTAATCAATTAGGTACTAATTTTGGGCGTGACAAGGGTGCTAATCCTTCCTCGCACGTAACCGACTCCCAAACCCGTTTTCTATATTTCGTAGACCACAAATCATCGTTTTAGTAAATTTAAACTTTATTAAAATGATTGAATTTCGAGGTGATCCGATCACACCTCAAAAAAAAAAGATTGGTGGCGACTCCTGTTTTAATTTTCAAAACCCCAAGTCGACCACCGTTTTTCAAAAGAATGGTTTCGACATTAACAAAGTTGAAAAACAATGTAGAATGATAATTTATGTTATCTTGTGTTAAAATACTATATCGAACATCGAAAGACAACAATATATTTTTTCATGAGTTGACATGCATTGCGCAAAAGTAAATATATATATATATATAAATATATAAAACCAAAACATTTACACAGTTTAACACTTGTCCTACTTTTATGAGACCTTTGTTTATAAATGAATTCACTATAAACTTTTTTTGGGATACAGAAAAATGTATTCTTTGAGATTGAAGCTAAGGAAAAAAAGAAACTAGAGAGTGAAGCTTGTATAAGTAGTTTTCATCGTCTTTGGCAATTCTTCAAGTCCAATACAGTTTTAACACTTGCGAATTTTGTATCTTGTAAATACTCTTCGGAAGAATCTTACGATGATTAAAAAGATTAAGGTGCTTCAAGTGTTTCAATTTGTGAATGGAATGTGGAATCATTTTAAGATTTAAATTATATAGTTTTAATACACGGTTGAAATCATAAAATCTCAAGTTTCATCACTTAAACTTCAGACTCTCTTGTTTGGAAACTGTAACAAGGTTCGCAACTTGTTTCCCTTAAATAAAGGAATTAATGAAGGATCATTGATATGTGGGGACATATTTCACCAACTTTACTTGTAATTTTATTTGAATCTATATCACTACTCTCCTTCCTGCTACTGATTCAACTAAATCATGCATTAAATCATGCATTTTACATTCCATATCCCAATATTCATATTCTTTAAACTCTCAAAATAAACTAAATCATTAAAATACCCAAGTTCGATCTACTCAAGAAATTTACTTAGATTCAATTGTTTTATGAAATCTTGTACAATTCAAAATTGAACAAGAGTTTATACATAAATTTCATGATATTTTTGATATTGTCAGCAATAAATAAAGCAATGCATGGCTAAATTAACTGTTTAAAGATTTTTTTAAATAAAAAAATTAGAATGGGCGTAGGTTGAAAATATATAATGAAAATCAGAACATATGATGTAGAGAGAATTAGGTGATGTTTGGCTCTCAACATAATCATCACCCACTACCACCATTGCTGTGTTCATATCATCCATCTTAACCACCTCAATCATTGAGGTCAATTTTTTCTCTTTACAGATTCATGCTCCCAATAAAACTCCCTGTAATTGACTTTCTCCCTGTACAAATTTTGGGCAGGGAAAACAGAGCAAAAAAACAGAGAACCAGAGCAGCCAACAAATATAGGTTCAAAGTTAAAGAAACAGAGTCACGAAGCATGACGATGGGGGTAACAAACTGAAGAGGGGTGTTAATAACACCACTCAAGATCAACTTTAATGACCATGTGGGCATCACCAAGCATCTATATATTTTTGTACTTAATAAATATATTAATTTTATTAATTCTTTTAATATTAAACCTTAAAACCCCAAAACCAAAACGTTGGGTTTTGGTTGGATATGCTTTTAAACGTTTCAACCATTCATTTTTAGTGAATAGATGCAAGTGGCAACAAATTGTAAAAGGCCAATGGGTGTGGCCTTCTTTAGCAACTATACGAGAAAATTCAATAATTAATCCCCTTTTTTAATTTATCATAATTTTATTTCTTATTATATAAAAATTTAGTAATTAATCCAATTGAATAACATGGTTATATTATATTATTAATTTGTTAATCTAAAAATTATATACAAAAAATTAATAAATCCGTGAGTGTTTAACAAAAATTTTAACCATCTTTTCATACAAGTCAAGATAAAAATCAAATATTTATAATTTTCGATTTTCACATCATAATTTCTCTATTTTTATTTTTTAAAATATTTTAATAGAAAATTAAAAATAATATAAGAAAAGGATAACACAAAAGAGGAAGACCAATCAATTTGAGAGATGTATATCTCTCTAAAGTTTGTGGTTTCCATGTATTTGCTCATCTAACGAAACATCAACCATCATATATTCGAACCCTTCATAAAAATATAAATAGGGTAAATTATAAAAATAGTCACTTTTGTTTACCTCAAATTACATTTTTGTCATTTATGATTAAAATGTTACATTTTAGTCACTTACATTATCGTTTTGTTACGAAATGGTCACTCTACTGTTAAGCTTCGCTACCTCCCCAACAACGGCCCTATGTGGTAGTCCAAATGTGTTTTAAATGCCAACTTAGATGTCCTACGTGGTAGTCCAAATTAAATTTATTTAATTAAAAACCTAGTTTCATCCCAACAACTGAACATCCAAGTTGGCATTTAAAACCTATTTAGGCTGCCATGTAGGACTGCCGTTAGGGAGGTAATGAAGTTTAATGGTTGAGTGACCACTTCGTAACAAAACGATAACGTAAGTGACTAAAACGTAACATTTCAAATATAAGTGACTAAAATGTAATATAAGGTAAACAACAGTGACTATTTTTGTAGTTTACCCATATAAATAAGCATTTTTTTATTAATATTAATTAATTTCTGCATATGTATGGTCTTTTATTTTTTTTATATCAAATCATATAATAATGGAGTTCTTTTTTAAATTTAATAATTGAGATTAAGTATTATTTTCTTTTAATATCATTTATTGGAATATAATTTTTATCTTTACTTGGTAAAATTAAAAAAAAATCCAATATATCAAATAATTATACTAATAAATGAACACAAAATAACTTATTAAATATGTTAATATATCAATTAACTAAAGTAAGATACAACAATAAATACATATAAAATAATTAAAGATTTTATCATTAAATTTATAAACACTTTACATAATATACTTCTTTAACAATTTATATACAATAAAATTTCGTAGTAAATTGCATTTTACTTTCTCTACTCAAAATATAATAAATTAGTCCTTGTATGTTAGATCAAAGAGTAAATTAGTTCTTTCTATTAAAAATTTCATCTAATTATACTTTTAAAAATCGGCATGACTAAACAGTGACACATAACATTCCATGTATACCTCATGCTAAAATACAGATACTCGTTTTTAACAGTACAAGTGAATAAAATTTTAACAAAGAGAATAGTTTGCTCTTTGATCTAACGTACATGAACTAATTTACTCATTTTTTAAGTAAAGGGGATAAAATGTAATCTGACTCTTAATATGAGAACCTCCATAATACTTTTACCTACAGGTCTATAATACATTAAATAATTTATTTTTTTAGTAAATTATATTAATAATTGCTCAACTATTTTTTTTTTTTCACTTAACTATTTAATTTTTGAAATAGACACTTGACTTGACCTAACTTATGGATACCTTTAACGAACAAGAATTAGTTTACACGTTTTTTAAATGTAACATAAAATATTCACGATACTTTCTCCTACAAATCTATAATACATCAAATACAATTTATTATTATATATTTTTAAATTTCTTAAACATATATTTTGGCAAGAAGCTAATAACACACTAAATACTATTCCATCACTAAATCCTCACACAATCACCAAAAGGAAACCCAATAACTTCCAAATCCACCATGTCCGGTAGCAAAGACTGTGGCGACCACCACAAATCCCCCCGGAAAAAATTCCGTCGAGTCATCACTTGTATTCTAATCCTCCTCCTCATCATTCTCATCACAATCTTACTCATATGGGCAATCCTTCGTCCCAGCAAACCCAACTTCACTCTCCTCGACACCACCGTCTACGCCTTCAACGCCACCACCGTCAACTTCCTCACTTCAAACTTTCAAATCACCGTCCGTTCACAAAACCCAAACGACGCTATCGGTATTTATTACGACCGGCTAGACGTTTACGCTACTTACCGGGACCAAGAAATAACACTCCGGACTCGATTCCCACCAACGTACCAAGGCCATAATGAGGTCAATATTTGGTCACCTATAATATATGGTACCATGGTACCGATCTCACCGGAATATTCCGTTGCATTGGGTGCTGAACAGATGGCCGGGAGTGTTTTTTTGGTGATCAAGATTGATGGACGGTTGAGATGGAAAGTGGGGACTTTTGTAACTGGGAGGTATCATATTCATGCAAGGTGTCCGGCTTATATTACGTTTGGGGAACAAAGCGACGGCGTTTTGGTCGGAGAAAATGCTGTTAAGTTTCAGTTCTATAGTAGATGCAGTGTTAGCTTGTGAAAAAGAAGAAGAAGAAGCAAGTAACGCCGTTAAGTATATGGTTTCGTTTATCTTTGTTTTAAATTTGTTTCCCTCGTTTTCTATTTGACGCCGTTAAATTTTTATTTCGGTAAACTACATTACTAGTCATCCATCTATTTTTCTTTTCCTTTTTGGTCACCCAACTATGAAAAGTTACAAAATGATCACCCAATTATTAGTAAGTTTTTTTTTTTCACCCAACTATGAAATTTACTAATAGTTGGGTGACGATTTTGTCATTTTTTATAATTGAGTGACCAAAAAACAAAAAAAAATAGTTTGGTGACTACTAATGTAGTTTACCCTTTTTAGGTTAAAACATGCCATAAGTCCTTGTACTCTTCATAAGTTTGAAATTTAGTCCTTATACTTTTATTTACAAGAATTTAGTTATTTTACCTCTCAAATATCAAAAGTTAGGTCCAAATGTTAACATTGTTACTTTTTTTGTTGAATTTATTGGTGTGACATTTTGAAATTTAAAAAAAAAAAACTCACTTGCTAGCCATGTAACTAAGAATTTGAGTTTTAATGAACCTGAATTAATAAAATAATTTGAACGATGTTAACAGTTGGACTTGAATTTTGAAATCTAAAAGGTAGAGGGACTAAATTCTTAAAAATAAAAGTATACAGACTAAATTTCAAATTTATGAAGAGTATAGAGACTTGTGACATATTTTAATTTTTTAGTATAAGGGGGATTTTAGTTTTGTTATAGTAAATGGGGGAAATAGTAAAATAAAAATGGCAATTAATATGTGAACAAAATCTAAATGTATGCAATTTCTAAAAAAATTGTGTGATTAATAAATAATTTTCCCATACATTATACTTTATTTTGATTAATTTTTTCCAGAATATTTTATAGTAGAATTTAACCTTATTTCTATCGAGCAACACAATTTTAGAGATTAAAAAAGTTACATTTCCATGTTATATTTCTTAAGAATTTCTTTTTTTTTTTCTTTTTCAAATTTCATTCATTTAATATTAAGAAATATTATTTTACTATTTGTTATAACTCTAATTTTTATTATTTAATGTATATGTTTAATAGTCCATATTTTATGCGTAAAATATAAATTTAGCTCACGTGCTCTGATTTAGTATACATTTCGAATTATAAAATTTCAATTCTCACTAAAATAATAACAGTTAAATTTGTTATGTCTAAATTTACTATCTATCTCAAATTATGCATAAGTTGTGGGTTCAATTTTCGTTTTTTAATTTAATACTTTTTAATCCTTACAATTTTTCGAACTTTGAAATTTCAATACTGTACCATTTAAATCATTAATTAAAATAATAGGGTTTTTTCTTGCAAGTACTATGTCTACATATCAAGTTGGCAATGCATAACATGTAATAATATATTTATTGTATAAAATTTTAAAAATAATTGAATTTAACTTAATAAATTTAACAACTATTATTTTAATAAATACTAAAAATAACTAATTAAAATATAAAAATAAAAAAATAATTTATGAATTAATAGAAAAATTTAATTCATAAGTTAAAATAATGGCTAATTTTAAAATGGGTGGTCTAAATTATAGTTGACATAAAATAGAGAAGAAACAAAGAAAATGATGGGTTGAAGCCAGTCTTATTCAATGCATTATATATTTTCTTTTTCAATTATAGTTAATTTGGACTTATTTTTTTTATTCTTAAATTAATTTAAGATTTTTTTTAAAGTTATAAAATTAAAATTGAATCAAACGATATCGTATTATTATATTTTTAATGAATAAATAATTTTACCTTTTCATAAAGTGATATTATTGTATTATAATATAATTATATGATACATCAAATATAAGAATTTACAAGAATCTAAGCTTTTTTTTAAACCTAAATATTATATTTTCCTTTTTCTTTAAAAACAAAATAAAAAATTATTAATTTCATAATAAATGTAGCATTTTACCACTTGGTCCACTATTTAGTGCATGATTTATTTATTCAAAAAGTGAGGCTAAAAAAATCCTTTACTTAAAAAGAAAATACAAAAATTAAGGTTCGCAAACATCAATTTTTTTAAATTGATATGGTGGAACAACTAACATGGGCTTAATTGCAATTTTTTTAAAAATATTTCACATACATCATGGGTTAAGGTATCTGGGAAGTCCTTATATTATACATTGTATCAAATTAGTTCATCTATTATTAAATTAGTCCTTATAATATAAGGACTTCCCAAGTACTTTCACCCTTATATATGTATCTCAATCTTATTTTGGGATGAGATTGAACAATTAAAAAAGATAAGGGTTGAAAAAGATAAAAACAAAAGAAATTAGTGCATTAAATTATAATTATATACAAAATGGTTCCCTCCACAATTATCTTCGCTCCCTTTCTATCCTCCCGTTCTAACTTTTAAACTAAAACTCTCATTTTCTCTCTCTTCCCATTTCTCCATTTCAATTATGTCCTGTAACACTTTAAACCCGACTTAGATATTATAGTCGAATCTAGAGAAATTGCATTAGTTTATTTAAAATCTCAAAAGTTTTAATCCCACTTTAGAAACCATAAGTTTTGAAAATATTAACTTTAAGCAAAACACATATACATTATTTTTGGAAAGTTACACACAAAACATATTTTATAGAAAACTTCTAACCTGATCTTGTTTGAAAACTTCTAATTCCAGTGCGTGTTTTGAAAGTATTAATATGGCAAAGCTCTAACATATTTTAGGGAAAAAAAAGATTAATACTTTTATAGTTTTATATCACAGTAAAACCATCAAGTCATGTGGTAGCGAATTTTAATTTTGAAAATTAATTTCAAATCTGATAAATCATACGTTATCGTCATTTTACATTAAAAATACCAAAATCCGACGAAAATGAATAGAAACCATAAAACAAATTTACAAACTAAAAGATCAAAAGTAAACTAATCATAAATCAATTTATTTACTTAACCAGAAAATCAATCCGAGCTCACGCACGCCGTCCAGTCCTAAGTCTGAAGAACACTTAAAACGTATTAAACAATCGAGTGAGCTAAAAGCCCATTGTGTAACACATCCAAGCAAAAAAAAATTAGAAACACATACACAACCAGATACGTTTTCATATACAGATTCAAACATGTTCTCGTATATAGAATCAGATGTATATTCATAATCAAATGCAGATGCATATATGGATTCAGATACAAATGCAGACACAGATCCTGCCCCCATCCACTACACACCAACTCCGTCCAACCAATCATACAAATTAGGACTACAAGAGTCCACCCATCCCATCACACCTAGTCGTGGTGGTATGCCACTCATATAAGTGCAGTTGAGCTGCCACACACAAATGTTGCAATAAATCGCTAGAATCATATATATGTGGTCAAGCCACTATAATTGCAGTCAAGCTGCCAGAACAAATATTGCGGATACATCGCCAGAAGGTACAGGAATACTGCTTGAATCACACTTCCTCCATCACATATCATATCCCACCCCAATGCACTTGCAAATACTAACGGACATCAGATGCACATATGCCATATATATTTTTCACATCAGAACATACTAACAAAATTATTAGATCATAAACCAAATGTAACACCCCCTAACCCCAAACCGTCGTCAGAACAGGGTCACGAGGCATTATCGAACTTATACACTAGTAAACGATTAAAATCGAGACATAAATTTGAGTTTCATTCTAAAACCATCTAATTTCCATCAAATAGATCTTAGTATAGGCCTACGGGGCCTAAAATAAGTTTAGAAATTGATTTGGGATTAAACTGGGAACTTTAAAAATTTTTCTTGAAAAACAAGGGCACATGGTCGTGTGGCCTGGGCACACCCCCGTGTGGCCTGGGACACACCCGTGTGGCCTGCCCGTGGGCAACACTGACTTCCCCCACATGGCCTGGGCACACGCCCATGTGTCTTGGCCGTGTGAAAGCACCATTTTCACCATTTTTAAGCCACTTTCACCTACTAAACATACCTCATTCATAGCCAATTCATTTACTTATAAAACTTTATCAAATAACATTATCATACCCTTCAAAACTTAGCAAATATTCATTCATTCATACCAAAAATTTCTTAAAGTTTATAAACTATATTTACAATCAAAATATAAAACATTTACAAGTGATAAACACCAAACCTAGTACATGCCACATTTTCAAAAGATAGATACATCACCAAAATTTGAGCTGAAGCCGGGATTGATTTGGATGCTTGACTGTACTTCAACTTTACCTATCCTACGCAAGGAAAAAAACTGTACACTGAGTATTGAAAATACTCAGTGGTATTATCATAATCCAAACTATAGCAACAATCCAAAATCATAAACGTACATGAATAGTTACAATTCATACATATAATCTCATACCAAGTTATCATATTGCATTGCATCATTTCCAATATTTGAATCCATATTCAATCAATATGATTTCCAATAATTCATGAATCTTTGGTTCATTTTTAAGTCACATATATTCACTCAATTCACATTTCACATATGAATGCTTCATGAAACTTTGATTTATGCTTTCAATCACATATCACAAATCACATTTCAATAACTCAATCACATTTATTCGGAATTTATCACTTCACTTATTTTTTCCTATTAAATTGACACGGACCTTGGCGGATACACGGATCCAATTAAACATATCAGAATGGCGACCAACGCTTCATCGGCATAGCCGAAGTAAAATGGCTACTAAAGCCTCATCGGATAGTTCAAAGTACATCTATGACACACCAAGTGTCTCATCGGCTGGGCTGAAGCAAAGTGGCTACCAAAGCCTCATCGAAACTATCCGAAGTAAATCTATGACACACCAAGTGTCTCATCGACTCGAGGTCGAAGAATCTCTGAACTGTTCCTATCCTATGGCATGCCAATTATATCCACTAAGCTCGACTAGTTAATAGGGTATCGGAATGATCACTTGCTCATTTCACTTCCACTTTCAATTGAATGAAATCATTCAAATTCAATTCAATCATAATAGCATTTCAATATCAATTTACTTCAAAATCACATAAATATACACAATGATCACACATTCCCCAATCAATTCCAAATCAATTCACATAATCATACATTCACCAATCAATTTCAAATCAATTCACATAATCATACATTCATCAATCAATTCCAAACCATATTTAATTCAAATATCACTACCTACCTTAATTTCATTTCCATGCATTTATACATAATGAAATTGAACATATAATAATAAATAAGTTGAATTATGATAATACAAACACGAATTTTTCATGTTTACTCCTCAATCACTTTTTCCTTCCCTTTCGTATTTAACGCCTCAGTTTCCTTGTTTGCTACGAAAATTAACATAATTACAATTAATTAATAACACACATATTTTATATAAATTACTAACTTTCCATGCAACTTTTTGCCATAATACCTGATAAACGATAAATTGTACATATTTTTACCTCATGTTTAGCCTATATTTTGGATGGATTATCATTAATTTTGTGAGAATTAGTGCTCTTAATCTTTCTTTTTCATATCTTATACTCAGGAGAGTATAGGGAAGAGAAAAGAAAACGGGCCAAAAACCATGAAAATGGGCCAAAATGTGTAATCGACACGGCCCAAGGGGTCATCACACGGCCGTGCCACATGAAGACCACACGGTCCAGCCCCCGACAAGCACGGCCAGGGCACACAGCCGTGCCACCTCAACTGTCCCAAACACGGTCTCTTGTCGAAATCACACGAGTGTGGCACACGGGCGTGTTCTAGTGTGAGGAAGAGGAATTTCACTCGGATTTGGATACTTAGGGGCTAAGAAAGCCATTCTAAACTCTATATAAAGACCCCAAGAGGCAACTCTAAAGATATACTCTTTTCTCTCGAGAAAGAGCGCCATATTACTACCAACACAAGGAGTGAAAGCAAGGAATTACTCCAAGGGAAGCCGATTGATTCATCCCAGAAGCCAGAATTCTGCATCAAGACAAAGGATCTCCTTAAATTCCTTCAGGGGTTTTCGGGTTCTTTATGTTTTGTTATCTTAATTCTTCTGAGATGTTTTCTTTCTTTATTATGAACTAAATCCCTTAAATACTTGAGGGGGATAAAACCTAAGACGAATCTTGTTATTATTTATTCTTGAGTTATATGATAAATACTTGAGTTGTTCTTAATTATGTGTACTTAATTCTTGTGTTAATAAGCCTAGGTATTAATTCAAGAAACGGATGTGCTTAAAATAGAGGAGCAAAAGTCCCTGTGATAAAAGTAGATCTACCATAATTAAGCGGAGTTGCATGCAACCCTAGACATAGGGCGACATATATCTGCCGGGTTAGGGTCAAACCTAATATTGGGAACCATAGATCGAATTAATGCAACCTAGGGTGTTAATTAATAAAGGAACTTTAGTTAACAACCTAGGCCTAGTTGCTCTTCACCTCGACAGAGGGTTTAGCATAAATTAGGGATCTCTACGGATCAAGTCAAGTGAATAAATCGTCTAGCTCAAGAACCAATAACAAGTGAAGTCTAGGTGGATTCTCCCTTAAGTATTGCTTATATCAATCAGCTTTTCTCTAAAAGTTTTTCCCCAATTTACTTTTTGTGCACTTTTAGTTAGTTTTAGAATTAGTTTCAACCAAACCTCTTTTATTTTCAGGCTAGATAATAGAAAGGAAGTAAGTATTAGTACTTTTGGTTCCCTTAGGTACGATAACTCGATCTTGCCGCTAAACTATATTACTGTTCGATAGGTGCGCTTGCCTTTAATATCGTGATATTAGTTAGTTTTGGTGTGATCAATTTTTATAAATTTTAGTACTTAATATCGCGAGCATATCAATACCAAATTTGTCCTAAACACATTCATCTTCTTCCTTTTAACAATTCACATCATTTCCTTATTCAATTTGCATCAAAACTTCAATATAACTATCAAATTTTCATCATTTTTCCATAATTTCAAATTTCTTTCAATTTAGCCCTAAAACTCAAAACTTATAGCCTATTTTACAAATTAGTCCTTAAATCAATAATTTTATCAAATTAATCCCTAATTCCATCATTTACTCAACATATACCCTATTCAAAAGTCTATCATCTTTCAATATTTCCACAAAAACTCAAAAGTATTCAACTCTAAGGCTTCAAAAACATCAAAATCATAAGAAAAGGGCTTAATTAAACTTACTGTTCAAACTTCTAAGCTTCAATTCTTCAATTTCCCCTTTTTCCTTTCTTTCTTCTTTTCTTTCCCTATTTTCGTTGCTTTCTATGGTATGTTTCTTTTTTTTTTTACTTTCTTTAGTTTATTTACTTTTATTTACTTAATTTATTAATTATAACAAAATATCTAATTATAACTAATTATATACATACATTTGTACACATACATGTTATTACACATTTCATTCATCATTGCCATACACTTGTCATTATCACAACTAATTAATAAAAATATAATATTACATAATTAATAATAATAAATAAATAAATAAATATATTTTACTTAATAATTAAGTAAATACATATATACTATACATTTGTACCAATAATTTAAAAACACTTGTATTTATTTTCTAACATACACATGTCACTAATTTGGTTTAATTCTAGTTTAATCCCTTAATATTTTTATATTCCATAATTAAACTTTTATTCTCTATTCAATTTAGTCCTTTCTACTAATTATTTCTAATTAGACTAAATTCACTTATCAAAAATCTAATTCAACTCGTAACTAACTTTGTAAATATTTTTAATAAATATTTATGGACTCATTTTCCTAAGACGGTGGCCCTAAGACTCGTCTTTTTGGTGCCCGTGAAATTTGGGTCATTACACCATATATGAATTTCACGTTTTAAACATTCCTGTAATTGAAACACAAATAATATCCCTATCACATACAATAGCAAAATATCATATTTCATATTTCAAAGTCATTTTTAAGCCAAACGGTACCCACGGGAGGTTTATTTACGAATTTCAAAGTCAAATAGGTCTAGGTAAAAAATTTTAGAAAGTTGGCTGATATACTCGCGATATGAAGTAATAAAATTTATAAAGAACTGATCACACCAAAACTAACTAATATCACGATTTTAAGGCAGGCGCACCTATCGAACAGTAGTATAGCTTAGTGGTAAAGACCGAGTTATCATACCCAAGGGAACCAAAAGTACTAGTACTTACTTCCTTTCTATTATTTAACCTAAAAATAAAAGGGGTTTATGTGAAGCTAATTCTAAAACTAAACTAAGAATGCAGAAAAGTAAATTGGGGAAAAACTCTTGGGAAAAGCTGATTGGTATGGGCAATACTCAAGGGAGAATCCACCTAGACTTTAGTTGTTATTGGTTCTTGAGCTAGACGATTTATTCACTTGACTTGATCCGTAGAGATCCCTAGCTTATGTTAATCCCTCCGTCGAGGCTAAGAACAACTAAGGCTAGGTTGTTTAACTAAAGTTTCTTTATTAGTTAATATCCCTAGACTTGCATTAATTTGATCTATGGATCCCCCTATTAGGTTTGACCCTAATCCAGCAGATTTATGTCGCCCTATGTCTAGGGTTGCATGCAACTCCGCTTAATTATGGTAGATCTACTCTTAAAACAAGGACTTTTGCTCCTCTGCCTAAGCACATCAAGTTCTTGAATTAATACCTAGGACTATTAAAACAAGAATTAAGCACACATAATTAAGAACAACTCAAGTATTTATCATATAACTCAAGAATAAATAATAACAAGATTCGTCTTAGGTTTCATCCCCCTCAAGTATTTGAGAGGTTTAGTTCATAATAAAAAGAGAAAACATCGCAGAAGTAATAAGATAACAAAACATAAAAGAACCCAAAAGATCCCTGAAGGATTGAAGTGAAATTCTCTGTCTTGATGTAGAGCTCCGGCTTCTGGGATGAATCAATCGGCTTTCCTGGGAGTAATCCCTGCTTCCACTCTCTGTGTTGGCAGAAAGAAGGCTCTCCTTTTGGGAGAAAAGAGTACACCCTAAGAGTTGCCTCCTAGGGTCTTTATATAGAGCTTTCGTAGGCCTTTCTTAGCCTCTAAGTATCCAAATCCGAGTGAAATTGCACTTCCTCACGACAGGGACACGTCCGTGTGCCACGCCCGTGTGGACCACCAAGAGGCTGTGTGTGGGACTGTTGATGGAGGCACGGCCATGTGGCCTGGCCGTGCTCGTCGAGGCTGGGTCGTGGACCTTATGTGGCACGGCCGTGTGCCACGACCGTGTGGTGACTTCTTGGGTCATGTCGTTTTCTCATTTTGGCTTATTTTCTCTTTTGGCCCGTTTTCCGTTCTTTTCTCTTCTTTATGCTCTCCTGGGTATAAGATATGAAAAAGAAAGATTAAGAGCACCAATTCTCACAAAATTAATAATAATTCATCCAGAATATAGGCTAAACATGAGGTAAAAATATGTATAATTTATCATTTATCATTGGCTCACATAGCCTAGCCCATGTGGTCCACACAGTCTAACACATGCTCGTGAGGGCCATACGGCCAAAATAGCGCATACTGTTTATAACCACCAAAAATAATTCCTACAAAATAACTCTAAATAGTAATAAGAGTGGTAGTATGGTCGAGTCCACAGGGATTGGATGTTATAATCAACTTCCGCATTTATCTTGTGAACAGAATGTTTGGCGTGTCGAAGGTCGTGTCAAAGGTTGTGCCCACGACTCCAAACGGACCTACAAAAAAATTAACAAATAAATCTAAGGGTTTTGAGAATGTTTTAGAAAGTAAATAATCTAATCAGCGTAAGTAAACAATTAATTAATATTGAAAATAAATTTAAATCAGGAAATAAATTTAGATTTTTGTAAACAGAGATAATAAGCCTTAGCCTTAGACTCGATAGATTCCGGGTTAAAAATTGATCCTCGAAAATTAATCTTCTCCTCCAAACGATAAGCTGGTTATAGCAGTTAAGAACGTCTTAACCACCAATTCTTCATCTCGTAGCTGGTCCCGGTACGACCTGCAAACCAACCCTTACCAATTATCTAATTGAGATACACGTGTTCTCGATTCAAGATTTTGGCAGCCTTGCATTTTGAAGAACCCAACTCGACCGAATTAACGGTCTTAACCACTTGGGTCGTTTAAACCCAATCACTTCCTCCATGATTTGTTCTCGAAGATCCGAATACAGCATGGCCAACTCGTTTCTCCAACTGTCAACAAACATGACTCCAACTCAACGTGCACTTTTTGACTTGGAATCGAGTTAACTATAAGTGATGAGTTGTCAATCCTGATACTTAGGAAAAATATAAATACCAATTGGAAGGATTTTTTAGTACGAATACATATCTCATGATTCCCGACTGAAAAGAACACCGGCCTAAAGCTAAGATGGAATTTAGTGAAGCATAGATTTAATTATGCTTTTTAGGTTATGAAAGGTGGTTTGATGATAATGGAGGAAATTGGGAAATGAAAGGACTTGGAAGACAATTAGATTTATTTTGAAAGAACGAAGAAATTGAAATGAAAGTAGCTGAATTCTCACACCAAATTGAAAGAAAAAAGAAAATAATTATATTCAATTTCAAATTGAAGTCAGAATGTAGAATTAGATGTGTCTTTCCTAAGTGCATTAAGGCGCTATTTATATACATGACATTTACTAATTTTGGCCTTAACCACTTTAATATAAAAATAAATAAATAAATAAATAATAAATAAAATAAGATTTTTTTTCTATTTTTGACTTTTACAAAGTCAAAAAATTTGATGAGTCATTCGCTTTCTCCACATTTTTTATTCGACCTCATTTCATTAATTGTGTTTCAATTTGGTACTTTTCTTCTCGTTTTTGTCTCTTAACGTCCCAATTGCATCCATGGCTAGATTAAAACATAAAAACACTAATTTAGCAAGGATCAATTCAGAAATAAACCGGATTAAACACAAAATGTCATTCAAATTAACATGTTATCAATTATCATCCTTATATTTTGCACATATATAAATAATGAAACATTTTATCAACCTCAACCTCACGACCAAATATTCTGAAGCAACTTCTTTTTTTCCTGTTTGGACCTTCAATCACAAATTTGGCTGAAATTCCAAACAGCTAAAGGGGTGCCCTGCATCAATGAATATTGAGAATTTGAACGCCTCCAATAGCCTGTCAATAGCCTAGGTACCATCTAAGATAGTAATCAGTTGGCATATATATTACTATAGTAATCAGTTGGCATATATATTACTAACTCTTAAAAATACCCTATTTATATAATCTTTATCAGATCAATTGGAAATATATAAATATATGATAGGTTAGTTCTTAAATTTGGAAAATGAAGAAAGCAGAGCATATAGTACAACCATTTTGAAGGGTAGCATACAAGCTTCATATGCCTCCCTCCCACATCAATGACTTTTTAGAATTAAATTATTAGAAATCTATGAAAAGAAAGATATGAAAAGAAGCACTGACCTCTTTTTATGCATATAAATTATTGAAGTTGACAAATGCCTCTCCCCAATGGCTTACTGCACAAATTAGCAAAATATTATGAAAGATGGTAAGTAAAAAGCAGGATTAAAACAAAGGAATTTCAAATGAATAATATTTTAACAAGGAAATTAACAGTATCCAACTTGAATGATATTAGAATGAAAAATGGCATGAGAACCCAGAGTTGACAAACCTGATTACAACCTGATTAACCACTGAAATTTTTCTTGAAAAAAAGTGTCATAAAAATAAATAAATGAAAAGGACGGACCAACCTGATTACAACAGAGTGAATGGAATGTGACCAATCTTACGCCAATCAGCGCCAAAGTGCTTCCGACGTCTTTCCTCAAACCGAAGAACTCTTTCTATTTGTAAAGACTCCAACCTGGTTAGGCAACGCATCTCGTGCGGAAGCGATGTTAAATTGGGCAAATCAAGGAGATAAAGTTGTTGCAGATTTGTTAGATGTTGAAGCCACTCCGGAAGATACGAACACTTTGGAATATTTTGAAGGCGTAGAGAGCGTAAGCTTGTATGATCTTGGAATATTTGCAAGTTAGGTGCAGATAAGTCTAGCTCCTTGCAGTTCCTTACTGAAAACTCTTCAAGGAAAGTGAGATGTTGGAACACAGGAAAGAGTGACCTCAATCCGCTGCAATTACAAATTTCTAATGTTTTCAATTGAACAAGATGTTGAAGCCCAAGGGGGAGAGACACCAGCTGTGGAATATTATCAATCACTAAATGAGAGAGACTCTTAAGGGCTTCCCATTGCATGCCCTCTAAATCAACCTCCTTGCAATCTCCTATTGTTAATTTTTTGAGGCTGGTGAGATGTTGCAGGCACTCATCTTGCGTGTGAGTGTCCAATCCCTCAATGTTGTCTACATCGAAAGATTTCAATTTGGAGAGAGGAAGAGAAGAGGTTGAACTTGATGAGGTCTTAGCGTTCATGTTCATCTTCATAGTCTGCTTTAACGGCCTTGAAGGATACAACGGCATTGGAGTCAAAGGGCAATTTCTAATTTCTAAAGAAGAAAGACAAGGAAATGCCATGGTTGATGTTTCCATAACTGTTGTGTCATCCTTGTTAGAATCATCACCAATTGCTTCTGCTGTCCTCCACCAACTCTTCATATTCGGGCAGTGCCGGAGACTGAGAACCTTAAGCGATGGGAAGAATGGTTCTGTGTTTCCTTGTCTTCCACTGGGGATATTATCATTCATGTACTCAAGCTCATCTAAAAAAGAAATCACCAGATCTTGAAGACAAGGCAATTGAGCAAGGGATGGGAAATGTTTGAATTTACTAGGACCCCATATTTTAATATCGACGAGATTTGTGAGCAAAGAAAGCCAACTTGGAAACTTGGCATCACCCCTCCACCCGTCCACCACCAACTTCTTCAGATTTGGATGGGGTTGGAGGTCTTCAAGTGACTTGTCATCATCATCGTCACCACCATTCCATTCTAAAACCAATGATCTCAAATGTTGCTTCTCTTTCAAATTAGCAGCCCTAAACTTCTCTTTTGCATTTTTTACGAATCCCAAATTTGCTATTGTTAGCTGTCCCCTTAAGTTGTTAAGCCTACTCAATTCACTTAGATCTGCACCATCATGTGAACTATCTTTATCCACTACAAACCTGCTTAACGTCTCAAGGGAAGTTAGCTTCCCTATTCCACGTGGCATATGAGTTAAGCCATTAAAACCACGAAACGCAAGATGGGTAAGATTCACCAATTTTTCAATCTTCTTTGGCAATTCTTCAAGCCAACGACACCAGTCAAGTTTCAAAGCTTGCAAATTTTGTATCTTGCAAATACTCTTTGGGAGGCTCTTAAGATAGAAATTGCCAGAAAGATCAAGATACCTCAAATGTTTCAACTTGTAAATGGAGTGTGGAATTGCATTAAGGTTTAAATCATACAATTCCAATATACGCAGGCATCTACAATTTGCAATTATCAAATCCCAAGTTTCATCGCTTAAATTTTTTGTTCTCATTTTTGGAAATTGTAATAAGGTTCGCAACTTCTTTCCCTTAAATAAAGGAATTAATGAAGTATTAATTGATATGTGACGACATATCTCACCAACCTCACTTGCAATTTCATTTGAATCTACAATACTACTCTCCGTCCCTGCTACTGATACAGCTAGATCATGCATTAAATCATGCATTTTACATGTCATACCCCAATTTTCATCTTCTTCTACCTCTTGAAAGAAAGTTCTTTCAACTAAATCTTTAAAATATCCCAACCCGATCTCCTCAAGAGATTGATTTTGATTCAATTGCTTTATGAAACCTTGTGCAACCCAAAATTGAACAAGAGTTTGTACATGAATTTCATGATCTTTTGGGTACAGTCGGCAATAAGCAAAGCAATGCTTCAAATGGGATGGGAGATGATCATAGCTCAACTTAAGTGTAGTTAGAATAGTACCTTTGGTCTGACAGATTCTAGCAAGTTCATTATCTTTGAAAGAACGCCACTCATTTTCAGTTTCTTTGAATGATAATGTACTTGCTATCGTCCTTATGACCAAGGGAACCCCACTACACCTTTTTGAAATTTGTTTCCCTATTTCCACAAAGGCTGAATTTGTTGAGTCTGCATATCTTTGCTCAAATGCTATTTCTTTGAACAAAGACCAAGCATCGTCATCAGACAAGCCTTTCAGAACATAAGGCTGACATTTACTAGTAATCTTAGCTACTCTCCAAGAGCGAGTTGTTACTATTATCCTACTTCCTTTAGCCCCACTTACCAGTAACTCTTTTAAACTAATCCATTCCTCCCACTCCTCATTCCAAATGTCATCCAAAACAAGCAAATATTTTTTTCCACCAATTTTTTCTCGAAGTTGTTTTTGCAATTGGTCCAGTTCGAGATTTTGATTTGGTGCTTGGCCAGTTGCAGATTTGATAATGTTTTCTACAATTATTTTGACATCAAAAACATTTGAAACACACACAAACATCATCAACTCAAAATTATTTTTGACAATTTCATCATTATAGATAAACTGGGCCAAAGCTGTCTTCCCTAACCCTCCAAACCCCAAAATTGGAATAACGTAAACATTCTCTTCCCTTTCAAACTCAAACATGAGTTTTAGAAGCACCGCTTTATCATCGTCTCTCCCTATTATTTTATCTTTAAAAGAGTGTGTTTGCTGCCTCTTTTTTGACATGAAAGAGGTTTTCACAGGGCGGTCACGCTCTACCAAATTGAACATGTTGGCCTCACTTTCAATCGAAGTTAGCCTCGCCTTAATGGCCTTAATTTGACGACCCATTCTAAGACCGTAAGCAAACTGGTTTGAGCTTGAGAAGAAAAGGTGTACCTCTTTCGTCAGCTTGTTCCCTCCCATTAGATCTTTCCGCAAAACTTCGGTAGAGAAATCATCGAGCAAGTCGTCGGCATCATAAAGTACATCTTTCAGCTTTTCAAGCCAATCTTTGACGAGTTGGCTGGTCACGGATCGCTCTTCTGCGTCAAGAAGCACAGCTTTGATTGTAGAGACAGTGCTGTTAAGGTGGTCGAGGTCATCTTTGACATGCCACCACAATCCAATTTGAGAGAGAGTAAATGAGCTCAATTTAGTAATAAGCTCTACGGCGAGGTCGAAAGCAATTGCTTCGGCCATTTTGGTTCAAACTGAAATCAAGGCAAAAAGTGTTTGACGACAACAAGAGGAGGATTAAAATGAAAATGATTGGAACAAGATGAAACAGAGATGTGGATCCATAAACGCAGAGACAGTATTTTTATAGATGTTACCATCCACCCACCAAGTATCATAATTAAATGAAAATAATGTTGATTGGTGGGAAGCGGCCCCACCATGTTTAATATTTGACAAATTTCTCAATGGAGACAAAGTTGGGAACAAAATTGGCTGAAATTCCAAATAGCCAAAAGGGTTGCACTATCGAACATACCTTTAAGAGTCTATCAAAACCATGTATATTGTACAAGAAATACACCATTTGTATAATTTTTATCAGATCAATTGTAAATTAGAAGGAAATTTATGACATACATTACAATTTTTTGGTATTGGAATATTTTGGCACATAAACAAATCTAAGTAGAGAGTTTGGCCTCTGCTTCTTGAAATGCAAGCTATACTTTGCTGAATAGAGCTAAAAAACAAAAAAAAATTAAGAGAAAATAGGAAAAATTTTAAGAAAAAACATAAAACTGAATATACATATGATTGATAAAATTAGTGCTTAAATTTGCAAATCAGAGCATGAAGTACAATCATTGTGAAGGGTTGCATGCAAGCTTTTTAGGCCTCTCCAAATTAATTAAGGTCCATTTGGGTACCTTTAAAGGTTGTTTCCTGCAGACATAACATATGATAATAGTGAATAATCATGATGCTTATTTTCTTTTCCCACAATACAAATCTAGCAAGCCCGGAAAACAAGCACAGATGTACAAAGCTAACTCTTTTCCCCTTTGGCTTTTCTCAAAAGAAAAATAAATATTAAAGTTATATAAGAACTTCGGTTAAATGTGTAATTTGATACGTGAAATTTGATTTGGTGCAATTATCCACATAAAACTTGAATTGTAATTTTTATATATACATAAAATTTAGATATTGATTCAATTGTACAATTATAAAGAAATGAATATATTTATTTATTTTCTCATCAGATTAATATATTTATTTGTATATGCAATATATCAAAATAAAATGATGTTAATTTGATAATTTTGCTAGTGATTTGTAAAAGTTAAATCAAATTAAAATTTCATGTACAAAATCGCACAAAATCAAAATTCATGTATAATTTTAATATTCATCCCTTATTAATATAAATAATATAAATTATTAGTCAAATTTTATTCTAATATTTGTGGTGTTTATAAGTTGCCTATAAAATGGGGGAGATAGATTTGGCATATCCCAAAAATATTCTGTCATATTTTGGATCGTCATTGTTGACAAGTTGCCTACAAAATAGAAGTTAATTTCTTCATAGGGATTTATTCCGATGGAATTGAAGGGAAAATCATTACTTATACCATCATGAAGATTGCTTCCAGTGCTTACACCTATTTGATTCGGAGTGCATTTTAATTATTTTAATACACATAAAATTGTATATTGCAAGTTGGCTGATTTTGGTTTGTTTACTGTGGGAAATTTTGATTTTGTTCCATGCCATGTTTGAATAAAAAATAAAATAGTAAACTTGGAGAATTTAAAGTTTTTGCATTGACATATTTGATTTTTTAACTATATGATAGTTGAATTAATTTTGTAAAACAGTAAATTAGGAAAAATTTCGTATCAAAATTCTGGATTCATCATCATCTTTTCAAATGATTGGGACAAAAATTAGAAAAATTCGAGATAATTGAAAACGTTTATCCTTATCCTATTGATGGGCGTCGAATCCACCAAAATTAATTCCTACTAAAACTCTAATAGTAGTAAGAGTGGTAATAGGGTCGAATCCACAGGGATTGGATCAGTCAACTTCCGTGTTTGCTTTGTGGACAGAATATCCTTCGCGTCTAATGTCGTGTCAAAAGTCGTGCCCACGACTCCAAACGCACCTGTGAAAAATAAAAATAAATACGTAAGCGGGGGTTTAAAAATGTTTAGGTAAATAATCCAGAATGAACAATTGACTAATGTCGAAATTAAATACAATTCGAAATTAAATTTAGAATAAACAGAATTAAATAGCCTTAGCCTTAGACTCGGTAATTCTCGTGTCAAGAATCGATCCTTGAAAGTTGATTTTCTCCTCCAACGATAAGCTGGTTATAGTGATTAAGAACGTCCTAATCACCAGTTCTTCCTCTCGTAGCTGGTCCCGGAACGTCCTGCAAACCAACCCTTACCAATTGTCTAACCGAGATATACGTGTTCCCGGTCGAAGACCCAGGTAGCCTTGCGTTCTGAAGAACCCAACTCGAATTAACGGCCTCAACCGCGTGGGTCGTTTAAACTCGATCACCTCTTCCTTGATTTGTTCTCGGAGAATCGAATACAGCACGGCCGATTCTTTCCTCCAACTGTCAGTAAACACGCCCCCAACTCAACGAGCTCTTTTTGACTTGGAATCGAGTTAACCTTAAGGGATGAGTTGTCAATCCCGATACTTAGGAAAAAGATGAATACCGCTTGGAAAGATTTTTAGCTCGGTTACATATCTCACAATTTCTCGACCGAAAAGAACGTCGGCCTAAGGCAAAGACAGAATTTAGTTAAGCATGAATTTATTCATGCTTGAAGGTTATGGGAAATGATGGAAATTGTATGAAAGGTGATGGAAATGGATGAGAGAAATATTTGAAGAGAGAATTAGACAAATTTTGTAAAAGGAAGACAAAATTATCCAATTCTCAATTGAATTAGAAAGAAGAAGACAAAGAGGATAATGTGATTCCAAAATGAAATAGGAAACTTGATTAATGAATGATTTTCAAGGATGTAAAGTCCCCTATTTATATACATAAATTTACTAAAAATAGCCTAGCTAAAATAAAATAAATTAAAATTAAAATCAAAATTAAACTAAAATATCTTCCTATTTATAGTCTTTTACAAAGTCAAAATTCATGTTGAGTCCTTGGCTTGCTCCATCTTTTTGCTTTGACCCCAATCAAATAATTTGTTTTCCAATTCGGCCACTTTTTTCCTTGTTTCCGTCCAATTATGTCCCTGAATATTATTGAATCATAAAAACACATAATTAGCGGGGTTCAATTCATCAATAAACCAAATTAAGCACAGAAAAATATGCAATTTTACATGTTTATCAAATCCCCCTACTTAGCTCATGCTTGCCCTCAAGCATGTTGTTCTTTCAAACATTAGAATTAGTCCTACAATTTATCAAAAATCGAGCCCCTTTTTCAAATCCTCAATCAACGCAAACAATATAGGCAAAAATTAAATAAATGTTCAAAATATATACTTTAATCAACAAGAGTCATAAAATTGAAATATGTTAACTAAAACAACTTCGCTAAATTGATTTGTGAATCCAATAATTTGCATGGCATTGTAAATTAACTACGCATCAAAAAATTAATAGACAAGATCGAACCTTTTTACGCGAACTAGGATGACAACCCAAGCACCCTATCCCGGTTACTCAGTTCAAACAGTCTTTATTTATTTATTTATTCAGTTTTTTTTTTTTTAGGAAAGAGGTTCAGCTAGCAGAATGTTTGTAAGTTATCGACTTGTCACTCGAACCTTTTTACGCGAGACAAGATGACACCCCAAGCACCTTGCCCCGGTTACTCAATTCGGTCATGTTTTCGAACTTCATTCATAGCTTGAACATTTATTTATTTAATTTAATTATTTATGCACAAGCAAATATATTTAATTCACTCAATTCATACGAAAAAAATTCTAGTCACATATACCAACTTTAAAACATAACTATCGACCAATCTATATACTTGAACATTTAATTCAAAATTTGCCCAGTTGCTTAAATTGATTAAATATGAGGTTAAAGGCTCAATGTTAAATTATCGAATGAATTTAATTGTAAGATTGAACACATGAAAAGAGAGACATGCAGCACATGCACAAGAGGGAAATGCAGCAGAAATCATGCACATTTACTTTCCAATCCAATTACCCCCTACTTAAACTATGCTTGTGTTATATGAAATAAAGAACAATAATTTAAGCAACAAGCAAAGAGAAAGGCTAAGAATACTCCCCATGTGTTTCTAACAATATTGTCGGTGTCCAGAAATAATTGCTAGCATTTAGCACGACGTGCCCACGCCACTATCATTACCCGTACCCACGAAAATTTATGACCTTATTGCCCCTGCAAAATTGACTGAGTTAAAAAATAGGAATTAATTTATTTATTTACAACCTAAACTCTAAAAATTTAAAATAAAATAAAAATTAAAAATTAAAAATTAAAATAGATAAAAATAGACGGAAATAAATTTGGGATGCCTCCCAAGAGCGCTTTTGTTTAACGTCGTTAGCTCGACGACCTTAAATGTTATCCTTTGGGCTTATTGAAAATTAATTTTTCCATCTTGTGTACTTGGATATTCTTGTTGAAATGTTTTGACCCTTCCCCACTATCCTTGAAGCCCTTTCCGAATCCCTCTATCATTTGAACTTCTTCGTTCGTCTTTGCATTTTTATCTATTAGAATCCTTGTATGTTCTAGAAACGGTTTGATTTCCAACCTCGAGGCTTTCATGACAGCTTCGTGTATTGGTTTTTGGGTCACCAAAAATCCCTTTTGTTTAACATCGAGATCTGCATTCCTGCAAGGCACGTTTTGTAACTTCTTATCATTGGGATGTCCCATATCCTCATAAACACTAAACCTAACCACATCACCGTCAAATTCCATGGTAATTGTTCCGCTCCAAACATCAATTTTCGTTCGCGCAGTACTCAAGAATGGCCTTCCAAGAATTATGTCAGATGAATTGGCTGAATTGTCATCCTCCATGTCGATAATGTAGAAATCTGCAGGAAATATTAGTTCGTTTACCTTGACAAGGATGTCTTCCAATACCCCCTCCGGATGCACCACAGATCTATCTGCAAGTTGAATAATTACACCTGTTTCCTTCAAAGGACCCGCATTAAGTAGTTTATAAATTGATAAAGGCATAACATTAATTGATGCTCCTAAGTCACACATAGCCTTTTTAATATCAATTCTACCTATTTTGCAAGTTATAGAAAACATACCTTGGTCCTTACATTTGAGTGGTATTTTCCTTTGCAGAACGGCGGAGACATTTTCTCCAACACTCACCTTTTCGTTGCCCAGGAGCTTTCTCTTACTCGTGCACAACTCCTTTAAAAACTTTGCATACCTTGGGATCTGTTTAATTGCATCGAGAAGAGGTATGTTGATTTCTACCTTTCGGAAGGTTTCTAGGATTTCCTTCTCTTCTTGCTCCTTTTTGTACTGGACAAGTCTTCCAGGAAACGGAGGTGGTACTACAAATGACTTTTGTAGTGTTGATTCTATTGAAGCTTTTATGTCGAGTTTCTTCTTATCCTGACTAGAGTCGTGGGCACGACTCATGTTAGGCACGGGCTCCAAAATGTTCCCACTCCTCAATGTTATAGCACTTACATTGTGTCTAGGGTTCAACTCAGTTTGGGACGGCAGCTTACCTTGAGATTCCAAACGGCTAACTGCGAGCGCGAGCTTGCTCATTTGTTTATCCAACTCCTGCAGATGCATGTCAGTTTTTTGTTGAAATTTTTCAGTACTATTAGCTAACCTTTCTACTATGGCCTCCAATGATGACTTTGGGGGTGGCAACTGTTGATTCGGAGGCGGCCTTGGTTGGTATGGTTGATTGAACCGCAAATTCGACCCATAACTAAGATTCGGGTGATCTTTCCACCCCACATTGTACGAGTTCGAGTAGGGGTCATATAGCCTTTGGGGCGGTCTTGAAAAGTTCCCGACAACATTTGCTTGTTCAGTCGAATCTTCATGTAAAATCGGACATGAGTCCGTTGGATGGTCTGGCTTAGCGCAAATTCCGCACAACCGTACTGGGCTTGCCTTAGCTGTAAGCAAAGTTTGAACAATATTAGTCAACTTATCAATTTTATCTTCTAGGGATAGAGAACTTAACCCATGAACCCGTCTCGTGGGTTCTGTGGCCGGTCGAAATTGTTGAGAGTTGGCAGCCATGGTTGATATCAACTCTCTCGCCCTTTGAGGTGTCATGTTGACAAGTGCCCCCCCACTTGCAGCGTCTATCATTTTCATTTCCATCGGGAGCAAACCCTCATAAAAATACTGCAAGAGTGACTGTTCAGTCAGTCCATGTTGTGGGCAGCTTGCACACAGCTTTTTGTACCGCTCCCAATAATCGTAAGCGATTCAGCGTCCTTCTGACGGATTCCTACAATGTCCCTCCTTAGTTCGGCTGCTCGAGCTGCAGGGAAGAACCTGTCAAGAAACAAACGAGACATGTCAGACCATGTGTTGACAGATCCCGGAGGTAAGTAAAATAGCCACTCTCTAGCAAAGTCGGCTAACGAAAATGGAAAAGCATGAAGTTTAATTTGGTCTTCGGTTACTCCCTGAGGCTTCATGCTTGTGCACACCATATGAAACTCTTTAAGGTGGGTGTGCGGATTTTCGTTTTGTAGGCCGCGGAAGGTGGGTAGTAAATGGATCAAACTCGACTTTAGCTCCAACGGCGTTCCTCCTGTCGGATAGGTTATGCATAAGGGCTGTTGTTCATCAGGAGCCGCTGCAAACTGGCGTATTGTTGGCTCAGCCATCTCGTCTGGCTCGCCGAGGTTGCTTTTTGTTTGAAAGAGTTGTTCGGTCTCAAGTTCAACCTCTTCGACTCGTTTCCCACGTCGAATCGCCTCAGCACGAATTACTTCGCTTAACTTTTCAACGTCGGATTCTAGGGTCCCTTGACCTAGCTCAGTTCCTACTTTGCTTGCACGTTTAAGAGCTTCTATCTCTTTTCGTCGTGCTCGTGCTGACTTCTCGATCTCCGGATCGTATTCGAGATCTCCAGATGAAGACCTGGTCATAAGGCAACAAACAAAAGAGAATTGAAAAATACCTCCAATCCCCGGCAACGGCGCCAAAATTTGATGGGCGTCGAATCCACCAAAATTAATTCATACTAAAACTCTAATAGTAGTAAGAGTGGTAATAGGGTTGAATCCACAGGGATTGGATCAGTCAACTTCCGTGTTTGCTTTATGGACAGAATATCCTTCGCGTCTAATGTCGTGTCAAAAGTCGTGCCCACGACTCCAAACGCACCTGCGAAAAATAAAAATAAATACGTAAGCGGGGGTTTAAAAATGTTTAGGTAAATAATCCAGAATGAACAATTGACTAATGTCGAAATTAAATGCAATTCGAAATTAAATTTAGAATAAACAGAATTAAATAGCCTTAGCCTTAGACTCGATAATTCTCGTGTCAAGAATCGATCCTTGAAAGTTGATTTTCTCCTCCAACGATAAGCTGGTTATAGTGATTAAGAACGTCCTAATCACCAGTTCTTCCTCTCGTAGCTGGTCCCGGAACGTCCTGCAAACCAACACTTACCAATTGTCTAACCGAGATACACGTGTTCCCGGTCGAAGACCAAGGTAGCCTTGCGTTCTGAAGAACCCAACTCGAATTAACGGCCTCAACCGCGTGGGTCGTTTAAACCCGATCACCTCTTCCTTGATTTGTTCTCGGAGAATCGAATACAGCACGGCCGATTCTTTCCTCTAACTGTCAGTAAACACGCCCCCAACTCAACGAGCTCTTTTTGACTTGGAATCGAGTTAACCTTAAGGGATGAGTTGTCAATCCCGATACTTAGGAAAAAGATGAATACCGCTTGGAAAGATTTTTAGCTCGGTTACATATCTCACAATTTCTCGACCGAAAAGAACGTCGGCCTAAGGCAAAGACAGAATTTAGTTAAGCATGAATTTATTCATGCTTGAAGGTTATGGGAAATGATGGAAATTGTATGAAAGGTGATGGAAATGGATGAGAGAAATATTTGAAGAGAGAATTAGACAAATTTTGTAAAAGGAAGACAAAATTATCCAATTCTCAATTGAATTAGAAAGAAGAAGACAAAGAGGATAATGTGATTCCAAAATGAAATAGGAAACTTGATTAATGGATGATTTTCAAGGATGTAAAGTCCCCTATTTATATACATAAATTTACTAAAAATAGCCTAGCTAAAATAAAATAAATTAAAATTAAATTAAAAATAAATTAAAATTAAAATCAAAATTAAACTAAAATATCTTCCTATTTATAGTCTTTTATAAAGTCAAAATTCATGTTGAGTCCTTGGCTTGCTCCATCTTTTTGCTTTGACCCCAATCAAATAATTTGTTTTCCAATTCGGCCACTTTTTTCCTTGTTTCCGTCCAATTATGTCCCTGAATATTATTGAATCATAAAAACACATAATTAGCGGGGTTTAATTCATCAATAAACCAAATTAAGCACAGAAAAATATGCAATTTTACATGTTTATCACCTATCTTTATCATTTAAAGTGTACTTGAATCTACTTTCAAAACTAGATATTCGAAATATTATTTGAAAATAAATTTAGTATTTTTAATTAAATAATTTAATTGATTCTGAAGATCTTTTTAACGGAATTAACCTTTTAAATATTTGTATTATTCTATTATCATTTTAGGTATCAACACTTAAAGCACCAACCTCATTCGAATTTACATGTTGCACACTTAAGCTCTCTCAAACACGGCTCAAATAACTTATCAATAACATAGGTACCATCTGAGCTCGGCATATATATTTATAACTCTTGAAATACTCCATTTTTATCATATCAATTGGAAATTACAAGGAAATTTATAGACGCGTGTCAGCAGATATTTGGGATTTAATTTTCAACCAATAGCATTGGTACTATCTGAGCTAGTAATAAGTGGGCATATATATATATATATATATCTTGAAATACTCCATTTTATCCTATCAATTGGAAATTACAAGGAAATCTATGAAATAACATGTTGCAAATATTTTCGGTTTAACTTTTGGTAATTGATTATCCTGCTCCACTATATTAAATTATCATCCTATTTTTATATATATATATAACTATTACAAGGGTGAAAATATAATTATGTATTATAAAAGAATCATATATTTTATGAGAATTTATGTTTAAATATTTACTTGACTTTAAAAATATTAAAAACATTAAAGGTAAATAGCAAAAATTAATTGAAGCCGAGCAAGATGGAGTGGCTAGGATGGATGCATCCAACATCCATGAAGTTTACAATGATTTTTAAAATTAAATATCCATAGTGAAATGTGACAAATGGTAAAACAAAGTGTGCCAACTATGAAACACTGATGGATTAACAACATCTACTCACTTCGCTCCACTTCTAACCCTAAGATGGATCATCTCATGAAGAATGCATTTTTTTCATACCGACAAAAAGATGCATTAATTGTGTGGTTGTATTAGACAATTGCAATTGTGAGATTATTATTATCATTTAAAAGTGTATAAACAACTACATAGATTTCGTCTTGAAATTAATAGAAGAATTTTAATAGTGATAACGATTAAATTTTTAAATTTAAAAAATGGATAATTATATTCTTAAAAATAAAAGTAAAAAAATTAAATTTTAAATGTATAAAATATATAGACTTAAATCATATTTTAATCTTTAAAATTTCACTTTTATAATTTGATACAAATAATTAATCAATTTGGCCGAAATTCACACTAAAAGAAAAGTGGTAAAATTAAACTTAATCTATTATATTATTTCCTCTCTTTTTTGTATTAGTTTGAGGTAACAATATACATTTGTTAAAACTGTATTGTTTCAATATATATAATATATATTAAAGTTTGACTATGACACCTACTATCAATTGAAAATTAAACCCACGAGCAGTGTACAAACTATTGCTTTATCTTACATTTGATTTTTTTTATTTAATAGTATTAAATCCAATATTCCTTTCTCTTTTCAGTCCAATTGCTTTCTCTATGCTAATAGTGCAGGATAGGGTACATGATGGACCAACTATTCGGATGAATTTTTGGTTTAATAAATAAAAACCTAATCCTGAAATCAAAATAAAAAATTTAACGAATAAATTAATTAAATCGAAAATAAAAATTGATTAAATTAAACCTTTCTTTAAAAAAAACTAATTTATTTTAGTTTAGTTTATTTCAATTTAATCGATTTAAAAAAAAAATATCCACCCCTAAAATGAAGTGCTTTCATTAAATGGTAATTTGCAAAAACTAAGATTAACAAGGTTGAAATTTAATATACAATAATTATTTATGCTACCATGTGTTGGAACATTATCTTGAAATCCAAAAGACATAAATATGTTTTTTTTTTTTTGTGATTTGACACATATTATGTAACAAGTAAAATTTAAGAAGAATAAAATATTCAACTAAAATATTTACATAATTCAAAATTTATGTCAGCAAGATCTGAATCCACCATATATTCTAGAGCCGTGCACAAGAAATTTTAAGCATAATCCCTCAAACATATTGTTTAACCTTACCTTTGTACAATTAAGTAAACTATCACTCAAGTCACTTTACTTTTTTTTTAGTGAAAATCAACTTTTAACAGTGTATAATAATGACACTCAACAATACTTCTCACTATAAAGTTCTCCTTTAAATCCACACATCACTTACGAAATAAACCATCTAGATATAAGCTTCAAGAGTGACCATGAGCAAAGCTGTTTAGCTTCCATGGGTTCATTTATTCAACCACCAAGAGTAAGGGTAAAACTAGAAATTATGTGAAGGGGGAATGAAATAAAACTAAAAAAATAAAATATTAGGGGTTAAAGTTGAAAATTTTGTATTAAAATTACTTAAATTGAATTCTTAAACTCAATTTTTTTTCTATGTAAAACAAGTTAAAAATGATTAAATTGAACTATTTACATTCAAAATATACTAAAATAGCAATTAATCCATTTAGCCAAGAGGTCTGCATGCCTCTTTGATTTCACCCCCGACTTAATTAGATTCTTCTACTTTATGAAAATTGAGTAATTAATCCAATTAGATAATATTATTAAAATTTATCATTAAATTATTGACCTAAAAATTAATGATTGGATAATTTTATATACAAAAAACTAATATAAAATTAACTATTTGTATATTTAGGAACAATTAGATCAATTTTTCAATTTTCACAAAATACGATATCAAATTATGCAATAACAAATATGCCTTAAGTTTAATCTTTTATTTTTTCTATCAAATCATATAATAATGGAGTTTTTTAGATTAATAATCGAGATTAAGTATTATTTTCTTTTAATATCATTTATTGGAATATAATTGTTATCTTTACTTTGTAAAATTAAAAAGAAAATCACTATATCAAATAATTATACTAACAAATAAACACAAAATGACTTATTAAATATGTTAAAGATTTTATCATTAAATTTATAAACACTTCACGTTCTATTCTTCATTAACCATTTATACACTACAAATTTTGATAAAATTATGATAAAAGATATTTATATTAAAAAAATAAATTATTTTTGTTTTTTCTATTAAAAAATTAATTCATACACGTTACATTAAAAAATAAATTAATTTTTTTATTAAAAATTTTCATCCAAATGTACTTTCAAAAATTGACATTACTAATGGAATAATTAAATAATGACACGTGGCATTCCACGTGTATGTCATGCTAACATACAAATATCTATTTTTAATAATACAAATGAATGAAATTTTAATAAATAAAATCAGTTTGATCTTTCATCTAAGGTCTATCAACTAATTTGCTCATTTTACAGGAAAAATGGGTAAGATGTAATCTAACTCTTAAATAAGAGACTCCGTCATACTTCTATCTAGATGTCTATAATATGTTAAATAATTTATTTTTTAAGTAAACTGCATTAATAGTCGCCTAATTATTTTTTTATCACCTAATTATTTAATTTTTAAAATCAAGACTCAACCCAACTCGACTATGAACAAAATATAATTAAATTTCTAAAAAGTTTCACCATACTTTTACTTACAAATCCACAAATAAAATTTATTATTATATTCTTTTTGTTATTAAACATATATTTTCACAAGAAGCTAATAAAAAACACACTAAATACTATCCCATTACACTAATTCCTCACACGATCACCAAGAAAAACCCAAAAACTTCCAAATCCACCATGTCCGGTAGCAAAGACGGCGGCGACCACCACCACAAATCCCGCCGGAATTTTTCCGGCGAGTCATCGCTTGTATTCTAATCCTCCTCCTCATTCTCATCATAATCTTACTCATATAGACAATCCTTCGTCCCAGCAAACCCAAACTTCACTTTCCTCGACGCCACTATCTACGCCTTCAACGCCACCACCGTCAACTTCCTCACTCCGAACTTTCAAATCACCGTCCGTTCACAAAACCCAAATGACGATATCAGTATTTATTACGATCGGCTCAACGTTTACTCTTCTTACCGTTACCAAGAAATAACATTCCGGACTCGATTTCCACAAACGTACAAAGACCATAATGAGGTCAATCTTTGGTCACCTATAATATATGGTACTATGGTACTGATCTCACCGGAATATTCCGTTGCATTGGGTGCTGAACAGATGGCCGGGAGTGTTTTTTTGGTGATCAAGATTGATGGACGGTTGAGATGGAAAGTTGGGACTTTCGTAACTGGGAGGTATCATATGGATGAAAGGTGTCCGGCTTATATTACGTTTGGGAAACAAAGGGACGGCATTTTGGTCGGAGAAAATACTGTTAAGTTTCAGTTCCTTAGTAGATGCAGAAGAAGAAGCAAGTAACGCCGTTAAGTATATTGTTTTGTTTATCTTTGTTTTAAAATTGTTTCCCTCGTTTCGTATTTGACGCCGTTAACTTTTTATTTGGGTAAACTACATTAGTAGTCATCCATCTATTTTTCTTTTTTTTTTTGGTCACCCAATTATTAGTAAATTTTTTTTCACCCAACTATAAAATTTACTAATAGTTGGGGATCATTTTGTACATTTTCATCATTGAGTGACCAAAAAAGAAAAAAAAAGTTGGGTGGCTATTAATGCAGTTTACCCTTTTTAGGTTAAAATATTCCATAAGTCATTGTACTATTCATAAATTTGAAATTTAGTCCCTATACTTTTATTTACAAGAATTTAGTTCTTTTACTTTACAGATTTCAAATTTTAGGTCAAATTATTAACATTGTTACTTTTTTTTGTTGAATTTGTTGGTGCTACATTTTGAAATTAATAATAAAAAATATTCACTTAGTAGGCATGTAACTAAGAATATAATGTTTTAATGAGCCTGGATTAATAAAATAATTTCACCAGGGTAAACAGTTAGACTTAAATTTTGAAATCTAAAAAGTAGTGGGATAAAATTCTTAAAAGTAAAAAGATACAGACTAAAGTCTAAATTTACGGGGAACATAAGGACTTGTGATATTTTAATTTTTTTAGTGTAGGGGGGTAATAGCAAAATAAAAATGGCCATTAATATGTCAACAAAATCTATATGTTTGCAATTTCTAAAAAATTGTGTGAAAACTTTATTTCTATCGAGCAACACAATTTTAGAGATTAAAAAAGTTACATTTCCATGTAATGTTTCTTAAGAATTTCATTTTTCTTTTTAAAATTTTCATTTATTTAATATTTCTTTTTTAAATTTCATTCATTTAATCTTGAGAAATATTATTTTACTATTTGTTATAACTCTAATTTTCATTATTTAATGTATATGTTTTATCATACTGCTTTTTTAACACTTTTTTCAACTTGATTCTTTTCTAATAAAAATGTCAAAATAACCTAAATATAAAGTATAAATTAGGTTAAATTTTATAATAGTCCATATTTTATGCATAAAGTATAGATTTAATTTGGTATACATTTTAAATTAAAAATTTTCAATCTTAACTAAAATAATCGCAGTATATATAAATCTTGAAATTTCAGTGCTATGCCATTTAATTTATTAATTAAAATAATGTGATCTTTTCTTGCAAGTATTATGTCTACATATTAAATTGGCATGAAATTACACGTGATAATATATTTATTATATAATATATTGAAAATAATTAAATTTAACAACTATTAGATTAAAAATAATTAAATAAAAAATAAAAAATAATGAATTAATAGTAAAATTTAACCCATAAGTTAAAATAATGGCTAATTTTAAAATGAGAGGCCTGAAATAAAATAGATAAGAAAAAAAGAAAATGATGCCGTCTTGTTCAATGCATTACATATTTTATTTTTCATTTATAATTTGGATTTATTTTTCTTCTTGGTATAATTAATTTAAGAAATCTATTTAATGTTAGACAATTAACAATTAATGAATCAAAAGATATCATATATTTTTATTGAATAAATAATTTTACTTTCTAATAAGATGATATTATTGTGTGTATAATATAATTATATCATACATTAAATATAAGAATTCATTAATTTAATATTTTTAAATTGTGCATTTAGACAACACTAAGCTTAATTTTTTTTTACCTGAGAATTATATTTTCCTTTTTCTTTAAAAATAAAATAAAATAATTATTAATCTCATAATATTGAGTAAATAAACGTAGCATTCGAGCACTTGATCCACTAGTTAGTGCATGATTTATTTATTAAAAAAGTGAGCCTCAAAAATCATATTTTTTGAAGTTAAAAAGAAAATACAAAAATCAAGGTTCACAAACATCAAAATTTTAATTTGATATGGTGCAACAAATTATTTGGGTTTAATTGTAATTTTATTAAAACACTTCACATACACTACAGGTTAAGGCATCTGGGAAGTCTTTATATTATAGACTGCATCAAATTAGTTTCTTTCTTATTAAATGGATCAATTTAGTCTATATACTATTAAAAAGAATTAAATAAGATCAAATTATATCACAGTTACAATTTTCATACAATAAATGTTAACTCTGTTACAAATTAACCTTATTTGATCCTTTTTAATAGAACAAGGACTAAATTAACCATTTAATTGTTAATGGACTAATCTGATACAGTCCCCATAATACAGGGACTTCCCAAGAACTTTCACCCTTATATATGTATTTCAATTTTATATATGGCCGTCGGAAGGACATTGGTAGCGATTGGCATAAGATTGCTCGTATCGCTTCAGGTTGGTATATTTACTCTCCTACTATCGCCTCTTTTTGCCAAAGTAGAACAAGCTTTTTGGTCCCATCAATACCATATTTTGTAAATTGAAGTTACTTTGTTATTTCATATCATTTTCTTTTGCTAATTTGTGCAGTAACCATCGAAGATTTTTAATGAAACGAATTTGGTAATTTTTCTGATGTAATAATCTGATGTATTAGAACCGAATAATTAATGCTTTGTTTTGTCAGCGTTAGTTAAATGGAAGATGCAAAATGAGACATGCATTCTTCATGAGCTCATCCATTCACACCACTCTACTCTATTGAAATCTTCCTCTACACACATTGGAATACTGTTTGGAACATTAAAGGGACATAAATGTGTTTTTTTCTTGATTTAGTACGTATCATGGAACAAGTAAAATAAAGAGTATAATCAAGTTATTTACACAATTCAGAACTCGTCCTAGATCTACAAGGCTTTGCTCAGAGATGAATACACTATAAACTTCATAGTACAAAGAAGTGATTTAAGCTATACCCCTCAAACACTTGATGTAACCTCACCTATATAATTAACTTCTCTTCCAACTCATTTTAGGTATGCAAGTGAAAATCAACATCCAGATAATGTATAACAATGGCAATCAATAATAGTTCCTATTATGAACATGTGTGCTTCTTTAAATTTACACATCATCCATGAAATAAATCATCTATATACAAGCTCTAGGATTGGTCAAACTCTTCATAAGCTCCGTGTAAAGTGAAATAATAAATTTCCAAACGCAATATCTCCAACAATTATCATGCTTGAACAACGAGACTGTTCCAAAAGCAACAATGAACCTGGAAATTATAAATACCAACATGGAAAATGTTAAAATTGATGTCATTTAGACTGAGCAGAGTCCAAATGTAGAAACACTTACTGTTACTAAACAGAATTTCATTTATGTGCGTGAAATGCTAAACAGAATTTCATTTATGTGCGTGAATGGCCATTTTCTATGCTTTTCCAGTTCAAGTTCAACAAAGGGCCAAACATAGGGCATCATAATCTGTAATAGAAACAAATTCCATTCCCAAACATAGAGCATCAACCTCATCTTCACCACAAAATATTCTGAAGCAAGATCCTTCCATGATTTAACCTTCAAAATTCAAACAGCTAAAAGGGGTGCCCTGCATCAAAGAACATTGTGAAATATCCCCCGCTTCCCCTTCCATTTTCGTCAACCCTTAACCCCTACCCCCTATTCAATTTACTCACTTGACAACCATATTGCGTGTTTGTGCTCTCTCCAACACGATTCCAAGAATCTGTCAATAGCATGAGAACCGTATATTACCATTTTTCTTGAGTTGGAATATTTTGACAGATGAAAAAATCGTAGTTGAAAGTATGGCCTCTGCTTCTTGTAATATATGCTATGCTCTGCCGAAGAAGAGAGCCAAAATCTAGCAGAAATTAGGAATAGATCATCAGAGGGACTCTTCAACGAAGAAAAGAAAGAAACGTGCATAGAGAGGAGGATTCATGGGAGTACAATACCAAGGACAGGTCAGCTGATGAAGAATGCATGTCCTGTTTTTTGGCTCTTCCATTGAACTCATGCTGAAAAAGAAGAAGCTCAGTTAGGAGGTTATATTAGATCATTTGAAATTGTGAGATTTTTATGATTTAAAAATGTAAACCAATTATGTAATTACCACCTCTTTTTCTGCATCTAATCTAATTTCTTGAAGTTGTCAAATGCCTTTCAGAAATATCCAGCACTAGACCAATGGGTTACTGCGCAAAATTAGAAAAAATATTATGAAAAATGAGTAGTATTTCAATAAGGAAATTAATGAAAAGACTAACCTGAAGGAATGTGAGCAATCTTATACCAATCGGCACCAATGTCCTTCTGACACCTTTCTTCCAACTGAGGAATCTCATGTATATTTAACTGTTGCAAATTGGTTAGGCAGCGCATCTCATCCGGAAGCGACGTTAAATTGGGCCAATCAACAAGAGAGAGAATTTGCAGATTTGTTAGATGTTGAATCCACTCCGGAAGATGTCGACACTTTGGAATATTTTCCAGTGATAGGGAGCGTAGTCTTGTATGATCTTGGAATATTTGGAAGCCAGCTGCTGATAGATCCAGCTCCTTGCACTTGCTTACTGAAAAGTTTTCAAGGAAAGTGAGATGTTGGAACACAGGAAAGAGTGACCTCAATCCGCTGCAATTCCAAATTTCTAATCTTTTCAATTGAACAAGATGTTGAAGCCCAAGGGGGAGAGACACCAGCTGTGGAATATTAATAATCTCCAAATGAGAGAGATTCTTGAGGGCTTCCCATTGGATGCCCTCTAAATCAACCTCCTTGCAATCTCCGATTGTTAATTTTTTGAGGCCGGTGAAATGTTTCAAGTACTCATCTAGCATGTGAGTGCCCAATCCCTCAATTTTGTGTACATGGAAAGATTTCAATTTGGAGAGAGGAAGAGAAGATGTTGAAGTTGATGGGGTCGTACTAGTGATGTTCATCTTCATGGTCTGCTTTAACGGCCTTGAGCTGCTCTTCACCAACCTTAGATCATCATCGACTGAAGGATACAATGGCATTGAAGTCAAAGGGCAATTTGCAATTTCTAAAGAGGAAAGACAAGGAAATGCCATGGTTGATGTTCCTATAACTGTTGTGTCATCCTCGTTATCATCATCAATGGACCTTTTCCTCCACCAACTCTTCATATTTGGGCAATTCTCGAGGCAAAGAGACTTAAGCGATGGGAAGAATGATTCCGGTTCTCCCTGACTTCCTTTTGGGCTATTATCGTCCATGTACTCCAGCTCAGTTAGATCAACAATTGACAGCTTTTGAAGACAAGGCAATTGCGCAAAGGACGGGACCTGTTTGAAATTACTAGGACCCCATATTCTAATCACGACGAGATTTGTGAGCAAAGAAAGCCAACTTGGAAACTTGGCATCACCCCTCCATCCTCCAATAAAGAGCTCCTTGAGATTGGGATGGGGCTGGAGGTCTTCAAGTGACTTATCGTCGTCGTCATCATCATTACCATCATCATTATTATCATCACCATAATTCCATACTAAAACCACCAATCTCAAATGTTGCTTCTCTTTCAAATTAGCTACTTTAAACTTCTCTTTTGCATTTTTTACGAATGCCAAATTTCTTATTTCTAACCGTCCCCTTAAGTTGTTAAGCCCACTCAATTCACTTAGATCTGCACCGTCATGTGAGCCATCTTTATCCACTACAAACACGCTTAACGTCTCAAGGGAAGTCAGCTTCCCTATTCCACGTGGCATATGAGTTAAGCTACAATCTTCGCACCCAAGATGGGTAAGATTCACCAATTTTTCAATCTTCTTCGGCAATTCTTCAAGCATCCAACATAAGTGAAGTTTCAAAGCTTGCAAATTGTGTATCTTGCAAATACTCTTTGGGAGGCTCTTAATAATGAAATTCCCAGAAAGATTAAGGTACCTCAAATGTTTCAACTTACAAATGGAGCGTGGAATCATCTTAAAATCTAAACCATTCAATTCCAATACACGCAAGCATCTATAATTTGAAATGATAAAATCCCAAATTTCGTCATTTATATTTTGATTTCTCTCATTTATAAAGCGTAACATAGTTCGCAACTTCTTTCCTTTAAACAAAGGAATTAATGAAGGATCAATTGATATGTGACGACATTTTTCACCAACCTGGATTGCAATTTCATTTGAATCTACAATACTGCTCTCCGTCACTGCTACTGATTCAGCTAGAACATGCATTAAATCATGCATTTTACATGTTAGTCCTTGCCACGAATATCTTTCTCCTACTTCTTGGAAGAAACCTCCTTCGTATAAATCTTTAAAATAAACAAACCCGATCTCCTCGAGAGATTGACTACGATTCAATTGCTTTACAAAGCCTTGTGCAATCCAAAACTGAACAAGAGTTTGTACATGAATTTCATGATCTTTTGGATACAATCGGCAATAAGCAAAGCAATGCTTCAAATGGGATGGAAGATGATCATAACTCAACTTAAGTGTAGCTAGAATTTTACCTTCGTTTTGACATATTCTAGTAAATTCATTATCTTTGAAAGAACGCCACTCATTTTCGGTTTCTTTGAAAGATAATGTACTTGCTATTGTCCTTATGACCAAAGGAACCCCACCACAACCTTCCAAAATCTGTTTCCCTATTTCTGCAAAGGCTGCATTTGTTGAGTCTGCATATCTTTGCTCAAATGCTATTTCTTTGAACAAAGACCAAGCATCGTCATCAGACAAGCCTTTCAGAACATAAGGTTGACATTTACTAGTAATCTTTGCTACTCTCAAAGAGCGAGTAGTTACTATTATCCTACTTCCTTTAGCCCCACCTACTAATAACTCTTTTAAACTAACCCATTCTTCCCACTCCTCATTCCAAATGTCATCCAAAACAAGCAAATATTTTTTTCCACCAATTTTTCCTCGAAGTTGGGCTTGCAGTTGATCCATTTCGAGTTTTTGATTTGCTGCTTCACCAGTTGCAGATTTGATAATATTTTCTACAATTATTTTGACATCAAAAACATCTGAAACGCACACAAACATCCTCAACTCAAAATGGTTTTTGACCATTTCATCATTATAGACAAATTGGGCCAAAGCAGTCTTCCCTAACCCTCCTAACCCCACAATTGGAATGATGAAAACATTCTCTTCACTTTCAAACTCTAACATGAGTTTTAAAAGAGCTGTTTTATCATCGCCCCTCCCTATTATGTTATCTTTAAAAGAGTGCGTTTGATGCCTCCTTTTAGTCATGAAAGAGGTTTCCATGGGGCGGTCACGCTCTACCAAATTGAACATCTTGGCCTCACTTCCAATCGAAGTTAGCCTCGCCTTAATGGCCTTAATTTGACGACCCATTTTGAGACCGTAAGCAAACTGGTTTGAGCTTGAGAAGAAAAGGCGTACCTCTTTCGTCAACTTGTTCCCACCCAATAGATCTTTCCGCAAAGCTTCGGTAGAGAAATCATCGAGCAAGTCGTCGGCATCATAAAGTACATCTTTCAGCTTTTCAAGCCAATCTTTGACGAGATGGCTGGTCACAGATCGCTGTTCTGCGTCAAGAAGCACAGCTTTGATTGTGGAGACGGTGCTTTTGAGGTCGTCGAGGTCATCTTTGACATTCCAACACAGTCCAATTTGAGAGAGAGTAAAGGAGCTCAATTTAGTAATAAGCTCTACAGCGAGGTCGAATGCAATTGCTTCGGCCATTACCGGTTCAAACTGAAATCAAGCAAAAGAGTGTTTGGTTATTGCAAGAGGTGGACTAAAATGAAAATGATTGGAACAAGATGGTGTGGATCCATACTGGCGGAGACTAAGAATTTTTATATATGTTACCATCCACACCCAGCAAGTAGTATAATTAAATGAAAATAATGTTGATTGGTGGGATGGAGACAAAGTTGCGATGATGACACTTCGGGTGCTCTGCACAATCACATCAACTTGGGCAAAATTTGTCAGTCTCGGTCCCTACGAATAATTGAAATTAATGAAAAAGCTATGAAAGAAAAGAGAAGAAAGAGAAATCCCATGGAATCCAAGGTGTTTAGATTGAGGCCCATGCATTCGAGTGTTTGTAACTTTTCCCACTTGCTTAGTGTAATCCAGCTGAGTTTGAATACTCGGTTGAAGTTAAATTGAATATTTTATTTCTATTTGAGTTGGACTTAAGTTCGTAATTTAATTTAATAAGATAAAAATATATAATATTTATTATTAAACTCAAATTTAATTAGATCAATAGTTCAAACTAAACTCAATAATTATCGAATCGAATTTAAATTTATTTTTAGTCGAATTGAGTTATTAACATTAAAATCTCATTTAGGCCTCTCCCCTCTCCCACCCATGAAATCCCCTCTCCCACCCATGAAATTTAGCTTCAGTTTTACATTAACAAAAATAGTCAACTAAGAACTAAACAGAGTATAACAAGAAAATCAATTTTTATATTAAAATTTCAGCAGTATTATTTTATAGAACAATCTAAGAATGGTAAAATATGGAAGAATAGTAGAAAGAATTTTTGAGAAATTTTTTTGGGTATATTTTCCAAATGAAGTTCTACTCCTTATAGAAATTCAAGAGACATAACTTCTAATAGATGTTTTTTTCTAAATAATCATATCTTCAAAAGATATATAATTATTCAATTAATATCTTAAATAAACATAACTATTCAAGTTTGCTTGAATAGTTATAGTTCTTTGTCAGGAAAATCAAGTGATGTAACTCATTATTATATATAATTATAATTCTTGATCAATAATCAAAAGATATAACTTTTGATTAATTATACTCTTTTATTTATACTTATTGGGACGCTATACTTGTTTGAAAAATTTCCAAATATATACAAGTCAAGACATTTTTGCTATTAATAGTAGTAGCATTTAATTTTTCCTTAAAATATACATATATTTATTAGGAAAGTGTCGAAGTTTTTGATTTTTTTATTATTAAGGATAAATATCAAATTTATATATGAATTTTGGTTTAATGTGCAATTTGATACATAAATTTTGATTGGGTGCAATTATTCACATGAAACTTGAATTGTGGTTCATATATATACATGAAACTTTGATTTTAATTCAATTGTATACATTTAAAAAAAATTAATATATATATATATATATATATTAGATTAGATTTTAAATTAATATATATATTATATTAAATTATTATAATTATTTGTGTATGCAATATATAAAAAATAAATTGAAAGAGGTTGATTTGGCATATCCCAAAATGGGAGAAGTTGCCTATAAAAGAAAAAGTTAATTTCTTTTGGACTTAATACCAAGAGTGACTACAAATGTGGCAAAGAGAGCTATTGAGGAGTTACATAATCACTTGTTTTTTGGCTTTAATTTTGCAAAGAACATGTGGTCATAGGGATGTGTTGTCATTAGGCTATTGTGGAGTTGAATGGAAAATCTTTACTTATGTCATCATCAATACTGCTTACATCTAGTTGATTAGGAGTGCATTTTAATTACTTTAATATACATAAAATTGTTTATTGTTGGAAATTTTGATTACTTTCTCTCGATATTTTAATTACAGCTATTTGATTACTGCAAGAGAGCACAAGGGCTCGACTTAATAATGAGCTCTGCGGCGATGTCAAAAGCAATTGCTTCGGCCATTGTTGGTTCAAACTGAAATCAAGGCAGGAAGTGTTTGATTACTGCAAGAGGGGACAATGAAAATGATTGGAACAAGATGAAACATGGATGTGGATCCATAAATGCAAAGACTATAAGTATAGTTTTAGATGTTATCATCCACCCAGCAAGTAGTATAATTAAATGAAAATAATGTTGATTGGCGGGAAATGGGTCCCATCGTACAGTTATATATGTGTCTTGATGATGCAATGTATAAAGAAAGAAAGAAAAAGTTGTGCAGAATTTTCAAATTCGGATGGCTATGGAATTATAAGTGGCAATGAATAAAGAAAGAACAAGTTGTGCACAACTTTCAATTTTGGATGGCGCTGGAATTATAAATATATATTCCTTTATGGTAAGTGGAATTATAAATAATTTTTGAGTTCTTTTGATATTAGGGATGGAAAAGAAAAGAGATTGAAAAATAGGACTTCCAACCAGAACTCCAATAGTGTCGAAGTCTGTTTTATTATTGAATGAAAATAATGTGATTGGTGGGAAATGGTGCCACCATGTTTAATGTTCGACACAAATTGCTCAATGAGACAAAGTTGGGATGATGACATTTGGGGTGCTTTGCACAATTACATCCACTCTGGCAAAATTTGTCAGTCTCGATCCGTACAAATAATTAAAATTTAAAGCCATATCTAACAGAAAATGTTCCCTTTCAAAAGTTTGGACCTTGCTACTAGATAATGTTTTTTTGGTCTGTGGGCGATGGAAACAGTGTTCGTTCTTGGAAGGATAACTGGATCTCGAAATTTAGTCCTCTGGTTAATAAAATCCTTGCCCACGTTAATCTTAATATGGATTGTCACCGGATAATATTATTAAGCGCATCGTGAATATTTTCCATCCACATCCTTCTGCTGATCAAGATAAAATTGATTGAGCTAGGTCTCGATTCAGGTCGTTCTCTGTTAAGAATGCCTATACGATGCTTAGGGAGGGTTCGTGGAATCAGAAAGAGGAATGTTGAAAATTGGCATGGAAATATTCGGGTCCACAAAGGGTTCGAATGTTTGTTTGGTTCATTCTTAAGCAACCTTTACTCACACGAGTGGAGCGGGTGAGGTGTGGAATTGCAAAGGATGAGCATTGCTTGGTATGCGGACATATCACGGAGGATACGTCATTAAAGATTGTTCAGCAGCTAAAGAAGTTTGGTCACTTATCATTCCAATAGACAAGCAAAGACTATTTCTTTTCTAGAGATACGCAGAAGTGGCTCCTTTATAATTTGGATAATCAACATAATTTTACTTTTAGGGATGTAGACTTGTCGTGTTTCTTTGAGTTAATTGCTTGGTGCATTTGGAAAATAATTTTTTTATTTTTTAAAGTTTCTAGTTGAGTGTTGATGAAATAATTAGATGTAGTTACAATTGGAGTATGCACTGCGCTGCTCTTAAGATGGATACTAGGACGAGGGCATCTACACAAGCACCATCCTATTAGTGAACAAATTAGGCTATGCAAACTTTTCTTTTGGTGTAAATGCCCCTTGAAGTCCCTGTACTTTTTGCAAGCGAACAAATTAGTCCTTCTCTAAAGAAAATAGATTAATGGAAATCACGTACTCTTCAAAAGTGATAAATAAAGGCAAATAAGATCGGTGTTAACAATTTCTACTAATATATGATACATGTTTAACTATGATTAGTTAAATTTGAAAACATTTTAAATAAATTAATATGTATATTTAAAAAAAAACTATACAAATTTTCAAAATTCAATTATTGTAATATAAAACTTTCATATCTAAAAACCCTAAAATAAATTAAACTATTTCAATTGGATCAAACAAACAAATTGGACCAGAAAGCAATTGATATGATTGGTTCGACTACTTATTTGGTTTTGAACCTTCACATATGTGAACTTAGTTTCTTATTTATTTAATATGATTAGCACATATAAGTAGTTTTCATATTCTCCCTAGCTTTTGTTTTCTAGGATTGATATAAAATTAAAAATTTTAGATATTTTTTTATCATATTTTCTTTTATAAATATATAGAGGTAAGCTTTCGCTAATTTTATCAGGCTTTTAAGAGAAGCATCTAAAATGTAAATAGAATTTGATTTCTATTTTTTTTTATCGTATGTTGTATATATATATTCTCTTTTACTTCGATGAGTATTTTACTATTTGTTAGAACTTATTTAAATAATATTGTATGCTTCGATGAAAGTTACAATTTATCTTTAATTATGCTTGTTCACAATTGAGCCGCTTAGTACATAAAAAATCAAACCTCAACTATCTAATGTAAGTGCCTTTTCCTACAAACTTTACCTATGTGATGGGTTAGATGGATGTGTATATGAGTATGAATTTCAAATTGTATTATATCAAAAAATTGAAAATACCTCACAAGGTAAAAAAATAAACATGTGTAGACATCTTATCTCCATGCAAATTTAAGCTATTAAACTAATTTATCCTTATAAAAGATTAATTTTACCCAAAATTTTCTTCTTCAATATAGAAACTAATGCACAATGAAAATAAAATTTTAAAAATACAAAAATTAGTGGAAGATAAAAAAGACATTGGATATAAGTATATTTGTTTTGTAACAAGCTAAAAGGGGTTGTAATTGTTGCAGGGCATCCATATTCTCATATCCTCATGACTTGGTAATTGAATGGAGTTAAGCTAAGCATTTATTACCCTCGAAATTGCTCGCGTGAAGTCCTTTCATTAAATGATAGTCCACAAAATGTACACAAAATTGCTTGATGGAGGACGAGATAGAACTAAAACATATGTTAGGGAGAAAGCTAAATATTTTATATTAAAATGATTTAAATTGAATTTTTTTTAACTTTTGAAAGGGCAACATTACCACTTTTTCTATTTAAAACAAGTTAAAAATTAATAAATTGAACTATTTACATTCAAAATATACTAAAATAACAATTAATCCATTCAGCCAAGGCCTTATCTATCTTTTTGGCTACGCCTTTGATTGAGAGGTGCTCTTAAATTCTCTTCCAAGTTGAGAAACAGAATTTTATGTATAAAATATTTTATGTATTTGAAATGGTATTTATTACATTTGTTTAGAAAAGACAAATACCTTTTTATAGAATATTATAAGTAGGGATGAGATAACACAATCCGAATTCGTGTGAAATAAGTATCTAAAAAAAGCTTTATCCACTAATTTATATACGTCAAGGCAAAAATAAAATATTTATAATACTCAATTTTCACATCATAATTTCTCTATTTTTTTACTTTTTCCCCTAATTGTTTTTATGGAAAATTGAAAATAATATAAAAGAAGGATTAGAAAAAAGAGGAAGACAAATCAAATTGAGAGATGTATATCTTTCTAAAGCTGTGGTTTTCTTGCATTTGCTCATCAAATATTCAAAGTCTTTATAAAAATGCACATAACTATTTTTTTTCTATTTTGATTAATATTTATTAATTTGTGTATATGTATATGGTCCTTTATTTTTTTTTTTTTTCTATCAAATCATATGATAATGGAGTTTTTTTAATTTAAGAATGGCTCTAATGAAAACCAAGTTGAGTAATACTGTGAGCATCCTAAAGAATTTTGAACAACAGGCACAGCAAACTCATCAAATCTGCTCTGATTTAAATGCGTCACAAGAGTCTGTTGGGGAAATGGTGAGAATTGTTCCGTTGGATATTGACGTAAGTACCATTTTTCTTGACCAGTTATTACTCTAGCAAAGTTTTACAAACATCAAATATATCGACAGAGGTTCATGTCAAAGATCATTTATGAATTTAGTAAATCTGAAATAATTCATTAGAAGCCTTGGTTACCCCTCTTTAGGAGGGTAAGGTCCAAGATTCAAACACCTTTCTCCCCCTAGGACTTCATCATACACCAAAACTGATAATTTTGACTATTAACTTTTCTTGCCCTTGTTTTCAGAATGATGCAGATTATTTGCTTCTATCAGATGCCGATGCTAGCATTACGGATATGTGGAAGACAGATTGTATCCTTCTATAAAGTTTAGCTAATCTATCTGCTTGACCCCCCACACGCAGGAAAAAGGCATACACAAACTTATTTATACATTCAGAGGTACAACAGGTGAATGTGTAATCCTTAACTCCATGAATGACAGGTGTTGAATGGAGCGGAGTACATATGCTTCATTCAGACTTCGGAATGGCTGAGGTCGGTACCCCAAGGCCAGAAACTCCACCTTCTATAATGACCGAAGTACCATCTTCCGATTTTAAATCAACACGATAGGTAAGATTACTTTTCCTGACCAAATTCTGCAGAACAAATGTCAGCTAGGGGTTATTCCAATTTACTTCAGGGTTGAAATATTTTTGCTGTCCCATGGTTTTAGTTATAGAAATAAAAAGTGTCGGCATCAGAATTCTGGTCCATCTAATCTGGTTATATATGCACATTAACAACATCCTTTTTCTTGATCTGAGTTGCTTAACTAGTCATTAGTTTTTCACATATCAAAAATAAAAAACAACTAAATGTAGATGTGTAGAATTGGTGCATCGTGATGATAATCATATGACCGATCTTGCTGTTTGTACGAAATCGGTCCATTGTATATCTTATGTTGTGACCATGGCATCTACAAATAATCATATGATTATAGGAGTCCAGTTATTTTTCTACTTCTATTGCTTCCATCATGTTTTTTCTTCTTGTAGTTGAATTTGATCTCTAACACATTTACAGTCGGGATTCTCGAGTTTTGGTTTTGCTAATGTTAGCAGAATTCAGTTTAATTATAGGTTAGCCGAGCTTGGGTTATTGAGTAAGCCTAATTTGAATACCTTATATATTATAAGGTGTTATTCAACTTGTAATTTGATTTGTGCCAACATAAGCATCAACACACAAGTCATGTATATACAGCCAGGACATCGACATCTTTTGGCAGAGTCCTAATCCAAGCATCATAATTGAACATAGTTTTGGAATACTGTCTAAAACAATTATTGTCTCGTAATCAATTGTGCATCCCTGCATCTGCATTTGAATACTGTTTGGAATATTAAAAATGTGTTTTTTCCTGAGTTGACATATATGCAACAAGAAAAAATAAAGAACACAATCAAGATATTTACTCAGTTCGAAACTCGTCCTACGTCTACTGGGCTTTGCCAAAAGATAAATACACTATAAACTTCATAGTACAAAGAAATAATTTAAGCTTAACCCCTCAAACACTTGATGTAATCTCACTTTTGTACAATTAAGTAAATTCTCTCCCAACTCATTTTAGCTATGCAAGTGAAAATCAACATTCTACATTCAGATGGTGTAATTCCTACCATGAACATGTATACTTCTTTAAATCCACACATCACCCATAAAATAAATCACGTTCTTAATAAGCTCCATGTAAAGTGGAATAATAAATTTTCAAATGCGATATGTTTGGCAATTGTCATGCTTGAACAACAACTCTTCCAAAAGCAACAATGAACCTGAAAATTATAAATGCCAACATAGAATATGTTACAAATCCCATTATTATCAGCCTTATATTTGTACATATTTGTGTTTAGTATAATTCTGTTCATATATAAATAATCAAACATTTTATCAACTTCAACCTCACCACCAAATATTCTGAAGCATCTTCCTTTTATTCCTGTTTGGACCTTCAATAACAAATTTGGCTGGAATCCCAAACAGCTAAAAGAGTGCCCTGCATCAATGAATATTGTAATTTGAAAGCCTCCAATAGCATAGGTAAGTGCTTAAACGAACAAAGCAGAGCATATAGTACAACCACTTTGAAGGGTAGCATGTAAGCTTCATAGGCCTCTCTCTCCACATCAATGATTTTTTAGAATTAAATTACAGGAGGCCCTTACATTGCAATTGTCAAGTTATTATTATGATTTAAAAGTAAGAAGCAAATAGATAAAGTAGCACCTCTTTTTATGCATATAAAATGATTGAAGTTGACAAATGCCTTTCTCCAATGCCTTACTGCACAAATCAGCAAAATATTATGGAAGATGATAAGTAAAAAGTAGGATTAAAACAAAGGGATTTCAGATGAATAATATTTTAACAAGGAAATTAACAGTATCCAACTTGAGTGAAAAATGGCATCAGACCCTTCACTCGGAGATTCAATATACCACTCTTATTTTTCTTCAAAAAAAGATAAGGTCATAAAAATAAATAAATAACAAGGACGGACCAACCTGATACAACCGAATGGTGGGGATGTGAGCAATCTTATGCCAATCAGCGCTAATGTCCTTCCGATATCTTTCCTCCAACTGAGGAATTTCTAGTATTAGTAAATACTCCAAACTGGTTAGGCAACGCATCTCGTCCGGAAGCGATGTTAAATTTGGCAAATTAGCGAGAGTAAGATTTTGCAGATTTGTTAGATGTTGAAGCCACTCCGGAAGATGCCAACACTTAGGAATATTTTCCAGCCATAGAGAGCGTAGGCTTGTATGATCTTGGAATATTTGGATGCCAGCTCCAGATAACTCCAGCTCCTTGCAGTTGCTTACTGAAAAGTCTTCAAGGAAAGTGAGATGTTGGAACACAGGAAGCAGTGACCTCAATCCATTGCAGTTATGAATTTTTAATGTTTTCAATTGAACAAGATGTTGAAGCCCAATGGGGAGAGACACCAGCTTTGGAATATTATCAATCTCCAAATGAGAGAGATTCTTCAGGGGTTCCCATTGCATGCCCTCTAAATCAACCTCCTTGCAATCCCTTATTCCTAAAGTTTTAAGCACAGTGAGATGTTGCAGGCACTCATCTATCGTGTGAGTGTCCAACCCCTCAATGTTGTGTACATGGAAAGATTTCAATTGGGAGAGTGGAAGAGAAGAGGTTGAACTTGATGGGGCCTTAGCATTGATGTTCATCTTGATAGTCTGCTTTAATGGCCATGAACTGGTCTTCACCAAGTCTAGTTCACCATCGAGTGAAGGATACAACGGCATTGAAGTCAAAGGGCAATTTCTAATTTCTAAAGAGGAAAGACAAGGAAATGCCATGGTTGATGTTCCCATAACTATTATGTCGTCCTCCTTGGAATCATCATCAATTGGTTTTGTCATCCTCCACCAACTCTTCATATTCGGGCAGTGCTGGAGCGAAAGATGCTTAAGCGATGGGAAGAATGATTGTGGTTCTCCTTGATTCCCATTTGGGTTATTATCATCCATGTACTCCAGCTTAGTACAATCATGTATCTCCAGCCCTTTAAGACAAGGAAATTGCGCAAAGGACGGGAGATGTTTGAAATTACTACCACTTATGTAAATTGTGACGAGATTTGTGAGCAAAGAAAGCCAACTTGGAAACTTGGCATCACCCCTCCATCCTGCAATATAGAGCTCCTTGAGATTAGGATGGGGCTGGAGGTCTTCAAGTGACTTCTCATCATCTTCACTGTTATCAGCATCCCATAGTAAAACCAAAGATCTCAAATGTTGCTTCTCTTTCAAATTAGCAGCCTTAAACTTCTCTTTTGCATTTTTTACGAATCCCAGATTTCTTATTTGTAGCTCTCCCCTTAAGTTGTTAAGCAGTCTCAATTCACTTAGATCTGCACCGCCATGGGACCCATCTTTATCCACTACAAACACGCTTAACGTCTCAAGTGAAGTCAGCTTCCCTATTCCACGTGGCATATGAGTTAAACTATAACAAAAACAACACGCAAGATGGGTAAGATTCACCAATTTTTCAATCTTCTTTGGCAATTCTTGAAGCCCATCACACCTATAAAGTTTCAACGCTAGCAAATTCTGAATCTTACAAATACTCTTCGGAAGAATCTTAATATTGGAATTACAAGAAAGATCAAGGTATCTCAAATGTTTCAACTTGTAAATGGAGGGTGAAATCGTCTTGAAATTTAGATAATTCAGTTCCAACACACGCAAGCATCTATAATTTGCAATTAAAAAATCCCAAATTTCTTCGTTCAAATTTTGAGTTCCCATGTTTGGATACCGTAACAAGGATCGCAACTTTTTTCCCTTAAACAAAGGAATTAATGAAGGATTAATTGATATGTGGCGACATGTTTTACCAACATCACTTGCAATTTTATTTGAATCTATAATACTACTCTCCATCCCTGCTACTGATTCAGCTAGTTCATGCATTAAATCATGCATTTTACATGTTAGTCTGGAATATCTTTCTCCTACCTCTTGAAAGAAACTTCTTTCAACTAAATCTTTAAAATATCCAAATCCGATCTCCTCAAGAGATTGACTTGGATTCAATTGCTTTACGAAACCTTGCGCAATCCAAAATTGAACAAGTGTTCCTACATCAATTTGATGATCTTTTGGATATAGTCGACAATAAGCAAAACAATGCTTCAAATGGGATGAGAGATGATCATAACTCAACTTAAGTGTAGGTAAAATCTCCCCTTCGTTCTGAGATATTCTAGCAAGTTCGTTATCTTTAAAAGAAAGCCACTCATTTTTAGTTTCTTTGAAAGATAACATACCAGCTATCGTCCTTATGACTAAGGGAACTCCACAACACCTTTTCAAAATCAGCTTTCCTATTTCCACAAAGCCTGAATCTGCTGAGTCTATAGATCTTTGTTCAAATGCTATCTCTTTGAACAAAGACCAAGCATCATTATCCGACAAGCCTTTCAGAACATAAGGCTGACATTTACTAGTGATCTTGGCTACCTTAGAAGAACGAGTAGTTACTATTATCCTACTTCCTTTAGCCCCACCTACCAATAACTCTTTTAAACTAACCCATTTTTCCCACTCCTCATTCCAAATGTCATCCAAAACAAGCAAATATTTTTTCCCACCAATTTTTTCCCGAAGTTGTTTCTGTAATTGGTCCATTTCGAGATTTTGATCTGGTGCTTTGCCTGTTGCAGATTTGATAATGTTTCCTACAATTATTTTGACATCAAAAACATCTGAAACACACACCCACATCATCAACTCAAAATGATTTTTGACCATTTCATCATTATAGACAAACTGAGCCAAAGCAGTCTTCCCTAACCCTCCAAACCCCACAATTGGAATGATGTAAACATTCTCTTCACTTTCAAACTCTAACACGAGTTTTAGAAGAGCCGCTTTATCATCACCCCTCCCTATTATTTTATCTTTAAAAGAGTGCGTTGGCTGCCTCTTTTTAGTCATGAAAGAGGTTTCCATGGGACAGTCACGCTCTACCAAGTTGAACACCTTGGCTTCACTTCCAACTGAAATCAACCTGGCCTTAATGGTCTTAATTTTCCGACCCATTTTGAGATCGTAAGCAAACTGGTTTGAGCTCGAGAAGAAGAGGCGTACCTTTTTCGTCAGCTTGTTCCCACCCAATAGATCTTTGCGCAAAGCTTCGGTAGAGAAATCATCAAGCAAGTCGTCAGCATCGTAAAGTACATCTTTCAGCTTTTCAAGCCAATCTTTGACGAGTTGGCTGGTCACGGATCGCTCTTCTGCGTCAAGAAGCACAGCTTTGATTGTAGAGACGGTGCTTTTGAGGTCGTCAAGGTCACCTTTGACATTCCAACATAGCCCAATTTGAGAGAGAGTAACGGAGCTCAATTTTGTAATAAGCTCTCGGGCGAGGTCGAATGCAATTGCTTCGGCCATTGCTGGTTCAAACAGAAATCAAGCTAACAAGTGTTTGGTTATTGCAAGATTAGTAAAATGAGAATGATTGGAACAAGATGAAACACAGATGTGGATCCATACACGCCGAGACTAAGTATTTTTATAGATATTACCATCCACCCACCAAGTAGTATAATTAAATAAAAAGTAATGTTGATTGGTGGGAAATTGTGCCTCCATGTTTACTGTTTGACACAAATTTCTCAGTGGAGACAGTTGGGATGATGACACTTGGGTTGCTCTGCACAATGTGGAGCCGTACAAATAATTGAAATTAACGAAAAAGCTATGAAACAAAAGAGAAAAAGGAGACAAATCCCATGGAATCCAAGGTGTTTTGATTGAGGCCCATGCATTCAAGTCTTCCTAAAGCTTCTTCCCACTTACTTAGTGTAATTAGTACGTGTAATTGAGTGAGTCTGAATACACGCTTCTAACTTAAATTGAATAATTTATTTTTGAGTTTAACTTCGGTTGGATATATAAAATAAAAATTCATTAAAACTCATTGACCTTTAGAATCAAATATTATTAAACTCAAATCCGATTAAATTGATAATTTAAACATAACTTAATGATTACCAAATCAAATTTAAATCTTTTTCAAATCGAATTCAATTAACTTACGAATGATTATCATGTCCACCTTTCTCACCCACAAATTTAGCTTTGATTTTGTCTATAATACATATGAAAAAGGGGAGTGATTACCTAGGACACAAAATTAAACACGATCATTCAATTGAATCAAAATACATCTACAAACCAACAAACAAACGTAAACTTATACTAAAATCAACGATTAAATTCTCTTTTAGAAAATACAAAGGTATTAGTTTGTCTTGTTGTGATCATGAATCTGTTTACAATATCAGATATGGTTTTGTTATTTGTCTGTTATTACATGAAGGAATACCATTTAGTATAACACTGCCTTAAAAATAAAATGAATATAGAGTCCAAAACTAAGGAAGTTGATGTTAATGAAGAAAATGCTTGGTAAGCCTATGACAAACTATTGCAAACAAAAATAGTTACAGCCTATAACATCAAAATTAAGTAAAGAAAGATAGATAGAGACATTGAAGCAGGAAATGACAAACACAACAAGCAAAACCACTTAAGTTTCCGGTTTTAAGAGCGCTAAATTCTAACCACCAACCTTAGTAGATCTAAGAGAGCAAAAGAAACACTTTATTACAAAAGCTATTTGGCTTCAGCTTGAAAAAACTTGAATTCATCTTGACCATCGTCAAATCAAGCTCGAGCTAGTGAAAGAGCTGAATTTGAGTATTTGAGTCAATTAGTTTAAGAGCTTAATCGAGCGTTTTCTTTTTAATTACTATTGTTTCAATCTGAATCCAAACTTGAGTATAAAAATAGAGTTTATATTTCACTTTAATTGAGGCTCATCCAATTCGACTATTATCTCAAATTGCTTCAGCTATAAAAGCAAAATTCAATCAAACTCAAGTTGAGCTTGGAGCCTTGCATTTCAGATAGAGTTTCAAATGGTTTGAGCTCGACTACACCCTGTAAACTGACCTACCCTTTCGATTCAGATTACATTTCTCACTTGCAAAATTAAAAATATAAATTCATATTGATACTAAAAGAGAGCAAAGAAGTTGAACCAGATCATTTTAACTTGAAACAAGATTATGTCCAAGACAATAACATCCATAACTTCTGCAGCAGATTATCAGGAAATTACTAACCAAATTATTGTTGCATCACGAATCTAAATTACCTAAAAGTTTACAAGCAAACTAAAAGCATTCAAATAAACATTCAAAAAGAGCATTTTTAACATACTGTTCCATTGTAATTGTTTGTATTTAACAATAATTCATCGAAATGAAATATAAAAAGAGAAGAAAAAAGGTTCTTTTTTACCCCAAGAAAAAGGGGAAAACAAAATTGATTTCTATTGGAAGAAAAAAGAAAGGGAAGAAAACAAAATCATACCCACTAATCCCATTTGAACAAATAACGTGTGAACTTAAAGACTTTGAATTTTTGCTCATTAGTTGTGACTCAACCACCACCACCATTACCATATCTTAATTATTCCATTACCACCAACAAAAATCCAGCTTGCACGGTTCAAGGAATATGAAACGTAAAATTAACAAAAACCATAAAAAATAAAAAAGAGGGATTAACCAGCAACCAATTGGGCCAAAACAACATGCTGCTACTAAAAAACAACCACATATTTCTTCCTTTTTTCATTCTTACCTTCGAGAGAGGAAGATGAACACCATCGTTGATTGGTGCAATGCAAATTTCGACAACCAAAGGCGAAAAGGAGGAAAATCAAAGGTAAATGCCGGCGACTGGTGTTCGGAACCGTTGCTGGCTGGCGCCAAGCACTAGATCAGAGTGGGAAGGAAGGGAAAAGAGGCTTTGGGTTACGTTTACTGCTGAAGAAAAAAACTATGGAAAATGACTTTACCAGATGAAAAGGGTAAGAAATTTTTCTAAAATAAAGCCTCTTTTCCCGTGTTTTGGAGAAAGTTTTACAGTGGGAATTCATTATATTTTCCGTAAATTATTTTACAGGTAAACAAACATAGTCTTAATAAAAATGGAATTTTATTGAATAAATGAAAAGAATAAAGGTTAGAGTTTTTGTTGGAAGAGAGAGATTTATATTACTCCATATCTTGTTTATAGTACTTAAAAAATCTAATTTATTATCATCTAAATTTTAATAGATAAATAAAGATAAAAGCTGGAATTAAATTTAAATAATAATTATTTTAATATAATTCAAATTTAAATAGGTTCTTCTGTTTATAAAATCTCTTCTTTTAATTGTTGCTCTCAAGTTTTTTATACTTTGTATTTTTAATACCACTTTTTTCCTATTTCGCATGTCGGCCCATTTTATTTTTAAATTCACGCTTTTTGCCCTTAATTTTTTTTACCTCTAATTGAGTCCCTACAAGATAAAAAATTATAAATAGCTCAAATTAGTAGGATCATACTCAAAATAAATATGTAATTAATTCATAAAAATATATCATTCCAGAGTATCATCATCTAGAATGACCGAAGTGCCATCTTCTGATTTTAAATCAACTCGATAGGTAAGATTATTCTTCCTGACCAAATTTTGCATAACAAATGTCAGCTAGGGGTTATTCTAATTTACTTCAGGCTTGAGCTATTTTTCCTATCCCATGGTTTTAGTTATTCAAATATCTAATCTGGTTATATTTGCACATTAACATCCTTTTCTTTATCTGAGTTGATTAATTAGTCATTAGTGTTTTATATATCAAAATTGAAAAAGCAGCCTTACTAAATGTAGATGTGTAGAATTGGTGCATCGTGATGATAATCATTGGATCAATCTTGTTGTTTGTACAAAATTGGTCCATTGTATATTTGGGGTTGTGACCATGGCATCTATAAATAATCATATGATTATGGGAATCCAGTTATTTTTCTACTTCTATTGCTTCCTTCATGTGTTTTTCACTTTGTGGTTGAAATTGATCTCCAACTTCTTTTTCTACTAAGGAAGTTGGTGTTAATGAAGAAAAATGCTTGGTAAGCCTATGAGAAACTATTGCAAACAAAAATAGTTACAGCTTATAACATCAAAATTAAGTAAAGAAAGATAGATAGAGACATTGAAGCAGGAAGTGACAAACACAACAAGCAAAACCACTTAAGTTTCGGGTTTTAAGAGCACTAAATCTAACCTCCAACCTTAGTAGATCTAAGAGAGCAAAAGAAACACTTGTGTTACAAAAGTTATTTGGCTTCGGCTTGAAAAAACTTGAATTCATTTTGACCATCGTCAAATCAAGCTCGAACTAGTGAAAGAGCTGAATTTGAGTATTTGAGTCAATTAGTTTAAGAGCTTAATCGAGCTTTTTCTTTTTAATTACTATTGTTTCAATTTGAATCCAAACTTGAGTATAAAAACAAAGTTTATATTTCACTTTAATTGAGGCTCATCCAATTTGACTATTATCTCAAATTGCTTCAGCTATAAAAGCAAAATTCAATCAAACTCAAATTGAGCATGGAGCCTTGCATTTCAGATCGAGTTTCGAATGGTTTGAGCTTGACTACACCCTGTAAATTGACCTACCCTTTCGATTCAGATTACATTTCTCACTTGCAAAATTAAAAATATAAATTCATATTGATACTAAAAGAGAGCAAAAAAGTTGAACCAGATCATTTTAACTTGAAACAAGATTATGACCAAGACAATAACATCATAACTTCTACGGCGGATTATCAGGAAATTATTAACTAAATTATTGTTGCATCACGAATCTAAATTACCTAAAAGTTTACACACAAACTAAAAGCATTCCAATAAACATTCAAAAAGAGCATTTTTAACATACTGTTCCATTATAATTGTTTGTATTTAAGAATAATCATCAAAATGAAATATAAAAAGAGAAGAAAAAAACATGCAATTGATTCATTAGATCAATTATCAGAAAAGGGTAAATAGAGAAAATGTACCATAATGGGTTAAAATTCGAGCTAATCAATTATTTATATTATAAAAAAAAAAGGTTCTTTTTTACCCCAAGAAAAAGGGGAAAACAAAACTGATTTCTATTGGAAGAAAAAAGAAAGGGAAGAAAACAAAATCATCCCCACTAATCCCATTTGAACAAATAACGTGTGAACTTAAAAGACTTCAAATTTTTGCTCATTAATTGTGTCTCAACCACCACCACCATTACCACATCTTAATTATTCTATTACCACCAACAAAAATCCAGCTTGCACAGTTTAAGGAAGATGAAACGTAAAATTAACAAAAACCATAAAAAAATAAAAAGGAGGGATTAACCAGCAACCAATTGGGTCAAATAAACATGTTTCTACTAAGAAACAACCACATATTTCTTCCTTTTTTCATTCTTACCATCGAGAGAGGAAAATGAATACCATCGTTGATTGGTGTAGTCTTGTGTTTATAAAATCTCGTTTTTGAACTGTTGCCTCCAAGTCTTTCACACTTTATATTTTTAACAACACTTTTTTCCTATTTCACATATTGGCCTATTTTATCTTTAAATTCATGTTTTTTGCCCTTAAATTTCTTTTTGCCTTCAATTTAGTCCCTATAAGATAAAAAAATCATATATAGCTCAAATTAGTAAGATCATACTCAAACTAAATATGTAATTAATACATAAAAATATATCATTCCAGAGTATTGTTATCTAGAATGACCGAAGTGCCATCTTCCGATTTTAAATCAACTTGATAGGTAAGATTATTCTTCCTGACCAAAATTCTGCAGAACAAATGCCAGCTAGGGGTTATTCCAATTTACTTCAGGCTTGAGCTATTTTTCCTATCCCATGGTTTTAGTTATTCAAATATCTAATCTGGTTATATTTTCACATTAACATCCTTTTCTTTATCTGAGTTGATTAATTAGTCATTAGTGTTTTACATACCAAAATTGAAAAAGCAGCCTTACTAAATGTGGATGTGTAGAATTGGTGCATCGTGATGATAATCATTGGATCAATCTTGTTGTTTGTACGAAATTGTTCCGTTGTATATTTGAGGTTGTGACCATGGCATCTATAAATAATTATATGATTATGGGAATCCAGTTATTTTTCTACTTCTATTGCTTCCTTCATGTTTTTTCACTTTGTGGTTGAAATTGATCTCCAACTTATTTACAGTTGAGATCTTCGTATTTGGGTTTTGCTAATGTTAGCGGAATTCAGTTTAATTATTGGTTAGCCAGGCTTGGGCTATTGAGTAAGCGCAATTTAAATACCTAATGTCTGACTTAGAGTGGTTTGTAAGTCTACATTAAGTATTTTTTTTAACTAGTATTGAAAATACCAATTGAAATCCGAACTTAAGACAAAAAGTTTTTTAGGTTTAGTTTGTTTGAACTGGACAAAGATTTGGGTTCGAAGAAGGGCATTGAATCAATTAACCCAGGAATCGATATGGATCGTATTGGGCAAAAAATTGGTTGAACCTGACAGTTGAATCAGGTTTTTATTTTTTATGAATTTTTTAATGATTTATTTAATTGCACCAGTTAAACTAATGAATAGGTGGCCTGATCAGTTTTATTATCGGTCCAGTTTCAAAAACTTTGAATTTTTTAGAATCATGTTCATCTTTTGCTAGGTAAAGAAGTCTAAATTTATTTTTATCTTGAATCAAGTTATGTTTTGAAAGTAATCTTGATCAAGTTCGAATTGAGTTTTCAGGTGTAAACACTAATGGGAATTTGAATTTGTTACTATTACAGATGATGATGATGATGATGATGCCCAATGTTTGGCCCTTTCTTAGACTTGCAATCATAGACTACGGATTTGTGTTTGGCTACCATTTGTGCACAAAATATGGAGTTATGTTTTTAGTAACAGTAAATGTTTTTTCTACATTTGGACACTGCTCAGTCTTTACGAGATCAATTTTATCATACTGTATATTGATATTTATAGTTTGCAGGTTCATTGTTGCTATATAGATGGAATTGACGGGCTAGAATCCTCTTAGGAGACTTTGATTTCCTTAGCTCACCAAGAAACACCCCTGCCATTGCCCATGTCCTTCCTTCCTCTCGAGGATTGCAGTATCTCGTCGCATCAAGATTCCAAAGGAAAAGTCTTATGTTTTGTTTAAACGACAAGAACAAATTACAAGGTGTTAACTTGTAATTTAATGTGTGCCAACTTAAGCATCAACACACGAGTCATATGTATATACAGCCAGGAAATCGACATCTTTTGGAAGAGTCCTAATCCAAGCATCATAATTGAACATAGCCTTGGAATACTGTCTAAAAGAAATTGTCGTCTCATAATCAATTGTGCATCCCTTCATTTGAATACTGTTTGGAACCCTAAAAAAAAATAAATGTGTTTTTTCTTGAGTTGGCACGAATTATTTAAGAAGAAAAATAAAAAGTACAATTAAGAGGTTTACGCAGTTCGGAACTTGCCTACGGCTACGGAGCTTTACCCAAAGATGAATCCACCATAAACTTTATGGTACAATGAAATGATTTAAGCCTAACCCTTCGAACACTAGATGCAATATCACTTTTGTACAGTTAAGTAAATTCTCTCCCAACTCATTTTAGCTATGCAAGTGAAAATTCACATTCAACACTCAGATGGTGTTCCTACTATGAATCAAGCTCTTAATAAGCTCCATGTAAAGTGGAATAATAAATTTTCAAATGCAATATGTCTGGCACTTGTCATGCTTGAACAACGGCTCCTCCAAAAGCATCAATGAACCTGAAAATTATAAATGCGAACATAGAATATGTTACAAATCCCATTATTTATTTACACCTCAAAACCTTTTGCAAAAGAGTTTTAATTATATTTTTACTAAAGGGCTCACCTTATCAGCCTTATATTTGCACATATGTGTGCTTGGTATAACGCTGTTCATATATAAATAATCAAACATTTTATCAACTTCAACCTCACCATCAAATATTCTGAAGCATCTTCCTTTTTACCTGTTTGGACCTTCAATAACAAATTTGGCTGGAATCTCAAACGGCTAAAAGAGTGTCCTGCATCAATGAATATCGTGATTTGAATACCGCCAAAAGCCTGTAAATAGCATAGGTACCATCTAAGATAGTAATCGGTTGGCATATATTAAGAGAAAGCATAAATATATATAAAGATATGATAGGTAAGTGCTTAAATGAAGAAAGCAGAGTATATAGTACAACCATTTTGAAGGCTTCATAGGCCTCTCTCTCCACATCATTGATTTTTTAGAATTCAATTATTAGAAGCAATTGTCAAGTTATTAATATGATTTAAAAGTAAAAAGCAAATAGATAAATTAGCACCTCTTTTTATGCATATAAAATGATTGAAGTTGACTAATGCCTTTCTCCAATGCCTTACTGCACAAATCAGCAAAAAATATTATGAAAGATGATAAGTAAAAACTAGGATTAAAGCAAAGGGATTTCAAATGAATAATATTTTAACTAGGAAATTAACAGTATCCAACTTGAATTAAAAATGGGATGAGACCCCTGACTTGGAGATTCAATATACCACTCTAATTTTTCTTCAAAAAAAGACAAGGTCAGAAAAATAAATAAATAACAAAGACGGACCAACCTGATACAACCAAATGTTGCAGACGTGAGCAATCTTACGCCAGTCAGCGCCAATGTCCTTCCGACATCTTTCGTCCAACTGAGGGATTCTTTCTATTTGTAAAATTTGCAATTTGGTTAGGCAACGCATCTCGTCTGGAAGCGATGTTAAATTGGGCAAATGCTTGAGCCAGAACTTTTGCAGATTTGTTTGATGTTGAAGCCACTCCGGAAGATGCCGACACTCTGGAATGTTTCCCAGCGATAGATAGCGTAGGCTTGTATGATCTTGGAATATTCGGATGCCAGCTCCAGATAACTCCAGCTTCTTGCAGTCGCTTACTGAAAAGTCTTCAAGGAAAGTGAGATGTTGGAACACAGGAAAGAGTGACCTCAATCGATTGCATTTTCTGATTTCTAATGTTTTCAATTGAACAAGATGTTGAAGCCCACGGGAAAGAGACACCAGCTGCGGCATATTATCAATCAACAAATCAGAGAGATTCTTAATGGGTTCCCATTGTAAGCTCTCTAAATCAACCTCCTTGCAATCCCTTATTGCTAAAGTTTTAAGCCCAGTGAGATGTTGCAGGCACTAATCTAGCGTGTGAGTGTCCAATCCCTCAATGTTGTCTACTTGGAAAGATTTCAATTTGGAGAGAGGAAGAGAAGAGATTGAAGTAGATGGGGTCGTACTAGTGATGTTCATCTTCCCGGTCTGCTTTAACGGCTTTGAACTGGTATTCCTCAACTCTAGCTTATAACCGAGTGAAGGATACAACGGCATTGATATCGAAGGGAAATTTAAAATTGTTAAAGAGGAAAGACAAGGAAATGCCATGGTTGATATTTCCATAACTGTTTTGTCGTCCTCGTTGGAATCATCATCGATTGCTCCTGTAGTCCTCCACCAACTCTTCATATTTGGGCAATCCCGAAGGTAAAGATGCCTAAGCGATGGGAAGAATGATTGTGGTTCTCCTTGACTTCCTTTTGGGCTGTTATCATCTATGTACTCTAGCTCAGTACAAAAATGAATCTCCAGCAGTTCAAGATAGGGAAATTGAGCAAAGGACGGGAGATATATGAAATTACTACCACTTATGTAAATTGTGACGAGATTTGTGAGCAAAGAAAGCCAACTTGGAAACTTGGCATCACCCCTCCATCCTGCAATACAGATTAAAGGAGACCGTGTACTCTTTCCAAAGGTGAATAAATAAGGACAATTAAGATGAGAGTTAACAATTTCTACTAATACATGACACGTCTCTAATTATGATTAGTTTGTTAGAATTAAGTGACCCAAATTCTTATTTAAATAAAAATAAGATGGAAAATAAAATAAAAGTAATATCCAAATAGAACTAGACTTCTTTTATTTTATTTTAGAATAAGGTTTTTTAAACCTTATTAAACTCCATCTATTTTATATTGATTAGGATAAAGTGTTTCAATCCTAATAGAATATGGCTTTACAAGCCTATAAATAGACATAGTCTATTCATCTTGTATTGATTCGAATTTTCGACATAGTGAATTTTCTTCTCCTCTGCCCGTGGTTTTTTTCCCGAAAGGGTTTCCACGTAAAATCTGTGTGTTCTTTATTTTTATTTTATTTTTTTATTTGTTTGAGATATTTTGTCATTACCGACATTATATTTTTTCACATAGTTAAATTTAAAAACATTTTAAATAAATTAATATATATAATATAAAAATATAAAAAGAATTCCAAATTTCAATTATTATAATATAAATTTTATATCTAAAACTCCTAAATTAAATTAAATTAATTGAATTGAATCGAACAAACAAATTCGACCGGAAATCATTTGATATGATTGGTTTTGACAACCAATCTGGTTTTAAAAACTTTGACCAGGACGATATCAATATGTGAATTAATTTCTCGTTTGTTTAATATTGTTTATTTAATAAATCTAAATTTTGAAGCATCTAAAATGTTAATAGAATCTTATTTTTAATAATTTTCATACATTGAATATGTTATTTTATTTTGTTAGAACTGATTTAAAAGAATATCGTATGTTTTAATGAAAGTCACAATTTATTTTTGACCATGCTTGTTTGCAACAGAGTTGCCTAGGACATCAAAAGTTAGACCTCGACTATGTACTGGAAGTGCATTTTCCTACAAAACTCGAGCTAATCGACTTTGCCCTATGATTCATTAGCCACAGGTATTCATCTCATCTCCAAAGTCATGAGATAGATTTGTAAGCTTTGCCTATGTTATAGTTAAGGTGGATGTGTATGCTAGTGTGTGAGTTCTAAATTATATTGTACCTCACAAGACCAAAATTACATGTGTGTAAACATCTTATCTTCATGCAAATTTAAGCTATTGAGCTAATTTATTCTTATAAAATATTACTTTTACCCAAAAATTTCTTCTTCAATATAGAAATTAATGCACAAAGAAAATAAAATTTAAAAAATATTAAAATTAGTGGAAGATAAAAGAAGACGTTGGATATAGGTACAGTTGTTTTGTAACAAGCTAAAAAGGATCGTAAGGGTTTCCACATTCTCATATCTTCAATACTTCATAATCGAATGGAGCTAAGCTAAGCATTCAGCCAATCATAAGATGAAGATATTAGATTCATTACTCAATCTAGCAATGTCTTTAAGTTAGTACAAATCAGTCTTGAAATTGCTTAATGGTTCTTGCGTGAAGCCCTTTCATTAAATGATATTCTATATAATGTACACAAAATTGCTTGATAATTAGTTGCGTTTTCTTGTGTTGGAACGTTATTTGAAACATTGAAAGAGAAAAATATGTTTTTTCTTGAGTGGACACATACATAAGGAAAATTAAAGAACACAATCAAGATATTCCTGCAGTTTGAAACTTATCATCCGATTGCAGCGCCTTGTTAAGATCAGATAAATCCACTATATACTTTACCGTACAAAGAAATGATTTATGCCCAACCCTTTAAACATTTGGGGTGACCTCACCTTTGTACAATGAAGTAACCTCTCTCCCAATTCATTTTAGCTATGTAATTGAAAATCGTATGTAATTGAAAATCGACACTTAAAAGGTGTATAACAATAACACTCAATAATAATTCCTCACTATAAACGGTCCTTTAAATCCACACATCATCCATGAAACAAATCATCTATCTATAAGCTCCAAGATAGATCAAGCTTTACATAAACTCCATGTAAAGTGAAATAACAAATTTTCAAATGCACTATCACTGGACCTATGTAGAAACACTTAGTGTAACTAAACGCAAGTTTATATCATGTGCATAAATGGTGGCTAACCACAAACCCATTGGCTATGCTTTTTCAGTGCACTCAAGGTTTACACATTCTGTCAATTTAATTTTGATTTAACAAATTTAGCCTACAACATTTATACATTTTGTCAATTGGATTCTAGTTTAACAAAATTAGCTTGCAACATTTACGCATTATGTATGAGCTCAATTTGTTATTATACCAATCAAAATTATGTATGAGTGATAAAAAAATATTAACATTGTGGTTAATTGTCCTTATTTCACTTCTGAAATTGATAAAAATTAAATTACTCCATTATTTTTAGAGGGGCCAATTTGCATAATATTGAATTTGAGAGGGACAGAAGATGTGTTTTTACCCATTTTTAACCTCACCTCACTACTACAATCGTTATTGAACCCAAATAGGTATCCAACACTAATTTCAATCGCATGACTACGGTACTCAAGTTCACTATTACAACAATTAATCTCACTACTACTACTATTTTTAATTTCACTAAAGTTGATTGAATTGTCTATCGAAAGAATGTCATAGACCTATCTTAACACAAATAAAACGTTAAAAACTCATTCAAATATAAATTAAAAAATAAATTTTATTATTTGACACAATTAAAATGTAATTACTTGCTTGATTGATACATTTGTTCAAAGGTAATGTAGCCCCTTCAATTTGCTCAGATTGAATGTTATTATTGGATAAGATTTATTATCATTTAATTTGGGCCAATTTATTACAACTTGATTTACTATTTATTAATTAAAAACATGTTTTTTATATTTAATTATAAAAATATACAAATATTTTTTTAAATTTAATTTTTAATATTAAATGAATAATGAAATAGGGTTAGCATTAAGAAAAAAAAATCTGAATTGTACCCTAACCAAATTATGTAGAAGTCTATTGAGTAATTTTTTAAAACAATATTTTAGCTAATGCTTAAAGTACTTAGGAAGTACTTATTTGAATTGTACCCTAACCAAAGTAATGTCTTTGTTACTAAATGGATTAAATTTGTTCTTGTATTATTAAAAAAAAAAAAACAAATAAGATCAAATAGTAATAGAGTTAACGTTTACTATAACAAATTTAACATTAACAGAGTTAACAATTTTTAATATATTTTTTATACAATAAATGTTAACTTTGTTATATAATTTGACCTTATTTGATCTTTTTTTATAGTACAGGGACTAAATTAATTATTTAATAATAGAGGGACTAATTTGATGCAGTCCCTATAATAGAAGTACTTTCACCCTTATGTATGTATTTGAATCGTAATTTCGAGATGAAATTGAACAATTGAAAAATGTAAAAACAGATGAAATTAGCACATTAAATTGTAATTATATACAAAATGCTTCCCTCCACATTAATCCGGCGGTGCTCGAGCCTCTGATGGTCCCACGCTGCCGTATCAACCTCCTCCAACGGCTTCAACAGCACCAGCTTTGACGTTTCCTACAGTTGTTCAGCCAATACGTAGTCACCTGGCCTTCGCTTCGACGAAGCCGCAGTTTGTTCATCTCGATGATTATCACAGATTTTCATCTAGTAATAGTCGTGGAATCGTCACCGAACAAGAAGTTGAAGCAATTGTTGTGAGATCTCCGGCAAGTTCAAAAATTCTCTTTTGAAAATGGTGGCTATCATGTAATTAGTAGTATATTATTTCAATTTTGATGAGAATTGTATTCTCACTTAACGCTTAATGTTATTTGCTTAATTTTTTGTGTGTCTGATCTTTTGATCTGTTCATAAACGGAACTTTTCATGGTGGCTATGTTTCTTAGAGGATAAATTATGAGTAGCATTATTTGTTTGTGCAGTGAAATTGTGATGTCTGTATTGTAATATGTGAGGTATTTCCGTATTTGATGATATAGTGGAGTTTTGGTAGATTAAAGTGCATGTTTGCTGAACTAAGTTGAAATTGAATGAATGCTGGCCTCATCCAACGTCCAAAACTTGATGACTTCAACATTTTGATGCCTTAATTTGAGAAGGATAAGTTTTAGTATTATAAAATTTTCTCAGAATGGTGGTGAGGCAAAGATGTAGTGATCAAATACAATTGCAATTGATGGTATTCTAGTTTTATGTACTATAAATGCTATAGTAAGAGAGTTTAAAGCCGAACATTTAATGCCGTGCTCTATATGAAGAAAGGTTGATGGGTGTTAGTTCTTTTGAAAATCGTAATTTTGCCTGCCATTGGAACTACTCTGAAACATTGCTGATTTTTCTCAGCAATTAAAAAGGAAGAGCGAAGCAGACAAAAATGAAGTTGAGTCTAGCCAACATAATACAAGTTGGGTTATTCAACGTGTAGTTTGATATGTGCCAAACATAAGCATCAACACACAAGTCATACGTATATACAGCCGGGAAATCGACATCTTTTGGAAGAGTCCTAATCCAAGCATCATAAGAGAACATAGGCTTGGAATACTGTCTAAAAAAATGCTTGTCTCATAATCAATTGTGCATCCCTGCATTTGAATGCTGTTTGGAACACTAAAAAAACATAAATGTGTTTTTCCTAAGTTGACACGTATTATGCAATAAGGAAAATAAAGAGCACAATTTAGATGTTTATAAAGTTCGAAATTCGTCCTACATCTGTGAGGCCTTACCCAGATATGAATACACTATAAACCTCATAGTACAAAGAAATGATTGAAGCCTAACTCCTCTAAAGCTTGATGCAATCTCACTTTTGGACAATTAAGTAAACTTTCTCCCAACTCATTTTAGCTATGCAAGTGAAAATTAACATTCGACACTCGGATGGTGTATAACAATGTAAGTCAACAATCGTTCCTACTAGAAACATGTGTGCTTCTTTAAATTCATAAATCACCTATAAAATAAATCATCTATATATAAGTTCCAGAATCGATCAATCTCTTGATAAGCTCCATGTAAAGTAGAATAATAAACTTCCAAACGCGATATCTCTAACAATTGTCATGCTTGAATAAGGACTCTTTCAAAACCTTTTGCAAAAGAGATTTAATGAATGCTTTATTAAAATGCTCATCATTATCAGCCTTATTTTTGCACATACGTGTATCGTTGTTCATATATAAATAATGAAAATTTTATGAAATGACAGATATGAAAAGATGCTCTATTACATCATTCCAAATTTCCAATCCTCATGATTTTAAAGTACAAAGCAATTTGATAACTTAGCACCTCTTTTTATGCATATAAATGATTGAAGTTGACAAATGCCATTCTCCAATGGCTTACTGCACAAATAAGCAAAATATTATGAAAGATGGTAAGTAAAGAGTTTTGTAATAGTAGGATTAGAACGAAGGAATTTCAAATGAATGAAAAATGGAATGAGAGACCCGAGTTAACAAGCCTGATTAACCACTGAAATTTTTCTTGAAAAAAAATGTCATAAATGAAAAGGACGAACCAACCTGATTACAGCTGAATGTTGGGGATATTAGCAATCTTATACCAATCGGCACCAATGTCCTTCCATCAACTGAGGAACTCTTGCAAATTATTGAAGTTGACAAATGCCTTTCTTCAATGGGTTACTGCACAAACGCCTTTCGATCAACCTGATTACAACCAAATGCGTGGGATGTGAGCAATTTTATGCCAATCAGCGCCAATGTCCTTCCAACTGAGGAATTTGTCGTATATGTAAAGATTCCAAACCGGTCATCTCGGAAGCCATCTTAAATTGGGCAAATCAGAGAGATAAAGAAATTGCAGATTTGTTAGATGTTGAACCCACTCCGGAAGATGCCGACACTTTGGAATCTTTGCCAGCGATAGAGAGCGTAGGTTACAATGCCATGGACAGATCACAACTCCACTTGACCTGTATAGTTTGAAAAATTACTCGGGGCAGAACGCAATGGGAGCCAGAGCTCTACTTACCCCTCCTCCTCCCAAATTTGGAAAATTCTTATTAAGCCTTCAATTTTTTTTTGAAATTTTTAATTAAACTCTTCAATTTCAAAAAATTAAAAATTGATCCGAACCAAGGTATTTAGACGATTTATGAAATACAAGTTAAAAAATCACAATTACCTAAAATCAAACCAATTTTAATTTTTTGAAAGGAAAATTCATTCAAATAAAATTAATTTTTTGACCATAGCATAAAGCACTACTTGAATAAAAAAAAAACACCTGCAATGAGATTGTTTTATTGGTGTTATACAAGTACATATCATATGATAATTATAAATTTAATTATTTAATTATTATAAAAATTAAACATATTATAAATTTAATAATTATATAAAAATTTATATATTGATATATTAAATACACGTAAATTTATTATCATAAATATATTTTTAATTTTTATTTAATAAAATAATTTTATTATATTTTATTAATTAATATAACATACATTCAAGAATAAATATATAAACAAATGTTATAATATTTTATTACTTTCATTTATATTAAATATATAATTTTGAGATTATAATAATTTAATAAATATATCATATTCATAATAAAATTTATATGAATTAAATCTAAATAAACATATATGTAATAATAAATAAAAATTTATTTATGAATAAATTTATTATTTACCATAATTGTAAATTTAATATATATTATATTTTTTAATGTTAAATGCAATCTTTCATTTTACAAATATAAGTTAACATCCTTAGTATAGAGCTTGTCTATTACTACCTACTATGGGTGTTTATTATTATTTTTCTCCCACATTGTATGGCGTTATTCATTTAATCAATTAATGAATTTTCCTTTCAAAAGAATTAATCATTAGTTGAAAACACCTCTCTGGTCCCTTTCAATTTATATATTGAGCAAATTGATCCTTCTCAAAAAAAATTAAACCAATTTAATCATTGTCAATTTCAAAATTTAGCAACTAAGAATAATTAATCACAATATTTTTTTCTCATTTGTACACATTTTTTATTGGTTTAATAACAACTTTAGTCCTCAAAGTTTACATTTTTTTGTCAACCTAGTCTTGATTTAACAAATTTAGCCCACAACGTTTACATATTCTGTCAAATTGGTTCTAGTTTAACAGTATTAGCTTTCAACATTTTCACATTATGTATAAGCTAAATTTGTTATTATACCAATCAAAATTATGTATGAGTAATGAAGAATATTAACATTGTGGTTAATTCTCTTTAGTTCACTTCCGAAATCGACAGGGATTAAATTTCTATTTTTTTAGAGGGGCCAATTTGCACAATATTATTGAATTTGAGAGGGACCAAGGAGGTGTTTTTACCCATTTTTAACCTCACCTCACTAGTACAATTGTTATTGAATCCAAACAGGCATCCAACACTAATTTTAATCACATCACTATGGTATTCAATTTCACTATTACAACAACTGATCCCACCACCAACGTTGTTTTTTAATTTCACTAGAGTTGATCCAATTGTCCATCCAAAGAAAGCCATAGACTTATCTAATTCCTTATTTATTTCACTGAAAATGATTCTCAGAAAATAATTTATGGAAATTGATTTACTTTTTTTTTTGGAAAAGTTAATATTTTCTGATGTTTAGATGAATTTATGTAAAATATTTTCTGTTGTTTGGCAGATTTCTTGAAAATAAAAATTATTTTAAATAAAACAAACATACATTTGTAATTTATGATAAGTAGTGAATTGATTATAAAGGAATGTTAAGGTAAAATTATAGTAAATAATGAATCTTCATTATGTCAAGGATTAATTGTAAACTTTGTGAAATTTATAATTGAAACAAGAGAAATGATATGCATGAAAATTTATTATCTGAAATAAGATATTATGATGAATTATTTGATTAAAGTGTTGTATGGTGGAAAATAAATTACATCACAATAGGGACTAAAATGAAATAATTTAAATCTTATTTTGGGATGAAATTGAATAATTTAAAAAGGTAAAAGCTCAAAAAACTAAAAACAACAGAAATTAGCACATTAACTTGTAATTATATACAAAATGCTTCCTTCCACATTTATCCCAATAAAAATCCCTCCCTTTTCCCTCGTTTTCCACTGTCTCTCTCTCTATCTGTCTATCTCTATCTCCCTCATGTCTAAACTAAAACCTCACTCTCTCTCTTTTCCTATTTCCCCATTTCGTTCCCCTCGAAATCATAAACCTCCATGTCCGGCCTTCCGATGGTCCCACACTGCCGTGTCAACCTCCTCCTACGGCTTCAACAGCACCAGCTTAGACGGTTCCTCCTGTTGTTCCGTCGATACGTCGTCACCTGGCCTTCTCTTCTACGAAGCCGCCGTTTGTTCAGCCCGATGATTATCACAAATTTTCATCTAGTAATAGTCGTGGAATCGTCGCGGATCAAGAAGTTGAAGCAATTGTTGTGAGATCTCCACTGATTTCAAAAATTCTCTTTTGTAAGTGGTGGCTATCATGTGATTACTAGTATATTATTTCAATTTTATTGACTTAGTACCATTTTCCACTTTCATGATTTAAACGCATTGTGGCATTGCTCCTATATATTACAGGATGTTGATTATTGACAAAGGAGATACAGGATAACCCTTCGAAGCACAATGGGTCCGATTGATGTTTACCAAGTCGGGTGTTACTCCCTTCTTTACATATATTAAACCATTTACCGTAAATGTTCTTTTGAAATAAGTCTAATTGATGATGACAGGATAGGTTTAGTTGTAGAAATAAAAAGTGTCGGCATCGGATTTCTGGTCCATCTAATCTGGTTATATATGCACATTAACAACATCCTTTTCTTTATCTGAGTTGCTTAATTAGTCATTAGTTTTTTACATATCAAAATTGAAAAAGCAGCCATACTAAATGTAGATTTGTAGAATTGGCGCATCGTGATGATAACCATTGGATCAATTTTGTTGTTTGTACGAAATCGGTCCATTGTATATTTGAGGTTGTGACCAGTGGCATCTATAAATAATCATATGATCAAATAAGGTTGTGCATGGCTTATTCTCTTGTTAAAGTAGCGACTTGTACTATCTTGAACCTGTTTTAAACGCATTGTCACATTGGTCCTATATATTACGGGATGTTGATTATCGACAAAGGAGATACGGGATATTCCTTAGAAGCACAATGGATCCGATTTTTGTTTACCTAGTCAGGTGTTCTTTGGAATAAGTTTAATTGATGATAATTAGATAGGTTGTTTTAATGTCTTTCTTTTCCATTGTTGCTTCCTCAGCCAATTTGAGGAGAAATTTGAAGAGATGAATGGTGTTGAACAACGTCTGAGTGTCCCACTTGCTTCAAGTTCTGGCTCTAATGAAAACCAAGTTGAGTTGGTCAATACAGTGAGCATCCGAAAGGAGATTGAACCACAGGCACGGCAAACTCATCAAATATGCTCTGATATAAATGCTTCAGGATAGTCTGTTGGGGGAATGATGAGAATTATTCCGTTGGATATGGACTTAAGCGCCATTTTTCTTGACCAGTTATTACACTAGCCAAGCTTTACAAACATCAAATATATGGACAGTGGTTCATGTCGAAGATTATTTATGAATTTAGGTAATCTGGAATAATTGATTAGAAGCCTTGGTTACCCCTCTTTAGGAGGGTAAGGTCCAACATTCAAACACCTTCTCCCCCTAGGACTTCATTTTGCACCAAAATTGATAATTTTGTCTATTAACTTTTCTTGCCCTTGTTTTCAGAATGATACGGATTATTGGCTTCTATCAGATGCTGATGTTAGCATTATGGATATGTGGAAGACAGATTGTATCCTTCTATAAATTTTAGCTAATCTATATGCTTAACCCCTCAAAGGCAGGAAAAAAGCACACAAACTTATTTATACATTCAGAGGTACAACAGGTGAATGTGTAATCCTTAACTCCTAGAATGACAGTTGTTGAAGGGAGCGGAGTAGATATGCTTCATTCAGAATTTGGAATGGCTGAGGTCGGTACCCCAGGGTCAGAAACTCTACCTTCTAGAATGACCAAAGTGTCATCTTCCGATTTTAAATCAACTCGATAGGAAAGATTATTTTTCCTGACCAAATTCTGCAGAACAAATGCCAGCTAGGGGTTATTCCAATTTACTTCAGGGTTGAGCTATTTTTCCTATCCCATGGTTTTAGTTATAGAAATAAAAAGTGTCGGCATCAGAATTCTGGTCTATCTAATCTGGTTATATATGCACATTAACAACATCCTTTTCTTTATCTGAGTTGCTTAATTAGTCATTAGTGCTTTACATATCAAAATTGAAAAAGCAGCCTTACTAAATGTGGATGTGTAGAATTGGTGCATCGTGGTGATAATCATTAGATCAATCTTGTTGTTTGTACGAAATTGGTCCATTGTGTATTTGAGGTTGTGACCAATGGCATCTATAAATAATCATATGACTATAGGAATCCAGTTTTTGTTCTACTTCTATTGCTTTCTTCATGTTTTTTCACTTTTTGGTTGAAATTTATCTCTTAAGTTATTTACAGTTGAGATTTTCATGTTTTGGTTTTGCTAAAGTTAGCGGAATTCGGTTTAATTATTGGTTAGCCAAGCTTGGGCTATTGAGTAAGCCGAATTTAAATACCTTAACGTCTGACTTAGAGTGGTTTGTAAGTCTACATTAAGGGTTTCTTTTTTTTTTTTTTTTGAACTAATATTGAAAATACAAATTGAAATCCGAACTTAAGACAAATAGTATTTTAGGTTTAGTCAAGGTTGTTTGGACCGGACCAGGATCCTGGTTCGGAGAAGAGCATTGAATCGATTGACCCAGGAACCGGTATGGATGATTTTATTGGGCAAAAAACTGGTTGAACCTGGCAGTTGAACCAGGGTTTTATTTTTTATGAATTTTTTTAATGATTTATTTAATTGCATCGGTTCAACCAATGAATCAGTGGCCTGATTAATTTTACTATTGGTCCGGTTTCGAAAACCTTGGATTTTTGAGAATCATTTTCATCTTTTGCTAGGTAAAGAAGTCCAAGTTGATTTTTGAAAACCTTGGCCACCATTTGTGCACAAAATATGGAGTTATGTTTTTAGTAACAGTAAGTGTTTCTTCTACATTTGGACACTGCTCGGTCTATTCGAGATCAATTTTATGATGCTGTATATTGATATTTATAGTTTACAGGTTCATTGTTGCTATATTGATGGAATTGATGGGCTAGAATCCTCCTAGGAGACTTTGATTTCCTTAGCTCACCCCTGCCATTGCCCATCTCCATCCTTCCTTTCGAGGATTGCAGTATCTCGTTGCATTGAGATTCAAAAGGAAAAGCCTTGTGTTTTGTTTAAACGAGAAGAACAAATTGCAAGGTGTTACTCAACTTGCAATTTGATGTGTGCCAACATAAGCATCAACACACAAGTCATATACAGCCAGAAAATCGACATCTTTTGGAAAAGTCCTAATCCAAGCATCATAATTGAACACAGCCTTGGAATACTGTCTGAAAGGATTGTTGTCTCATAATCAATTGTGCATCCCTTCATTTGAATTCTGTTTGGAACACTAAAAAGATATAAATGTGTTTTTTTTTTTTCCTAAATTGGCACGTATTATGTAATTAAGAAAATAAAGAGCACAAGTAAGATGTTTACGCAATTCGGAACTTGTCCTACATCTACGGGGCCTTACCCAAAGATGAATCGACTATGCACTTTACAGTACAAAGAAATGATTTAAGCAAAATGATTTAAGCCTAACTCTTCGAACATTTAATGTAATCTCACTTTTGTACAATTAAGTAAATTTTTTCTAAACTCATTTTACCTATGCTAGTAAAAATCAACATTCAACATTCAGATAGTGTTTCTACTATGAATCAAGCTCTTAATAAGCGCCGCGTAAAGTGGAAAAATAAATTTTCAAATGCAATAAGTCTAGCAATTGTCATGCTTGAACAACGACTCTTCCAAAAGTAACAATGAACCTGAAAATTATAAATGCCAACATAGAATATGTTACATCTTCCATTTTTTTTCTTGTTTGGACCTTCAATAACAAATTTGGCTGGAATTCCAAACAGCTAAAAGAGTTTCCTGCATAAATGAATATTATGAATTTGAATACTTCCAAAAGCAAGCCAACTAACAGATATTAAGACCATGCTGCTAAAGACATCATTGGTACTAGGTACTAGTATTATAACATAAAGTTCCAAGGCTCTTGACATCATATCCTAGGAGCCAAATACTTTATATATATGGAGTATATGCTAAAATAAAATAAAAATACAATTTTTTTTGAAGTTAGAGTGAAATGAAGAAAACAGAGCATATAGTACAACCATTTTGAAGGCTTCATAGACCTCTCTCTCCACATCATTCATTTTTTAGAATTCAATTATTAGAAGCAATTGTCATGTTATTATTATGAATTTAAAAGTAAAAAGCAAATAGATAAATTAGCACCTCTTTTTATGCATATAAATTGATTGAAGTTGACTAATGCCTTTCTCCAATGCCTTAGTACTGCACAAGCCAGCAAAATATTATGAGGATTAAAACAAAGGGATTTCAAATGAATAATATTTTAACAAGGAAATTAAACAGTATTCAACTTGAATGAAAAATGGCATCACACCCCTGACTTGGAGATTCAATATTCCACTCTTATTTTTCTTCAAAAAAAAGATTAGGTCATTAAAATAAATAAATAACAAGGACGGACCAACCTCATCTCAACAGAATGGTGGGGACGTGAGCAATCTTATGCCAATCAGCGCCAATGTCCTTCCGACATCTTTCCTCCAACTCAGGAATTCTTTTTATTTTTAACTCTTGCAAATTGGTTAGGCAACGCATCTCGTCCGGAAGCGATGTTAAATTGGGCAAATCCTCAAGAACAAGCTTTCGCAGATTTGGTAGATGTTGCAGGTACTCATCTAGCGTGTGAGTGTCCAATCCCTCAATATTGTCTACAGTGAAAGATTTCAATTTGGAGAGAGGAAGATAAGAGGTTGAACTTGATGGGGTCGTACTAGTGATGTTCATCTTCACGGTCTGCTTTAACGGCCTTGAACTGGTATTCCTCAACTCTAGCTTATCATCGAGTGAAGGATACAACGGCATTGATGTCAACGGGCAACTTTCAATTGTTAAAGAGGAAAGACAAGGAAATGCCATGGTTGATGTTCCCATAACTGTTGTGTCGTCCTCGTTGGAATCATCATCGATTGGTTTTGTCATCCTCCACCAACTCTTCATATTCGGGCAGTTCAGGAGCTTAAGATGCTTAAGCGACGGGAAGAATGATTGTGGTTCTCCTTGACTTCCTTTTGGGCTATTATCATCCATATACTCCAGCTCAGTACAAAACCAAATCTCCAGCTGTTCAAGACAGGGCAATTGAGCAAAGGACGGGAGATGTTTGAAATTACCACCAAGTATGGTAATTGTAACGAGATTTGTGAGCAAAGAAAGCCAACTTGGAAACTTGGCATCACCCCTCCATCGTCTAATACAGAGCTCCTTGAGATTAGGATGGGGCTGGAGGTCTTCAAGTGACTTCTCATCATCATGGTTACCACCGCTCCATTGTAAAACCAACGATCTCAAATGTTGCTTCTCTTTCAAGTTGGCAGCCTTAAACTTCTCTTTTGCATTTTTTACGAATCCCAAATTTGATATTGTTAGCTCTCCCCTTAAGTTGTTAAGCAGTCTCAATTCACTTAGATCTGCACCGCCATGGGACCCATCTTTATCCACTACAAACTCGCTTAACGTCTCAAGTGAAGTCAGCTTCCCTATTCCACGTGGCATATGAGTTAAATCATCACAACCAAGACACCCAAGATGGGTAAGATTCACCAATTTTTCAATCTTCTTTGGCAATTCTTGAAGGCATAAACAGAAATCTAGTTTCAGCGCTAGCAAATTCTGAATCTTGCAAATACTCTTTGGGAGAATCTTAATATTCATATTCCAAGAAAGATCAAGATATCTCAAATGTTTCAACTTGTAAATGGAGGGTGAAATCGTCTTAAGATTTAAATTACTCAATTCCAATACACGCAAGCATCTACAATTTGCAATTACAAAATCCCAAGTTTCTTCGCTCAAATTTTGATATCTCATGTCTGGATGCCGTAACAAGGTTCGCAACTTTTTTCCCTTAAACAAAGGAATTAATAAAGGATTAATTGATATGTGGCGACATTTTTCACCAACATCACTTGCCATTTTATTTGAATCTATAATTCTACTTTCCATCCCTGCTACTGATTCAGCTAGATCATGCATTAAATCATGCATTTTACATGTCATATCCCAATTTTCATCAACTTTTACCTCTTGAAAGAAACACCTTTCAACTAAATCTTTAAAATATTCAAATCCGGTCTCCTTAAGAGATCGACTTGAATTCAATTGCTCTACAAAACCTTGTGCAATCCACAATTGAACAAGTGTTTGTACATCAATTTGATGATCTTTTGGATATAATCGACAATAGGCAAAACAATGCTTCAAAGGGGGTGAGAGATGATCATAACTCAACTTAAGAGTAGGTAAAATATCACCTCCGTTCTGAGATATTCTAGCAAGTTCGTTATCTTTAAAAAAAAGCCACTCACTTTTAGTTTCTTTGAAAGATAACATACTAGCTATCGTCCTTATGACTAAGGGAACTCCACAACACCTTTCCAAAATCAGCTTTCCAATTTTCACGAAGTCTGAATCTGTTGAGTCTACAGATCTTTGTTCAAATGCTATTTCTTGGAACAAAAACCAAGCATCATCATCCAACAAGCCTTTCAGAACATAAGGCTGACATTTACTAGTGATCTTGGCTACCTTAGAAGAACGAGTAGTTACTATTACCCTACTTCCTTTAGCCCCACCTACCAATAACTCTTTTAATCGAACCCATTTTTCCCACTCATCATTCCAAATGTCATCCAAAACAAGCAAATATTTTTTCCCACCAATTTTTTCCCGAAGTTGTTTTTGCAATTGGTCCATTTCGAGATTTTGATCTGGTGCTTGGCCTGTTGCAGATTTGATAATGTTTTCTACAATTATTTTGACATCAAAAACATCTGATACACACACAAACATCATCAACTCAAAATGATTTTTGACCATTTCATCATTATAGACAAACTGAGCCAAAGCAGTCTTTCCTAACCCTCCAAACCCCACAATTGGGATGATGTAAACATTCTCTTCATTTTCAAACTCTAACACGAGTTTTAGAAGAGCTGCTTTATCATCGTCCCTCCCTATTATTTTATCTTTAAAAGAGTGCGTTAGCTGCCTCTTTTTAGTCATGAAAGAGGTTTCCATGGGACGGTCACGCTCTACTAAGTTGAACACCTTGACTTCATTTCCAATTGAAATCAACCTGGCCTTAATGGCCTTCATTTTCCGACCCATTTTGAGACCGTAAGCAAACTGGTTTGAGCTCGAGAAGAAAAGGCGTACCTCTTTCGTCAGCTTGTTCCCACCCAATAGATCTTTCCGCAAAGCTTTGGTAGAGAAATCATCGAGCAAGTCGTCAGCATCGTAAAGTACATCTCTCAGCTTTTTAAGCCAATCTTTGACGAGATGGCTGGTCACGGATTGCTCTTCTGCATCAAGAAGCACAGCTTTGATCGTAGAGACAGTGCTTTTGAGATCGTCGAGGTCGTCTTTGACATTCCAATACAGTCCAATTTGAGAGAGAGTAAAGGAGCTCAATTTAGTAATAAGCTCTACGGCGAGGTCGAAAGCAATTGCTTCGGCCATTGCTGGTTCAGACAGAAATCAAGCAAAGAAGTGTTTGGTTATTGCAAGAGGAGGAGGAAAATGAGAATGATTGGAACAAGATGAAACACAGATGTGGATCCATACAGGCAGAGACAAAAGTATATTTATAGATGTTACCATCCACCCACCAAATAATATAATTAAATAAAAAGTAATGTTGATTGGTGGGAAATGGTTCCTCCATGTTTACCGTTTGACACAAATTTCTAAATGGAGACAAAGTTGGGATGAAGACACGTGGGAGCTCTGCACCGTGTGGATCCGTACAAATAATTGAAATTAATGAAAAAGCTATGAACGAAAAGAAAAGAAAGAGACAAATCCCACGCAATCCAATGTCTTTAGATTCAGACCCATGCATTCAAGTCTTTCTAAGCCTTCTTCCCACTTAGTGTAATTGAGGTGAGTCTCAATGCTGGCTCCAAGTTAAATTAAATATTTTATTTTTGAGTTTAACTTCGTCGAATATATAAAATAAAATTTTAATAAAATTTTAATAAAATTTACTAACCATTAAAATCAAATATTATTACATCAATAATTTAAAAATATTTTAATAATTATTAAATCAAATTTAAATTTTTATCGAATCGAATTTAATTAACTTGCAAATAATTATCATGTACAACTTTCCCACCCACGAGCTTAACTTCGATTTTGTCTTTTAAGGCAACTTGGTAACAATGATTATCATGTCTACAATAATATATTACAACAATGGTTACTGTCCATTACTACTTTAGTGTACTCTTATTATTAATGTTTTTTATAGTAATGGGTATGTTTATTATATTTGTTATTAATTTTTTTATACAATATTAAGAGTGGAGATGAAGATAACATTGTTTGAATCCGTGTTAGACAGGTATTGATAAGAATTTTTCTTTTAAATATACATATATTTATTAGGAAAGGATCGAAGCTTTTGATTTGTTTATTATTAGGGAAAATTTAAATTTATACATAAATTTTGGTTCAATATGTAATTTGATACGTGAATTTTGATATGGTGTAATTTCCACATAAAACTTAAATTGTGGGTCTTATATATTTAATTGTGGGTCATATATATTTATATATACACATGAAACTTTAATTTTGATTCAACTGTACACAATTAAATTACATATTTAAAGAAATGCATACATATCTTTATTTTCACATTTGATTAATATAATTATTTGTATATGCAATATATCAAAGTAAAATGTAAGAGGTTGATTTGGCATATCCCAAAAAATTCTGCTATAGCTTGCATGGTCATTCTTGACAAGTTGCCTGCGAGTGGCGGAGCCTAGTAGAAACTCCTAATATGGTATATTTTCAATTTACACTTTTTATAATTTATAAAATTTTAAATTAATAATATTACACTTTAATTCTCTAAAAATTATAAAATTTTTATTTAACTCTTTAAAAGTTATAAAGATATACTATTATAAAAATATATAATTTAATTTGGAACCAAAAAATTTTTAGCTCTACCACTTTTGCTTACGAAAGAAAAGTAAATTTCATTTTGTACTTAATATTGAGGGTGATTACAAACCGTGAGATACAACGTACCATCATAAAGATTGCTTTAATTATTTTAATACACATAAATTTGTTTATTGTGAGTTGGATGGTTTTGGTTTGTTTATTTAATATATTTTATTTTTAAATATATTCTTAATTATTTATTTTATATTTATATGCATTTCAACTTAATATCTTTAGTAGTGAATTTTTTTTTTTACAAAGAAGGGACCCAAAGGTCATTACTTCAAATTAATTTACATCAGAAATTACAATATTATGGATATCGCTAAGACAATCCATCTCAAAAGACAAATTACAACACTTAGAAAGAGCCCAATTACAAAGAGAATTGGTTAATTTGTCGCAACAACGTTTCACCCATTTGACCTCGGCAGAAACAAAAGAATCAAGCATCTTACAAGCTTCCTTGATGTGGTGACCAAGGATTGTTATGTCCTCCTTATGAAAACAAAAAGCGGTTGACAATGCTAACACAATCTGTTTCAAAAATGGCATTATAAGCTTTAAGAAATTGAGAAAGTCGAAAACTATCGATGAGGGCATCTAATTCCGCTTTAATAGTGAGTTTTTATTCTCATTTTATCGATATATTTACATTTTAATTCAAATACGTATTCTACAATTAGCTTTAATCTCACTATTACGATACTTAACCTCGCTAAAGTACTTGTTTAACATGATTACGGTGAATTTATAGAAATAACAATCAAAAGGTTGAAGACTGAGTCTCGTGTTGTGCTGAAGCTGGAGAATGGAAGTCTCTAGAGCTCCCCCTGGCGTTTTGCTGGATTTCTTTTTGGGCTATTTGCTCCGTTTCCTTATTTTTTATCTTTTGTTTGGGTTTTTGTAGACTATATTGTTTTATGGCTTGTGTTATAAAAGTATAATATTTTTTTTAGTTTTCTAACTTTTTAAAAGATTTATTTTAGCCCTCCATTTATTTTCCTTCTCTTTTAGTATTTGAGCTTACATTTTTTGTCAAACTATCCAAAATGAGTGAAAAAGTAAATGTATGTTAACTTTGTTGACATGTCATACAGGTTGATCACCACGTGTATATCATATTAGCAATTAATTATTTTTAAAAAATTTGACATATACATGGCAATTAATGTGTATGTCACATCAGCAAAATTAACAAACGTTAATTTTTCACCCATTTTGAGGTGATTTGACAAAAATTATAATTTTAGGGGCTAAAAGAAACAAAAAATTAAATGGATAGTTGAAATAACTTTTTCTGTAAAGTTGAAGGACCAAAAGAATCATTATGATAAAAAATAATTGTTTTTCTTCTCTCTCTCTTTTGGTATTTTTTAGTTCTAAAATTCAAGATGGTGTGGAATAGTTCCTAATCTTATTATTGTTATATATATTTTCAATCTCATTAGAGCTAATCTTATTGTCCATATAACGAGAGCCTAAATATAATTTGTTCAGCTTCTTTTAAACTTGTTAGTGCTCCTTTAAATGACCATTTACCTATTGTGAGTAGGGTTGAGTAAGAAAATAAAATAAAATAAATTGAAAATCGTTCCAAATCAAGGTGTTTAGACAGTTTATAGAATACAAGTAAAAAAATCACAATATTTATCAAAAACCGAACCAAATTCTATTCTTTATTTAATTTATAAATGAATTTATTTTTTATAATATAGAAATAAATCTTTTATATTTAAAAACAGTGAAAAAATATATATATATATAATTTTTAAAAATATTACATAACAGTATTTGATTATTTTTATTTATTTAAAAATTTTAAGAAATATCTATGAAATTTTTTTTGAAAATTTGTCAATTGATATTTAAAAGTGGTAAAATAAAGTTTATTTTATTAAAATAATTATAAAAACGTATAATAAAAAATCAAACTAAATTAAATTATAATAGAAGGATAAAAAAATAGAATCGAATTGAACTGATATCACTTGATTTTGGTGCAATTGCACCAACTGGACATAAAAGATTTTCTTAAAAAAATTTAACCTGCAATGAGATTGTTTTTCTCATTATAACCTTCTATAGGTGTTATATTTTTTATATCATATGATAATTATAAATTTAATTATTAATTGTTATAAAAATTGAATATATTATAAATTCATATTTATATAATGATATACTAGATACATGTAAATTTATTATCATAAATATATTTTTAATTATTATTTAATATAAATAATTTTATTATATTTTATTATTTTAATTTATATAAAATGTGGTAATTTTCATAATCAAATTTTATATGAATTAAATCTAAATAAGTAGATATGTAATAATAAATAAAAAAAATATTTATTAATAAATTTATTATTTACCATAATTGTAAATTTAGTATATATTATATTATTTAATGTTAAATATAATCTTTCATTTTATAAATATAATTTAACATCCTTAATAATCAATTTAAGGTGAAAATACCTCTTTGGTCCCTTTCAATTTTGATATCAAGCAAATTGGTTCTTCTAAAAAATTTAGAGCAATTTTATCACTGTTAATTTCGAAATCGAGCAACTAAGGATAATTAATCACAACGTTAATATTTTTTTCATTTGTACACATTTTTATTAGTATAATAACAACTTTAGCCCTAAAAGTTTACACATTCTATCAATTTAATTCTAGTTAACAAAATCAGATTGTTGTTATTATACTAATCAAAATTATATATGAGTGACAAAAAATATTAACATTATTGTTAATTGTCCTTAGTTCACTTTTGAAATTGACAGGGATTAAATTGCTCTTTTTTTTAGAAGGGCCAATTTGCACAATATTGAATTTAAGAAGGATTGAAGAGTTGTTTTTATCCATTTTTAACCTCACCTCACTACTACAATTGTTATTGAATCAAAATATATATCCAACACTGATTATTATCACATCACTACAGTATTCAATCTCACTATTAAAACAACTAATCTAACCACTAACGTTATTTTTAATTTCACAAGAATTGATCCAATTATACATCCAAAGAAAACCATAAACTTATGTAAATACAAATAAAACTATAAAAAACTTATTTAGATATAAATTGAAAAATAAATTTTATTATTGGACACAATAAAAATATAATTACTTGCTTGATTTATACATTTGTCCAAGAGTAATGTAACCCATTCAATTTGGTCAGATTGAAGGTTATTCTTTGATAAGATATTATTATTATTTGCTTTGGGCAAACTTAATAGTAATACAACTTGATTTACTATTTATTAATTAAAAACATTTTATTTATATTTAATTATAAAAATGTGTAAATATTATTAAAATATTAATTTTTAATATTAAATGAATAGTGAAATAGGGTCAACTTATAAGGGTTAAAGTATTTAGGAAGTCCCTATATTATAGGCTGTATCAAATTAGTCTCTCGATTATTAAATAGATTAAATTTATTTTTGTATTATTAAAAAAGAATCAAATTATATCAAATTATAACAGAATTAACATTTGTTGTAACAAGTTTAACATTAACAGAGTTAACAAATTTCAATACATTTTTTGTACAATAAATATTAACTTTGTCTTAATTTGGTTTTATCTTATACTTTTTAATAGTGCATAGACTAAATTAACCATTTAATAATAGATGGACTAATTTGATGTAGTCCCTATAATTCAGGTACCTTCACCCTTACATATGTATTTGAATATTATTTTGGATGAAATTGAACAATTGAAAAAGATAAGAGTTCAAAAATGTAAAAATAAATGAAATTAGCACATTAAATTGTAATTACATACAAAATACTTCCCTCCACATTTATCCGAACAAAAGATTCCCTCCCTTTTCCCTCGTTTTCTACTCTCTCTCGAACGTCTAAATTAAAACCCTCACTTTCTCTCTCTTTCTATTCTCCCAATTCCAATTATACCCCACCTCCTTCCCCTAGAAATCATAAACTTCCATGTCCGGCGGGGCTGGAGCCTCCGATGGTCCCACGCTGCCGTATCAACCTCCTCCTACGGCTTCAGCAGCACCAGCTTCGACGGTTCCTCCGGTTGTTCCGCCGATACGTCGTCACCTGGCATTCGCTTAGACGAAGCTGCCGTTTGGTCATCCCGATGATTGTCACAGATTTTCATCTAGTAATAGTCGTGGAATCGTCTCTGATCAAGAAGTTGAAGCAATTGTTGTGAGATCTCCAGTGAGTTCAAAAATTCTCTTCTGAAAATGGTGGCTATCATGTAATTAGTAGTTTATTATTTCAATTTTGATGAGAATTGTACTCTCACTTAACGCTTAATGTCATTTGCTTAATTTTTTTGTGTGATCATTTGATCCGTTCAGAAAGAATTTTTCACGGTGGGTAAGTTTCTTAGGGGATAAATTATCAGTAGCATTATTTGTTTCTGCAGTGATATTGTGATGTCTGTATTTTAGTATGTGATCTATTTCCGTTTTTTGATGATGTATTTGATGATTAAAGTGCTGGTTTGCTGAACTAAGTTGAAATTGAACGAATGCTGGCCTCATCCAATGTCCAAAACTTGATGACTTGAACATTTTGATGCCTTAATTTGAGAAAGCTAAGTTGTAGTACTATCAGATATAATTGCAATTGATGGTATGTTAGTTTTATGTAATATAAATGTTGTAGTAAGAGAGGAAGGTTATGTTATGGCTACTCCATTCTGGGTTTAAAGCCAAACATTTAATGCGGTGCTCTATATGAAGAAAGCTTGATGGGTGTTAGTTCTTTTTGATGTTATGTTTGAAAAATGATTCAGTTGATATCCATATTTCCCCCTTATGTATAATATGACTGATAGTCTGTCAGGCAAAATTAGGTTCGTATATTATATTCCTTTTTCTTGTTGTCTTCAAGTAGTGAAGCATTTCTGATGGTTCTTATGACTAACTGTAAGTTTTCTTATACAAGCTCTATAAGAATAATTACTGGGCTCGCTTTAGTAAACACCTTAAAAAATGAATAAATAAAAAATATCACATTTCTTGCAAGTCTATGTGTATAAATATTGAGTTGGCATAACACTACATGTGATAATACATTTGTTGCATAAAATTTAACTTAATAAATTTAACAATTATTATTTGAGTAAAGATTAAAATAATTAAATTAAAGTATAAAATTAAATTCATAATTTATGAATTAATAGTAAAGAAAATGATGGGTTGAAGCCGTCTTATAATTAATTTAATAATTAGGTGTTATTATATTAATCGAAAATGAAATCTGATTAGGAGGTCTAATTTGAAAATAATGTATTTTAACTAACGTTAGTTTTAAATTCACAAAATCGAGATAATCACTTGTGTAAAACAATTTTAGTATTGATAATTGATTTTGCAAAAAGACCGAGCCACTTGTATAGTTAATGTGATCTCTTCAATTTGGTTCTATTGTTTAGGCCGAGTTGAGAGGTTTCAGAATGAGGTAAAATTTCCAATAATAAAGATATAAAAATTATATTAAAATAATTAAAATGCTACTACCATTATTAAAAAAATATTAGGAATATTAATAATTAATAATAAGAGTATAGTATAAAAAAGTAATATTTTTTTAAAAAAAACTTGTGATTGAATTTTCAATTAAAATCGATCCATTACCCTTTAAAAAATATATAATAAAATAAATTCAATTGAAAATTCTGCCCAACTTGTACTTCTTTATTCATAGCATCATGTGATGTGGTGCTATTCAAGAAAAATACGTTGAGAAGTGCAGAAAATTAATAAAGAAAGACCGTCCCTTAACTAAGTTTTTAATATAAAATTATCAACTTTTAATAATTCAGCAATAAAAAAATGTGACTACTTTGATAAAGATTGTTAGCAATAAAAAAAAAATTAAAAGAGAATAAAGCATTAAAGCAAAAAATTATTAAAAATTCAGCAATAATATGTTTGATTAGGTTGATTGATTGATTTTTAAGACAAAAAAGAAAAACACATCAACACTACAAAACTTTAACTACTACAAGAGAATGTGATTTTATTTAATTATTATTATTATTATTATTATTATTATTCTTAATTTGCTCTTGTTTTGGGATTAATTCTCTATTGGGGTGGGTCCATTCTATGTGGTTCAAGTTCTAACAAGGTATTGGAATTCTCTATTACAGTAGTAAGGCCCCTCATAGGTTCATGCGGAGTATATTGAATAAACTGGATGCATTTCCTTATTCCCATGTAATTTGCACACCCAGACTGTTTTGGCAGCCTATGTAGAGAGGCATCACAAAGACCTACCTACTTAACTCCTATTTGATTCGGAAAGGAAGGAAGAGAAGGCAATTTCAGGGACCTCAAACCATTGAAGCTAATATAGTTTAAATACGACTGGGGCAGGGGAGATGATGTAAATATTAGTAGACACCAAAACTTTACAAGATTAAGAGAAAAATAGCGCAACTTTTTAAAGAAAAAAAAGAACATAAAACTGTATATACATATTAGTAGGATAAGGTAAGTGGTTAACTTTGGAAATAGAACAAAGCAGAGCATGAAGTTGAACCATTTCAAAGGATACCATGCAAGCTTCTTATTCCTTCCTGCTCTTATCTTATTTATCACTGGTTTTGAAAGTCGTTCTACGTAATATTAAAGAGAAAATTAGTTATTTTATTAAAAATCTCACCTTATTTTTTTAGTAGAGGTAGAAATGACAAAAGATAAATTTTTCGATGAATTTTGAACCGATCTGCTCCAAATGGAATATTTTTTCTTTTTGAAAGTGGATGTGGCGTGGGGTGAGTGGGTGGATTTTTTTTTCTTTTGGACAATAGGTGTGACGTGGTTATAATAATTTATTGCCCCACTCCACTATTAAATTACCATCTTATCTTTGTATGTATAAAACCGATAGAAATGTATACTCAATAATAATTCTCATTACAAACATATGTTCCTCTTTAAATTCACGCATCACCCATGGATAAATCATATATATATATATAAGCTCCAAGAGTGACCATGAGCAAAGCTCTTCAGCTTCCATGGGTTCATGTATTCAACCACTGAAAGCTAGAAATTATGTGATGGCGGACGAGATGAAATTAAAAAAATGTTGTGGGTTAAAGCTAAAAATTTTGTATTAAATGATTTAAATTGAATTTTTTAGACCAAAATTATAATTTTTTTTTTCTATTCATAATAAGCTAAAGATGATTAAATTGAACTATTTACCTTCAAAATGCAGTAAAATAGTCTGCCTCTTTTAACTACGCCCTTCAATGTCTAGAAACAAAAACTTTGAGAGCGTCGCTCTTCAATGGTGATTCTTCATCAAATCCCAACTTGTAAAATGTTTGAAAGGTGAATAAATATATTAATTTTATTTATCTATTTTGGTATTTTAATTATTCTTTTAATATTAAACCTTAAAACCCCATAACCAAAATGTTGGGTTTTGGTTGGATAAAAACTTTTAAAATAGAGATGATTGATCCATTAATTTTTAGTGAATAGATGCAAGTGCTAAACAATCGCCAAAGGCCTATGGGTGTGGCCTTTTTTCATTTTAAAAATACCAACTTTATGAGAAAATTCAAAAATTAATCCCCTTACTTTAATTTATCAGACTTTATAAATTTTGAATAAATAGTTGGATTGGATAATATTATTAAATGATCGACTTAAAAATTAACAATTCAATAAATTTATATACAAAAAATTAATAAAAATAAATCATTTATGGAACAATTAAATTAACTTCTCGTTTTTCACAAAGTACGATATCAAATTAACAATAAAGACTAACTTGTTAATTTTTATAAAATAAATAAATAGAAATTCATAATTAAATCTAATCAAAGTCATGCCTTGGGTTTAGTCCGTTGTAATTGAAATGATATTTATTACATTTGTTCAGAAAAATTAAATATTTTATTTTATTGAATATTAAAAGTGGAGATGGAAATAGCACAATTTGAATTCGAGTGTTTAATAATAACTTTAACCACTGCTCCATACAAGTTAAAGATAAAAATCAATATTTATAATACTCAATTCTCACAGCATAGTTTCTCTATTTTTTATTTCTTTAATTGTTTTTTTATGGAAAATTAAAAATAATATAAAAGAAGGATAACACAAAAGATGGAGACCAATCAATTTGAAAGATGCATATCTTTCTAAAGCTGTGGTTTAGGGGATAAATTATGAGTAGCATTATTTGTTTCTGCAGTGAAATTGTGATGTCTGTATTTTAATATGTGCACTAATTCCGTATTTGGTGATGTAGTGGAGTTTTGGTAGATTAAAGTGCCGGTTTGCTTGACTAAGTTAAAATTGAATGAATGCTGGCCTCATCCAATGTCCAAAACATGATGACTTGATGCCTTAATTTGAGAAGGCTAAGTTTTAGAATTATAAAATTTTCTCAGAATGCTGATGAGGCAAAGATGTAGTGATCAAATATAATTGCAATTGATGATATGTTAGTTTTATATAATAAAAATGCTATAGTAAGAGAGTTTAAAGCCGAACGTTTAATGCCGTGCTCTATCTGAAGAAAGGTTGATGGGTGTTAGTTCTTTTGATGTTTTGTCTTTGATGGACGTTTGAGAAATGATTCAGTTGATATCCATAATGTATATCACTATTGTTTCCCCCTTATGTATAATACGACTGCTCTGTTAGTTTATCGGACAAAATTATATTCGTATATTATATTCTTTTTCTTTATTGTCTTCAACACGATAACAAGTGAATTACTAGTTACTTCACTTGATTTTTTCATGCCATTTATCTCTTTGAGTTTTGGCCTTTCTGAATTAACATCTGAATCAAGTAGTGAAGCATTTCTGACGGATCTTATGACTAACAGCAAGTTTTCTTATACAAGCTCTCGTACATATGCATCTGTTAAACTTATGCTCTTTTTTATTTTATTTTCTTCAATTCAATTGGTTGTTAATGTAGATACAACCATGCACAAATACTAAGGGACCTTGTAATTTTGCCTGCCATTGGCACTACTTTGAAATACTGCTGATTTTTCTGAGCAATTAAAAAGGAAAAGTGCAGCAGACAAAAATGAAGTTGAGTCTAGGCAATGGACAAGCAGTCCAGGTGTTACCAGCATATCCAACAGTCCCTTCCAGACACCTGTATCTGCTAAAGGAGGAAGGATAAATAATAGATCAAAGACCTCAAAAGCCAACAAATCAATGCCTCAAACACCTGTGTCAAATGCTGGTGCGAGACTATTTCCTACTGGTTTAGTCCATAGAAGGAAACTTATGATTCACTCCACAGCTCTATCATCAATACTTCATTGCTCAAATTAAGAGAGATGGATTTTGTAGAATAGGAAACTGATATTATATATGATAATTGGCAGGTTGTCCATCACCTCTTACACCTGCTGGCAGCTACCGGTATGACAGTTCTCTAGGTAATCTTTACTACCCATTCTTTTTTCTTTTAACATGGTCTGTTTTAGCTCCTTAACCTTCTACGGATGGTGAGAACGACAATAATGCAGTCACCATTTTAAGGTCTGTTGACGAAAGAAATTTGTCAATCTGATGAAGCAAGCTGAAGATGGTATCCTTGACATAAATAAGGCTGCAGAAACATTGGAGGTAATAACATACTAGTGAACTTATGTATCTTTGGGCGTTTGTTGAGTACTTTTTCATGTTACTTAAAGGGTTCTTTTGTCCTTTATTTTTCCCTGTAAATGTTGTAACAGGTGTAGAAGAGGAGGATATATGATATAACAAATGTCTTGGAGGGCATTGGTCTTATCGAAAAGAAGTTCAAAAACAGAATACAGTGGAAGTAATTATTGATGATGTTAATCATTTTTCAAGAATTTGATGTCTTAATTTGGTTTGTCATTCTGGTTAACCTTTGAAAAATGTGAGACTTATTTGAGGATTAATCAAATTTACTAGGGGTGTTGTGCTTCAAAGCCAGGAGAAACAGATGGCGATGTCTCTGTAATACAGGTATGTGAAAGTAACGTCAATTTCCTTTCTTTGACGTCGAGCCAACAAATTTTCTTGTTATGGTTCATTAGAATGTTTTCTGTTTCTTTATTTTTGGTAATGACTTTCAAGAGAATTTTCAATCCCTGCCGATTGATTGATTTGTGCTGTTTATTTCTCATACCTATGAGCTTAATTTCTATTCTTTAATGCAGGAGGAAATTGAGAACCTTTCCATGGAAGAGAGGAGATTAGATGATCAAATAAGGTTGTGCATGGCTTATTCTCTTGTTAAAGTAGCAACTGTTACTATCTTGAACCTGTTTAGGAATGCTGATGCTTCTAAAATATTGCAGAGAAATGCAGGAAAGGTTGAGGGATTTGAGTGAGAATGACAACAATCAGAAGTAAGATTTTGTTGTCTGCCTTGCACTGTGATCCAGTTAATTGAAGTTTAACTGCTAATTGTTTGCAAAAAAATTATACATTTACATATCTTCACACTGTTTCAGGTTGCTTTTTTGTGACTGAATAGGACATCAAGGGTATACCTTGTTTTCAGGTTCGTTTATTTCATGCCTCTAATGCAATGATATTCTGCATTTGATACTAATCTTCAAGACACCCTGGTTTTGGCAGAATGAAACCCTGATAGCAATTAAAGCTCCACATGGAACAACTCTCGAAGTACCTGATCCTGATGAAGTAAGATGGCATAGAGAAATTTAATGAGTTATTACCATTTTCCACTTTCATGGTTTAAACGCATTGTGGCATTGCTCCTATATATCAGGATGTTGATTATCGACAAAGGAGATACAGGATAATCCTTAGAAGCACAATGGGTCCGATTGATGTTTACCTAGTCAGGTGTGATTCCCTTCTTTACATATTTTAAACCATTTTATCCATACATGTTCTTTTGAAATAAGTCTAATTGATGATAACAAGATAGGTTGTTTTGATGTCTTTCTTTTCTATTGTTGCTTCCTCAGCCAATTGGAGGAGAAGTTTGAAGAGATGAATGGCGTTGAACCACCTCTGACTGTCCCACTTGCTTCAAGTTCTGGCTCTAATGAAAACCAAGTTGAGTTGGTCAATACAGTAAGCATCCGGAAGGAGATTGAACCACAGGCCCAGCAAACTCATCAAATCTGCTCTGATATAAATGCTTCGCAAGAGTCTGTTGGGGGAATGATGAGAATTGTTCGTCGGATATTGGTGTAAATTCTTTTTTCGTGGCCAGTTATTACACTGGCCAAGCTTTACAAACATCAGATATATGGACAGTGGTTCATTTCAAAGTTTATTTATGAATTTAGTAATTAGCTCTACGGCGAGGTCGAATGCAATTGCTTCGGCGCCCATTGCTGGTTCAAGCTAAAATCAAGCAAAAAAGTGTTTGGTTATTGCAAGAGGAGGAGTAAAATGAGAGAATGATTAGAACAAGATGAAACACAGATGTGGATCCATACACGCAGAGAGTAAGTATTTTTATTGATGTTAACATCCACCCAGCAAGTAGTATAATTAAATGAACATAGTGTTGATTGGTGGGAAATGGTCCACCATGTTTAATGTTTGACACAAATTTCTCAATGGGACAAAGTTGGGATCATTATAATCGAATTACATTCACACTTGGGGTGCTCTGCACAATTTCATCAACTTTGGCCAAACTTGTTAGTCTCGATCCGTACAAATAATTAAACTTAATGAAAAAGCTATGATAATATTGCTATGGATCCAAGTTGTTTTGATTGAGGATTGAGGCCCATGCATTAATTCTTTCCAGAGATTCTTCACAATTAGTGTAATTGAGCTGAGTTTGAATACTCCATTCGAATTCGGAAAAAAAATCAAATTCTTGCATGGGTGTTTTTTATTTTGATGTAGTTTTCATATATAAATTATAAATATAAGACAACAAAAAACTGGCAGAGATAGATACAGAAAGACCTTTTTTGTGTGTGTGTTTTTTTTATTTCATCAATTCAATTTATATATCATAAGAGATATGGACCCTAATCTATACTATAGATTTGAGTTTGGTTTAAGATCTAATTCAGCTTTTTTAGTTGGATTGAAGTTTGCAATTTAATTTTATGAGATAAAAATATATAAATTTTATATTAAAATTGAAAATTTTTATAAGACTCGTGAGCTATTAAAATCAAGTATTACTAAGTTCAAGTTCGATTAAATTGATAGTTCGAACTCGGCTCAATAATTACTAAATCGAATTCGAATTTTTTCAATTCAAATTTAATTTAACTTATGAGTAGTAATATTTCATTTACATCTTTCCACCGACGTAATTCAACTTTGGTTTTGCTTTTTTGGTAACTTGGTAAGAATGATTATTACGTCTATAATTATATATTATGACAAATGTTATTGTCCATTACTATTTTATTATACTTTTATTATTAATGTTTTATTGATGAGTGTTAATTATATTTGCTATTAAATTTTTTTATACTATATTAAGAATGGAGATGAAGTAACACGGTTCGAATTCATATCAAACAAATGTTTGACTAGAGTTTTAATCACAGCTCCATATTGTTAGTGTGGAACTTTGATGAGGAAAATCTCAAACACACGAACAACGACTCGAATAGAAAAAATGAAGCGATAGAAAAGGCTCCAAAACATGTACCAAGTCACTGTATTTAAGGTTCTATTCGCCCTCGCTTATACTCTATGTGCAAATGAATCTCGAGAAAACAATAAAGTATGATAACTATTTATGCTTTGTATTAACGAAAATAGTTTACTAAGCACTAAGTAAAGTATAACAAGAAAATCAATTTCTATAAATAATTTCTGTAGTAATTTTTTATAAACAATCTAAGAATAGTAGAAGATAGAATTTAGAAAGAACTTTTGAGAATTTTTTTTTTTTGTATATTTTCCAAATGAAATCTCACCCATATTTACAGGAATTCCCATGTTTCTTCATAAAAACATAACTTTCGATAGGTATCGTTTTTGAATAATCACATTTTTAAGAGAGATAATTATTCAACTAATATCTATTAAATATATAATTATTAAAGTAAGAGATACAATTATTTAAGTAACATCTTCTAAACAAACATAACTATTACTTGAATAGTTATAGTTCTTTATCATTAAAAATCAAGTGATATAACTTTTCGTATTTAAGAGATTTAATTTATTATTATGAAAAATCATAACTCTTGATCAATAACCAAAAAATGTAATTTTTTATTAAACACACTCTTTCATTTATAATTATTGAACACTACAAATATTTGAAAATGTTTCAACACATGCAAGTCGAGACATCTTTGCTATTAATAGTAGTAGCATTTTATTTTTCTTATCAATATACATATATTTATTAGGAGAGGGTCGAAGTTTTTGATTTGTTTATATTAGGGTTAAACATCAAATGTATACATGAATTTTTGTTCAATGTGCAATTTGATACATGAATTTTGATTTGGTGCAATTATCCTCTTAAAACTTGCATTGTGATTGATATATATACACAAAACTTTGATTTTGATTCAATTGTAGACATTTAAAGAAATGAATACATATATATTTTTACATTAAATTAATATAATTGTTTGTGTATGCAATATATAAAAATGAAATGGAAGAGGTTGATTTGGCATATCCCAAAACGGGAGAAGTTGCCTACAAAAAGAGAAGTTAATTTCTTTTGGACTTTAATATCGAGGGTGATAGCAAAATGTGCGACGGAGAGCTATTGAGGAGTTTCATAATCACTTATTTTTTTACTTCAATTTTGCAAAGAACATGTGGCGAGAGATATTGGGTTTGTGTCAGCTCCACAAACATGTGTTGTGTTGGAATGTTATGAGTGTTTGTAATAAGTAGTTTATTATGAGAGTTAGTTAGAATAAGTTAGTTGTTGTGGATCCATACACGCAAAGAAAAAAAAATGCATACAGATCAGCTGATGAAGAATGCATACAGATTGACTCTTCAACAAAGAAAAATAGAAAAAGAAAGAACAAATGCGCATAGAGAGGAGGATTTCATGGGAGCACAATGCCATGCCATGGACAGATCAGCTGATGAAGAATGCATGTCCTGCTTTTTGGCTCTTCCATTGAACTCATGCTGAAAAAGAAGCAGCTTAGTTACGAGGTTATATTAGATCATTTGAAATTATGAGATTATTATGATTTTAAAAATGTAAAGCAATTAAGTAATTACCACCTATTTTTCTGCATCTAAATCCTTAAAGTTGTCAAATGCATTTCAGAAAAATGCATGCCAATCGAATCTATGGGCAGATAAACAAATGAGGGTAGAAAGTATGATCTCTGCTTTTTGTATTGCATTCTATGCTCTGCCGAAGAATAGAGCCAAAAGCTAACAAAAATGAAGGGTAAAAAAATCAAAATTTTCAAGATAAAATATAAAATTGTATATACATATGATTAAGATTTAAATTTGGAAAATGAACAAAGCAGAGCATGCAGTAGAAGCATATTAAAGGCTGGCATGCAAGCATTTTGGAAAATGTCCATTGGATACCCTTTGAATACCCCAAAGTTGACCCCTTTTTAAAAAAAAAATGATTTCGATATCCTGCATAAATGAATATTATGAATTTGAATACCTCCAAAAGCAATCCAACTAAGAGATATTAAGACCATGCTGCTAAAGACATCATAGGTACTAGGTACTAATATTATAACATAAAGTTCCAAGGCTCTTGACATCAAACCCTAGGAGCCAAATACTTTATATATATGGAGTATATGCTAAAATAAAATAAAAAAATATACAATTTTTTTTTAAAGTTAGAGTGAAATGAAGAAAGCAGAGCATATAGTACAACCATTTTGAAGGCTTCATAGGCCTCTCTCTCCACATCATTCATTTTTTAGAATTCAATTATTAGAAGCAAATGTCATGTTATATTATGATTTTAAAGTAAAAAGCAAATACATAAATTAGCACTTCTTTTTATGCATAAAAATTGATTGAAGTTAATGATGCAACAAGATGATGTTGACCTTCGGGTCTTTACGTTTCACGAAAATATTGCTTGATGACAACAAATGCCTCTCCCATGCCTTGCTGCACAAATCAGCAAAATATTATGAACGATGATAAGTAAAAAGTAGGATTAAAACAAAGGGATTTTAAATGAATAATATTTTAACAAGGAAATAACAGTTTCCAACTTCAATGAAAAATGGCATCAGACCCCTGTCTTGGAGATTAATATACCACTCTTATTTTTCTTAAAAAAAGATAAGGTCATCAAAATAAATAAATAACAAGGACGGACCAACCTGAGTCAACCAATTTATTTCAATGTTGGGGATGTGAGCAATCTTATGCCAATCAGCGCCAATGTCCTTCCGATATCTTTTCTCCAACTGAGGAATTCCTTCTATTTGTAAATTTTGCAAATTGGTTAGGCAACGCATCTTCTCCGGAAGCGATGTTAAATTGGGCAAATCCATGAGACGAAGCATTCGTAGATTTGTTAGATGTGGGGAGAGACACCAGCTTTGGATTGTTATCAATCTCCAAACAAGAGAGATTCTTAAGGGCTTCCCATTGCATGCCCTCTAAATCAACCTCCTTGAAATCTCGTATTATTAATCTTTTGAGGCTGGTGAGATGTTGCAGGTACTCATCTGGAGTGTGAGTGTCCAACCCCTCAATGTTGTGTACCTGGAAACAGGGGCGAAGCCAGAACTACTTTTAAGGGGGGGCCGAATGAAATTTTAATTTTTTGTAGTCTATATCTTTATAATTTTTAAAGGATTAAATCAAATTTTTATAATTTTAGGGGGGGCCAAAATGCAATTTTACCTTTACTAACTTAAAATTTTAAAAATTTTTAGAGGGACTAAATAATAAATTTTCAATTTAGGGGGGGCCGGGGCCACTGCCTGCCCCCCTAGCTACGCCTCTGCCTGGAAAGATTTCAATTTGGAGAGTGGAAGAGAAGACGTTGAAGTTGATGGGGTCGTACTAGTGATGTTCATCTTCATGGTCTGCTTTAACGGCCTTGAACTGGTCATCACTAACGATAGATCATCATCGAGTGAAGGATACAGCGGCATTGAAGTCAAAGGGCAATTTCTAATTTCTAAAGAGGAAAGACAAGGAAATGCCGTGGTTGATGTTCCCATAACTGTTGTGTCGTCCTCCTCGGAATCATCATCGATTGGTTTTGTCATCCTCCACCAACTCTTCATATTCGGGCAGTTCAGGAGCTTCAGATGCTTAAGCGACTGGAAGAATGATTGTGGATCTCCTTGACTTCCTTTTGGGTTATTATCATCCATGTACTCCAGCTCAGTTGAATTAGATATCACTAGTCGTTGAAGACAAGGCAATTGAGCAACGGACGGGAGATGTTTGAAATTACTACCAAGTATGGTAATTGTGACGAGATTTGTGAGCAAAGAAAGCCAACTTGGAAACTTGGCATCACCCCTCCAATCTTGAATACGGAGCTCCTTGAGATTAGGATGGGGCTGGAGGTCTTCAAGTGACTTCTCATCATCATCACCGTTATCAGCATCCCATATTAAAACCAACGATCTCAAATGTTGCTTCTTTTTCAAATTAGCAGCCTTAAACTTCTCTTTTGTATTTTTTACGAATCCTAATTTGCTTATTGTTAGCTCTCCCCTTAAGTTGTTAAGTTGTCTCAATTCACTTAGATCTGCACCGCCATGGGACCCATCTTTATCCACTACAAACATGCTTAACGTCTCAAGTGAAGTCAGCTTCCCTATTCCACGTGGCATATGAGTTAAATCATAACAAGCTTCACACCCAAGATGCGTAAGATTCACCAATTTTTTGATCTTCTTTGGCAATTCTTGAAGCCGAGGATAGTAATCAAGTTTCACCGCTAGCAAATTCTGAATCTTGCAAATACTCTTTGGGAGAATCTTAATTTGGAATTCCAAGAAAGATACCTCAAATGTTTCAATTTGTAAATGGAGCGTGAAATCATCTTAATACCTAAAAGATGCAAATCTAATACACGCAAGCATCTACAATTTGCAATTACAAAATCCCAAGTTTCTTCGCTCAAATTTTGAGTTCCCATGTTTGGATACCGTAACAAGGTTCGCAGCTTTTTTCCCATAAACAAAGGAATTAATGAAGGATTAATTGATATGTGGCGACATTTCTCCCAACATCCTTTGCAGTTTTATTTGAATCTATAATTCTACTCTCCATCCCTGCTACTGATTCAGCTAGATCATGCATTAAATCATGCATTTTACATATTAGCCCTCCCAATGAATATCTTTCTCCTATTACTTCTTGGAAGAAACTTCTTTCAACTAAATCTTTAAAATACCCAAACCCGATCTCCTCGAGAGATTGATTTTGATTCAATTGCTTTATGAAACCTTGTGCAATCCAAAATTGAACAAGTGTTTGTACATCAATTCGATGATCTTTTGGATACAATCGGCAATAAGCAAAGCAATGCTTCAAATGGGATGGGAGATGATCATAACTCAACTTAAGTGTAGGTAGAATATCTCCTTTAATTTGTGATATTTTAGTAAGTTCATTATCTTTGAAAGAATGCCACTCCCCTGCAGTTTTTTTCAAAGATAACATACCAGCTATCGTCCTTATGGCTAAGGGAACCCCACCACACCTTTTCGAAATCTGTTTCCCTACTTCCACAATGGCTAAATTAGTTGAGTCTGCATATCCTTGCTCAAATGCTATCTTTTTGAACAAAGGCCAAGCATCATCATTTGACAAGCCTTTCAATTTCAAAACATGGGATTCACATTTATTAGTTATCTCCGCTACCCTTAGAGATCGAGTAGTTACTATTATCCTACTCCCTTTAGCCCCACCCATCAATAACTTCTTTAGACTAGACCACTTTTCTGGGTCCTCATTCCAAATGTCATCCAAAACAAGCAAATATTTTTTCCCATCAATTTTATTTCGAAGTTGTTTTTGCAATTGATCCATTTCAAGATTTTGATCAGGTGCTCGATAAGTCACAGATTTGATAATGTTTGCTACAATAACTTTCACATCAAAATCATTTGAAACAAATGCAAACATCGTTAAGTCAAAATGATTTTTGACCATTTCATGGTTATAGACAAGTTGGGCCAAAGCAGTCTTCCCTAACCCTCCAAACCCCACAATTGGAATGATATAAACATTCTCTTCACTTTGAAACTCTAACACGAGTTTTAGAAGAGCTTCTTTATCACCATCCCTCCCTATTATGTCATCTTTACGCTCAAAAGAGTGCGTTTGCTCCCTCTTTTTAGTCATGAAAGAGGTTTCCGCGGGGCGATCACGCTCCATGAAGCGGAAAGTGTTGGCCTCACTTTGAACGGAAGCTAGTCTCGCCTTAATGGCCTTAATTTTCCGACCCATTTTGAGACCATAAGCAAATTGGTTTGAGCTTGAGAAGAAAAGGCGTACCTCTTTTGTCAGCTTGTTCCCGCCCAAAAGATCTTTCCACAAAGCTTCAGTGGAGAAATCATCGAGCAAGTCATCAGCATCATACAGTACATCTTTCAGATCTTCAAGCCAAAGTTTGACGAGATTGTCGGTCACCGATTTCTCTTCTGCGTCAAGAAGCACAGCTTTGATTGTACGGACAGTACCTTTGAGGTCGTCGATGTCATGTTTGAGATTCCAGCACAGTCCAACTTGAGAGCGCGCACGAGAGCTCAACTTAGTAATGAGCTCTGTGGCGATGTCGAAAGCAATTGCTTCGGCCATTGTTGGTTGAAACTGAAATCAAAGCAAAAATGAAAATGATTGGAACAAGATGAAACACAGATGTGGATCCATAAAGAAATTAATGAAGGATTGACTGGAAAGTGGAGATACTTTTCACCATCCTTAAACAAAAGAATTAATGAAGGATTACTCACCATCGTTGAAGAAAGGAATTAAATGTGAAGTTGAAAAAAACAAAAATCAGTAGCGGATATATCCATGGTAGTAATGGGAGCATAAACATGTAGAAGCAATGGTGGTCAACAATAGGTGGCATTTCATCTGATTAGCAGCTTTGGAATAGATTGTTAAGGATGAGTAGGAATATGGATGCTTCACCATTAAGCCAATCATATCCTAAGATGAAGCTTCAATTTTGGTTTGCTCACAATCTTCTTTTTTGGAAGTCCTAGCAATTACGACACCGTTTGAATTTTGAACATCTAGTGATGAAAGGTAGAGATTGATTCTTCGCTTCTCAAAATATTATACTAACAAATTAGGCATAATCACTTATTTAGCTCTCTAACTTTACAATAAAAAATTATTTTAGCCTTTCATTTAAAATTTTGTCTCTTTTAATCATTAAACTTGCATTGTTTATTAAATTAACCCCAAAATGAATGAAAATGTTAATATTTATTAACTTTACTGATATGGCATCTACATGGAAGCTAGTGTGTATGCCACATTAGGACTTAATTATTTTTTAAATTTAAAAGTAGTTTTTAATAATTTTATACTTTTTTAATTTTTTAATAAGTTGTATACTTTTTTATTTTTATATTTGAAACATTAGTTAATTGCTAATGTGGCATCCATGTGTATGCCATGTCAGTAAAGTTAACAAATATTAATTTTTTTAACTATTTTAGGGTGATTTGATAAATAATGCAAGTTTAAGGACTAAATTGATTTTTCATAAAGTTAGAAGGTTAAATAAATCATTATGCCAAAATATAATAGAGAATTTAAAACAAATGAATATATTTGTATTTTATTTTATATTTGCTGAAGTTCGATCTGGTCCAAAATATAAACTTAAAGCCTATTCAAATTTGTAAACAGCTTAACTCAAGTTCATTTTAAATCCACTCATACTATTTTTAAAAAAATTAAAATATATTTATATTATTTTTAACTTAATATTTAATAATTTTACATTTTTATTAAAATTTTATATATAGTCATCTTAACATTATAATAGTATTATAAATTTAATTTGTATTTGGTACAAATTACATAATATATAAAATTAACAGAATATAAAATATTGCAAACTAAAAAAATGGGTCGGGCCAAATTTAGGCTTTGAATATTCAAGTTCCAGCTCGACCCACATTTTAAACGAGTCTTTTTTTTTTTTGTCAAAGCCTATTTTTTGAACTTAATAGTTTTACCTAAATCCTCCAAACTTTCAAGTGAGCCTCTTAGGCTTGACAAAGAACCCTTCTAATCAGTATGTCTAGATTGAACTAAATTTATTCAACTCTTTCCCTTCTATTTCCCTATTGTTTTGGGCTAACAATACATTTATTAAAACTTTATTGCTTCTATAGGGATGATTATATATTAAAGTTTGACAATGATCGTACAAAGCTGTTTTATTCATAGCCAAGTCAAGAAATTGTCACTGCACACAATCGTATGCATTTTCAAAATCTACTTTGAAAGATAGCACATCCCCTTCTTCACATCTTTGAATATAGTCTACAATCTCGTTTTCACCAGAGCACAATCTAGGATTTATCATCTGAAATAAAAGTAAAATTGACTTTTATCGATGGTTGTAAGCCGGCTTGGAATCTATATAGTCAAAATTTTTCAGTGGGGATAGTGGATTTTACCTTAGTTTAATTGAAAATAGCTCACAAGGTAAAAATTGAACATTTATAGACATCTCTTCTTCCCCTGCTTGAGTTGTTGAACTAAACTAACTTTATTCATATAATATTAATTTTACCCAAAAGTTTCCTTTTCAACGAAAACAAAATTCCTAAAATACAAAAGTTAATGGAAGATAAAGAAGATATTGGATCTAGGTTTAGTTGTTTTGTAATAAGCTAAAAGGGATGCATTTGTTGCAGGGCATCCATATTTGTATCCTCAACATTTGGTAATTGAAGGGAGCTATGCTAAACATTCAACCAATCATTAGGTACTGAAACGTTTTCATTAAATGATAGTCTTACATAATGTACACAACATTGCCTTGTAATTAATTGTGTTTCCATGTGTTGGATTATTATTTGAAAAGCCGAAAGAGAAAAATATATATATATTTTAAGTTGACACACACAAAAGTAAAAAATAAAGGAGTATAAAGAACACCAATCACGATTTACGCAGTTCAGAACTCATCCTACATTTGTAAGCTTTGTCAAGAGATATGTGAAAAATATAATGTTGGTAATGACAAAATATCGCAAACAAAAAAAATAAAAAATAAAAATAAAGAACACACAGATTTTACGTGGAAACCCTTTCGGGAAAAAAACCACGGGCAGAGGAGAAGAAAATTGACTACGTCGAAAATTTGAATCAATACAAGATGAATAGACTATGTCTATTTATAGGCTTGTAAAGCCATATTCTAATAGGATTGAAACACTTTATCCTAATCAATATAAAATAGATGGAGTTTAATAAGGTTTAAAAAACCTTATTCTAAAATAAAATAAAAAAAGTCTAGTTCTATTTAGATATTACTTTTATTTTATTTTCCATCTTATTTTATTTAAATAAGAATTTGGGTCACTTTAATTCTAACAATCTCCACCTTGACACGAATTCTCAACGAACAAGTTCTTCATCGCGAACTTTCAACGAACAAGTTCTCCACCTCTTCCATAAAACCCCTTAAGGGTTTAACTTCAACAATGAACACCAACCAAGTCTAAGCAATGCCCAAACTTGGTTATAGGAAGTGACTTAGTCATCATATCTGCAGGATTTTCATGAGTACTAATTTTGCTCACAACAATATCACCACGAGCAATAATATCACGAACAAAATGATACCGAACATCAATGTGTTTTGTTCTCTCATGAAACATTTGATCTTTTATAAGGAAGATGGCATTCTGACTGTCACAAAATACTGTATTGATTTGAAGGTCTTCATAGAGTTCACTAAATAGTCCCTTCAACCAAATAGCTTCTTTACAAGCCTCAGTAATCGCCATGTACTCAGCTTCAGTGGTAGACTAAGCGACTGTAGTTTGCAAAGTGGCTTTCCAACTGATTGCACAACCTTCAATTGTAAAGACATAACCTGTGAGAGATCTTCTTCTATCAAGGTCTCCAGCAAAATCAGCATCAACATACCCAATGACTCCATCTCTAGTTCTTCCAAACTGTAAGCAAACTTTAGTAGTACCTCGTAATTATCTTAAAATCCACTGAACTGCTTTTCAGTGTTCGTTACCGGGATTCGCCATGTATTTGCTAACTGCACTAACTGCATATGATAAATCTGGACGTGAACAAATCATAGCATACATGAGAGATCCCACTGTACTAGAGTATGGAACATGTGACATGAACTCAATTTCATCATCTAATTGTGGAGACAAAGCTGATGAAAGTCTAAAATGAGCTGCTAAAGGAGTACTAACAGGTTTAGCACTCTGCATATTAAACCTGCAAAGAACTTTCTCAATATACCCTTTCTGACTTAGGTACAATTTACTTGCTTTTCTATCTCTAAGAATTTCCATACCAAGTATCTTCTTTACTGGTCCCAAATCTTTCATCTCAAATTCTTCACTTAGTTGGGCTTTGACTTTTCTTATCTCTTCTTTATCTTTTGCTGTTATCAACATGTCATCAACATAAAGGAGTAGATATACAAGAGAACCATCATTGTTTTTCTTATAGTAAACACAACTGTCAAAGCTACTTCTTTTGAAATAATGAGAAGTCATAAAGGAATCAAACCTCTTGTACCACCGTCTTGGTGACTGTTTCAAATCGTAAAGAGACTTTTTCAGCAAGCAAACATAGTCCTCCTTTTTTGAGACTGTAAAACCCTCTGGTTGTTGTATGTAAATATCCTCCTCAAGTTCTCCATGCAAAAATGCAGTTTTAACATCTAACTGCTCAAGCTCCAAATCATGCATGGCCACAATACCAAGCAAAGCTCGAATCAAACTATGCTTCACAACTGGGGAGAACACATCTGTGAAGTCCACTCCTGGAATTTGACTGTAACCCTTTGCAACAAGCCTTACTTTATATCTAGGTTCTTCAACTCCTGGAGTCCCTTCTTTTTTTTTATACACCCATTTACAACGAACAACCTTTTTACCTTTTGGAAGTTCTACAAGATCTCATGTTTTGTTTTTGTGGAGTGATTCCATCTCCTCTTGCATAGCAAACATCTACTTTTCTGAGTCTTTACAACTAACCGCCTCAGAATAATTAGATGGCTCTTGATTTGCTTTTATATCTTCAGCCACATTTAAAGCATAAGCAACTAGATCAGCCTCAGCGTACTTCTTTGGAGGTTTAATTTCTCTTTTAGTTCTGTTTTTGGCGATAGAGTATTGTGGTGAAGAAGCAACTCTATTCTCAATTTTTGTACTGGCTTGAGGAGTCGACTCTGTATTAATCTGATGCTCCACCTGCTTTTGATTTTCTTTATTGGAATAATCTTTAAGAGATAAGTTAGGTAGCATAACAGTTTCATAAAAAATAGCATCTCTACTAATCACAACTTTTTTATCTTCAGGACACCATAACTTATACCCTTTAACACCAATTTTATAACCAAGAAAAACACATTTAATAGATCTTGGTTCCAGTTTTCCATTATCAACATGAGCATACGCAGGACACCCAAAAATCTTTAAATCAGAATAATCAGCAGGGTTACCAGACCATACCTCTTGTGGAGTCTTTTTCTCAATGGCAATAGATGGAGATCGGTTGATAAAAAAATATGTAGTAGAGGCTACTTCGGCCCAAAATGACTTTGGTAAGTTGGCATTTGACAACATACATCGAACCTTCTCCATGATCGTTCTATTCATTCGTTCTGCAATGCCATTTTGTTGTAGAGTATGACGAACTGTCAAGTGTCTCACGATCCCTTTTGACTTGCACAGTTTATTAAACTTATCAGAATAGAACTCTAAGCCATTGTCTGTGTGGAGGTGTTTTATTTATTTTTCCGTCTGTTTTTCAATCATAGTTTTCCAAGACTTAAATGCAGAAAACACATCGCTTTTCTGCTTCAAGAAGAACACCCAAACTTTTCTGGAAAAATCATCAATAAAAGTTAGTATATAATTAGCTCCACCTCTCGAAGCCACTCTGGATGGCCCCCATAGATCAAAATGAATATACTCTAAAGTTCCCTTCGTGTTATGGATTCCTCTGGTGAATCGAACTCTCTTTTGCTTCCCAAAAATGCAATGCTCACAGAACTTCAGTTTGCAAATTCCTTACCCATCAAGAAGTCCTACTTTGCTTAATTTTGCCATACCATTCTCACTCATATGCCCTAGGCGCATATGCCAAAGTTTAGTAATATCATCATCTGACAGGGAAGAGGAGGCGACAACTGCATCACTAGTAACAGTAGAACCCTGCAGAATATATAACTTGGCAGTCTTTCTTTGCCCTTTCATCACAACGAGGGAGCCTTTAGAAATCTTTAAAATCCCACTTTCAGCTGTGTATTTGTACCCTTTTTGAATCAAGAGTACTTAATGAAATTAAATTTCTCTTCAATTCTGGAACATGTCGTACGTCACTAAGTATTCTGACAACTCCATCAAACATCTTTACTTTAATCGTTCCAACACCTGCGATTTTACACGAAGCATTATTTCCCATCAAAACAACACCTTTAGACACTATTTCGTAATTTGTAAACTAATCTTTATTGGGACTCATGTGAAAGGTGCAGCCCGAATCAAAGATCCACTCCTCGCTCACTTTAGAATTGATGACTGAAGCGACTAGAAGTTCACCATCGCTGTAGTTTTCTACAACATTAGCTTCATCAAAATTTCCTGATTGTTTTCCTTTTTGATTCACAGCCTCCCTTTTGATCTTATTCTGTAGATTATAGCACTCAGACTTAATGTGGCCTTTCTTCTTACAAAAGTTACAAGTTTTACTTCTGTTTGAAGACTTCGATCTACTCGTAGATTTACTACGAGGATTCCGTTCTTGTGTCCTTCCATGATCATCATCAACATTCTGATCTTGTCTCCCACGAACAATGAGACCCTCACCTTGAGAGTCAGTTTTAGCCACAAGATGCTTCATCTTATCATACGAGGTTAAAGAATTATAAACCTTATCGGCTGTGAGAGACTCACGGTTATATAAAATAGTATCTCTAAAGGTTGACTAAGACGGGGGCAACGAACAAAGTAGAATCAACCCTAGATCTTCCTTATCATACTGAACCTCCATGGCCTCCAAGTTTGAGAGAATTTCTTTAAACACTGTTAAGTGTTCGTGCACAGATGCACCTTTCTCCAAACGATGAGCATAAAGACGTTGCTTCATATGCAGCTTGCTGGTTAGAGTTTTTGACATGCATATTTGTTCCAGCTTTTTCCATAATCTAGCGGCGGTCTTCTCCTTCATCACATCTTGCAAAATTTCGTTAGACAAATGCAGATGTAACTGTGTTAATGCCTTTCGATCCTTACGCTTCTTCTCTTCATTTGTTAATGTTGAAGGCATCTTATCTATCCCTAGTAGGGCATCCTCTAGATCCATCTGCACAAGAACTGCTTGCATCTTAATCTGCCACAACGCAAATCTGGTGTTGTGATCCAATAGCGAAATTTTATACTTCAAAGACGCCATAAACGTGATCGAGATAAAAAACCTGGAAGCTCTGATACCAATTTCTGAAAAATATAATGTCGGTAATTACAAAATATCGCAAACAAAAAAAATAAAAATAAAATAAAAATAAAGAACACACAGATTTTACGTGGAAACCCTTTCGGGAAAAAACCACGGGCAGAGGAGAAGAAAATTCACTATGTCGAAAATTTGAATCAATACAAGATGAATAGACTATGTCTATTTATAGGCTTGTAAAGCCATATTCTAATAGGATTGAAACACTTTATCCTAATCAATATAAAATAGATGGAGTTTAATAATGTTTAAAAAACCTTATTCTAAAATAAAATAAAAAAAGTCTAGTTCTATTTAGATATTACTTTTATTTTATTTTCCATCTTATTTTATTTAAATAAGAATTTGGGTCACTTTAATTCTAACAATCTCCACCTTGACACGAATTCTCAACGAACAAGTTCTTCATCGCGAACTTTCAACGAACAAGTTCTCCACCTCTTCCATAAAACCCCTTAAGGGTTTAACTTCAACAATGAACACCAACCAAGTCTAAGCAATGCCCAAACTTGGTTATAGGAAGTGACTTAGTCATTATATCTGCAGGATTTTCATGAGTACTAATTTTGCTCACAACAATATCACCACGAGCAATAATATCACGAACAAAATGATACCGAACATCAATGTGTTTTGTTCTCTCATGAAACATTTGATCTTTTGTAAGGAAGATGGCACTCTGATTGTCACAAAATACTGTACTGATTTAAAGGTCTTCATAGAGTTCACTAAATAGTCCCTTCAACCAAATAGGTTCCTTACAAGCCTCAGTAATCGCCATGTACTCAGCTTCAGTGGTAGACAAAGCGACTGTAGTTTGCAAAGTGGTAAAGAATGCATACAGATTGACTCTTCAACAATGAAAAAAAAGAAAAAGAAAGAACAAACGCGCATAGAGAGGAGGATTTCATGGAAGTACAATGCCATGGACAGATCAGCTGATGAAGAATGCATGTCCTGCTTTTTGGCTCTTCCATTGAACTCATGCTGAAAAAGAAGCAGCTTAGTTACGAGGTTATATTAGATCATTTGAAATTATGAGATTATTGTGATTTTTAAAATGTAAAGCAATTAAGTAATTACCACCTATTTTTCTACATCTAAATCCTTAAAGTTGTCAAATGCCTTTCAGAAAAATACAGGCCAATAGAATATCTGGGCAGATAAACAAACCAGGGTAGAAAGTATGGCCTCTGCTTTTTGTATTGCATGCTCTGCTCTGCCGGAGAATAGAGCCAAAAGCTAACAAAAATGAAGGGTAAAAAGATAAAAAATTTCAAGATAAAATATAAAATTGTATATACATATGATTAAGATTTAAATTTGGAAAATGAATAAAGCAGAGCATGAAGTAGAAGCATATTGAAGGCTGGCATGCAAGCATTTTGGAAAATGTCCATTGGGTACTAATAAAGGTTTTTTAGAATTAAAGTATTAGAAGCTATGAAATGATAGATATGAACCACCAAAATAGAAAATAAATGAGTGCTATGAATTACCTGTCATCCCTTGTTGGTATTTGGTATTAGCTGCAATTTCAAATGTGTATACACAATAGGATTTCATCAGATCATTGCGATGGTGAGGTTATTATAATTTAAAAGCGTAAAGCAATTAGCTAGATTACTACTTTTTGTTCTGCATTTGAATTCATAAAATTGCCAAATTCGTTTCACTAAAAGTCGTCGATGGTTACTGCACAAAATAGCCAAATAAAATGATAAATAAAGAAATTGCACCAAAAGCTTGTTCTATTTTCGCAAAAGAGGCAGTAGTTGGAGAGTAAATATACCAACCTGTGGCGATATGAGCAATCTTATGCCAATCGGCACCAATCCCCTTCCGACATCTTTCCTCCAACTGAGGAATTCGTTTCGTAAAGAACTCTTCCAAACTGGTTCTCGTCTGGAAGCGATGTCAAATTAGGCAAATCAGAGAGAATAAGCCTAGGCAGATTTGTTTGATGTTGAAGCCACTCCAGAAGATGGCGAAACTTTGGAATCTTTACCAGCGCTAGAGAGCGCGAGCTTCTATGATCTTGGAATATTTGGAAGTTAGGGGCAGATAACTCCAGCTCCTTGCAGTTACTTATTGAAAACTCTTCAAGGAAAGTGAGATGTTGGAACACAGGAAAGAGTGACCTCAATCCATGGCATTCGTGAATTCCCAATGTTTTCTATCAAAAAAGATGTTGAAGCCCAAGGGGGAGAGACACCAGCTTTGGAATATTACCAATCACCAACCAAGAGGTTCCCATTGCATGCCTAAATCAACCTCCTTGCAATCTCGTATTGTCAATTTTTTGAGGCCGGTGAAAACAGATTAATGGAAACGATGTAGTTTTCAAAGGTGAATAAATAACGACAACTAAGATCGGTGTTAACAATTTTCACTAATATATGACAGTAAATGTCTAACTATGATTAGTTAAATTTGAAAACATTTTAAATAAATTAATATATATAATATAAAAATCTATAAAAATTTTCAAAATTCAATTATTGTAATATAAAACTTTCATATATATATATCTAAAAACCCTAAATTAAATTAAACTATTTCAATTGAATCGAACAAACAAATTGGACCGAAAACCAATTAATATGATTGGTTAGACCACCTATCTAGTCTTGAAAACCTTGACCAAGACAGCATCAGTATGTGACTTTAGTTTGGTATTTATTTAATTTGGTTAGCACTTATTAATAGTTTTCATATTCTCTTCAGATTTTGTTTTTTGGGATTGTGTAAAATTTAAACTTTTAGATATTCTTATGTTCATATTTTGTTTTATAAATATATAGGGGTAAGCTCTCACTAATTTTCTCAAGCTTTTAGAAGTTCCTTCTATTGAAGCAATATCATGAGCGAATCTATAATCAATATATATGAGAAAGAAAAAAAGATAAAAGACAGTAACATAAAAAATAAAAATGGACTTGGACACTTACGGACGTTAAATTTATAATAAGTTTAAGCAAAAGGGCTAAAATAATCAAATTATTGTCTAACTTGGGCTATGAAAAAGAAATCATAGTTAAAAGAATATTGTATGCTTCGATGAAAGTCACAATTTATCTTTGATCATGTTTATTCGCAATTAAGCCTCTATGTAATCTAACTACATGTTCCTACAAACCTCGCGCTAGTGGACTTTGCCCTATGATCCATTAATCAAGGGTATTTATCCCATCTCCAAAGTCATGGGATTGATTTGTCGATTTTACCTTTTTTATATTTTAGGTAAATGTGTACAAAGTGTATGAGTTCCAAATTATATTGTAACAAAAATTGAAAATATCTCACAAGACTGAAATTAAACAAATTAATACCCCAAATTTTCTTCTTCAATATAAAAACTAATGCAGAACGAAAATAAAGTTTTTAAATTAGTGAAAGATAAAAGAAGGGTATAGATGATTTGTAACAAGGTAAAAAGGGTTGTGATTGTTGCAGGGCATCCATATTCTCATATCCTCAACACTTGGTAATTAAATGGAGCTAAGCTAAGCATTCATTACTCTTGGAATTGCTCAATGGGTGTTGCGTGAAGCCCTTTCATGAATTTTATTTAATGTTAGACAATGAACAATTAATGAATCAAAAGATATCATATTGTCATATTTTTAATGAATAAATAATTTTATTTTTAATAAATTATGAGTAGCATTATTTGTTTCTGCAATGAATATGTGATGTTTGTATTTTAATATACGAGATAGTTAAAGAAATAGATACATCAATTTATTTTTATACATGTTATATAGGCAACTTATTATTTATTTATGCAATATATAAATATAAAATGATGTTATATTAATAATTTATAAAAATTAGATCAAATTAAAATTTCATGTATAAAATTACATATTATGCTAAAGTTTATATATAGTTTTGAGATTTATCTTATTTTCCTATTAACTTAGCCGTTAGCTTGAGCATTGAATGTTCACTCAAATATGATAGGGGACATACTTAAAACACATGTATACATGTTATATAGGCAACTTGAATTTAATGTGTTAAAAAAAGAAGAAGAAATTCTCTTAACTTTTATAATCTCATCGTATTTTTAATACGTTAGAATCAAGTTATGATCAATATGAAGAATACATAAGTATTTACTATTTAATCCATGTCAAATTTGAACTGAAATTTAAAGCCTAAATTGACAGCTACAAAAATGAAATTATTTTATTGATATAATATTAATACTTTCAAAACTTAATTAAATAATAAATTGAGAATATTTAATACAAATATTATTAAATGAAAATAATGTTGTTTGGTTGGAAATGGTCCCACCATGTTTTAGGTTTAGGGAACAAAGCGACGGTGTTTTGGTTGGAGAAGAAGGAAGTAACGTCGTTAAGTACATCGTTTTGTTTATCTTTGTTTTAAATTTGTTTTCTCATTTTCTATTTGACGCCGTTAATATTTTTTTTTGAGTAAATTATGTTAAAAGTCATTCAACTATTTAAAAAGTTACAAAATGATCACCAAATTATTAGTAATTTTTTTCACCTAATTATGAAAATTTACAAAATAATAAATAAACTATTATTTTTTCCTTTTTTTTCCACCCAATTATCTTGGATTTTTTGGTGTTTTCTATTTTTTCATTAGCCAACTGACGATAAAAATAATAAAATTGAATCGTTGGGCAACTATTTTGTAACTTTTCATAATTAAGTGACCAAAAAAGAAAAAAAAACTTAGTTGGGTGACTACTAAAGTAGGTTTCCCTTTTTTAGGTTAAAATATGCCATATGTCCTTGTACTCTCCATAAATTTGAAATTTAGTTTCTATACTTATATTTATAGGAATTTAATTCTTTTACTTTTCAGAGTTCAAATTTCAAGTCCAATTGTTAATACTGTTAATTTTTTTGTCAAATTTGTTAGAATGACAGTTTGAAATAAAAAAATTTACTTACTTGGTAGCCATGTAACTAAGAATATGACATTTTAATGAACCTGAATTTAATAAAATAATTTTAACAGTGTTAACAGTTGAACTTGAATTTTAAAATTTAAAAAGTATAGGGACTAAATTCTTAAAAATAAAAATATACAAACTAAATTCTAAACTTAAATATAAATGTTGAGCCCAATTTCTACCCAGGCCCAATCAAACTAGCCCAAATTAAACACCCCACTAAACTGACCACTAAACCAATCACCCCACTAAACCGACCACTAACTCCATCACCCTACTAAACCATCCACTACCTCCATCACCCCCACTAACTCCATCATCTCACTTGCCTATAAGTTGTAAATTTTGGCTATAAAAGCAGGGGAAAAAAGGGATTGTATGGGGAGAGGATCAAGATCAATAGAAAGAACAGTATTTTCGAGTACACAAATTGCAAAGAAATCGTTTTTCGATTTAGGTGATTTTCTTTTTTTCGCTACTTTTTTTCCTTCCATTTGTTTTTTTCCTTATTGTTTTGCCATATAATTTTTTTAAAATTCTCTTTTATTCTTCGGTTTTAAAATTTTACATGATTCGTATTTTATATACTCCTATACATCATTATTTTATATGTATATACACGTTTTATATTAATTTTTTTTAGTCAATGTATATATTGTTAGTTTCATAATATTTTACGTATATATTTTATTTTAAACCTATTTATATATATTCACATATATTTTTCTCGTAATCTATGTATATAATTTATTTCTTTAAGAACCCTATTTTATTATACATTTTTGTTAATTTTAAACATTTTTATATATTATTGCTTGTATATAAATTATTTATATTAAGTTTTCCATTTCATGTATGTTATTTCTTTGGATTGATATAAATTATTTTGTATGTTACTTATTTTGATTTTCTTCTTAAATAATATTTATTTTAAATTCATTTATATATTACTATTTAGTATATTATTTATTCTTACTTTTTATTATTTATTTTAAACTTTTGTATGATGATTTCAAATTTTCATTCTTTCATATTGTTTATTTTTTATTTTTTTATTTTTTAAACTTGTTACATTTTATTTGTTTCAATTTGTTTTACATTTTTAAATTCTTTAGTCTTGGATTATCGATGTTAGCATTAAATTAACACATGTTGTGCAGTTATTGCTATCATGTGTTTTGTTAGTATATTAGTGTAGCATTTATTTCGTGAATTACTATTTTTGGGTTTTATATTATCATTCCATCGTATTTCATTCGCTTGGAAGGCCGCCTTTCAACATCGTTTAAGTTCTGAAATCTTTTTTTATTTCAAAAGTTTTTAAAATAAAGGCAATGCTCGGTATTTAAAGAATTCAAAGGATCATGCCCTAACGTACTGAGTTTCGCTTTCTTTGCTCGTTTTGAATATTCGAATATCCTCTTATAGCCAAAACGCACGTTTTAAAGGCAAGCTCACATTTGAGGGTCAAAAATGTTGTGTAAAAAATGTTGTGCTCTTTAATACACATTTGACTTACCTAAATAATTTAAAAGCCAATAAAAGGAGGATCGCATTTTGAACTCTGTCCAAATCTTTAAATTTCGACATTTAAGATACCAATTAATCAATTAAGTACCAATTTTGGGAGTGTCGAGGGTGCTAATCCTTCCTCGTACGTAACCGACTCCCGAGCCCGTTTTCTTAAAATTCATGGACCAAAATGTTTTATAAGATGGCCCAATTACACCTCAAAAAAGGATTGGTGGCGACTCCCAACTTTCGTTTTCAAAAGTCGATTCCCGTTTTCAAATTAAAAATGGTTTCGACAATAAATATATATATATATATATATATATATATATATATAGGACTTGAGGGATTTTAATTTTGTTATTGTAAATAGAGGGAAATAGAAAGGAAAAAAAAAGGCAACTAACAACTAATAGGTGAACAAAATCTAAGGGTATGTTTGCAATTTCTAGATAGTTGTGTGATTAATGGAAATTATTTTTCGATACATTAAGGTTAAATTTATTTTCAGAATTATTACAGCAGAATTTAAACCTTATTTCTTTAATTCTTGCATCTTCGATTAAGGTCCACTTAGCATTACAGTTTTAGAGATTAAAAAAGTTACATTTCCATGTAATGTTTCTTGAATTTTTTTTTCTTTTTCAAATTTTCATTAATTTTATCTAAACTTAGATAAATTATTTTTTAATGCAATCCAAATTGATTTAAATACACAAACATATAATTGTGATTCGATTTGATCTGTATAGTTTAAAAAATTACTCAAGGGTAGAACGAGTTAGCTACCGCCCGCCTTTTTTTCTACCCATAAACCCTCGTTTTCTTTCTTCTTCTTATTCAGTCCAACATCTTCTCTCTTTTCAGTTTATAGATCTATTTGTGGGCATTTTCGTTGTCTTCACAAGTTGTGATGAATAGATGACGGTGCCTATCATCATTTGAAACACCATCGACTACCGACAGTTTTTTTTTAGAAAGTAGGTAGCTCTTCATTGACTTCTTAATATGTTTTTATTTTGAGAATTTCAAAATAATAAATGATTTCATGACTCGTGTTATTTTAAGTTTTACATGTTTTTTATTTGTTTTTTCATTGTTTAATAAGTACGCACTTTCAGAAGTTTTGTCTACTCTTATAGTATGCTTTTTAGTCTTGATTATGAATCTAGTTTTGCTTTTGCAAATAATTTTAGGGTTGATTTAGTCATTGCATTCTCTAGTTTGGTGGATGCTTGATTCTTTTGCCGATTTTATGCTCGCTACTTTGGACCATCTGAGGTTAATTTTCTTATTATATTAAGTGCTTACAATCGCTTTTGATATGTTATGCTTGAGTTGTGATAGAGCCGATCGTCAATGTACCATAATGTTCTATTAATGCTGAAGCTGAAGCTTTTATTAGGTTGATGGAGCTTGTTCTTTAGTGTGTACGAGTGTTTATTTATTTATTTTCCTTGAATTGTTCATTTGTTTATTGAATGAATTAATAAATCTCTCTTAAAAAAAATTACTTAGGGCAAAACGTAACAAGAGTCAAAGCTCCCCTTGCTCTCCCACCCCCAAAATTTTGAAAATTTTCATTAAGCCTTCAATTTAAAAAAAAAAATTTAATTGGACTCCTCAATTTTTTTTAAAGTTTTCTTTAAACCCTTTAATAGTTTTATAAATTTTAATTAGACCTTTTATTGAAATTTTCATTAAGCTGTTTAAAATTTTTGAAAAATTTAATTCCAAATTTGGCTACATTTCTTCTCTTATAGTTATAGTTTATTTGAATGCTTGGTGTTACAGGCCAATTTTGGCCTTTGTATATGATAACCCCACTACAAAATTAAAACCCATTACCTACACTTGAACCCACTTACCCAATTCTCAAATTAAACCAACAACAGCCCAAACCAAATAACCCCTAACCCATTACAAATTAACCCAAATCTAAACTACCCAAACACAAACCCTAAACCAAGTGGCTGCCGATTCAGCCTCTGCCACCGCCACCCACTTGCCTCTGACAGTCATCACTGTTTCTTGTCAAATCCACCGCCCATCCACCGCCCTTCACACCTGCAAAGTATTAAACGAGAGGGGACAGAAAGTAACAACAAGTTGTAAAAGAAACGACTATATATACCGAATGTAAATCCAATGTAAAGGGTGGGCATTTTTTTGCAAAATCAATACAAACAATCAGATTCTAATTTCAAATCTTGCATAAAAAGAGATAGGCAATCAAAATCCCGAAAGCGGAGACTCGAAAAAACACCAGAGGAAACTGAAACAGAAGACTAAGGTGATTTCTTTTTTTTAATCTGTTTTTACAGGTAAATGTATATATATTAACTAATAATATAAAAAATAATAACAGCGGATAAAGGCAAAAAAAAAAAAAGATCGTAAATTTTTTACCTTTCCGGCCACAGTGTACGGTGGCCGGCACCGGCGCCGGTGATCGGCCGGTGACCGGTCCGGTCACCGGGACTCCCCCGGAGACTTTCCCTCTCTCCTCTTCCCCTCTTCTTCCTTCCCCTTCTTTTCCCTCCTTTTTTTTTTCTTCTCCCCCGTGCAAATGAGCCAAAAACCAAAAATTTTAACTTTTATACTAATCGACCAGGGTCGGGTCGACCCGACCCGACCCAACAAGGATCCGCGCGCTCTGACGTCACATGGGCAATTTGCCACCTTGGTCCTTCCACTTTTTATAGTTTTGGGATTAAGTTTTTTTTTTAAATTATAATCTGGCCCTGGAATTCATTTCACTTTGCAATTCGATCCCTTATGCTACGATGCGTTTTAAAAGCACGGGAAAATTTCAGTTTTGGTCCCTTGGGTTTGCCCGTGTTTGAATAGGTCCCTTTCGTTTATTTATATTTTGAAATTCGCCTCAAACACTTCCTCTTGAATTCAATTTCGTCCCTTTTTCTTTTAGTGTTATTTTCTTTAAAAATTTGATAGTATTATTATCATATTAATTATTATTTTATTTTTGTATCTTATTATATATGTATGTATTGCTATTATTATATCGTTTACTACTTGCATACTATTGTTATTGTTATTATTATTATTATTATATTTATTTTCTAAACATTGGTATTTTGGTTATTGTCATTATTATTATTATACGTATAATGTTCATGTATTATATAGGTGATATTTTATACTATGTCGTATGCTTGTATGTTATGTTTTTTATTTTTTTATCATTATGTATGCATGCTAAATACTATATTATAAATACCTATTACGTATGTATTATTATATCTATCATATTACTATTATTATTATTATTATTATCTTGCTTTGTTATTATTATATTTTGATTACTATTATTTCACTAATATGCTATTATACTATCATTATTATAATTAATCTATTATTATTTTCGTTTGTACAAATATTATTCTTATTTAATATTTATATACATATTACTAAGTTTCTTTTTAATATTATATCTTAATATTTTACGTACATACCTTTTTAATACTATTATTCCTAATACACATATATATAAATATATTACGTACAAGCATTCAATATTTTCGTATACCTATATTTAATATACACGACTTTTGTAAAATATTCCTAGTAATTTTTTATTGGTTTTAACACTTATACATTATATATATATGGATATTTTAATACTATCGCGCGTACTTTGTTATATTGTGTGTATATTTTAGTATTATATATTATATACTATATTATGTATACTTATATATTTGTTCCTCTTTTTGCACTATTATGTATGTATTGTGTTTATATGTGTACTATGTTTTTAATATCATTTTATAAAATTTTCATTCGCATTATTATATTTAACGTATATATATATATAAACATATAGCATTATTAGTATTTGAATATATGTTCGTCTCGTTTGTTATTATATGTCTGTATATATGTCCGTTTTTATATTTAATATCATTTTCATATATCTATTATAATTTTCGTTATTAATATATTGTTCTTATTAGATTATTAGCGCATCATCTCGATATCGTTATTATCATTTACTATGACCATTCTCATTTTATTATTAATATATCGCCTGCCTTTATTTTCTTGTAAATACCATTATTGTTTTCTTCTAAATATTATGTTAATATTTGTCATGTTTTAATTAATTTCAATAAACAAGGCAATGTGCCGATTTTAACATTAAGCCGGTGATTTCATCGCTATGTTGGGTGAATCACGAATGGCTCGTGTTAAAAGCGGGATATCCTTTCAAAAGAAAAACATAACCGCTCATACTTTGATCGGATCACAATTAAATTTTAAGTTGAACTCGTATTTTCGAAAATTAAGACAACACATGTTTGAAAAGATACCAATTTTTGGGCGTCGCGGGGGTGCTAATACCTTCCCCGCGCGTAACCGACTCCCGGACCCTACTTTTCTCTGAACTTTAATGTAGACCTAAATTTAGCCTTTTTACTAAAAAAAAACGAATTTTTCAGCCAAAAGAAGTTTTAATAGGTGTTCGATCACACCTAAGAAAAAGGATCGGTGGCGACTCCTTTGCTTTAAATAAATCGAAATTCGTTTTCAAGATTTTAAATCGCCACAATTAGCGACCAAAGCTACAAAGCTAAAAATTTCCGTCGCTACACTTGGAATTAGGTTACATTATTGAAAATTACTTGTATTTTGATGAGGAAAATAAAGAGAAAAATAAGAATTAGATGCTTGGAATTTTGCCTTCTGCCATGATTGGTCTCTATAATTATTATCAAGTACTAGGGGGTTTCATGCATTGTAACTGATTTTATATATTTATTTTTTATTCACTAAATAATATATTTTTATTTTATGTAATTAATGCAAAAATAAAATTATTCAAATTGTGGTTCATAATTAAAATAGTGCAATAATAAAAAAATCAAACATAAAAGTTTGAAATTAAATAATAATGAAATAAATTTTTTAGTGATTTTAACTACTAATTTAATAAAAAGAATTAAAACATACAATTATTATGTATATTTTATTATTTAATATAAAATATAATTTTAATTATTTGTTTTTTAATATAAACATAGTTTTGATATTTTTAATTATTATTTAAAATATTTTATTTGAAATATATTCTGAATTATTTATTTTACATATAGATAAGTTTTAACTTAATGTTCTTAGTAGTAATTTTCTATTTTTATCTCGTTGCTATATCTGCATTTGAATTTAAATATATATTCCACAATTAACTTTAATCTCACCACTATAATATTCAAACTCACTAAATTACTTGTTTAACACGATCATAAAAAATATATAAATATTACTAAATTATTAATTTTTAATATTAAAAGAACAATGAAATAGGGTCAGCTAAAGAAAAAATTAAAAAAAAAAGAATTGTACCCTAACCAACAAGTCTATTGATTAATTTTTTAAAATTAATATTTTAGCTTATATAAGGGTTAAAATATTAGAAATTTTTAAAATTAATCACTATTATTAAATGAACCAATTTTATCCCAATACTATTAAAAATAACTAAATAATGTTAAATTGTAACAGATTTAACATTAATAGGATTAACAAATTTCAATATGTTTTTTATAATTTCACTTTTTTTTATCAATTTTCATAGTACAAGTAATAAATTAACCATTTAATGATAGAGGGACTAATTTGTATGCAGTCCCTATAATACTGGCACTTTAAACCTTATATATATATTTGAATTTTATTTTAGGATGAAATTGAAAAATTGAAAGAAGTAAGAGTTCAAAAAGGCAAAAACAAATGAAATTAGCACACTAACTTACAATTATATACAAAAGATTCCCTCTCTTTTCCCTCCTTGTTCACTCTCTCTAACGTCTGTGTTGGGGTTGAAAAAACACCTATTACCTATGAAGGTAATCTTTGTTTTAACAGCAAGTCTTTGCTGGTTCAACTCTGGTAACGATGAGGAGTATTACCTATGTAGGTAATTGGTTTTGTGTTTGAGAACACGTATTACCTACGTTGGTAATCCTTGTTTTAAAAGCAGCAAGGTTGAACTGAAGGTCAGAGCAACAAGTCTCTGGACTTGAGTGGAAGCAAAAACAATGGTACCCGATGATTAAAGGAGAAAACAAATCAGAACAAGAAAAGTCGAAGCAAAAAAATTGAGGAAGAAGAAGGATTGATATTCATTACAAAAAATTTTTACAAAAAAACAACATATAAGGAAGAGATTACTTGTGGTAAAAAAAAATCAAAAGTCTACCTAGGCTACACTTAACACCACCTAGACTTTGAAATAAAAAGACATAGCTGAACATATAATTAAAGCTAATTGACAGCTACATCAATCATGAGTTTACATCAAATATCAGCCTAACAAAGTTCAAAATGAACTAAACTTAATTACATCAACAAAATGACCAAAAAAAATAAAAATGAAACTAAATTCTTGCTGTTGTGCATGGCCACCTTTGCTGCTGCATGGAGGCTATGTTCAACACTCCTCCTTAGCTTCCATGCTGCTGACTCCCAACTGCCTTTTTAGTTTGATAAATCTTGAAACACCAAGAACCTTGGTGAAGATATCAGCAATTTGATCTTCAGAAACGCAATGAACTAACTTGATCTCACTAGCTTGCTCCATTTCTCGAACAACATGAAGCTTTATGTTGAAGTGTTTGGTTCTTCCATGGAAGACGGGATTCTTAGCTATTGCAACAGCTGACATATTGTCACAGTAAATTTCAGTTGCATCATTTTGAGCAAGATTCAAATCAGCAAGGATTTTCCTTAGCCAGACAGCTTGGTTAACAGCATGAGCAGCTGCTACATATTCGGCTTCAGCTGTTGATTGAGCTACAATGCCTTGTTTCTTCGAGCTCCAACAGAACATAGCAGAGCCGAGAGAGAAGGCATATCCTGAAGTGCTCTTTAAATCATCCAAGGAGCCTCCCCAATCACTATCAGTATATCCTATGAGTTTCAGCTGAGAAGTGGGTTTATACATCAAACCATAGTCTAAGGTCCCCTTGATGTATCTTAATACTCGTTTTGCCACTTGAAGATGCTGTGTGTTGCAACAATGCATGAACCTCGACAATATACTCACAGCAAACATGATATCAGGACGTGTAGCAGTTAAATACAGAAGACAACCAACCATGCTCCTGTAAGTAGTCTCACATACTGGCATATGATCACCAAGTGCTGATAGCTTTGTTCCAGCAGCAATTGGTGTGCTAGCTGGTTTACAGTTCTTCATAGAGAACTTGTCTAGGACTTTTGTAGCAAAGATCTTCTGTCCTAGAAAAATTCCTTCTTGAGTTTGCTGCACTTCTATTCCCAAGAAATAAGTCATTTGGCCCAAGTCAGACATTTCAAAAATGTCTTGCATTTTAGCTTTGAACTTGGCCAGCATAAGTTGATCACTTCCAGTAACTAGAAGGTCATCGACATAGAGAGAAACTATGAGCTGAATTTCAGCTTGCTCCTCCTTGACATACAGTGTGGGCTCGCTTACACTTCTTTTGAAGCCTAAACTGACTAAATGGTTGTCAATCTTGGCATACCATGCTCTAGGAGCCTGTTTCAGGCCATAAAGAGCCTTCTTGAGTCTATAAACCATGTGTTCTTTTCCTGAAACAACAAAGCCTTGAGGCTGTTCGATGTAAATCTCTTCTTCAAGCATGCCATTTAGGAATGCAGACTTGACATCTAACTGATGAATGAGCCAGTGCTTCTGAGCAGCTAATGCAATCAATAATCTGATCGTATCAAGTCTGGCCACTGGAGCAAAAGTCTCCATATAATCTAAACCATACCTTTGGCTGAAACCTTTGACCACCAATCTAGCCTTCAGTTTGTTTAAGGTTCCATCAGCCTTATGTTTGGCTCGATAGATCCACTTCACACCAATGGCTTTCCTGTTTGGAGGTTTCTCAATAAGTTCCCAGGTTTGGTTTTTCTCAATCATTTTTATCTCTTCAATCATGGCCTGCTTCCAGCCTTCATGTCGATAGGCTTCTTCAAAGCTGTTTGGTTCAACTACAGCTACATGAGCCCTTTCATAGATTTCAGTTAAGGGTCTAGTGCCCCTAACCGGTTCATCATCTATATCATCCTCTTGTTCAACTTGCACAGCTTCAGTTTCACCTGTTATTAATTCTTCATGCACAGCCTCGGGCTCTCTTCTATCCCAATTCCAGCATGCATTTTCATTAAACACCACATCTCTGCTGACTTGCACCTTCATTGTCAGAGGATTGAGAACTCTGTAGCCTTTTTTGGTTAAGCTATAACCAACAAATACTCCTGGTTGAGCTTTCTCGGACAGCTTGTCTCTCTTTACTGCAGGTATACAAGTATAACAAAGACTACCAAACACTTTCAGATGTGCTAGAGAAGGTTTGAAACCATACCATGCTTCGAATGCTGTCCTTTGAGCTAAGGCTTTGGTTGGAAGTCTGTTTTGGAGGTAAACAGCCGTATTAGTTGCTTCAGCCCACATAGTTCTTGGCATATTTTTCTCGAATAACTGACATCTGGCCATGTCCATTATGCTTCTATTCTTCCTTTCACTAATTCCATTCTGCTGAGGAGTATAGGTGGTAGTCATTTGATGCTTGATGCCTGCTTCATTGCAAATGGCTTGAAACTTGGATGAAGTATATTCAGACCCATTATCTGATCTGATGGCTTTGAGCTTGCAACCTGCTTCTGTTTCAGCTGCAGCTTTAAACTTCAGGAACACTTGAGGCACCTCTGATTTATGTTTTAAGAAGAATAACCAACAATATCTTGTATAGTCATCAATAAACAGGATGAAATACCTGTTTCCACTAAGAGATTCAGTCCTCATAGGTCCACATACATCGGTATGAACTAACTGAAGCTTTTGAGAGGCTCTCCATGCTTCATTCTTTGGAAATGGCTTTCTGGCTAGCTTCCCTAGCTGACATATTTCAAAAATGTCTTCATTCTTCACTGAGCTGATGAAGTTTTCCACCATGTCTTTGCTAATTAGCTGGGCCATCGACTTGTGGTTAACATGACCAAGTCTTTGGTGCCAAAGCTTGGTTTCTTCAGTTACAGCAATGTAAGCAGCATGTGTGTCATTTGGCCAGTCGATTTCAAAGCACTTTTGAGTCATTTGAACTGTCATAAGTCTCGAGCCACTTTGATCAGTAATAGTGCACTCTTGACCTTTAAACTCAACTGAGTAACCTTTCTCAAGCAGCTGAGTGATGCTGAGAAGGTTCCTCTCGATTTCAGGCACCAGTAACACACTTGTTATGATTTTATTTCCTGTGGAAGTGCATAATAGCACGTCTCCCTTTCCTTCAGCTTTAATAAACTGACCATTGCCAACTTTCACCTTGGTCTTGAAGGTTCTATCAAGGGTTTTGAAAATGCTGGCATCCGGTGACATGTGGTTGGTGCAACCACTGTCTAGTAACCACCCTCTTGAGCCCTTGCTTTGACCAGCCAGACATGATACAGCAAAGACCTGCTCTTCACAATCACTGTTGTCTTCAGCCACTCGAGCTTCTTCATTCTTGCGTTGTGGTTGCTTCTGGCCAGGTCGGGCTTTCTCTTTGCAGACCCTTTCAACATGGCCCTTCTTTTTGCAATGCTGGCATGTAGCATCTGGTCTGAACCAGCATCTGTTTTCAGGATGACCTGCTCTCTTGCAGTACCTGCAAGGTTTGTCTCCTTTTCTTGTAGCATCAGACTTGGGTCTATTTTTGCAGGCCTTTTTACCTTTGTAGGTAAATGAGCTTGTGGCTTGTTTAGCATGAGCTTGGAACGCACCCTCCTGGTGTTCCTCTAGTCTACTGGCCCTCCTCTGTTCCTGAGCATATAGAGCATTGATAAGCTCTGTTAAGGATATTGTGGCCAAGTCTCTGGAGTCTTCTAAGGACGAGATTTTAGCCTCATATCTCTCAAGCAAGGTTGAAAGGACCTTTTCTACAATTCTTGCTTCTGTGAACTGTTCTCCTAGAAGTCTTATGCTGTTAACTACAGCCATTATTCGATCTGAGTACTGCTTCACTGTCTCTTCTTCCTTCATCTTTAGATTTTCAAAATTTCTCCTTAAGTTTAAGAGTTGCTGCTGCTTTGTTCTATCACTCCCTTGAAACTCCTCTTGGAGCTTATCCCAGGCCTGCTTAGGTGTCTCACAGGCCATAATCCTGGTGAAAATCACATCCGAAACACAATTTTAGATGCAGGACATTGCTTTGTGCCTTTTTGTCCTCTCTTCTGCGTGCTGTCTCATTTGAGCCACTGTGGGATTGGCCCTGAGTGGTGCTGGTTCAGCATCGGCATTGACGACTTCCCATAGGTCGAAAGCCTGCAGGTAAGTCTTCATCTTAACTACCCATATATGGTAGTTTTCTCCATTAAAGACAGGTGGGGCTACTGGAGAGAAACTTGAAGAGGCCATAGGTCTTTTTGATGAATGAAACAACAGGTCCTCTGAGACGTTAGCTCTAGATACCAATTGTTGGGGTTGAAAAAACACCTATTACCTATGAAGGTAATCTTTGTTTTAACAGCAAGTCTTTGCTGGTTCAACTCTGGTAACGATGAGGAGTATTACCTATGTAGGTAATTGGTTTTGTGTTTGAGAACACGTATTACCTACGTTGGTAATCCTTGTTTTAAAAGCAGCAAGGTTGAGCTGAAGGTCAGAGCAACAAGTCTCTGGACTTGAGTGGAAGCAAAAACAATGGTACCCGATGATTAAAGGAGAAAACAAATCAGAACAAGAAAAGTCGAAGCAAAAAAATTAAGGAAGAAGAAGGATTGATATTCATTACAAAAAATTTTTACAAAAAAACAACATATAAGGAAGAGATTACTTGTGGTAAAAAAAAATCAAAAGTCTACCTAGGCTACACTTAACACCACCTAGACTTTGAAATAAAAAGACATAGCTGAACATATAATTAAAGCTAATTGACAGCTACATCAATCATGAGTTTACATCAAATATCAGCCTAACAAAGTTCAAAATGAACTAAACTTAATTACATCAACAAAATGACCAAAAAAAAAAATAAAAATGAAACTAAATTCTTACTGCTGTGCATGGCCACCTTTGCTGCTGCATGGAGGCTATGTTCAACAGTCTGAACTAAAACCTTCACTTTGTCTCTCTTCCTGTTTCCCCATTGCAATTATACCCACCTCGTTTCCCCTCGATATCATAAACCTCCATGTCCGGGATGGTCTCACGCTGCCGTATCAACCTCCTCCTACGGCTTCAACAGTACCAGCTTCGATGGTACCTCCTTTTGTTCCGCCGATACGTCGTCACTTGGCCTTCGATTCGACGAAGCCGCCGTTTGTTCATCCCGATGACTATCACAGATTTTCATCGAGTAATAGTCGTGGAAACGTCGCCGATCAAGAAGTTGAAGCAATTGTTGTGAGATCTCTAGTGAGTTCAAAAATTCTCTTTTGAAAACGATGGCTATCATGTAATTAGTAGTATATTATTTCAAGTTTGATGAGAATTGTAATCTCACTTAACGCTTAATGTCATTTGCCTTTTTTCTTTTGTGTGTGTGTGTGTGATCTTTTTATCTGTTCACAAATAGAGCTTTTCATGGTGGCTAAGTTTCTTAGGGGATAAATTATGAGTAGCATTATTTGTTTCTGCAGTGAAATTGTGATGTCTGTATTTTAATATGTGAGCTATTTCCGTTTGTGATGATGTATTTGATGATATAGTGGAGTTTTGGTAGATTAAAGTGCTCGTTTGCTGTACTAAGTTGAAATTGAATGAATGCTGGCCTCATCCAATGTCCAAAACTTGATGATTTTGAACATTTTGATGCCTTAATTTGAGAAAGCTAAGTTTTAGTACTATCAAATATAATTGCTATTGATAGTATGTTTGTTTCATGTAATATAAATGCTATAGTAAGAGAGGAAGGTTATGCTATGCTACTCCATTCTCGGTTTAAAGCTGAACATCTAATGCCGTGCTCTATATGAAGAAAGGTTGATGGGTGTTAGTTCTTTTGACGTTTTGTCTTTGATGGATGTTTGAAAAATGATTCAGTTGATATCCATAATGTGTATCACTATAGTTTCCCCCTAATGTATAATACGACTGCTCTGCAAGTTTATCGGACAAAATTATATTCGTATATTATATTCTTTTTCTTTATTGTCATCAACACGATAACAAGTGAATTACTAGTTACTTGATTTTGTCATGGCATTTATCTCTTTGAGTTTTGGCCTTTGTGAATTAACTTTTGAATCAAGTAGCGAAGCATTTCTGATGGTTCTTATTGCTAACAGTAAGTTTTCTTGTACAAGCTCTCGTACATATGCATTTGTAAAACTTATGCTCTTTTTTTATTTTATTTTCTTCAATTCAATTGGTTGTTAACGTAGATATAACCGTGCACAAATACTAAGGGACCTTGTAATTACTTTGAAATATTGCTGATTTTTCTCGGCAATTAAAAAGGAAGAGCGTAGCAGACAAAAATGATGTTGAGTCTAGCCAATGGACAACCAGTCCGGGGGTTACCAGCATATCCATCAGTCCTTTCCAGACACCTGTATATGTGAAAGGAGAAAGGATAAATAATAGATCAAAGACGTCAAAAGCCAATAAATCAATGCCTTACACAAATGCTGGTTCGATACTATTTCCTACTGGCTTAGTCCATAGAAGGAAACTTATGATTCACTCCATGGCTCTATCATCAATACCTCATTGCTCGAATTAAGAGAGATGGATTTTGTAGAAGAGGAATCACTGACATTATATATGATAATTGGCAGGTTGTGTTGGGGTTGGAAGCATGTATTACCTATGATGGTAATTAGTGTTGATACTGAGAACACGGAAAGCATGTATTACCTATGATGGTAATTAGTGTTGATACTGAGAACACGGATTACCTATACAGGTAATTGGTGTTGGATCAAATGAACAGCAAGAAAAGCTTGTGTTCTTAGGTTCAAAGCAGAAGCAAAACAGAGAAAAAATTTTTGAGAACAAAAGATCAACTCTCTCTATATCATAACATTAGTTACACCTTTCAAATATATTTGAAAAACAAATAAAAATAACTTGAGCAAGTGAACAAACATTAAATGAACTTAATGATAACCTAGGACCTGCCTAAAATAGAACTGAGCAGCTAACTAGCCTTTTTAGTCAAAAAGTTTCTGTCAAATCAGTTCACAGGTCGGTGGATGGACAAAACATACTTCTACCAGATAAGGTACGTGAAAACTTGTAAACTGCACTTCAACCACATAAAGTATGCACGTATGCATGATTCGCATGGATGCATTAATGCTGCTGAAGTTGCCACTTTGAACAGGTTGTCCATCTCCTCTTGCACCTTCTGGCAGCTGCTGTTTAGATAGTCCTTTAGGTAATCTTTACTGCCCATTCTTTTTCTTTTAACACAGTCTGGTTTAGCTCCTTATCCTGCTATGGATGGTGAGAACGACAATAATGCAGGCACCATTTTTAGGTCTGTTGACAAAAAAGTGTGTCAATCTGATGAAGCATGCTGAAGATGGTATCCTTGACCTAAATAAGGCTGCAGAAACATTGGAGGTAATGACATACTAGTGAGCTTATGTATCATTGGGTGTTTGTTGAGTATTTTTTTTCATGTTACTTTAAGGGTTCTTTTGTCTTTTATTTTTCCCTGTAAATGTTGTAACAGGTGCAGAAGAGGAGGATATATGATATAATAAATGTCCTGGAGGGCATTGGTCTTATCGAAAGGAAGTTCAAAAACAGAATACAGTGGAAGTAATTACTGAAGATTTTAATCATTTTTCAAGAATTTGATGTCTTAATTTGGTTTGTCATTCTGGTTAACCTTTGAAAAATGTGAGACTTATTTGAGGATTAATCAAATTTACTAGGGGTGTTGGTGCTTCAAAGCCAGCAGAAACAAATGGCGATGTCTCTGTAATACAGGTACATGAAAGTAATGTCAATTTTTGTTTCATTGACATCCAGCCAACAAATTTTCTTGATATGGTTCATTAGGATGTTTTCTTTTTCTTTATTTTTGGTAATGACTTTCAAGAGAATTTTCAATCACTTCTGATTGATTGATTTGTGCTGCTTATTTCTCATACCCAGGGATTTAAATAGCGGTCCGCTACCGCTATAGCGGCCGTTATATAGCGGTAGCGGTAACGTCCGAAACCGCTATTTACCGCTATTTATATTTTATAATGAAAAATTCACGACTGCGATACCCGCAGTGACCGCAATTGCATCCTTTATGTCCGCAACCGCGATAAACGCAACGCGACCGAAAACGCGGCCGCGACCGCAATTTAAATCCCTGCTCATACCTATGAGCTTAATTTCTATTCTTTAATGCAGAAGGAAATTGAGAACCTTTCCATGGAAGAGAGGAGATTAGATGATCAAATAAGGTTGTGCATGGCTTATTCTCTTGTTAAAATACCAACTGTTACTATCTTGAACCTGTTTAGGAATGCTGATGCTTCTAAAATATTGCAGAGAAATGCAGGAAAGGTTGAGGGATTTGAGTGAGAATGACAACAATCAGAAGTACGATTTTCTTGTCTGCCTTGCTCTGTGATCCAATTAATTGAAGTTTAACTGCTAATTGTTTGCAAAAAAACTTATACGTTTACATATCTTCACACTGTTTCAGGTTGCTTTTTGTGACTGAAGAGGACATCAAGGGTATACCTTGTTTTCAGGTTCGTTTGATACTAATCTTCAAGGCACCTCGGTTTTGGCAGAATGAAACCCTGATAGCAATTAAAGCTCCACATGGAACAACTCTCGATGTACCCGATCCTGATGAAGTAAGGTGGCATAGAGAATTTTAATGAGTTACTACCATTTTCCACTTTCTTGATTTAAACGCATTGTTACATTGCTCCTATATATTACAGGATGTTGATTATCGACAAAGGAGATACGGGATATTCCTTAGAAGCACAATGGGTCCGATTTTTGTTTACGTAGTCAGGTTTTCTTTGGAATAAGTTTAATTGATGATAATAAGATAGGTTGTTTTAATGTCTTTCTTTTCCATTGATGCTTCCTCAGCCAATCTGAGGAGAAATTTGAAGAGATGAATGGTGTTGAACAACCTCTGAGTGTCCCACTTGCTTCAAGTTCTGGCTCTAATGAAAACCAAGTTGAGTTGGTCAATACAGTGAGCATCCGAAAGGAGATTGAACCACTGGCACAGCAAACTCATCAAATCTACTCTGATATAAATGCTTCATGATAGTCTGTTGGGGGAAGGATGAGAACTGCTCCATCGGATATGGACGTAAGTGCCATTTTTCTTGACCAGTTATTACACTAGCCAAGCTTTACAAACATCAAATATATGGACAGTGGTTCATGTCAAAGATTATTTATGAATTTAGGTAATCTGGAATAATTCATTAGAAGCCTTGGTTACCCCAATTTAGGAGGGTAAGTTCCGAGATTCAAACACCTTCTCCCCCTAGGACTTCGTCTTGCACCAAAATTGATAATTTTGTCTATTAACTTTTCTTGCCCTTGTTTTCATAATGATGCGGATTATTGGCTTCTATCAGATGCCGATGTTAGCATTATGGATATGTGGAAGACAGATTGTATCCTTCTATAAATTTTAGCTAATCTATCTGCTTAACCCCCCAAAGGTGGGGAAAAAGCACACAAACTTATTTATACATTCAGAGGTACATGTGAATGTGTAATCCTTAACTCCTAGAATGACAGGTGTTGAAGGGAGCGGAGTAGATATGCTTCATTCAGACTTTGGAATGGCTGAGGTCGGTACCCCAAGGCCAGAAACTCTACCTTCTAGAATGACCGAAGTGCCATCTTCCGATTTTAAATCAACTCGATAGGTAAGATTATTTTTCCTTACCAAATTCTGCAGAACAACTGCCAGCTAGGGGTTATTCCAATTCACTTCAGGTTTGAGCTATTTTTCCTATCCCATGGTTTTAGCCATAGAAATAAAAAGTGTCGGCATCAGAATTCTGGTTTATCTAATCTGGTTATATATGCACATTAACAACATCCTTTTCTTTATCTGAGTTGCTTAATTAGTCATTAGTGTTTTACATATCAAAATTGAAAAAGCAGCGTTACTAAATATGGATGTGTAGAATTGGTGCATCGTAATGCGAAAAACTGGTTGAACCTGGCAGTTGAATCAAGTTTTTATTTTTTATGAATTTTTGAATGATTTATTTAATTGCACCGGTTGAACCAATGAATCGGTGGCCTGATCAGTTTTACCATTGGTCCGGTTTAGAAAACCTTGGATTTTTGAGAATCATGTTCATCTTTTGCTAGGTAAAGAAGTCCAAGTTGATTTTTATCTTGAATCAAGTTATGTTTTGAAAGCATAGACAACGGATTTGTGTTTGGCCACCATTTTGCACAAAATATGACGGATTCGTGTTTGGCCACCATTGTGCACAAAATATGGAGTTATGTTTTTATTAACAGTAAGTGTTTCTTCTACATTTGGACATTGCTTAGTCTATACGAGATCAATTTTATCAAACTGTATATTCATATTTATAGTTTGCAGGTTCATTGTTGCTATATAGAGGGAATTGATGGGCTAGAATCCTCCTAGGAAACTTTGATTTCCTTAGCTCACTCTTGCCATTGCCCATGTCCTTCCTTCCTTTCGAGGATTGCAGTATCTCGTCGCATCAAGATTCCAGAGGAAAAGCGTTGTGTTTTGTTTAAACGACAAGAACAAATTACAAGATGTTATTGAACTTGCAATTTGATGTGTGCCAACATAAGCATCAACACACAAGTCATATACAGCCAGAAAATCGACATTTTCTGGAAAAGTCCTAATCCAAGTATCATAATTGAACATAGCCTTGGAATACTGTCTAAAAGAATTGTTGTCTCATAATCAATTGTGTATCCCTTCATTTGAACACTGTTTGGAACACTAAAAAGACATAAATATATTTTTTCCTAAGTTAGCATGCATTATGCAATAAAGAAAATAAAGAGCACAATTAAGATGTTTACGCAGTTCGGAACTTGTCCTACGTCTGCGGGGCTTTACGCAAAGATGAATTCACTATGAATTTTATTTATAGTACAAATAAATGGTTTAAGCCTAACTCTTCGGACACTTAATGCAATCTCACTTTTGTACAATTAAGTTAATTCTCTCCCAATTCATTTTAGCTATGCAAGTGAAAATTAACATTCAACACTCCGTGTTCATACTATGAATCAAGCTCTTAATAAGCTCTGTGTAAAGTGAAAAAATAAATTTTCAAATGCAATATGTCTAGCAATTATCATGCTTGAACAACGACTCCTTCAAAGACAACAATGAACATAAAAATTATAAATGCTAACATAAAATATATTACAAATCCCATTATTTATTTACACCTCAAAACTAAAGTACTCACATCAATGATTTAAAAGTACTTAAATGAAGAAAGCAGAGCATATAGTACAACCATTTTGAAGGCTTCATAGGCCCTCTCTCCACATCATTGATTTTTTTGTATTAAATTATTAGAAGCAATTGTCAAGTTATTATTATGATATGAAATGATTGGTGGCGGCCTTCCTTCAAAGGTTTCCTGCACAAATCAGCAAAATATTATGAAAGATGATAAGTAAGAAGTAGGATTAAAACAAAGGGATTTTAACAAGGAATTAACAGTATCCGATTTGAATGAAAAATGGCATCACACCCCTGCCTTGGAGATTCACTATACCACTTTTATTTTTTCTTCAAAAAAAGATAAGGTCATAAAACTAAATAAATAATAGACAGACCAACCTGATAAAACCAAATTCTGGGGATGTGAGCAATCTTATGCCAATCAGCGCCAATGTCCTTCCGACATCCTTCCCCCAACTGAGGAATATGATCTATTCGTAAAGTTTGCAAATTGGTTAGGCAACGCATCTCTTCCGGAAGCGATGTTAAATTGGGCAAATCAATGAGATTAAGATGTCGCAGATTTGTTAGATGTTGAAGCCACTCCGGAAGATGCCGACACTTTGGAATCTTTTGCAGCCATAGAGAGCGTAGGCTTGTATGATCTTGGAATATTTGGATGCCAGCTGCAGATAACTCCAGCTCCTTGCACTTGCTTACTGAAAAGTCTTCAAGGAAAGTGAGATGTTGGAACACAGGAAGCAGTGACCTCAATCCATTGCAGCTATGAATTTTTAATGTTTTCAATTGAACAAGATGTTGAAGCCCACGGGGGAGAGACACCAGCTGCGGGATATTTGCAATCAACAAATCAGAGAGATTCTTAATGGGTTCCCATTGTAAGCTCTCTAAATCAACCTCCTTGCAATCCCTTATTTCTAAAGTTTTAAGCCCAGTGAGATGTTGCAGACACTCATCTAGCGTGTGAGTGTCCAATCCCTCAATATTGTCTACAGTGAAAGATTTCAATTTGGAGAGAGGAAGAGAAGAGGTTGAACTTGATGGGGTCGTACTAGTGATGTTCGTCTTCACGGTCTGCTTTAACGGCCTTGAGCTTGTACCCCACAACTTTAGCTTTTCATCGAGTGAAGGATACAACGGCATTGATGTCAAAGGGCAATTTTGAATTGTTAAAGAGGAAAGACAAGGAAATTCCATGGTTGATGTTCCCATAACTGTTGTGCCGTCCTCGTTGGAATCATCATCGATTCTCCACCAACTCTTCATTTTCCGGCAGTACTGGAGAGAAAGATACTTAAGCGACGGGAAGAATGATTGTGGTTCTCCTTGACTTCCTTTTGGGCTATTATCATCTATGTACTGCAGCTCAGTACAAGACGAAATCTCCAGCTGTTCAAGACAAGGCAATTGAGCAAAGGACGGGAAATATTTGAAATTACTATTACTTATGGAAATTTTGACGAGACTTGTGAGCAAAGGAAGCCAATTTGGAAACTTGGCATCACCCCTCCAACTTAGAATACGGAGCTCCTTGAGATTAGGATGGGGCTGGAGGTCTTCAAGTGACTTCTCATCATCATTACCGTTATCAGCATACCATTGTAAAACCAACGATCTCAAATGTTGCTTCTCTTTCAAATTAGCAGCTTTGAACTTCTCTTTTGCATTTCTTACGGATCCCAAATTGTTTATTCTAAACTCTCCCCTTAAGTTGTTGAGCAGTCTCAATTCACTTAGATCTGCACCGCCATGGGACCCATCTTTATCCACTACAAACAAGCTTAACGTCTCAAGTGAAGTCAGCTTCTCTATTCCACATGGCATATGAGTTAAACGAGCACAATCTTCACACCCAAGATGGGTAAGATTCACCAATTTTTCAATCTTCTTTGGCAATTCTTCAAGCCAATAACAACAATTTAGTTTCAGAGCCAGCAAATTCTGAATCTTGCAAATACTCTTTGGGAGAATCTTAATATTGGAATTCCATGAAAGATCAAGATATCTCAAATGTTTTAACTTGTAAATGGAGGGTGAAATCATCTTAAGATTTAGATGCTTCAATTCCAATACACGCAAGCATCTACAATTTGCAATTACAAAATCCCAAGTTTCTTCATTCAAATCTTGAATTCTCTTATTTGGATACTGTAACAAGGTTCGCAACTTTTTTCCCTTAAACAAAGGAATTAATGAAGGATTAATTGATATGTGGCGACATTTTTCACCAACATCACTTGCAATTTTATTTGAATCTATAATACTACTCTCCATTCCTGCTACTGATTCAGCTAGATCATGCATTAAATCATGCATTTTACATGTTAGTCTCAAATATCTTTCTTCTACCTCTTGAAAGAAACTTCTTTCAACTAAATCTTTAAAATATCCAAATCCGATCTCCTCAAGAGATTGACTTGGATTCAATTGCTTTACAAAACCTTGTGCAATCCAAAATTGAACAAGTGTTTGTACATCAATTTGATGATCTTTTGGATATAGTCGACAATAAGCAAAACAATGTTTCAAATGGGATGAGAGATGATCATAACTCAACTTAAGTGTAGGTAATATCTCACCTCCATTCTGAGATATTCTAGCAAGTTCGTTATCTTTAAAAGAAAGCCACTCACTTTTGGTTTCTTTGAAAGATAAGATACCAGCTATTGCCCTTATGACTAAGGGAACTCCACAACACCTTTTCAAAATCAGCTTTCCTATTTCCACAAAGCCTGAATCTCTCAAATCTGCAGATCTTTGTTCAAATGCTATCTCTTTGAATAAAGACCAAGCATCATTATCAATCAAGCCTTTCAGAACGTAAGGCTGACATTTACTAGTGATCTTGGCTACTTTAGAAGAACGAGTAGTTACTATTATCCTACTTCCTTTAACCCCACCTACCAATAACTCTTTTAAACTAACCCATTTTTCCCACTCCTCGTTCCAAATGTCATCCAAAACAAGCAAATATTTTTTCCCATCAATTTTTTCCCGAAGTTGTTTTTGCAATTGGTCCATTTCGAGATTTTGATGTGGTGCTTGTCCAGTTGCAGATTTGATAATGTTTTCTACAATTATTTTGACATCAAAAACATCTGAAACACACACCCACATCATCAACTCAAAATGATTTTTGACCATTTCATCATTATAGACAAACTGAGCCAAAGCAGTCTTCCCTAACCCTCCTAACCCCACAATTGGGATGATGTAAACATTCTCTTCACTTTCAAACTCTAGCACGAGTTTTAGAAGAGCTGCTTTATCATCGTCCCTCCCTATTATTTTATCTTTAAAAGAGTGCGTTAGCTGCCTCTTTTTAGTAATGAAAGAGGTTTCCATGCGAAGGTCACGCTCTACCAAGTTGAACACCTTGGCTTCACTTCCAATTGAAATCAACCTGGCCTTAATGGCCTTCATTTTCCGACCCATTTTGAGACCGTAAGCAAACTGGTTTGAGCTCGAGAAGAAAAGGCGTACCTCTTTCGTCAGCTTGTTCCCACCCAATAGATCTTTCCTCAAAGCTTCGGTAGAGAAATCATCGAGCAAGTCGTCAGCATCGTAAAGTACATCTTTCAGCTTTTCAAGCCAATCTTTGACGAGTTGGCTGGTCACGGATCGCTCTTCTGCGTCAAGAAGCACAGCTTTGATTGTAGAGACAGTGCGTTTGAGGTCGTCGAGGTCTTCTTTGACATTCCAACAGAGTCCAATTTGAGAAAGAGTAAAGGAGCTCAATTTGGTAATAAGCTCTACGGCGAGGTCGAATGCAATTGCTTCGGCCATTGCTGGTTCAAACAGAAATCAAGCAAAAAAGTGTTTGGTTATTGCTAGAGGAGGAGTAAAACGAAAATGACTGGAACAACATGAAACACAGATGTGGATCCATAGACGCAGAGACTAAAGTATTTTTATAGATATTACCATCCACCCAGCAAGTTGATTGGTGGGAAATGGTTCCTCCATGTTTACCGTTTGACACAAATTTGTAAATGGAGACAGAGTTGGGATGATGACACGTGGGTGCTCTGCACAATGTGGAGCCGTACAAATAATTGAAATTAATGAAAAAGATATGAAAGAAAAGAGAAGAAGGATAGAAATCCCATGGAATCCAATGTCTTTAGATTCAGACCCATGATTCAAGTCTTTCTAAACCTTCTTCCCACTTACATAAGTGTAATTGAGGCGAGTCTCAATACTATGTTAGAATTAAATTAAATATTTTATTTTTGCATTTAAGTTGGATTCAATATATAAAATAAAAATTCAATAAAATTTACGAGCCATTAAAATCAAGTATTATTAAGTTTAAATTTAACTAGATCAATAGTTAAAACTTAGCTCGATAATTATCAAGTCAAGATCAAAATTTTTTTCAAGTCGAATTCAGTTAACTTGCGAATACTAATCTCTCATTCCTAGCTCCCACGCCCATGTACTTAGCTTTGAGTTTGTCTTTTACAATTATATATTAGGACAATTGTTATAGTCCATTAATACTATTGTACTATACTCTTATTAATTATTAATGTTCTTTTTTATATTTATGAGTATGTTAATTATATTTGCTATTAATTTTTTATACAATATTAAGAGTGCGGATAGAGGTAACACAGTTCGGATCAATGCTAAACAGGTATTTGACAAGAATTTTAACCATTGCTCTTTACAAATCAAGACATATTTGCTATTAATAGTAGTAGCATTTCATTTTTCTTTTAAATATACATATATTTATTAGGAAAGAGTGGAAGTTTTTGATTTGCTTATTATTAGGGATAAATATTAAATTTATATATGAATTTTGGTTCAATATGTAATTTGATACATGAATTTTGATTTCGTGCAATTATCCACATGAAACTTGAGTCGTGGGTCGTGTATATATATGCATGAAATTTTGATTTTGGTTCAATTGTACATATTTAGAAAATTGAATACATATATTTATTTTCACATTGAATTAGTATAATTATTTATATATGCAATATATCAAAATGAAATGGAAAATGTTGATTTGGCATATCCCAAAACATTCTATTATAGCTTTGACGACCATTCATGAAAAGTTGCCTACAAAAGAAAAGATAATTCCTTTTTAAGAGTACTTAATGTTGAGGGTGATTGCAAATTGTGTGATAGAGCATGTGGAGGGAGATATTAGGTTTATGTCAGCTCTATAAGAATGTATTGTAGTATGATTAATTACTGGGCTTACTCTAGTAGATACCTCAAGAAATAAATAAAAAAATGTCACTTTTCTTGCAAGTATTATGTATTTAAATATTGAGTTGGCATGACAGTACATGTAATAATACATTTGTTGCATAAAATTTAACTTAATAAATTTAACAAGTATCATTTGAGTAAAGATTAAAAATAATTAAATTAAAATATAAAATTAAATTCGTAATTTATGAATTAATAGTAAAGAAAATGATGGGTTGAAGCCGTCTTATAATTAATTTAACAATTAGGTGTTACTGTATTAATCTAAAACGAAATCTAATTAGGAGGTCTAATTTGAAAATAGTGTATTTTAACTAACGTTAGTTTTAAATTCACAAAATTGAGATAATCATTTGAGCAAAACGGGTTTAGTATTGATAATTGATTTTGTAAAAAGATCGAGTCACTTGTACGGTTAATGTGACCTCTTCAATTCAGTTCTACTATCTAGGTCGAGTTGGGGAGGTTACAAAATGAGGTAAAATTTCCAATAATAAAGAAATAAAAATCATCACCCCACTTACAAAAAGAACAAATAAATGTATATTAAAATAATTAAAATGCTATTACCATTAATAAAAAATAGGGTAAATTACACCAACAGTTACCCAACTTTGGGATAGCTGGCAAAACAACCCTACCAGCACCATTTTAGAGTTTAAAAAGAGAAAAAGAAGAAAAGAAGAAAAAGAAGAACATGGGAAGAAGAGGGAGGAGGAGAAAAAATGGAGATGCCTCCAGTGAATCCAAAATCAACTACTAGGCTTATGATCTCTCATTGTTGCCACGGAAACTGCAGACAAATTGAGACCAATATTAAACATGTATCCATGTTATGAATCCTGATCCACCGTCTTGAATGAATCCTTTTTAGCACCTAAAATCAGGTGACTATTCAATCTTTTGTCCAAGCCTTTTGTATTTTAGTTATTCTCAGGTGCTTATTTCTTGTGCCTAGATTAAAGTTCATTGTCTGAGTCACTCTTGAGTCCATTTTCATATGTCCTGAGTTTTTATCATTTGAGAACACTGGTTTTTTGAATAGCAAAAACTATCAGATGATTCAGTAGCGAATATGTTGATTTGTTGTCCCTTTCTTCTCAACTGCATTATAATGTCTAATGGGTAAATGTGAGGGCAGATTCACAAATGTTAACACCAAGTGCGATGAAAAGCTTGCAAATGCCATTGATACTGAACACCAAAGGAAATCCTGAGGCACCTCTAGCACTCATGAAGAAGACTTGTGGCCAGATGAACCACTTCACATGCCTTCATTTGCAGAATGTTTTAACCCTGAACGTCCAGTAAGGACAGTAGCTCGTTTGGAAGACATCTATTCTATACTTTTGCAATACCCTCCAAGGAAACCAGTTCTTGTTGGTCCTAATTACCAATCAGGTATTCCTGAATGGGACTCGCAGGTCACTAGGAATGCTTCTAATTGTAAGGAGGCATTTGAAATAGCTAGCAGATATGAGAGAGAAGTGATTGGAACTTGTATAATGCCAATTCCTACATTAGAGTCTTCTGCACTCCATGTTGTTGAAATGGTTAAGGAGTGGGCCTCTAAAATCATTCTTGATGGCGGTGTGGGGAGCTTCGGTGAAGCAAAAGGGGGTTTTATGGCAGTGGTTATGGATGAAGTTTTGCCATTGGACGATATCGAAATTGGTTCTTGGGTGGAATCCGATTGGGTTTTCACAAGAGCACTTTCTCTTCTCCTTTTTTCTTTCTTCTTCTTTTTCTTCTTCTTCTTCTCCTCCTCCTCCTCCTATGTTATTAAGGGTTTTTTTTTCAATTTCTACTGTGGACATCCAACGTGGCAAGTTTACTTGCCACATCAGCTGGTTAATTTGTCACATCAGCAGTCTCGTTAAGACACTAACAGAAATTGTTAACCGGTGACTGTTTTGTCACTTTTTTATAACGTTAGTGACTGTTTTGTTATTTTCTGAAAGTTGAGTGACTAAAATGAAACCTAGGTGACTGTTTTGTCAGCTACCCTAAAGTTGAGTGACTGTTAGTGTAATTTACTCTAAAAAATATTAGGAATATTAATAATTAATAATAAGAGTATAGTATAAAAGAGTAATATATTTTTTTTAAAACTTGTGATTGAATTTTCAATTAAAATCGAATCATTACCCTTTAAAATATATATATAATAAAATAAATTCAATTGAAAATTCTGCCCAACTTGTTCTTCTTTATTCATAGCGTGCTATTCAAGAAAAATACGTTGAAAAGTGCAGAAAATGTATAAAGAAAGACCGCCCTTAACTAAGTTTTTAATATAAAATTAGCAACTTTTTATTTAATTATTAATTAGTGGGTGGGTGGTCACATCTTTAATAAAAAAATTTAAAAGAGAATAGAGCATTAAAAAAATTATTAATAATTCGGCAATAATATGTTTGATTGATTTTTAAGACAAGACAGAAAAACACATAAACACTACAGTATTAAAAATAATGAAGTATCTCACCATAACTGCCCAAAATTTATGAAGAAAGACGGTCCCTTCAATCATTCTTCATTATTTTCTTTTTCTAATCTTTTGACCCATAGCTGTTCTACAACACTCTACCTACTACAACATAATGTGATTTTTATTTAATTATTATTATTATTCAGAGTAATAAACAAATCAACCCCACCTACCATAAAGGAATTTTGAAAGTTTCGCACAACTGCTTCTTTCTTTCTAATTGCAGCGCCATCCAAAATTGAAAGTTGTGCACAACTTTTTCTTTCTTTATTCATTGCATCATCAACAAACATATATACATATATATAAAGAAAGACTGTTCCTTAAATCGTTCTTCATTATCTTCTTTTTCTAATCTTTTGACCCATAACAGTTCTACAAAACTTTAACTACTACAACATAATGTGATTTTTATTTTATTAATTCTCTATTGGGGTGGGTTCATTCTATGTGGTTCAAATTCTAACAAGGTATTGGAATTCTTTATTACACTAGTAAGGCCCCTCATCCTCATCTCTCATAGGTTCATGCGGAATAAAATGGATGCATTTCCTCATTCCCATGTGAAGGCATAAGTAATTTGCACACCCAGAATGTTCCGGCAGCCTATGTAGAGAGGCATCACAAAGACCTACCTACTTAACTCCTATTTGATTTGGAAAGAAAGGAAGAGAAGGCTACCATGCAAGCCTCTTATTCCTTCCTGCTCTAATCTTATTTATCACTGGTTTTAAAAGTCATTGCACGTAAGATTAAAGAGAAAATTAATCATTTTATTAAAAATCTCACCTTATTTTTTTTAGTAGAGATAGAGATGACAAAAAACGAATTATTCGATGAACTCTGAACCGATCTGCTCCAAATGGAATATTTTTTTCTTTTTGAAAGTGGATGTGGCATGGATGGGTGGGTGGATTTTTTTCTTTCTTTTGGACAATAAGTGTGAAGCGGTTATAATAATTTATTGCTCCACTCTACTATATTAAATTACCATCTTATCTTTGTATGTATAAAACGGATGGAAATGTATACTCAATAATAACTCTCATTACAAACATATGTTCCCCTTTAAATCCACGCATCACCCATGAATAAATCATCTATATATAAGCTCCAAGAGTGACCATGAGCAAAGCTCTTTAGCTTCCATGGGTTCATCTATTCAACCACTGAAAGCTAGAAATTATGTGATGGCGAACGAGATGAAATTAAAAAAATGTTGGGGGTTAAAGCTAAAAGTTTTGTATTAAATGATTTAAATTAAACTTTTTTGGCCAAAATTATAATATGTTTTCTATTCATGATAAGCTAAAGATGATTTAATTGAACTATTTACCTTCAAAACGTACTTAAATAGTCTGCCTCTTTTAACTACGGCCTTCAATGTCTATGTTGTAAGCCCAATTTTGCCCCCATTAACCTTAACCCATCAAACCCCATTTCTAAATCCCATCAAACCCAAATACCATCAAACTCAATTCAGACCCAATTACAATCAGACCCAAAATACAATCAAGCCCAAACTAAATAAGCCCAATGCCCAACCCAAATCAGAAAAACACAAAGCAGGAAACCCTAAACCAAGTTGCTGCCGATCCAGCCTCTGCCACCACCGCCCACTTCCCAGCCACTGTTGCCACCGCCACCCACTTGCGTCACAGAACCTACAAGTCATTAAAAACGAAGGGGCAGCAACAATGATAAAAAAAAATGATTTGTAAATGGCTATAAAGCCGAATCAAAAACCAATTGTAAGTGGTTGGCCATTTTTTGATATCAATACAAGAAACATATATTCTGATCACAAACATTCAAAAAACTAGGAAATTAGTTATCAAAGTAGAGATTAACAAAAAAAAAACACGAATCAACAAAGATCGAAAACAGTAAGCCTAAAGGTGATTTCTGCTCCTTTTTTTCTTTTTCTGAGCCTTTTGGTTTTTCTCCTCCACTGCTGCATGTACATACACATATATGTAATAAAAAAGAGGGAAAATAACTTACCTTTTAAAAGCATCCGCCACCGTGTGTGGCGATGGATTTGCGGTGGTGCGAGGAACTGGCGTAGCGACGGGCTTTGAACCCTAGCAGAGCAGATTAAAAAAGGGAAGGGAGGGGTGTTTTGTTTTAAGAAAAATGAACAGCAGATTTCAAAAGAAATTTTTTATTTTATAAAGAGTAAAACGGCGTCGTTTGGTGGTGGAACCCAAACCCGACCCGCACCAGATGCAGGATCCGCGTGCTTTAAAGCCTTCTGAATTGGCCCTTCTGTTTTTTGATTAATCTGTGATTGGATTTCCTTTTGTATTTAATTTGGCCCTCCAATTTATTTCGCTTTCTAAGTTAACCCCTATGTTGCTGTGCATTTTGGAAGGAGGGGTTATTCACTTTTTTAGTCCCTCCACTGTTCGTACGCGTTCAAATCGGTCCTTTTCTCATTATCCATTTTTTAAAATTTGTCCCAAACTCTCTATTTTTTTCAATTCAATCCTTTTTCATTATTTTGATATTTTATCAATTAATTTCGCTATTATTATCAATTATTATTAACATTTTACTTATTATTATTGGTATTATTATCTTTCATTATTACAACTAATATTATTATATTTTTATTTCTGTTATATTTTCTATTATAATTATTCTTATGTTAACATTATTATCGTTATTTTTAGTGTACTATTATTATACTTATTAACTTATTATCTTTGTTATTCGAATATATTAACATATTTGTATTATTAATGTTATTATTGTTTTTGCTTTATTATTATTATTGCCACACGGATTATTATCATTATTAGTATTGTTGTTTTCTATTGTTTCAACCCATATTATTATTATATTTTTCTATCCTTATATTTCTTTCTTTATTATTTTATTTTATTATATTTTCTTTTTTTCTCTTTTTTTTCTTTCTTTCTTTTTTTTCCTTTTTTATTTTTTTCTTTTTTCTTTTTTTTTCTTCTTTCTCTTGTTAATGTATTATTATTATTATTATTATTATTATTATTATTATTATTATTAGTACATTTACTATCATTAATATTATTATTTATGCACATTTTTTTTCATCATTTTTACCATTCTATATATATTATTATTATTATTAACATATTATATTTATTTTACTTGTTATTTTCATTATTATTATCATGTTATTATTATTTACCTATATATATATATATATATAAATGTTTTTATGTACTTATTATGTATATATATTTTCAATATTTATTTATTTTTAACATATATTATGTATATATTATATTTATATATATATAGATTTTAATGTTATAGTTATATATTATTTTATACTATCTTATGTATAAAATTTTGATGCTATTATGTATATTATTGTATATCGCGTATATATATTTTTTGAATATTATGTCTTTATACATTATGTATATATTATATACGTATTTTTCATTTTGTTAGTTACATACTTTTTATATTATATCATGTAAATACTCTAATATTATATTATGTGTACATTTTTTAAATACTATGTATATACTCTTTTAAATACACTCCCTTTTTTATTTTCTTTTACTGTAAATATCATTGCTATTATCATTTTAATATTCTAATTTCATGTTTTAATATTTTTATCAATTGCATCATTGTTTTAAAAAATATATATTTCACATAATCAAAAAATGTTTTAAAAAGAAAACGAGGCAATATTTTTCGCGTTTAGGGATTCGGGAAATGGTGCCCTAACGTGCTGGGTTGCGATTTCTCATTTGTCTAAATACCTAAAATATCCTTTTAAATAAATTTTGCAACTCGCGAGATGATTTTAGTTTCGAAGAGTTTAAGAACCTTATGTCCAATCGTGCTGGATATGATGTTCGAATTCTTTCGGAGCAAAGGAATCTCGATTTTTCAACTCAAATTATTCCAGTTTTAAAAAAGGGATCCTATTTTTAAATCTTTCCAAAGTTTTGACCTAAAGACAGAAAACTACTCAATTTGGTACCAATTTTGGGCGTTGCGAGGGTGCTAATCCTTCCCCGTGCGTAACCGACTCTCGAATCTGTTTTCTCGATTCTTCGTAGACCAAAATGTTTTATAAGGTGATCTAATCACACCTAAAAAGGGTTGGTGACGACTCTCCATTTTCGTTTTAAAAAGTCGACTCCGTTTTTCAAAGCTTCTTTAAAAAATGGTTTCGACAGTCTAGAAACAAAACTTTAAGAGTGTCGCTCTTCAATGGTCATTCTTCATCAAATCCTAACTTGTAAAATGTTTGAAAGGTGAATAAATATATTAATTTTATTTATTTATTTTGGTATTTTAATTATTATTTTAATATTAAACCTTAAAACGCCATGACCAAAATGTAGGGTTTTGGTTGGATAAACTTTTAAAGTAGAGATGATTGATCCATTAATTTTTAGTGAATAGATGCAAGTGGTAAACAATCGCAAAAGGCCTATGGGTGTGGCCTTTTTTTCACTTTAAAAATAGTAACTCTATGAGAAATTTCAAAAATTAATCCCCTTATTTTAATTTATCAGAATTTTATTTTTCTACTTTATAATTTTGATTAAATAGTTGGATTGGATAATATTATTAAATCGTAACAATTCAATAAATTTATTACAAAAAATTAATAAAGACTAACTTATTAATTTTTATAAAATAAATAAATAGAAATTCATAATTAAATCTAATAAAAATCATGCCTTAGGTTTAGTCCGTTATTTTATGCAATTAAAATGATATTTATTACATTTGTTTAGAAAAATTAAATATTTTATTTTATAGAATATTAAAATTTGAATCCGTATTAAACGAGTGTTTAACAAAAACTTCAACCATTGCTCCATACAAATTAAAAGACACAAATCAAATATTTATAATACTCAATTCTCACATCATAATTTCTCTATTTTTTATTTCTTTTAATTGTTTTTATTTCTGAAGATGTGGTTTTCATGTGTTTGCTCATCTAATGAAACATCAACCATCATATATTCAGAGTTTTCATAAAAATATAAATAAGCATTTTTTCTATTTTTATTAATATTAAATCATTTGTATATATAAGTATGGTATTTTATGTTTTTCTATCAAATCATATAATAATGGAGTTTTTTTTTAATTTAATAATCGAGATTAAGTATTATTTTCTTTTTATATCATTTATTGGAATATAATTTTTATCTTTACTTGTAAATTAATCAAATAATTATACTAATAAATGAACACAAAATAACTTATTAAATATGTTAATATATCAATTAAACTAAAGTAAGAAACAACAATAAAATTACACAACTATGGTATGAAAATTGGGTACCCCAATTAATTATTGAGATTGATAGTAAAACGGCGATAAATTTAATACTAAGGAATGAAAAAGAGGCAGCACTTGGATAGGGCCGGAGATATATAATTGGATAGTGGAGGATTGATATGTTAAAGTTCAATTTGTGCTAAGAACAGTAAATATAACAGCTAATGCTATAACCAAAGAGGTCAGAAGGCGCACAATAGAGTTGATTATATTTACTCAACCGCCAGAGTCGGTGCATGATGCAATTTTATATAATAAGTACTAATTCTACTATTCAACTTCCCTTAGTACCCAAAAAAAATCTCAAAATCAATAAATATAGATTTTAATAAATATTAAATACTTTAAATACTAATAAAATATAAAAACACAATAAAATATATGAAAATCTCATGTTAAACTAGTATTTATTATAACTTTATATTTGATACACAATACAAAATAACTATATGACAAAATTTAAATTTAATCCCATCAGAATTTTATTTCCATAATTTAAATAAAATTCCCTCGTTTTTTACTCTCTCTATAACGTTTAAACTAAAACCGTCACATTCTCTCTCTTCCTATTTCCTTAATTCCAATTATACCCCCACCTCGTTACCCCTCGAAATCATAAACCTCCATATCCGGCGGCGCTCGACCCTCTGATGGTCCCATGCTACCGTATCAACCTCCTTCCATGGCTTCAACAACACCAGTATCGACGGTTCCTCTGGTTGTTCCACCGATACGTCGTACCCTGGTCTTCGCTTCTACGAAGCCGCCTTTGTCGCCGATCAAGAAGTTGAAGCAATTGTTGTGAGATTTCCGGTGAGTTCAAAAATTCTCTTTTTAAAATGGTGGCTATCATATAATTAGTAGTATATTATTTCAATTTTGATGAGAATTGTATTCTCACTTAACGCTTAATTTCACTTGCTTAATTTTTTGTGCGTCTGATCTTTTGATCTGTTCATAAACAGAACTTTTCATGGTGACTATGTTTCTTGGGGGACAAATTATGCGTAGCATTATTTGTTTCTGCAGTGAAATTGTGATGTCTGTATTGTAAAATGTGAGGTATTTCCGTATTTGATGATATAGTGGAGTTTTGGTAGATCGAAGTACTTGTTTGCTGAACTATGATATAGTGGAGTCTTGGTAGATTGAAATTATGATATAGTGTTTGCTGAACTAAGTTGCAATTGAATGAGTGCTGGCCTCATCCAATGTCCAAAACTTGATGACCTCAACATTTTGATGCCTTAATTTGAGAAGCTAAGTTTTAGTACTGTCAAATATAATTGCAATTGATAGTATGTTGGTTTTATGTAATATAAATGCTATAGTAAGAGAGTTTTATGTAATAAAAATGATCTAGTTGATATCCATAATGTCTATCATTATAGTTTCCCCCCATAATATGACTGCTAGTTTGTCGATGTTCGTATATTATCTTCCTTTTTCTTATTGTCTTCAACACAATAACAAGTGAATTACTAATTACTTTACTTGATTTTGTCATGCCATTTTAAAGATGACCTCAAGGACCTCAAAATCACCATTTTCACAATCAAAGTTGTGCTTCTTGATGCCGAAGAACAATCCATGACCAGCAATCTCGTCAAAGATTGGCTTGAAAAGCTGAAAGATGCTCTTCATGATGCCGATGATTAGCTCGATGATTTCTCTACTGAAGCTTTGCGGAAATATCTACTGAGAGGGAAAAGCTGATTGTTATAGGCCAATTTTGGCTTGGTTACAAAAACCCAATGATACCCAACTAAACCTAACGCAAATCTATTTTACAAAACCCAACTATAGCAGCCCAAACCACCCTTAGCCCATCTGACCCAACACCAAAACAAAACTAAACCCTAGAAACCCTAGGTGCGCCGCACCTAGGGTCAGCAGTCTGCCCACTTGTGCCTCCAGACCCACCGCCTCTGTCAAAACCCACTTGCACCGGCCACCACCCTTGTCTCATCGCAAGTTGCACCTGCAAATAGAGAAGAGAAAAGATAGAAATAATAGAAAAATAGCAATGTAAGGCTATAAAAGCCAATCTAAACATTTTGTAAAGGGGGTCGGTCATTTTTTATACAAACAACACTTTTAAAGCACAGATAGATCAGTCCAAATCCAAGCAAAAAACAACCAATAGATCGAGTCAAAGGTGGGATCTTTCATTTTCTATTTTTCTTTCTTTCTTTTTTCAAATCATATCTAAGCATATATGTACATATATTCCATTTTTACTACTTATATATATTATAACATAAAAAAAGGGGTTAAAACTAAAAAAGAGAGAAAAAAGTACCCCTTTTCGAACTCCAGCCACAGTGTACGGTGGCTGGCGGCGGTGGCTCATGGCGGCGCACAATCGGCCGATGATCGGATTTCGGAGGGGAGAGGAGAAATTTTTTGAGAGAAATTTTGTTTTTGAAGAAGGGAGGTGAAAAATGAAGTAAAAAATAAGTTTTGGGGTTTAAATACCCAACCAAAATGACGCCGTATTGATTTAAGGACCCAGGGTACAAAATGACGTCGTTTTTCCCTGGGTCAACCCGATCCGACCCGACCCGACCTTGAGCCAGGATCCGCGTGTTTTCATTGGAGGGCTATTTACGCATTTAGCCCCTCCGCCTTTTCATGCTTCTGCAATCCATTTTTTTAATTTTGATTTGGCCCCACAGTTTATTTCAGTTTCTGATTTGGTCCTCCGTGTTGCTGTGCGTTCTGGGAAAAAGGTTTATTATCCGTTTTAGTCCCCTACCTTTTTTGCGCATCGTAATATAGTCCCTCCTCTTTCGTTTTATTTCGGATTTGCCCCAAGTGTTTTGTTTTAACTCCAATTTTGCCCATTTTCGCCTTTTAATTAATGTTTCGCATTATTCCCATTACTATTATTATATTTATATTATTATTACTGTTATTTATATTTTCTATACACTGCTTTACCCTTTTAACATTATTAGTATAACCTGTTTTTTTATTATTCTTATTCTTATTCTTATTATTATTATTATTTATATTATTCTTATTTTATATCTTTAACATATATATTTTTATAAAGTTATTAATAGTTTTTTTTTAAATACTATTATTTTTTTTATACTTATATATATATATAGTATATAATATTTCTAATAGTTTTAATATTATTGTTTTTGTTAACATATTTGTATATATATTCTTTTATATATAAACGTTAATATTACATTCTTAACATTATTATTATTTCTAATACATATGTATATACTACGCATAAACTTTTAATATTATTATATATATTTATTTTTAGTATATGTATACATATTTTTATAAAGTTATTAATAGACATTTTTTAAATACTATTATTTCTTTTATATACTTATATATATATAGTATATAATATTCCTAATAGTTTTAATATTATTGTTTCTTGTTAACATATTTGTATGTCGTATATATTTTTTTATATATATATACACATTAATATTACATCATGCAAATTTTAATATCATATTATTCACATGTTTTTATTATCTCATGTATATATTTTGTTATAACTACGTCATGTATATACTCTTTTAAAATAACTCTTTTTATTATCTTTTACTGTAAATATCATTGCCGTTATCGTTTTTCTAATATCACGTTTTAATATTAATTGCATCATTATTTCAAAAAGTATATATTTCACATAATCGAAAAATGTTTTAAAAACAAGGCAATATTTTTGTGTTCAGGGATTTGGGAAATAGTGCCCTAACGTGCTGGGTTGCGATTTTCCGTTTGTCTAAATACCTAAAATACACTTCTAAATAAATTTTGCAACTCGCGAGATGATTTTAGTTTCGAAGAGTTTAAGAACCTCGTGTCCAATTGTGCTGGATGTGATGTTCGAATTCTTTCGGAGCAAAGGAATCTCGATTTTTTAACTCAAATTATTCAAGTTTTAAAAAAGGGATCTTGTTTTTAAATCTGTCCAAAATTTTGACCTAAGACAGAAAACTACTCAATTTGGTACCGATTTTGGGCGTTGCGGGGGTGCTAATCCTTCCCCGTGCATAACCGACTCCCGAACCTGTTTTCTCGATTCTTCGTAGACCAAAATGTTTTATAAGGTGATCCAATCACACCTAAAAAGGTTGGTGGCGACTCCCCCATTTTCATTTTTTAAAATAAGTCGACATCAGTTTTCAAAAAATGGTTTCGACACTGACGAAAGAAGTATGCCTTTTCTTTTCAAGCTTAAACCAATTTGCTTATGGTGTCAAAATAGGCCATCAAATTAAGGTCAGGATGTTCAAGTTGGTAGAGTGTGACCGTCCCAAGAAAACCTCTTTCATGATTAAAAAGAGGTAGCGTGCACACTCTTTTGTGAGTAAAGATGAAATAATAGGGAGGGAAGATGATAAAGCAGCTCTTCTAAACCACGTATTAGAGTTCCAAAGTGAAGAAGTGCTCAATGATCATTTTGAGTTGAAGATATGGGTCTGTGCTTCAAATGTTTTTTTACGTGAAAAATATTATCAAATTTGGTCTAACCATTAAAATCTTGCAATGGATGGGTTGCAAAAATAACTTCGTGAAAAAAATAATGGAAAAAAATATTTACTTATTTTGAACGACATTTGGAATTTGGAGTGAGAACATTGAGTTAGCTTAAAAAAATTATTGACGGGTGAGGCTACAATGAGTAAGATAATAGTAACTACTCACTCTCCGGGGTACCAAAAGTTACTAGTAAATGTCAACCCCATGTTTTGGAAGGTTTGTTTGATGATGATGCTTGGTTTTTATTCAAAGATAACATTTGAGCAAAGATTTGCAAATTCAACAAATACAGCTTTTTTGGAAAAAGGAAAGCAAATTTTAGAAAGATGTGGTGGATATCCCTTAGCCTTAAGGATGATAATCCGCACTATATCTTTTTCTAAAGATAACATACTTGCTAGAATATCTTAAAACAAATGTAAGATTTTACCGACATTTTACTTACACTTGAGTTATGATCACCTCCCATCCCATTTGAATTATTGTTTTGCTTATTATCAACTATATCTAAAAGGTATTATAAAATTAAAAAAAAAAGTAATGTTAAATCTTATTCAATGCATTTTAATTTAATAATTTTATTTAATGTTATACAGTTAACAATTAATGAATCAAATGGTGTTATATTATAATATTTTTAATGAATAAATAATTCTACTTTCTAATAAAATGATATTATTGGGTGTATAATATAATTATATCATACATTAAATATAAAAATCCATTAATTTAATATCTTAAAAGTCTGCATTTTATGAATCTAAGGTAGAATTTTTTGTTAAAAAACAAAATAAAAAAATATTAATTTCATAATAATGAATAAATAAACGTAGCATTCGAAAACTTGGTCCACTAATTAGTGCATGTTTTATTTATTCAAAAAGTGAGGCTAAAAAATCCTTTTTTTTTTTAAGTTAAAAGAAAATATAAAAAAAATTCAAGTTAAAAGAAAATACAAAAATTAAGGTTCACAAACTTCAATTTTCTAAATTTATATGGTGCAACAAATTACATGGGCTTAATTGCAATTTTTAAAAAACATTTCACATACAGCTTTTTTTTTTTTATCTATTGTGAAATTTTAAAAAAAAAATGGAACAATAATTTAAGTTGTAAAATTTATCAATTGAATTGTTTAAATATTTAATTTTCATTTATAATTATACATATTTAAGGGTTGAATTATTCGTTCAATATTCAAATCGAACTTTACATAAATTATTTTTTAATTCAAATACACAAATATAGAATCACAACTCAGCTCAATCTATATAGTTTCAAAAATTGCTCAGGGGCAGGGCAGAACATAATCAGAGTCAAGGCCCCCCTACCCTCCCCAAATTTAGAAAATTTTCATTATGCCTTCAATATTTTTGAAAATTTTAATTAGACTTTTCAAAAAATTTTAAATTTTTTATTAACCATCCAATAATTTAATAAATTTTAATTAAACCTTTTTTTAATTCTCATTTAGCTCTTTAAGATTTTTAAAAAATGTTAATTAATTAAACCCTCAACATTTTCTTATGCTTACGTGAAGGGACATCACTTCACTAAATTTTTAAAAATTTTAAAAATTTTCTTATGTTGGTATTTGGTGTAAGCTGCAATTTCAAATGTGTATACACAATAGGATTTCATCAGATCATTGCGATGGTGAGATTATTATAATTTAAAAGCGTAAAGCAATTAGCTAGATTACCACTTTCTTTTCTGCATTTGAATTCTTGAAATTGCCAAATTCGTTTCACTAAAAGTCTTTGATGGTTACTGCACAAAATAGCCAAATAAAATGATAAATAAAGAAATTGCACCAAAAGCTAGTTCTATTTTGGCAAAAGAGGCCGAAGTTGGAGAGTAAATATACCAACCTGTAGCGACATGAGCAATCTTATGCCAATTGGCACCAATCCCCTTCCGACAGCTTTCCTCCAACTGAGGAATTCGTTTCATAAAGAACTCTTCCAAACTGGCCATGGTTCTCGTCCGGAAGCGATGTTAAACTAGGCAAATCAGAGAGAATAAACCTTGGCAGATTTGTTTGATGTTGAAGCCACTCCGGAAGATGGCGAGACGTTGGAATCTTTGCCAGCGCTAGAGAGAGAGCAGGCTTGCATGATCTTGGAATATTTGGAAGTTAGGAGCAGATAAGTCCAGCTCCTTGCAGTTACTTATTGAAAACTCTTCGAGGAAAGTGAGATGTTGGAACACAGGAAAGAGTGACCTCAATCCATGGCATTCATGAATTCCCAATGTTTTCAATTGAAAAAGATGTTGAAGCCCAACGGGGAGAGACACCAGCTTTGGAATATTACCAATCACCAACCAACAGGTTCCCATTGCATTCCCTCTAAATCAATCTCCTTGCAATCTCCTATTGTCAAATTTTTGAGGCCGATGAAAGCAGATTAATGGAAACCATGTAGTTTTCAAAGGTGAATAAATAAGGACAATTAAGATCGGTGTTAACAATTTTTACTATATATGAGGCATGTCTAACTATGATTAGTTAAATTTGAAAACATTTTAAATAAATTAATATTTATAATATAAAAACTTTATAAAAATTTTCAAAATTCAATTATTGTAATATAAAACTTTCATATCTAAAAACCCCAAATTAAATTAAACTATTTCAATTGAATCGAACAAACAAGTTGGACTGAAAATCAATTAATATGATTGGTTCAACTACCTATCTATTTTTGAAAACTTTGACCAAAATAACATCAGTATTTTGTATTTATTTAATTTGGTTAGCATGTATTAATAGTTTTCATATTCTCTTTAGTTTTTTTTTTGGGGGGGGGGGGCTTGTGTAAAATTTAAAATTTTAGATATTTTTATGTTCATATTTTCTTTTATAAATATATAGGGGTAAGCCCTCACTAATTTTCTCAAGCTTTTAGGAGTTCCTTCTATTGAAGCAATATCATGAACGAATCTATAATCAATATATGAGAAAAAAAATATAAAATAAGTAAAATAAAAAATAAAAATAGACTTGGACACTTATAGATGTTAAATTTATACTAAGTTCAAGTAAAAGGACTAAAATAATCAAACTATTGTCCAACTCATGCTATAAAAAAGAAATCACAGTTAAAAAAATATTGTATGCTTCGATGAAAGTCGCAATTTATCTTTAATCATGCTTATTCGCAACTAAGCCACTATGTAATTTAAATACATGTTCCTATAAACCTTGAGCTAGTTGAGTTTGCCCTATGATCCATTAGTCAAGGGTAGTGATCCCCAAAATTTTCTTCTTCAATATAGAAACTAATGCACAACGAAAATAAAGTTTTCAAACTAATCCATTAGATGTTTTGTAACAAGCTAAAAAGGGTTGTGATTGTTGACTGGCATCCATATTCTCATATCCTCAACACTTGGTAATTGAATGTAGCTAAGCTAAGCATTCATTACTCTTGGAATTGCTCAATGGGTGTTGCGTGAAGCCCTTTAGTCCACATAATGTACACAAAATTAAATGGCTTGATGGAGGGGCGAGATAAAACTACAATATATGTCAGGGGATAAAGCTAAATAATTTAAGAATTCTATTTAACAATTAATGAATCAAACAATATCATATTATTATATTTTTAATGAATAAATAATTTTTTTTAGTAAAGTGATATTATTGTGTGTATAATATAAATATATGCTACATCAAATATAAAAATCCATTAATTTAATATCTTAAAAGTGTACATTTAGTTGAATTTCTTTTACCTAAATATTATATTGTTCTTTTTTCTTTAAAAACAAAATAAAAAAATTTTAGTAGTCGTGGAATGGTCACCGATCAAGAAGTTGAAGCAATTGTTGTGAGATCTCCAGTGTTTGAAAATGGTGGCTATCATGTAATTAGTAGCATATTATTTCAATTTTGATGAGAGTTGTATTCTCACTTAACGCTTAATGTGATCATTTGCTTTTCTTTTTTTTTCTTTTTTTTTTTTTTGTGTGTGTGTGATCTTTTGATCTGTTCATAAATAGAACGTTTCATGGTTGCTAAGTTTCTTTGGGGATAAATTATGAGTAGCATTATTTGTTTCTACAGTGAAATTGTGATGTCTATATTTTAATATGTGAAGTATTTAAAGAAATAGATACATCAATTTATTTTTGTAATAGATAAATATATTTATTTATGCAATATATAAACATAAAATGATATTAAATTAATAATTTATAAAAATTAAATTAAATTAAAAATTCATGTATAAAATTACATATTATGCCAAAGTTTATATATAGTTTTAAGATTTATCTCATTTTCCTATTAACTTAGCCGTTAGCTTGAGCATTAAATGTTGGCTCAAATGTGATAGGGGGCATACTTTAAACATGTGTACATGTTATATAGGCAACTTGAATCTAATATGTTAAAAAATAATCTTCTTAAATTTTATAATCTCATCGAGTTTTTAATATGTTAGAGTCAAGTTATCAATATGATGAGTACACAAGTATTTACAATATAATCCATGTCAAATGAAAACAGAAATTTAAAACCTAAATTGACAGCTACAAAATTGAAATGATTTTATTGATATAATATTAATACTTTCAAAACTTAATTAAAATATTTTAGAATTTATAAATTAATTTTAAAAAATTAAATAATAAATTGAGAATATAAATAATTACAACACATTTATTATTAAATGAAAATAATGTTGTTTGGTTGGAAATGGTCCCACCATGTTTTACGTTTGGGGAATAGAGCGACGGCATTTTGGTTGGAGAAGAAGGAAGTAACGTTGCTAAATACATAGTGTAGAAGCCCAATTTTGCCCAGGCACGAAAAAAAAACCATCAGTCCACTACCCAATATTACAAGCTCAATCTACAAACAAATTACCAGCCCAAAACCTAAAAAACCCTAGATGGCCCAAATGGCTCACTATCTTAACATTTTTAGAAAAAAGAACCTAACTCTAGCCTTGTCGTCGCTGCACACTGCTCAAGGCTCATCAGCCACCGCCCCTCTACGCGTATGACGTTTCTCTATCACCTGCAAAGCAAGAAAAACACGCAAGCAAAAGGGGACAAACAAAGAAAAACAAATAGTAGTAGCAAACAACATAGAAATAGACAAAAAATAGAAACAAGTCTTGTAATTTGGCTATAAAAGCCACATCAATTTCCTTTTAATTTTTTTTTTGGGACAAGATTAATCAAAAAACATAATAGAAATTTCTAAAGGTGATTTTTTTTCTATTGTTTTATTTTTTCATGAACCTTTTTGTAAATAAAATATAAAAAAAGGAGACAAATCTCTTACTTTTTTGTCAGTATCTTGCTCACTGTTTTGGAAGACCGATGGACCCTTAGGTTTTGGTCGAACGTCATGATGGAAATGAGCACGAACGAAAGGTTTCTTTGGCTATTTTTTTATTTTTGAGAGGTTTTTTTGGCAATTTTAACACTAAATCTGAGTTCTGCTTGAAAAAAGAGCAAAAAGGAGGTTTCGGGCAATTTTTTGGCCATTGCAGTCGGCGGCACCGTCGTTGGTGGCCGGCGGCAGTCATGGCTGCGAAGTCGCCGGAGTAAGGCTGACAGAGATCTGATGCCAAGAAAAAAGGGGTTTTGAATTTTTTTTTAAAAAAAGAGCAGCAAAATGTTTTTTTTTAAATTTTGTTTAAATATGCGCATAAAACGGCGACGTTTTGGTCCGGCCCTCCGGAAGCCAAAACGGTGTCGTTTCACCGTTAACCCGCCCGTGACCTGACCCGCTTGAAGGATCCGCGTGTTTTCAACTAATGGTCTATTTGCACAATAGGTCCCTCCTCTTTTGCGGCACATCTTTATGTGGTCCTATATTTTTTTACATTCAATTTCTACCGCAAAATTTGCTTTTGTTTCAATTTGGCCCGCAGACCATTTGAAGAGACAGACACCTGAAATGGTGTCGTTTCGGGCCAAACCCGACCCACCTGAAGGATCTACGTGTTTCTGCTGAAACGGGATAATTTCACAGTTGATCCTTCCCTTTTTTTATTTTTTTAATATAGTCCTATTCGCTTTATACTTTTTTTAAATCTACCTGCATAATTTCGTTTTCTTTTCATCTCGGTCCTTCATGAAACGGTGCACTTTGAGGACTGAGAATAATTTCCAACTTGGTCCTCATCCTTTTGCGTGTATTTTATTTAGGCCCTATTTCCCTTGTTTTCTTTTTCTAAATTCAACCATTCAATTTTATTCTTTTTTTTTTATTTTTGGTCCTTTTTTTAATATTTCATAAATTAGTTTCCTTAATAGTTGTTTATATATTCATTGTCGAAACCATTTTTTTTGAAAAATAGGGGAATCGACTTTGGGTTTTGAAAATGGAAATAAAAACGGAAGTCGCCACCGATCCTTTTTTACTGAGGTGTGATCGGAGCACCTCGAAAAGTAGAGGTTTTTAATAAATATTATGATTTATCAAAATATCGATTTTGGTCTACAAAATCAGAAAGATGGGTTCGGGAGTCGGTTACGCTCGGTGAAGGATTAGCACCCCCGATACACCCAAAATTGGTACCTAGTTGATTAATTAGTGTCTTAGTGTCAAATATTTGAAATGTTGAAAGAATTTTAGAATACGATCTCTCATTTTATTTAAAAGGCTTGAATAAAATGAAATGAAATGTTGGAAGCCATTCTCGTCTCGAAGCAAAAAACGTCGAGTCCAGTAAGTTAGGATACGATATTTAGAACCTTTGAGAACGAGTGTGCTTTTTATTTAAAAATAAAAAAGGATATTTAATTATATAGGTTAAACGAGTGTGCTTTTTGTTTCAACCCATATTATTATTATATTTTTCTATCCTTATATTTCTTTATTTATTATTTTATTTTATTATATTTTCTTTTTTTTCTCTTTTTTTTCTTTCTTTCTTTTTTTCCTTTTTTCTTTTTTTTCTTTTTCTTTTTTTTTGGTTGTTTCTCTTGTTAATGTATTATTATTATTATTTCCTATCTTCTTCTTCTTCTTCTTCTTATTATTATTATTATTATTATTATTATTATTATTATTACATTTACTATCATTAATATTATTATTTATGCACATTATTTTTTTTGATCATTTTTACTATTCTATTATATTATTATTATTAACATATTATATTTGTTTTACTTGTTATTTTCATTATTATTATCATGTTATTATTATTTACTTATATATATATAAATGTTTTTATGTACTTATTATGTATATATATTTTCAATATTTATTTATTTTTTAACATATATTATGTATATATTATATTTATATATATATAGATTTTAATGTTATAGTTATATATTATTTTATACTATCTTATGTATATATTTTTGATGCTATTATGTATATTTTTGTATATCGCGTATATATATTTTTTCAATATTATGTCTTTATACATTACGTATATATTATATACGTATTTTTTATTTTGTTAGTTACGTACTTTTTACATTATATCATGTAAATACTCTAATATTATATTATGTGTACATTTTTTAAATACTATGTATATATTCTTTTAAATAAACTCCCTTTTTTATTTTCTTTTACTGTAAATATCATTGCTATTATCATTTTAATATTCTAATTTCATGTTTTAATATTTTTATCAATTGCATCATTGTTTTAAAAAATATATATTTCACATAATCAAAAAATGTTTTAAAAAGAAAACGAGGCAATATTTTTCGCGTTTAGGGATTCGGGAAATGGTGCCCTAACGTGCTGGGTTGCGATTTATCGTTTGTCTAAATACCTAAATATCCTTTTAAATAAATTTTGCAACTCGCGAGATGATTTTAGTTTCGAAGAGTTTAAGAACCTTATGTCCAATCGTGCTGGATGTGATGTTCGAATTCTTTCGGAGCAAAGGAATCTCGATTTTTCAACTCAAATTATTCCAGTTTTAAAAAAGGGATCCTATTTTTAAATCTTTCCAAAGTTTTGACCTAAAGACAGAAAACTACTCAATTTGGTACAATTTTGGGCGTTGCGGGGGTGCTAATCCTTCCCCGTGCGTAACCGACTCTCGAACCTGTTTTCTCGATTCTTCGTAGACCAAAATGTTTTATAAGGTGATCCAATCACACCTAAAAAGGGTTGGTGACGACTCCCCATTTTCGTTTTAAAAAGTCGACTCCGTTTTTCAAAGCTTCTTTAAAAAATGGTTTCGACAGTCTAGAAACAAAACTTTAAGAGTGTCGCTCTTCAATGGTCATTCTTCATCAAATCCTAACTTGTAAAATGTTTGAAAGGTAATAAATATATTAATTTTATTTATTTATTTTGGTATTTTAATTATTATTTTAATATTAAACCTTAAAACGCCATGACCAAAATGTAGGGTTTTGGTTGGATAAACTTTTAACGTAGAGATGATTGATCCATTAATTTTTAGTGAATAGATGCAAGTGGTAAACAATCGCAAAAGGCCTATGGGTGTGGCCTTTTTTTCACTTTAAAAATAGTAACTCTATGAGAAATTTCAAAAATTAATCCCCTTATTTTAATTTATCAGAATTTTATTTTTCTACTTTATAATTTTGATTAAATAGTTGAATTGGATAATATTATTAAATCGTAACAATTCAATAAATTTATTACAAAAAATTAATAAAGACTAACTTATTAATTTTTATAAAATAAATAAATAGAAATTCATAATTAAATCTAATAAAAATCATGCCTTAGGTTTAGTCTTTTATTTTATGTAATTAAAATGATATTTATTACATTTGTTTAGAAAAATTAAATATTTTATTTTATAGAATATTAAAATTTGAATCCGTATTAAACGAGTGTTTAACAAAAACTTTAACCACTGCTCCATACAGATTAAAAGACAAAAATCAAATATTTATAATACTCAATTCTCACATCATAATTTCTCTATTTTTTATTTCTTTTAATTGTTTTTATTTCTGAAGATGTGGTTTTCATGTGTTTGCTCATCTAATGAAACATCAACCATCATATATTCAGAGTTTTCATAAAAATATAAATAAGCAGTTTTTTCTATTTTTATTAATATTAAATCATTTGTATATATTAGTATGGTGTTTTGTGTTTTTCTATCAAATCATATAATGATGGAGTTTTTTTTTTAATTTAATAATCGAGATTAAGTATTATTTTCTTTTTATATCATTTATTGGAATATAATTGTTATCTTTACTTGTAAAATTATCAAATAATTATACTAATAAATGAACACAAAATAACTTATTAAATATGTTAATATATCAATTAAACTAAAGTAAGAAACAACAATAAAATTACACAACTATGGTATGAAAATTGGGTACGCCGATTAATTATTGAGAATAATAGTAAAACGAGGATGAATTTAATACTAAGAAATGAAAGAGGGGCTACACTTAGATAGAGTCGGAGATATACAATTGGTTAGTGGAGGATTAATATATGTTAAAGTTCAATTTGTGCTAAGAACAATAAATATAACAGCTAAGGCTATAATCAATGAGGTCAGAAGACACACAATAAAATTGATTATTTAAATTTCACTCAACCGCTAGAGTCAGTGCATGATGCAATTTTACATAATAAGTACTAATTCCACTATTCGACTTCCCTTTGTACAAAAAAACAAAAAAAAAAAATCTCAAAATCAATAAATATAGATTTTAATAAATATTAAATACTTTAAATACATAATAAAATAAAAAGAACACAATAAAATATATGAAAATCTCATGTTAAAGTAGTATTTATTATAAATTTATATTTGGTACACAATACAAAATAACTATATGAGAAAATTTAAATTTAATCCCCTTATTTTAATTTATCAGAATTTTATTTCCATAATTTAAATAAAATTCCCTCGTTTTTTACTCTCTCTATAACGTTTAAACTAAAACCCTCACATCCTCTCTCTTCCTATTACCCTAATTCCAATTATACCCCCACCTCGTTACCCCTCGAAATCATAAACCTCCATATCCTGCAGTGCTCGAACCTCTGATGGTCCATGCTATCTTATCAACCTCCTTCTATGGCTTCAACAGCACCAGTATCGACGGTTCCTCTTGTTGTTCCACTGATACGTCGTACCCTGGTCTTCGCTTCGACGAAGCCGCCTTTGTTCATCCCGATGATTATCACAGATTTTCATCTAGTTATAGACTTGGAATCATCGCCGATCAAGAAGTTGAAGCAATTGTTGTGAGATCTCTGGTGAGTTTAAAAATTCTCTTTTGAAAATGGTGGCTATCATGTAATTAGTAGTATATTATTTCAATTTTGATGAGAATTGTATTCTCACCTAACGCTTAATGTCATTTGCTTAAGTTTTTGTGCGTCTGATCTTTTGATCTGTTCATAAACAGAACTTTTCATGGTGGCTATGTTTCTTAGGGGACAAATTATGAGTAGCATTATTTGTTTCTGCAGTGAAATTATGATGTCTGTACTGTAATATGTGAAGTATTTCCGTATTTTATGATATAGTGGAGTTTGGGTAGAATGATGCGGATTATTGGCTTCTATCAGTTGCTGATGCTAGCATTACGGATATGTGGAAGACAGATTGTATCCTTCTATAAAGTTTAGCTAATCTATCTGCTTAACCCCCCAAAGGCAGGAAAAAAGCACACAAACTTATTTATACATTCAGAGGTACAACAGGTGAATGTTTAATCCTTAACTCCTAGAATGACAGGTGTTGAATGGAGCGGAGTAGATATGCTTCATTCAGACTTCGGAATGGCTGAGGTCGTTACCCCAAGGCCAGAAACTCCACCTTCTAGAATGACCGAAGTGCCATCTTCCGATTTTAAATCAACTCGATAGGTAAGATTATTCTTCCTGACCAAAATTCTGCAGAACAAATGCCGGCTAAGGGTTATTCCAATTTACTTCAGGGTTGAGCTATTTTTCCTATCCCATGATTTTAGTTATTCAAATATCTAATCTGGTTATATTTGCACATTAACAACATCCTTTTCTTTGTCTGAGTTGCTTAATTCGTCATTACTGCTTTACATATCAAAACTGAAAAAGCAGCCATACTAAATGTAGATGTGTAGAATTGGTGCATCGATAATCATTGGATCAATCTTGTTGTTTGTACGAAATTGGTCCGTTGTATATTTGAGGTTGTGACCATGGCATCTCTAAATAATCATATGATTATGGGAATCCAGTTATTTTTCTACTTCTATTGCTTCCTTCATGTTTTTTCACTTTGTGGTTGAAATCGATCTCCAACTTATTTACAGTTGAGATTTTCGTATTTGGGTTTTGCTAATGTTAGCGGAATTCGGTTTAATTATTGGTTAGCCAAGCTTGGGCTATTGAGTAAGCCGAATTTAAATACCTTAATGTCTGACTTAGAGGGTTTGTAAGTCTACATTAAGGGTCTTTTTTTTTTTTTTTTTTAACTAGTATTGAAAATACCAATTGAAATCTGAACTTAAATAGTTTTGTAGGTTTAGTAAGGTTGTTTGAACCATATTAGAATTCTAGATCGGAGAAGGGCATTGAATCGATTGACTCAGGAACCGATATGGATAGTTGAATTGGGCGAAAAACTGGTTGAACCTGGCAGTTGAATCAAGTTTTTATTTTTATGAATTTTTTAATAATTTATTTAATTGTACCGGTTGAACTAATGAATCGGTGGCCTGATCAGTTTTACTATCGGTCCGGTTTCAAAAACCTTGGATTTTTGAGAATCATGTTCATTGTTTGCTAGGTAAAGAAGTCCAAGTTGATCTTTATCTTAAATCAAGTTATGTTTTGAAAGTAAATTTGATCAAGTTGGAATTGAGTTTTGAGGTGTAAACACTAATGGGAATGTGAATTTGTTACTATTACAGATGAGGATGAGGATGCCCAATGTTTGGCCCTTTCTTAAACTTGGAATCAAAAAACATAGACAATGGATTTGTGTTTGGCCACCATTTGTGCACAATATTGAATTTGAGAGCGATGGAAGAGGTATTTTTACTCATTTTTAACCTTATCTCACTACTACAATTGTTATTGAATCTAAACAGGTATCCAACATTAATTTTAATCGCATCAGTACAATATTCGTTCTCACTATTGCAACAACTAGTCCCACCACTAACGTTATTTTTAATTTCTCTAAAGTTGATCCAATTGTCCATCTAAAGAAAGCAACAGACTTATGTAAATACAAACAAAACGATAAAAACTTATTTCGACATAAATTGATAAAATAAATTTTATTATTTGGCAAAATAAATATATAATTACTTGCTTGATTGATACATTTGTCCAAGGGAAATGTAGCCTGTTCAATTTGGTGTTACTTTGGGCTAACTTAATATAATTTGATTTACTATTTATTAATTAAAAACATTTAAGTTATATTTAATTATAAAATATAAAAGTATTACTAAATTATTAGTTTTTAATATTAAAAGAATAATGAAATAGGGTCAGGGTGAAGGAAAAAAAAAAAATCTGAATTGTACCCTAACCAAATTATCGATAAGTCTATTGATTAAAATTTTAAAATAATATTTTAGCTTATATAAGGGTTAAAATGTTTGGAAAGTTTAAAATTAGTCCTTCTATTAGTAAATGGATCAATTTTATCCCTTATTATTAAAAAGAACTAAATAAGTTCAAATTGTAATATATTCAACATTAACAGAGATAATAATTTTCAGTACGTTTTTTATACAATAAATGTTAACTTTTATATAATTTGACTTTATTTGATCATTTTTAATAATATAGGGACTAAATTAGCCATTTAATAATAGGGAGACTAATTTGTATGCAGTCCTTATAATACCGGTATTTTCACCCTTATATATGTATTTGAATCTTATTTTGGAATGGTCCCTCAGAAAAAAAAAAAGAATCTTACTTTGGAATGAAATTGAACAATTGAAAAAGGTAAGAATGAAATTAGCAAACTAACTTATAATTATATACAAAACGATTCCCTCCACATTTATCCTAACAAACAATTCCCTCCCTTTTCCCTCGTTTTCTACTCTCTCTCTAACGTCTGAACTAAAACCCTCACTTTCTCTCTCTTCCTATTTTCCCAATTCCAATTTTACCCCTAGATATCATAAACCTCTATCTCCGGCGGCACTCGAGCCTCCGATGGCCCCGCTCTGCCGTATCAACCTCCTGCTAAGGCTTTAACAGCATCAGCTTTGACAGTTCCGCCGGTTGTTTCGCCGATAATATGTTGTCACCTGGCCTTCGCTTCGACGAAGCCGCTGTTTGTTCATCCCGATGATTATCACAGATTTTCATCTAGTAGTAGTCGTGGAATCGTCGCCGATCAAGAAGTTGAAGCAATTGTTGTGAGATCTCCAGTGAGTTCAAAAGTTCTCTTTTGGAAACGACAAGAACAAATTACAAGGTGTTATTCAACTTGTAATTTGATGTGTGCCAACGTAAGCATCAACACACAAGTCATATGTATATACAGCCAGGAAATCGACCCAAGCATCATAATTGAACATTGCCTTAGAATACTGTCTAAAAAAATCGACTTCTTTTGGAAGAGTCCCAATCCAAGCATCATAATTGAACATTGCCTTGGAATAATGCCTAAAAATATTGTTCTCATAATCAATTGTGCATCCCTTTACTAAAAATATGTCAATGTGTATTTTTTTTTTTTTTGAGTTGGCACATATTATGCAACAAGAAAAATAAAGAGCACACGCAGTTCGGAACTTGTCCTATGTCTACAGGGCTTTGCCCAAAGATAAATATACCATGAACTTTATAGTACAAAAAAAAAATAATTTAAGCTTAACCCCTCAAACACTTGATGCAATAAAGTAAATTCTCTCCCAACTCATTTTAACTATACAAGTGAAAATCAACATTTTACACTCAAATTGTGTATCACAATGGCACTCAATAATAGTTTCTACTATGAACATGTGTGCTTCTTTAAATTCACACATCACACCCATAAAATAAATCAAGCCCTTCATAAGCTCCATGAAAAGTAGAACATTAAAATTTCAAATGCAATATGCTTGGCAATTGTCATGCTTGAACAACGACTCTTCCAAAAGCAACAATGAACCTGAAAATTATAAATGCCAACATCAAATATGTTACAATTCCCATTCTTTATTTACACCTCCTTTTTGCAAAAGAGATTTAATTATTTTTTACTAAAGTGCTCACCATTATCGGCCTTCTATTTGCACACATATGTGTGTTTAGTATAAAGCAGTTCATATATAAATAATGAAACATTTTATCAAATTCAACCTCACCGCCAAATATTCTAAAGCATCTTCCTTTTTTTCCTATTTGGGTCTTCAATAACAAATATGGCTGAAATTCCAAACAGCTAAAAGAGTGCCCTGCATCAATGAATAGTGTGAATTTTGAATACCTCCAGGAGCCTGTCAATAGCATACGATAGTAATCAGTTGGCATATATTAAGTAAAAACATAACTATAAATAAACATATGATAGGTAAGTGCTTAAATGAAGAAAGCAGAGCATATAATACAACCATTTTGAAGGCTTCATAGGCGTCTCTCTCCACATCATTGATTTTTAGAATTAAATTATTAGAAGCAATTGTCAAGTTATTATTATGATTTAAAAGTAAGAGGCAAATAGATAAATTAGCACCTCTTTTTATGCATATAAAATGATTGAAGTTGACAAATGCCTTTCTCCAATGCCTTACTGCACAAATCAGCAAAATATATATTATGAAAGATGATAAGTAAAAAGTAGGATTAAAACAAAGGGATGTCAAATGAATAATATTTTAACAAGGAAATTAACAGTATCCAACTTCAGTGAAAAATGGCATCACACCCCTGACTTGGACATTCAATAAACCACTCTTATTTTTCTTCAAAAAAAGATTAGGTCATTAAAATAAATAAATAACAAGGACGGACCAACCTGATACAACCGAATGGTGGGGATGTGAGCAATCTTATGCCAATCAGCACCAATGTCCTTCCGACATCTTTTCTCCAACTGAGGAATTTCTAGTATTAGTAAATACTCCAAACTGGTTAGGCAACGCATCTCGTCCGGAAGCGATGTTAAATTGGGTAAATTAGCGAGAGTAAGATTTTGACATCAAAAACAAAGATTTTGACATCAAAAACATCTGAAACACACACCCACATCATCAACTCAAAATGATTTTTAACCATTTCATCATTATAGACAAACTGAGCCAAAGCAGTCTTCCCTAATCCTCCAAACCCCACAATTGGGATGATGTAAACATTCTCTTCACTTTCAGACTCTACACGAGTGTTAGAAGAGCTGCTTTATCATCGTCCCTCCCTATTATTTTATCTTTAAAAGAGTGCGTTAGCTGCCTCTTTTTAGTCATGAAAGAGGTTTCCATGGGACGGTCACGCTCTACCAAGTTGAACACCTTGGCTTCACTTCCAATTGAACTCAACCTGGCCTTAATGGCCTTTATTGTCCGACCCATTTTGAGACCGTAAGCAAACTGGTTTGAGCTCGAGAAGAAAAGGCGTACCTCTTTCGTCAGCTTGTTCCCACCCAATAGATCTTTCCGCAATGCTTCGGTAGAGAAATCATCGAGCAAGTCGTCAGCATCGTAAAGTACATCTCTCAGCTTTTCAAGCCAATCTTTGACGAGATGGCTGGTCACGGACCGCTCTTCTGCGTCAAGAAGCACAGCTTTGATCTTAGAGACAGTGCTTTTGAGGTCGTCGAGGTCATCTTTAACATTCCAACACAGGCCAATTTGAGAGAGAGTAAAGGAGCTCAATTTAGTGAGAAGCCCTACGGCCAGGTCGAATGCAATTGCTTCGGCCATTGTTGGTTCAAACAGAAATCAAGCAAAAAAGTATTTGGTTATTGCAAGAGGAGCAGTAAAATGAGAATGACTGGAACAAGATGAAACACAGATGTGGATCCAAGAGTAAGTATTTTTATAGATATTACCATCCACCCAGCAAGTAGTATAATTAAATAAAAAGTAGTGTTGATTGGTGGGAAATGGTGCCTCCATGTTTACTGTTTGACACAAATTTCACAATGAAGACAAACTTGGGATGATGACACGTGGGTGTTGTGCAAAATGTAGAGCCGTACAAATAATTGAAATTAATGAAAAAGCTATGAAAGAAAAGAGAAAAAAGAGAGAAATCCCATGGAATCCAAGGTGTTTAGATGGAGGCCCATGCATTCAAGTCTTTCTAAAGCTTCTTCCCACTTTCTTACTGTAATTGAGTGAGTCTGAATACTTAAATTGAATATTTTGTTTTTGAGTTTAACTTCGGTCGGATATATAAAATAAAAATTCAATAAAACTCACTTGCCATTAGAATCAAATATTATTAAATTCGAATGGACTAGATTAATAATTTAAACATAATTTAATAATTCCCAAATTAAATTTACATCTTTTTTGAATAGAATTCAATTAATTTGCTAATGATTATCATGTAGACCTTTTCCACCTACGTACTTAACTTTGATTTTGTCTTTTAAGGCAACTTGGTAACAATGATTATCATGTCTACAATAATATATTACAACAATGGTTACTGTCCATTACTATTTTAGTATACTCTTATTATTAATGTTCTTTTTTTATATTAATGGGTATGTTAATTATATTTTCTATTAATTTTTTTATACAATATTAAGAATGGGGATGGAGGTAACATTGTTTGAATCCATGTCAAATAGGTGTTGACAAGAGTTTTAACTACCGTTTCTTGCAAGTCAAGACATATTTGTTATTAATAGTAGTAGCATTTTATTGTTCTTTTAAATATACATATATTTATTAAGAAAGGATCAAAGCTTTTGATTTGTTTATTATTAGGGAAATTTTAAAATTTATACTTGAATTTTAATTTAATGTGTAATTTGATACATGAATATTTGATGTGGTGTAATTTTCACATGAAACTTGAATTGTGGGTCATATATATTCATATATATATATATATATATATACATGACACTTTAATTTTGATTCAAATGCACACATTTAAAGAAATGCATACATATATTTATTTTTACATTGGATTAATATAATTGTTTGTGTATGCAATATATCAAAGTAAAATGTAAGATGTTGATTTGGCATATCCCAAGACATTCTGATATAGCTTGGATGGTCATTCTTGACAAGTTGTCTACCACTCGCGGAGCCTAGTAAAGACTCCTAAAATGGTAAATTTTTAATTTACATCTTTTATAACTTATAAAATTTTAAATTAATAATGATAAATTTATAATTTGGTCTTCCAAAAAATTATAAAAGTTTAATTTAACCTTTTAAAAATTATAAAAATTATAATTACAGCTTTGATTGTAGAGACAGTGCTTTTGATTCAATTGTACATATTTAGAAAATTGAATACATTTATTTATTTTCAAATTGAATTAGGATAATTATTTGTATATGCAATATGTCAAAATGAAATGGAAAATGTTGATTTGGCATATCCCAAAACATTCTGTTATAACTTTGATGACCATTCATGAAAAGTTGCCTACAAAAGAAAAGATAATTTTTTTTAAGAGTATTTAATGTCGAGGGTGATTGCAAACTGTGTAATAGAATATGTGGAGGGAGATATTAGGTTTGTGTCAGCTCTATAAGAATGTATTGTAATATGTTTAATTATTGGGCTCGCTCTAGTAGATACTTTAAGAAATTAAAAAAAATGTCACTTTTCTTGCAAGTATTATGAATAAATATTGAGTTGGCATGACACTACATGTAATAATACATTTGTTGCATAAAATTTAACTTAGTAAATTTAACAATTATTATTTGAGTAAAGATTAAAAATAATTAAATTAAAATATAAATTTAAATTCATAATTTAGGAATTAATAGTAAAGAAAATGATGGGTTGAAGCCGTCATATAATTAATTTAATAATTAGGTGTTATTGAATTAATCTAAAACGAAATCTGATTAGGAGGTCTAATTTGAAAATAGTGTGTTTTAAATAACGTTAGTTTTAAATTCATAAAATTGAGATAATCACTTGTGTAAAACGGGTTTAGTATTGATAATTGATTTTGTAAAAAGACCGAGCCACTTGTAAGGTTAATGTGATCTCTTCAGTTCGGTTCTACTGTATAGGCCGAGTTGAGGAGGTTACAAAATGAGGTAAAATTTCCAATAATAAAGAAATAAAAATCATCATCCCACTTACAAAAAAAAACAAATAAATCTATATTAAAATAATTAAAATGCTACTACCATTAATAAAAAATATTAGCAATATTAATAACTAATAATAAGAGTATAGTATAAAAGAGTAATATATTTTTTTTAAAACTTGTGATTGAATTCTCAATTAAAATCGATTCATTACCCTTTAAAAAATATATAATAAAATAAATTCAATTGAAAATTCTGCCCAACTTGTTCTTCTTTATTCATAGCATTATGTGATGTGGTGCTATTCAAGAAAAATACGTTGAAAAGTGCAGAAAATTTATAAAGAAAGACCCTCCCTTAACTAAGTTTTTAATATAAAATTATCAACTTTTTATTTAATTATGACTTAGTGGGTGGGACGTGTTCACATCTTTAAAATACCATATAAACTCTAAGAGTAATGTAGGAATTGTATTAGCATTTGTATTTTTATGTATACATTTGAATCACAATTAAAGTTTTATTTATATAATTATACCGAATCAAAATTTATGTATTAAATTACGAATCACACATCACAATAATGTTCATGAATAATTTTGATATTTACTATAAAAAAATAAAAATAATAAAACAGACTTGGACACCATTGGTGTTGTGGTTGAAAGTCATATTTGTCAATCTCTTTTCTTTTCCCTCTCTAATCTCAAAAGGATTCGAAAATTACACTAATCTCAAAATCCAACCTAAAAGAAGCACATATTTCAAAAATAATCACAAGCATTGGGATCAATTTTAATTTTTATAATAATGGGGACAAGAATGTGTACAATTGAATCAAAATCAAAGCTACATGTATATATATGAATCAAAATTCAAGTTTTATGTGGATAATTACACTAAATCAAAATTTATGTATCAAATTACACATTAAACCAAAATTCATATATAAATTTAATAATTATCCTCAATAATAAACAAATCAAAAACTTTGACCCTTTCCTAATAAATATAGGCATAAGTAGTTTGCAAACCCAGAGTGTTCCGGCAGCCAATGTAGAGAGGCATCACAAAAAGCTAACTACTTAACTCCTATTTGATTCGGAAAGAAAGGAAGAGAAGGCAAATTCAGGGACCTCAAACCATTGAAGCTAATATAGTTAATATACGATTGGGGCAGGGGAGATGATATAAATATTAGTAGACCCCAAAATTTTACAAGATTAAGAGAAAAATAGGGCAATTTTTTAAAGGAAAAATGAAAATAAAAACTGTATATACATATTAGTAGGATAAGATAAGTGGTTAATTTTGGAAAAAGAACAAAGTAAAGCATGAAGTTGAACCATTTGAAAGGCTACCATGCAAGCTTCTTATTCCTTCCTGCTCTTATCTTATTTATCACTGGTTTTGAAAGTCATCGTACGTAATATTAAAGAGAAAATTAGTCATTTTATTAAAAATCTTACCTTATTTTTTTAGTAGAGGTAGAGATGACAAAAAACGAATTATTCGATAAATTCCGAACCGATTTGCTCCAAATGGAGTAATTTTTTCTTTTTGAAAGTGGATGTGGGGTGGGGTTGGTGGATTTTTTTTTCTTTCTTTCGGACAATAGGTGTGGAGTGGTTATAATAATTTATTGCCCCACTCCACCATATTAAATTACCATCTTATCTTTGTATGTATAAAATGGATAGAAATGTATACTCAATAATAGTTCTCATTATAAACATATGTTCCCCTTTAAATCTATGCATCACCTATTGATAAACGATAAATTATACATATTTTTACCTCATATTTAGCCTATATTTTGGGTGAATTATTACTAATTTCATAAGAATTCGTGCTCTTAATCTTTCTTTTTCATGTCTTATACTCAGGAGAGCATAGGGAAGAGAAAAGAACGAGAAACGGGCCAAAAACGGAGGAAATGGGCCAAAATATGAAAACGACACGGCCCAAGGAGTCACCACACGGCCGTGGCACATGGCCATGCCACATGAGCTTCAACACGGCCCAGCCCCGACAAGCACGGCCAGTCCATACGGCCGTGCCACCCTCAACAGGCCCACATGGCCTCTTGTCGAAACCACACGGGCGTGGCACACTGGCGTGTCCTTGTAGTGAGAAAGTGCAATTTCACTTGAATTTGGATACTTAGAGGCTAAGAAAGGCATCCCAAAGCTCTATATAAAGACCCTAGGAGGCAACTCTAAGGGGGTACTCTTTTCTCCCAAAAGGAGCGCATTCTTTCTGCCAATACAAGGAGTGGAAGCTAAGGATTACTCCAAGGGAAGCCGATTGATTCATCCCAGAAGCCGAAATTCTACATCAAGACAGAGGATCTCCCTAAATTCCTTCAGGGGTTTTTGGGTTCTTTATGTTTTGTTATCTTATTGCTTCTGAGATGTTTTTTTTATTAATTATGAACTAAATCCCCCAAATACTTGAGAGGGATGAAACCTAAGACAGATCTTGTTATTATTTATTCTTGAATTATATGATAAATACTTGAATTGTTCTTAATTATGTGTTCTTCATTCTTGATTTAATAATCCTAGATATTAATTCAAGAAACTGATGTGCTTAGGCAGAGGAGCAAAAGTCCATGTTTTAAGAATAGATCTACCATAATTAAGCGGAGTTGCATGCAACCCTAGACATAGGGCGACATAAATCTGCCGGATTAGGGTCAAACCTAATAGGGGGATCCATAGATCGAATTAATGCAACCTAAGGGTGTTAACTAGAAAGAAACCTTAGTTAAACAAACCTAGGATTAGTTGTTCTTATCCTCGACGGAGGTATTAACATAGGTTAGGGATCTCTACGGATCAAGCCAAGTGAAGAAATCGTCTAGTTCAAGAAGTCAATAACAAGTGAATTTTTGGTGGATTCTTCCTTGAGTATTGCCCATATCAATCAGCTTTTCCCAAAAGTTTTTCCTAATTTATTCTTTTTGCACTTTTAGTTTAATTTAGAATTAGTTTCACACAAACCCCCTTTATTTTTAGGTTAGATAATAGGAAGGAAGTAAGTATTAGTACTTTTGGTTCCCTTGGGTATGATAACTCAGTCTTGTCGCTAAACTATACTATTGTTCGATAGGTGTGCTTGCCTTAAAATCGTGATATTAGTTAGTTTTTGGTGTGATCAGTTTTTATAAATTTTATTACTACATATCACGAGTTATCACCTATGAATAAATCATCTATATATCAGCTCCAAAAGTGACCATGAGCAAAGCTCTTTAGCTAAAGATAATTAAATTGAACTATTTATGTAACACCCCCTAATCCCAAATCGTCGCCGGAATAGGGTTACGAGGTATTACCAGACTATATACTAACATACGAATAAAAACGAGATATAAATTTGAGTTTCAATCTAAAACCATCTAATTTCCAACAAATAATTCTTAATATAGGCTTACGGGGCCTAAGATAGGTTTAGAAAATGATTTGGGATTAAACCGGGAACTTTTAAAATTTTTCTTTGAAGATAGGGGCACATGGCCGTGGGGTTTGAGACACGGCTGTGTGGCCTGGGCACACCCCCGTGTGGCCTGAGACATGGCCATGTGGCCAGCCTGTAGGCAACACTGACTTTGCCACATGGCCTAGGCACACGTCCGTGTGTCTTGGCCATGTGAAAACAACGTTTTTCACTATTTTCAAGCTACTTTTGCCTACTAATTGTACCTAGTTCATACCCCATTCATTTGCTTATAAATGTTGATCAAATACCACTCATTTCATTTTCAAACTTAGCAAAAACTCATTCATTCATTCCAAAAACTACTTAAGGTTTACAGACCATATTTACATTCAAAATATTAAACATTTACAAGTAAAAAATACTATACCTAGTACATGCCACATTACCAAAAGATAGTTACATCACCACAATTTGAGCTGAGATCGGGATTGACTTGGATGCTTGACTGAACCTCAACTTTACCTAACCTGCACACGGAAAACAACATTACGCTGAGTATTGGAAATACTCAGTGGTATTACCAGAATTCAAATTACAAAAATAATAAAATCTCACAACCTTACATAAACAATTATAGAATCATACATATAAGTTCATATCATATTATCATCAATATAGATTTCAACAATTCACAAACTTTAGATCATTTCTCAAGCACTTACAATATCTCAAATCACATTTCAACTAAAACTTTTCATGAATCTTTGATTCATGTATTCAAACTCATCACACAAATCTCACATCAGAAATTTCATTGCACATCCCATATCACAAGATCTCTTTCGCTTTTCATCCACAATTTCAAACGATCAATTCAAATAACTTACTCATTTCACTTAAACACCCTTATTAACCTGACTCAGACCTTGGCGAATACACGGATCCGATTAACATATCAGAATGGCGACCAATGCCTCATCGGCTTAGCCGAAGTAAAGTGGCTACCAAAGCCTCATCGGATAGTTTGAAGTACATCTATGACACACCAAGTGTCTCATCGGCTGAGCTGAAGCAAAGTGGCTACCAAAGCCTCATCGAAACTATGCGAAGCAAATCTATGGCACAACAAGTGCCTCATCGACTCTAGGTCGAAGAATTTCTAAACTGTTTCGATCCTATGGCATGCCAATTATATCCACTAAGCCCGACTAGTTAATAGGGTATCGAAATCACTTATTTATTTCATTTCCACTTTCAATTGAATGAAATCATTCAAATTCAATTCAATCATAATGTTTTTTCATTCTCTACTCACCTATATTAAATTTAAACACATAACAAATAACTTGAATTAAGGTAATACAAACCCGAATTTGTCATATTTACTCCTCGATCACTTTTTCCTTTCCTTTCGTATTGAGCGTCTCGGTTTCCTTGTTTTCTATGAAAATTAACATAATTACAATTAATTAATAACACACACATTTTATATAAGTTACTAACTTTCCATGCAACTTTTACCTTAATACCAAATTTGTCTTAACCAATTCCATCTTCTTCCTTTTTACAATTCCTTTCATTTCTTTATTCCATTTCCATCAAAACTTCAATAAAACTGTCCAATTTTCATCATTTTTCCATAATTTTGAATTTCTTTCAAGTTAATCCCAAAAACACAAAACTTATAGCCTAGTTTACAATTAAGTCCTTTAATCAATTCTAATCAATAACTTTATCAAATTAATCCCTAATTTCATCACTTGTTCAAAATGAACCCTACTCAAATACCTATTAACTTACAATATTTCCACATAAATTCAAAAGTATTCAACTCTAAGGCTTCAAAAACATCAAAATTATAAGAAAAGGGCTTAATTAAACTTACCAAATAATTTTCCAGCTCCAAAACCCTAATTTTCTCTTTTTCTTTTCTTTTCTTTCTTTCTTTCCCTAATTCTGACTTTCTCTGTAACTTTCTTTGTTCTTTTTCTTTTGTTTTCTTTATTTTATTTACTTTATTTCTTTTTACTTTATTTATTAATTATACTAAAATATCTAATTATAACTAATTATATACACACATTTGTACACATGCATGTTTCTACACATGTAATTCATTCTCACCATACACTTGTCATTATCACAACAATTAAATAAAATATAATATATTACATAATTATTAATAATAATTATATTAAATAAATAAATACCTTTTACTTAATAAATAAGTAAATAAATATCTAATATACACTTGTACCAATAGTATAAATACACATGTATTTATTTTATATCTTGCACATGTTACTAATTTGGTCTAATTACTAATTTAATCCCTTAATATTTTTCTATTCTTTAATTAAACTTTTATTCTCTATTCAATTTAGTCCTTTCTACTAATTATTTCTAATTAAACTAAATTCACTTAATCAAAATCTAATGCAATTCATAACTAACTTCATAAATATTTTTAATAATTATTTACGAACTTATTTTTCCTAAGACGGAGGCCCTACGACTCATCTTTCCAATGCCCGTAAAATTTGAGTCATTACAATTTACCTTCAAAATGTACTAAAATAGTCTGCCTCTTTTAAGTACACCCTTCAATGTCTAGAAACAAAAGTTTGAGTGCCGCTCTTCAATGGTCATTCTTCATCAAATCCTAACTTGCAAAATGTTTGAAAGGTGAATAAACATATTAATTTTATTTATCTATTTTGGTATTTTAATTATTATTTTAATATTAAACCTGAAAACCCCATGACCAAAATGTTGGGTTTTGGTTGGATAAACTTTTAAAATAGAGATGATTGATCCATTAATTTTTAGTGAATAGATGCAAGTGGTAAACAATCGCAAAAGGCCTATGGGTGTGGCCCTTTTTTCACTTTAAAAATCGCAACCATATGAGAAAATTCAAAAATTAATCCCCTTACTTTAATTTATCATAATTTTATTTTATTGAATATTAAAAATAGAGACGAAAGTAGCACAATTTGAATTCGGGTGTTTAACAAAAACTTTAACCATTGCTCCATACAAGTTAAAGATAAAAATCAAATATTTATAATACTCAATTCTCTAAGCATAATTTCTAGCTATTTTTTTATTTCTTTTACTTGTTTTTTTATGGAAAATTGAAAATAATATAAAAGAAGGATAACACAAAAGATGAAGACCAATCAATTTGAAAGATGCATATCTTTCTAAAGCTTTGGTTTAGGAGATAAATTATGAGTAGCATTATTTGTTTCTGCAATGAAATTGTGATGTCTATATTTTAATATATGAGCTATTTTCTTATTTGATGATGTAGTACACTATAAAGTTCATAGTACAAAGAAATAAGCCTAACCCCTCCAACACTTGATGCGATCTCACTTTTGTAAAATTAGGTAAACTTTCTCTCAACTCATTTTAGTTATGCAAGTGAAAATCAACATTCGACACCCAGATGGTGTATAACAATGTAAGTCAACAATAGTTCCTACTATAAACATGTGTGCTTCTTTAAATTCATGAATCACCCATGAAATAAATCATCTATATATAAGATCCAGGATCGGTCAATCTCTTCATAAGCTCCATGTAAAGTAGAATAATAAACTTCCAAACGCAATATCTTTGACAATTGTCATGCTTGAATAACAACTCTTCCAAAACTTTTAAAACAAAGGAATTTCAAATGAATGAAAAATGGCATGAGAGACTAGAGTTAACAGACCTGATTAACCACTGAAATTTTTCTTAAAAAAAATAAGGTCATAAAAAAAATAAATGAAAAGGACGGACCTGTTAGATTTTATCAAATAAATCTAAAATAAAATTGAATAAACCAAGATCCATCATGTCAAATCATCAAGAATAAAATTAAAAGCGGAAGCGTACCTGAATCCATGAATTCCTTGAAGTTTTACCGGATATTGGGGATTTGATCCTCCAATTAGCACACAAGAAATTCAGAGAATATATACTCTTTCTTTCCTAACGATGGGATATTAGAAAAGATATCTTGTGTATAATTTGGGGACCATAACCCTAATATTTATAACATTGGCATATTAGTTCTAATCAAATTCTAATTAGCCCATCTTTAATTAGAATTTGATTAGAAGAGTATCTACACATATTTGACCCATACTTTATTTAATAATTAAAGCCCAATAGAATTCAACAAAATTAGATCACTTTTAATTTGGGCTAACCTTATCATGATAGTGAATAATAACATGTAATTATCCTTATTATATATGTGATGTCCATATTTTCCAACAATCTCCCACTTGGACCACATATATATACTAATTGCTTTATAATTACATGTCATTACATAACCTTATGAGCTCAAAATTTTACTATCATATCCAAAAGATACTCTGAATAATCTCGTCCATTAATTATGTTAACATAGAGCTAATGCGACTTTCGTTACATATATCGTAACTGAATCCATCCATGATTACGTATATTAACACAACCAAATGACATAGATCAAGTATGGATGTGTAGCATGGAAATTACATACAATGTGATCTAAACATGTCTATTTCCAACTGGTCCTCCTTACTGAGATCAAATTTTACCAAAATTAGAGTGTGAATAAACTAAATAAACTTTATTTCTGTAGAAAATAAACTTAATATCTTCAAACTAAAATAACTGAAAATGTGTCTATAACATAAAAGCATTTAAAAATACAAACTCCCACTGAAACCAAATATCCTTCAAATGACATTGCACCCATATGAGCAGTGTGCTCTCATAAAACCTTAGGTGTAGTTCCTTAGTAAGCAGATCCTCAATCATGGAGTTTGTCTTAATATGCTTTATAGGCACCTAACCACTTTGAACTTTTAACAACCAGGAACTTAAAGTCTATATGTTTTTACTTTGACTTGCTCCTGTTGCTATTGGAATAAAAGACTGCAATTTATTTTCACAATTTGCACCTTAGTGACAAAATCTTGCAACCATATTCCATCAAAATCGGAGTTCTGTATACTTGATGATCTCTAACTGATTAGATCTCTGATATGTGAGCATATAATTTTTTTGTTCTCTAAAAATACCTTATAACCCTCTTGGATGCTATCCAATGGTCCAAACCAGGATTTGGTTAAATATCTACCTAACATCCCAACAATGTACGCAATGTCCAGACGCGTACAAACTTGAACATACATTAAACTCCCAACAGCTGATGCATAGGGAATCTTTTGCATTTCCGAAATTTCAAGGTTACTTTTAGGGCATTGAGTAAGACTAAATTTATCTCCTTTAGTGACAGGGGTGTCACCTGGTCTACAATTCTGCATGCCAAACCTTTTGAGTACTTTATCGATATAGTTCTTTTGTGATAATCCAAGAATACCTCGAGATCGATCTCGATGTATCTAAATTCCTAAAACAAAAGAGGCGTCCCCAAGATCTTTCATCTCAAAATGCTTAGATAAAAATCTCTTGGTTTCATGCAACAAGCCTATATCGTTAGTGGCAAGTAAAATGTCATCAACGTATAGAACAAAAAATATGTACTTACTCCCATTGAATTTTTGATACATACAATCATCAACAATATTTATCTCAAAACCAAATGAGACAATTGTTTGATGAAACTTATGGTACCATTGATAGGAAGCTTGTTTGAGTCTATAGATGGATTTTGTCAATTTGCAAACCATATTCTTTGAGTCTTCCAACTCAAAATTTTCTGGTTGCACCATATAAATTGTTTCTTCAATGTCACCATTAAGAAACGCAGTCTTAACATCCATCTGATGTAACTCAAGATCAAAATGAGTAACAAGCGCCATTATTATCCTAAAGGAGTCTTTCAATGAAACTGGAGAGAAAGTCTCTGTAAAATCAATACCTTCTTTCTGAGTATATCCTTTTGCTACAAGACGCAGTTTATACCTCTCCACATTACCATTTGCATCCCTTTTGGTTTTAAATATCCATTTACAACCAATTGGTTTTGCACCTTCAGGTCATGGGACAAAGTTCCCAAACTTTATTGTCTTGCATAGACTTATACTCATCTTTCATGGCATCAATCCACTTTTGAGAATTAGAACTTTTCATAGCTTGATGAAAGTTGATTGGATCATCTTCCATCACTCCATTGTCATCCTCATGTTCTTAGAGAAATACAATATAATCATCAAAAATAGCATTTCTCCTTTCTCTTGTGGACCTCCTTAATGGCACTTGTACTTGAGGTTGTTGAGTTTGTTCTTCTGGAATAATTACCTCATTTTGAATGGGGAGTTGTTCAACATTGTCTTGTAGAGGTTCTAGATTCACTTCTTGATCAATGATAGGTATAAAAACCTGAACATCGTCAAAACTGATAGTAGGAACTGAGTTAGAAACTAATTCCTCCTCAAAAGCAATGTATCTAACCTTATTTCTCCCCCAAATTCAACATCCTCAAAAAATGTTACAGTTCCCTTCTTAAATTCTTTATTATGGGATCATAAAACTCATAGCCCTTAGATCGCTCAGAATTTCCTTAACCTTTAACTTAATAGACATCAAAGAAGTTAAAAGTAATGTCATTTCAACCTTATCATTTTTAGCAAAACGTTTCTTAATTTCGTCAAGGAAACCTTAGTCTGAGTAATCTTTTCAGATTCTATGCCTTTAAAGGCTTCTGAAATGTTGTGCTTCATGATCATTAGACTCTTGCAATTTGAACGATCCCATATTTCAAAATCCCTCTTGACATTAAGGGTGCTTTCCGCAGTGAGAGGTGCATGTTATTCTTCTCTTAGTGTAAGGTCTATGTTAATACAGCCAAGCATTATAAGTAAGTGTCTTTTCCATTCATTGAAATTTGTCCCATTAAACATAGGTATAGAATTTAGTAGATATTGTGGCAGTATAGAACAAAAGATAAAAATAAGCTCACATCAATATTCATAAGTAATAAGTTCAAGATAATGGCTAATCCTATCTCAAGATACCAAACACAACATTAATATCAAGTCTTTGGACAGTAATATTAACAGTAAGCGGTACTCTTGTTGTAGCAATTAAACATTGACAATAAATCATGTCAAACATTAAATTAATCTTTGGACTAACTTATCACTCACATAAAATACCATATAATTATCACACATTTATTGCCACAGATGTCTTTGAAATTCTGTCAAATATTAACTTAATGCATGAATCACAAAAACATATAATCATCTTAATATTTCAAATAAACTAATCTATACAAAAGAGGTCACTTTGGCGGCATTTTATTTCAACTAATTTATTTAAAATATCAGATATCCTTAATTAAAAGCCAAAATCTAAATTTATTTGTTTCAAAATATTTACCTTGATTTTAATCATATATATAAGAATATATTTATCCCAAAACAACATACAATGATGTTGACAAATATAACAATAGTTGAATAAATCATAAACCATAAATAACTTCATATAAAACTTCAAATTTAAACCAAAATAATTTGAATAAAGGTAAACCTCATCTCAAGATATCGGACACTCCATTAATATTTTATTTTTGAACAAAATATTAACTTGTAAGTGATATCTTGTTATAGTAATCAAACATTGACAATAAGAACATGTCGAAAACTAAATTTTCCTTTGGGCCAATTTATTACTCACATGTAAAACCGAACAATTGCCACATGTTTATTACCATAGTTGCACATGTAATATTATTACCTTTCATTTGGACCAATCAATATTAACTTAAGTTACATGCACACAACCTTTTATATTTTAAAATAATTTATACAAAAAAAATCACTTTGGTGACTTTTTGCTTCAATTAAATTATTTTAAAATATATATAAACATACCAATATTCAAATTTAAAATTTTCTCAATAGTCAAATATCAAAACTATTTTTTTTATTGCTTTATAGATTCCGAAATAACCCCAAATAAAGTTGTCTTAATAATGCAATAAAAAACTAAAAACCTTCATTTTTAACTATTTCTTCTTTTTTTTTTTGGTTCCAAAACCATATATATCAAAACCTAAACAGAAATAATGTGGTGGTTCAAAGCCAAATAATTAACAAGCACATGTATTCATAATTTTGGCATGAATAAAAACACCATAGCAATTCATGCATATACATGTAGTCATAATCAAATAGAAAAACTTATATTGAATTTACCATGTAAATCCAAAGTTGTGTTTATGATTAAACAAAAATTCACATGAATACATTTCAAACAAAATCATAACAGTTGGTATATCCCACAATTCATACAATAAACCACATCATCATAATTTAATCAAATATTCAGAACCATAAGACGCCAAAACCTAAACTTATAGAACCAAACTTAAAACCAAATTATTTAAACACATATTATGGTTAACATCAATTTTCATCAAACCCATCATAATTAAACCATAAAAAATATAATTCTGATCAACTTGCTTTACATATCCCAAGTAAATTCAAATCCAAAATATATGCTTAAACTGAATAATATATTCTCTTAACTATATATTGAATTCAAGGATTAATGATTATAAAAATTGAATTCAATTACACATTTGCTGAATCTGATTTGAATTAAAAACGATTATAATGAAACCCTAAAATTGAATCGATAAAACTAACAAATATTACCATCAACCTTAAGGATTCACCATATATAATGAATTTATTGATAAACAATCGGTATATAAGAGACACTTTACCTGAAGCAATTTCTTTTACCAACCATATATCATCATGTAAAATCCTGAACCTAATTACTAAACTGTATTCAAAACAATATATATATATATAACCGTTAAACTGTAAAACAAGCGATTAACGATTAACAATCCATCATTGATATAATCAAATATATATCATAAACAGTTTCTAATGAAACCCAAGCCTACACAGCTTTTTAAATATTTATTAAAACTGTATAAACAACATAAAATCCTCAGTTTTTAATTCTCAATCAAAACTGTAAATCTTTCCAGTTATATGAAAATTAAAAACTTAAAACTTTATTTAAAACCTTATAAAGAATCAAAACTCAAATATTTATCAAGAATCTAAAAAATTTAATATAATATATAATTAAAATATCAAATCCATAAGATCTAAAAAAAAATAAATCAATCCAAAAAAATATAGAATCAATTCATTCTCAATGATTCAACATGACAAAGCTCGGATGCCACTTATTAGATTTTATAAAATAAATCTAAAATAAAACTGAATAAACCAAGATCCATCATGTCAAATCATCAAGAATAAAATTAAAAGCGGAAGCGTACCTAAATCCATGAATTCCTTGAAGTTTTACCGGATATTGGGGATTTGATCTTCCAAATTAGCACACAAGAAATTCAGAGAATATATGCTCTTTCTTTCCTAACGATGGGATATTAGAAAAGACATCTTGTGTATAATTTGGGGATCATAACCCTAATATTTATAACATTGGCATATTAGTTCTAATCAAATTCTAATTAGCCCATCATTAATTAGAATTTGATTAGAAGAGTATCTACAAATATTTGACCCACACTTTATTTAATAATTAAAGCCCAATAGAATTCTAACAAAATTAGATCACTTTTAATTTGGGCTAACCTTATCATGATAGTAAATAATAACATATAATTATCCTTATTATATATGTGATGTTCATATTTTCTAACAGGACCAACCTGATTACAACTGAATGTTGGGGATATGAGCAATCTTATACCAATCGGCACCAATGCCCCTCCATCAACTGAGGAGCTCTTGCTAATTATTGAAGTTGACAAATGCCTTTCTCCAATGGGTTACTGCACAAATGCCTTTCCATCAACATGATTACAACCAAATGCGTGGGATGTGATCAATTTTATGCCAATCAGCGCCAATGTCCTTCCAACTAAGGAATTTGTCGTATATGTAAAGATTCCAAACTGTTCATCTCGGAAGCCATCTTAAATTGGGCAAATCAGAGAGATAAAGAAATTGCAGATTTGTTAGATGTTGAACCCACTCCGGAAGATGCCGACACTTTGGAATCTTTGTCAGCGATAGAGAGCGTAGGTTACAATGCCATGGACAGATCACAACTCCACTTGACCTGTAGAGTTTCAAAAATTATCACAACTCCACTTGACCTGTAGAGTTTCAAAAATTACTCGGGGTAGAACGCAGTGGGAGCCAGAGCTCACGTTACCCCTCCCCCTCCCAAATTTGGAAAATTCTCATTAAGCCTTCAATTTTTTTTTGAAAATTTTAATTAAACTCTTCAATTTCAAAAAATTGAAAATTGATATGAACCAAGGTATTTGAATGATTTATGAAATACAAGTTAAAAAATCACAATAACCTAAAATCAAACCAATTTTAATTTTTTGAAAGGAAATTCATTCAATAAAATTAATTTTTTGACTATAGCATAATGCACTACTTGAATAAAAAAAAAACACCTGCAATGAGATTGTTTTATTGGTGTTATATAAGTACATATCATATGATAATAATAAATTTAATTATTTAATTATTATAAAAATTAAACATATTATAAATTTAATAATTATATAAAAATTTATATATTGATATATTAAATACACGCAAATTTATTATCATAAATATATTTTTAATTATTATTTAATAAAATAATTTTATTATATTTTATTAATTAATATAACATACATTCAAGAATAAATATATAAACAAATTTATAATATTTTATTACTTTCATTTATATTAAATATATAATTTTGAGATTACAATAATTTAATAAATATATCATATTCATAATAAAATTTATATGAATTAAATCTAAATAAACATATATGTAATAATAAATAAAAATTTATTTATTAATAAATTCATTATTTACCATAATTGTAAATTTAATATATATTATATTATTTAATGTTAAATACAATCTTTCATTTTACAAATATAAGTTAACATCTTGTCTATTACTAGCTACGATGGGCGTTTGTTATTATAATCAATTAATGAATTTTCCTTTCAAAAGAATTAATCATTAGTTGAAAACACCTCTCTAGTCCCTTTCAATTTGTATATTGAGCAAATTGATCATTCTCAAAAACATTAGACTAATTTAATCATTGTCAATTTCAAAATTTAGCAACTAAGGATAATTAATCACAATTTTTTTTTTTCATTTGTACACATTTTTATTGGTTTAATAACAACTTTAGTCCTCAAAGTTTATAATTTTTGTCAACATGGTCTTGATTTAACAAATTTAGCCCACAACGTTTACATATTCTGTCAAATTGGTTCTAGTTTAACAGTATTAGTTTGCAACATTTACACATTATGTATAAGCTAAATTTGTTATTATACCAATCAAAATTATGTATGATAAATGAAGAATATTAACATTGTGGTTAATTCTCTTTAGTTCACTTCTAAAATCGATAGGGATTAAATTGCTATTTTTTTAGAGGGACCAAAGAGGTGTTTTTACCCATTTTTAACCTCACCTCACTACTACAATTGTTATTGAATCCAAACAAGCATCCAACACTAATTTTAATCACAACACTATAGTATTCAATTTTACTATTACAACAACTGATCCCACCACCAACGTTGTTTTTTAATTTCACTAGAGTTGATCCAATTGTCCATTCAAAGAAAGCCATAGACTTATCTAATTCCTCATTTATTTCACTAAAAATGATTCTCAGGAAATAATTTATGAAAAATGATTTATTTTTTTGGAAAACCTAATATTTTCTGGTGTTTAGACTAATTTATGTAAGATATTTTCTGTTGTTTGGCAGATTTCTTGAAAATATTTCATAAAAATTATTTTCAATAAAACAACCATACATTTGTGATTTATGATAAGTAGTGAATTGATTATAAAGGAATGTTAAGGTAAAATTATAGTAAATAATGGATCTTCATTATGTTAAGGATTAATTGTAAACTTTGTGAAATTTATAATTGAAACAAGAGAAATGATATGCATGAAAATTTATTATCTGAAATAAGATATTATGATGAATTATTTGATTAAAGTGTTGTATGGTGGAAAATAAATTACATGACAATAGGGACTAAAATGAAATAATTTAAATCTTATTTTGGGATGAAATTGAATAATTTAAAAAGGTAAAAGCTCAAAAAACTAAAAACAAAAGAAATTAGCACATTAACTTGTAATTATATACAAAATGCTTCCTTCCACATTTATCGCAACAAAAATCCCTCCCTTTTCCCTCGTTTTCCACTCTCTCTCTCTCTCTATCTGTCTATCTCTATCTCCCTCATGCCTAAACTAAAACCTCAGACTCTCTCTTTTCCTATTTCCCCAATTCGTTCCCCTCGAAATCATAAACCTCCTCCTACGGCTTCAACAGCACCAGCTTAGACGGTTCCTCCTGTTGTTCCGTCGATACGTCGTCACCTGGCCTCTTCTACGAAGCCGCCGTTTGTTCAGCCCGATGATTATCACAAATTTTCATCTAGTAATAGTCGTGGAATCGTCGCGGATCAAGAAGTTGAAGCAATTGTTGTGAGATCTCCAGTGATTTCAAAAATTCTCTTTTGTAAGTGATGGCTTTCATGTGATTACTAGTATATTATTTCAATTTTATTGAGTTACTACCATTTTCCACTTTCATGATTTAAACGCATTGTGGCATTGCTCCTATATATTACAGGATGTTGATTATCGACAAAGGAGATACAGGATAACCCTTCGAAGCACAATGGGTCCGATTGATGTTTACCTAGTCAGGTGTTACTCCCTTCTTTACATATATTAAACCATTTACCGTAAATGTTCTTTTGAAATAAGTCTAATTGATGATGACAGGATAGGTTTAGTTGTAGAAATAAAAAGTGTCGGCATCGGATTTCTGGTCCATCTAATCTGGTTATATATGCACATTAACAACATCCTTTTCTTTATCTGAGTTGCTTAATTAGTCATTAGTTTTTTACATATCAAAATTGAAAAAGCAGCCATACTAAATGTAGATTTGTAGAATTGGTGCATCGTGATTATAATCATTGGATCAATTTTGTTGTTTGTACGAAATCGGTCCATTGTATATTTGAGGTTGTGACCGGTGGCATCTATAAATAATAAGGTTGTGCATGGCTTATTCTCTTGTTAAAATAGCAACTTTTACTATCTTGAACCTGTTTAGAAATGCTGATGCTTCTAAAATATTACAGAGAAATGCAGGAAAGGTTAAGGGATTTGAGTGAGAATGACAACAATCAGAAGTACGATTTTCTTGTCTGCCTTGCACTGTGATCCAATTAATTGAAGTTTAACTGCTAATTGTTTGCAAAAGAATTATACGTTTACATATCTTCACACTGTTTCAGGTTGCTTTTTGTGACTGAAGAGGACATCAAGGGTATACCTTGTTTTCAGGTTCGTTTATTTCATGCCTTTAAATTAACACTTCTGCAATGATATTCTGTATTTGATACAAATCTTCAAGACACCTTGGTTTTGGCAGAATGAAACCCTGATAGCAATTAAAGCTCCACATGGAACAACTCTCGAAGTACCTGATCCTGATGAAGTAAGATGGCATAGAGAATTTTAATGAGTTACTACCATTTTCCACTTTCATGATTTAAACGCATTGTCACATTGGTCCTATATATTGCAGGATGTTGATAATCGACAAAGGAGATACGGGATATTCCCTAGAAGCACAATGGGTCCGATTTTTGTTTACCTAGTCAGGTGTTCTTTGGAATAAGTTTAATTGATGATAATGAGATAGGTTGTTTTAATGTCTTTCTTTTCCATTGTTGCTTCCTCAGCCAATTTGAGGAGAAATTTGAAGAGATGAATGGTGTTGAACAACGTCTGAGTGTCCCACTTGCTTCAAGTTCTGGCTCTGATGAAAATCAAGTTGAGTTGGTCAATACAGTGAGCATCCGAAAGGAGATTGAACCACAGGCACGGCAAACTCATCAAATATGCTCTGATATAAATGCTTCACGATAGTCTGTTGGGGGAATGATGAGAATTATTCCGTTGGATATGGACTTAAGTGCCATTTTTCTTGACCAGTTATTACACTAGCCAAGCTTCACAAACATCAAATATATGGACAGTGGTTCATGTCGAAGATTATTTATGAATTTAGGTAATCTGGAATAATTCATTAGAAGCCTTGGTACCCCTCTTTAGGAGGGTAAGGTCCAAGATTCAAACACCTTCTCCCCCTAGGGCTTCATCTTGCACCAAAATTGATAATTTTGTCTATTAACTTTTCTTGCCCTTGTTTTCAGAATGATAAGGATTATTGGCTTCTATCAGATGCCGATGTTAGCATTATGGATATGTGGAAGACAGATTGTATCCTTCTATAAATTTTAGCTAATCTATATGCTAAACCCCTCAAAGGCAGTAAAAAAGCACACAAACTTATTTATACATTCAGAGTCCTTAACTCCTAGAATGACAGGTGTTGAAGGGAGCGGAGTAGATATGCTTCATTCAGACTTTGGAATGGCTGAGGTCTGTACCCCAAGGCCAGAAACTCTACCTTCTAGAATGACCGAAGTGTCATCTTCTGATTTTAAATCAACTCGATAGGTAAGATTATTTTTCCTGACCAAATTCTGCAGAACAAATGCCAGCTAGGGGTTATTCCAATTTACTTCAGGGTTGAGCTATTTTTCCTATCCCATGGTTTTAGTTATAGAAATAGGAAGTGTCGGCATCAGAATTCTGGTCTATCTAATCTGGTTATATATGCACATTAACAACATCCTTTTCTTTATCTGAGTTGCTTAATTAGTCATTAGTGTTTTACATATCAAAATTGAAAAAGCAGCCTTACTAAATGTGGATGTGTAGAATTGGTGCATCGTGGTGATAATCATTCGATCAATCTTGTTGTTTGTACGAAATTGGTCCATTGTGTATTTGAGGTTGTGACCAGTGGCATCTATAAATAATCATATGATTATAGGAATCCAGTTTTTGTTCTACTTCTATTGCTTCCTTCATGTTTTTTCACTTTTTGGTTGAAATTTATCTCTTAACTTGTTTACAGTTGAGATTTTCGTGTTTTGGTTTTGCTAATGTTAGCGGAATTCGGTTTAATTATTGGTCAGCCAAGCTTGGGCTGTTGAGTAAGCCGAATTTAAATACCTTAACGTCCGAATTAGAGTGGTTTGTAAGTCTACATTAAGGGTTTCTTTTTTTTTTTGAACTAATATTGAAAATACCAATTGAAATCCGAACTTAAGACAAATAGTGTTTTAGGTTTAGTCAAGGTTGTTTGAACCGGACGAGGATCCTGGTTCGGAGAAGGGCATTGAATCGATTGACCCAGGAACCGGTATGAATGATTTTATTGGGCGAAAAACTGGTTGAACCTGGCAGTTGAATCAGGTTTTTATTTTTTATGAATTTTTTTAATGATTTATTTAGTTGCATCGGTTGAACCAATAAATCGGTGGCCTGATCAGTTTTACTATTGGTCCGGTTTCGAAAACCTTGGATTTTTGAGAATAATTTTCATCTTTTGCTAGGTAAAGAAGTCCAAGTTGATTTTTATCTTGAATCAAGTTATGTTTTGAAAGCATAGACAACGGATTTGTGTTTGGCCACCATTTGTGCACAAAATATGGAGTTATGTTTTTAGTAACAGTAAGTGTTTCTTCTACATTTGGACACTGCTCGGTCTATACGAGATCAATTTTATGATGCTGTATATTGATATTTATAGTTTGCAGGTTCATTGTTGCTATATAGAGGGAATTGATGGGCTAGAATCCTCCTAGGAGACTTTGATTTCCTTAGCTCACCCCTGCCATTACCCATCTCAGCCCTTCCTTTCGAGGATTGCAGTATCTCGTTGCATCGAGATTCCAAAGAAAAAGCCTTGTGTTTTGTTTAAACGACAAGAACAAATTACAAGGTGTTACTCAACTTGCACTTTGATGTGTGCCAACATAAGCATCAATACACAAGTCATATACAGCCAGGAAATCGACATCTTTTGGAAAAGTCGTAATCCAAGCATCATAATTTGAACGTAGCCTTGGAATACCGTCTAAAAGAATTGTTGTCTCATAATCAATTGTGCATTCCTTCATTTGAATACTGTCTGGAATACTATTCCCTAAATTGGCACGTATTATGCAATAAAGAAAATAAAGAGCACAATTAAGATATTTACGCAGTTCGGAACTTGTTCTATGTTTACGGGGTTGACATGCTGTCGTTATGATGTCAAAAATAAAAAGCCTCAATCTCGATAAAATAATTGGAGTAAGTAGAACAGGGAGAGTAAGGGTCGATTCCTTAGGGACTAGGAGTTTGACGATTTTCTTGCTTTTGATTTTGCTTAGGTGTGATGAGTAAAGAGAGGAGTAGAAGGGGGGTTTGTAAGATTTGAAGTGAAGGAAATGGTTGAAATTAAACAAGTAAATTAAAAAGATTGAAATTGAAATCAAGAGATAAAAATCAGCCTTGGCTAAAGACTTTGCCTCGATTTAAATCGATCCTCGAATGGGATTTTACCTCTGGGCACATGCCGGTTACAGTCTATAGGGCCCAACCCTTATGACTTGTTTTTCTCTCAAGTGAATCAAGAATTTAAAATCAATTTTTAGATCTTAATTCTTTATGAGCTAATAGCGTCAATCGCTTATTAATTCAATGCTTTGAAAATCTGGAAAAACCCGACTCGGATTCTGTCGTCTCAAATAAGAATCTAACCCGATTTCAGTTTCCCTTAGTGGACCGCCGCTAAGCGTGTTCACAGGAAGTCGAAGTGCCACAGGCCGATCCTTCCTTTCAACTGTTAATCGAAATCGAATTTTATTCCAACGTGCACTTTTTGAAATCAAACCGATTTGATTGTAAAAGGATGGTCGATTACCAATCCTTGATTCCCGAAAACTGAAAATGTAACCCTCGAGGGTATGAAGTGCTTTTCGATTCTCACGACTTAGAATCGAGTCATCGCTTTAGCCTTCGGCTATGGAAAACTTAGCCAAGCATGGTAGAGACCATACTTAGCATTTTAAGAAAATAAAGTAAGAACTAAAAAAAAAAAAAAAATTTTATTAAAGCTAGAAAGAAACAAAGAGTTTAATAAATGCAAGTGAAGAATGCTCGATGGATCGATCCCCTTTGAGGCTTACCCTAATGGGGTATTTATAGTCCTCAAAAATCCTAAAAAGTAACATTAAAAATTAAGAAATAAATCCTAAATAAATAAAAATAAATCTTAATCCTAATTTGAATTTAAATGGGCAGCTAAGTCTCATTCTCTACTCCAAATGCCTTCTAGAAATTGCTTACTGGACCTTCTAGAAACTGCTGACTAGACGCCACGTCAGCGACATCATTCCCCAAGTCACGCCCGGTAATTTGGCCATGTATCCGAAAAATCCAAAATTTGCTCAATTTCGTTGATTTAAGCTCAATTTCTACAATTCAATGTTCTGAATCAAAAAAGAATGAAAAAGGCCAAGTCAGCAACTCAAAATAGCTAATAAAGGAGTAATCAACCATGAAATAATGTATAATTTAAACACTAATCAGGGGCTTTACCCAAAGATGAATCCACTATGTACTTTATAGTACAAAGAAATGATTTAAGCCTAACTCTTCGAACACTTGATGTAATCTCATTTTTGTACAATTAAGTAAATTCTCTCTCAACTCATTTTACCTATGCTAGTGAAAATCAACATTCAACACTCAGATGGTGTTCCTACTATGAATTAAGCTCTTAATAAGCCCCGTGTAAAGTGGAAAAATAAATTTTCGAATGCAATATGTCTAGCAATTGTCATGCTTGAACAACGACTCTTCCAAAAATAACAATGAACCTGAAAATTATAAATGCCAACATAGAATATGTTACATCTTCCTTTTTTTTTTTTTTCTTCTTTGGACTTTCAATAACAAATTTGGCTGGAATTCCAAACAGCTAAAAGAGTTTCCTGCATAAATGAATATTATGAATTTGAATACCTCCAAAAGCAATCCAACTAACAATTATTAAGACCATGCTGCTAAAGACATCATAGGTACTAGGTATTGGTATTATAACATAAAGTTCCAAGGCTCTTGACATCAAATCCTAGGAGCCAAATACTTCATATATATGGAGCTGATGCTAAAATAAAATAAAAGAAATACAATTTTTTTAAAGTTAAGAGTGAAATGAAGAAAGCAGAGCATATAGTATAACCATTTTGAAGGCATCATTAATTTTTTAGAATTAAATTATTAGAAGCAACTGTCATGTTATTATTATGATTTAAAAGTAAAAAGCAAATACATAAATTAGCACCTCTTTTTATGCTTATAAATTGATTGAAGTTGACTAATGCCCTTCTCCAATGCCTTAGTACTGCACAAGCCAGCAAAATATAAAACAAAGGGATTTCAAATGAATAATATTTTAACAAGGAAATTAACAGTATCCAACTTGAATGAAAAATGGCATCACACCCCTGACTTGGAGATTCAGTATACCACTCTTATTTTTCTTCAATAAAAGATTAGGTCATAAAAATAAATAAATAAAAAAGACGGACCAACCTGAAAAAACTCAATGGTGGGGATGTGAGCAATCTTATGCCAATCAGCGCCAATGTCCTTCCGACATCTTTCCTCCAACTGAGGAATTCCTACTATTTCTAAATACTCCAAACTGGTTAGGCAACGCAACTCGTCCGGAAGCGATGTTAAATTGGGCAAATCAATGAGACAGAGGTTTTTCAGATTTGTTAGATGTTGAAGCCACTCCGGAAGATGCCGACACTTTGGAACAGTTTGCAGTTTTAGACAGCGTAAGCTTGTATGATCTTGGAATATTTGGATGCCAGCTGCAGATAACTTCAGCTCCTTGCAGTTGCTTACTGAAAAGTCTTCAAGGGAAGTGAGATGTTGGAACAGAGGAAAGAGTGACCTCAATCCATGGCATTCATGAATTTTTAATGTTTTCAATTGAACAAGATGTTGAAGCCCACGGGGGAGAGACACCAGCTGCGGGATCTTATCAATCTCCAAATCAGAGAGATTCTTTACGGATTCCCATTGTAAGCTCTCTAAATCAACCTCCTTGCAATCCCTTATTTTTAAAGTTTTAAGCCCAGTGAGATGTTGCAGGCACTCATCTAGCATGTGAGTGTCCAATCCCTCAATGTTGTCTGCATGGAAAGATTTCAATTTGGAGAGAGGAAGAGAAGAGGCTGAACTTGATGGGGTCGTACTAGTTATGTTCATCTTCATAGTCTGCTTTAACGGCCTTGAACTGGTATTCCTCAACTCTAGCTTGCCATCGAGTGAAGGATACAACGGCATTGATGTCAAAGGGCAATTTTCAATATATAAAGATGAAAGACAAGGGAATGCCATGGTTGATGTTCCCATAACTGTTGTGTCGTCCTCCTCGGAATCATCATCGACTTGTCTTGTCGTCCTCCACCAACTCTTCATATTCGGGCAGTCCCGGAGCGAAAGATGCTTAAGCGACGGGAAGAATGATTGTGGTTCTCCTTGACTTCCTTTTGGGTTATTATCATCCATGTACTTCAGCTCAGTACAAAACGAAATCTCCAGCCCTTTAAGACAAGGAAATTGCGCAAAGGACGGGAGATGTTTGAAATTACTAAGACGTACGGTAATTTTGACGAGATTTGTGAGCAAAGAAAGCCAACTTGGAAACTTGGCATCACCCCTCCATCCTCCAATCCAGAGCTCCTTGAGATTAGGATGTGGCTGGAGGTCTTCAAGTGACTTCTCATCATCACGCTTACCACCGCCCCATGTTAAATGCAAGGATCTCAAATGTTGCTTCTCTTTCAAATTAGCAGCCTCAAACTTCTCTTTTGCATTTTTTACGAATCCCAGATTTGTTATTGTTAGCTCTCCCCTTAAGTTGGTAAGCAGTCTCAATTCACTTAGATCTGCACCGCCATGGGACCCATCTTTATCCACTACAAACGCGCTTAACGTCTCAAGTGAAGTCAGCTTCCCTATTCCACGTGGCATATGAGTTAATCTATCACAACAGTTACAAGCAAGATGGGTAAGATCCACCAATTTTTCAATCTTTTTTGGCAATTCTTGAAGCTCCAAACACCAATCAAGTTTCAGCACTAGCAAATTCTGAATCTTGCAAATACTCTTTGGGAGAATCTTAATATCGAAATTGGAAGAAAGATCAAGGTACCTCAAATGTTTCAACTTGTAAATGGAGGGTGAAATCGTCTTAAGATTTAGATCATTAAATTTCAATACACGTAAGCATCTACAATTTGCAATTACAAAATCCCAAATTTCTCTGCTCAAATTTTGACCTTCTATGTTTGGATGCAGTAATAAGGTTCGCAATTTTTTTCCCTTAAACAAATGAATTAAGGAAGGATTAATTGATATGTGGCGACATTTTTCACCATCATCACTCGCAATATTATTTGAATCTATAATATTACTCTCCATCCCTGCTACTGATTTAGCTAGATCATGCATTAAATCATGCATTTTACATGTTAGCCTTTCCCTCGAATATCTTTCTCCTACTTCTTGGAAGAAACTTCTTTCAACTAAATCTTTAAAATATCCAAATCCGATCTCATCAAGAGATTGACTTTGATTCAATTGCTTTACAAAACCTTGTGCAATCCAAAATTGAACAAGTGTTTGTACATCAATTTCATGATCTTTTGGATACAATCGGCAATAAGCAAAGCAATGCTTCAAATGGGACGGGAGATGATCATAACTCAACTTAAGTGTAGGTAGAATATCTCCTTCAATTTGTGATATTTTAGGAAGTTCATTTTCTTTGAAAGAATGCCATTCCTTTGCAGTTTTCTTCAAAGATAATGTACTAGCTATCGTCCTTATAGCTAAGGGAACCCCACCGCACCTTACCGAAATCTGTTTCCCTACTTCCACAAAGGCTGAATTTGTTGAGTCTGCATATCTTTGCTCAAATGCTATCTTTTTGAATAAAGACCAAGCATCATCATCAGACAAGCCTTTTAGTTTCAAAACATGGGATTCACATTTATTAGCAATCTCCGCTACCTTTAGAGATCGAGTAGTTACTATTATCCTACTCCCTTTAGCCCCACCCATCAATAACTTCTTTAGCCTAGACCATTGTTCTGGATTCTCATTCCAAATGTCATCCAAAACAAGTAAATATTTTTTTCCATCAATTTTATGTCGAAGTTGTTTTTGCAATTCATCCATATCAAGATTTTGATCAGATTTGATAATGTTTGCTACAATAACTTTCACATCAAAATCATTTGAAACACATACAAACATCGTTAAGTCAAAATAATTTTTGACCATTTCATGGTTATAGACAAGTTGGGCCAAAGCAGTCTTCCCTAACCCTCCAAACCCCACAATTGGAATGATATAAACATTATCTTCACTTTCGAACTCTAACACGAATTTTAGAAGAGCTGCTTTATCATCATCCCTCCCTATTATGTCATCTTCACGCTCAAAAGAGTGCGTTTGCTGCCTCTTTTTAGTCATGAAAGAGGTTTCCGCGGGGCGATCACGCTCCATGAAGCGGAAAGTGTTGGCCTCACTTTGAATTGAAGCTAATCTCGCCTTAATGGCCTTAATTTTCCCACCCATTTTGAGACCATAAGCAAATTGGTTTGAGCTTGAGAAGAAAAGGCGTACCTCTTTCGTCAGCTTGTTCCCGTCCAAAAGATCTTTCCGCAAAGCTTCAGTGGAGAAATCATCGAGCAAGTCATCAGCATCATAGAGTACATCTTTCAGCTCTTCAAGCCAATTTTTGACGAGATTGTCGGTCACGGATCGCTCTTCAGCGTCAAGAAGCACAGCATTGATTTGACAGACAGTGCGTTTGAGGTCGTGGATGTCATGTTTTAGATTCCACCACAGCCCAACTTGAGAGAGAGCACGAGAGCTCAACTTAATAATGAGCTCTTTGGCAATGTCGAAAGCAATTGCTTCGGCCATTGTCGGTTCAAACTGAAATCAAGGCAAAAAGTGTTTGATTAGTGAAAGAGGAGGATTGGAAGAAGATGAAAGGCAGGTGTTAATGTATACATACATATAGGGTCTCACCACCCACTGATTGCGAAATAATTAAATAAAAATTGTCTTGATAATGAGCATAGCACATGATGCAATGAATAAAGAAGCACAAGTGGAGCGCACTTTTCGATTTAAACTTTATTTTTTATACTAGAAAAAATGGAGACGATGCATCGGAATCACTGCCTGCCATCATGTGCTAGAACTTTTCTAATTTAACTTACGATGGTGCCTATATCTTATAACTTCGTTTATTACCGTTGTATTATTGTTTATATATTTTTATGGTTCTACAATGCATACATATACTAAAAAAAAGTATCTTTTTATTAAATCGAGTGAATCTTTAATGTTTATTTCGATTTTATATTTTCAATATTTTTTATTAAAATTATTAAATTTAGAAGTGAAATGATACCATTTACGAAAATTAAAAAAAATAGAATTAAAAAAATAGATGAATTGAGATTTTATAAATTGAAATTAAAATTGTAAAAATAAACAAAATTGAGAAAATGAGTTCTTCGATTTAAGAGATTCCAGCCTCCGGTTGTCTCGATCCTCCGTGCAACCTTCTCAAAATATACAAAGCGGTCGTTCATTGCATAAGATGAAAAGATCACTTTTGGAAAGACATGGCTGGAAGCGTTAGTCCCGTAATGCAGAGAAATGATGAATACTTGTGGAGAAGGCTAAGTGCCGACAACCTTTGGCTAGATGAGTTTAGTGGCTCATACTTTTTTTTGGAGGATGGAAGTCCAAGAAAGAATTTTTATAGAAAAAATAAAAAACCATTTTGCTCCTAAATTTCTTTTTTGCTTTCAATTTAATCCCTACTAGATAAAAAACCATAAATAACTCAAATTAGTAAGATTATACTCAAAATAAATATGTAATTAATACATAAAATATGCCATTTTAAAATATTATCAGTTACTTAGCGAGGTATGGAAATGTAGGTCTCCAAGGAGGATTATAGCCCATTAATTTTCTCTTTGTAGCAACAATGAGCCTGCAAATTATAAATGCAAATACAGAAAAGTATAAAAATATTTCTTTTATAAAAAATTTTATATATTTTTAATTAAAAAGAAAAAAAGCAAACCCAAATACACAACAGTCAAAACTGAAGGAAATTTCAGAATTAAAAAATGAATAAAACCCATAGATGTAAACAAATTTCATGGGTATCATTAGCTTATTATATAATATATGTCAGAGCTAACATATTATTTTCTTGGGAAAAAAGATTAGACAAGGTTTGAGGGATGGTCTTTCTTTATTAATTTAGACACCTTTAAATGTCTTTTATTTGGTAATTTATACTGTAAACTTAGACAACCAATGCAAACTTTTTTTGATGTAAATGCCCCTTAAAGTCCCTGTACTTTTTGCAAGTCAAAAAATTAGTCCCTCTCTAAGGAAAACAGATTAAAGGAGACCATGTACTCTTTTCAAAGGTGAACAAGTAAGGACAATTAAGATCAGAGTTTACAATTTCTACTAATACATGACACATCTCTAATTATGATTAGTTAAATTTGAAAACATTTTAAATAAATTAATATATATAATATAAAAATCTATAAAAGAATTCCAAATTTCAATTATTATAATATAAATTTTATATCTAAAAATCTTAAATTAAATTAAATTAATTCAATTGAATTGGACAAACAAATTCGACTGAAAAATCATTTGATATGATTGGTTGGACAGCATCAATATGTGAATTTAATTTCTTGTTTGTTTAATATTGTTTATTTAATAAATCTAAATTTTGAAGCATCTAAAATGTTAATAGAATCTTATTTCTAATTATTTTCATGCATTGAATATGTTATTTTACTTTGTTAGAACTTGTTTAGAAGAATATTGTATGCTTCAATGAAAGTTACAATTTATTTTTGATCATGCTTGTTCGCAACTGAGTTGCCTAGGACATCAAAAGTCAGACCTCGACTATGTACTGTAAGTGCATTTTCCTACAAACCTCGCGCTAATCGACTTTGCCCTAGGATTCATTAGCCACAGTTATTCATCTCATCCCCAAAGTCATGAGATAGATTTGTAAGTGGATGTATATGCTAGTGCGTGAGTTCTAAATTATATTGTACCTCACAAGACCAAAATTAAATGTGTAAACATCTTATCTTCATGCAAATTTAAGCTATTGAGCTAATTTATTCTTATGAAATATTAATTTTACCCAAAATTTTCTTCTTCAATATACAAATTAATGCACAAAGAAAATAAAATTTAAAAAATATTAAAATTAGTGGAAGATAAAAGAAGACGTTGGATACAGGTACAGTTGTTTTGCAACAAGCTAAAAAGGATAGTAATTGCTGCAGGGCTTCGACCTTCTCATATCCTCAATATTTCATAATAGAATGGAGCTAAGCTAAGCATTCAACCAATCATAAGATGAAAATATAAGATTCATTGCTCGATCTAGCAATGTCTTCAAGTTAGTACAACTCAATCTTGAAATTGCTTAATGGTTCTTGCGTGAAGCCCTTTCATTAAATGATAGTCTACATAATGTACACAAAATTGCTTGATAATTAGTTGTGCTTTCTTGGGTTGGAACGTTATTTGAAACATCGAAAGAGAAAAATATGTTTTTTCTTGAGTGGACACATACATAAAGAAAATTAAAGAATACAACCAAAATGTTTACGCAGTTTGAATCTTATCCTACGTTTGCAGCGCCTTGTTAAGAAATAAATCCACTATATATTTTACTGTACAAAGAAATGATTTATGCCCAACCCTTTAAACATTTGGTGTGACCTCACCTTTGTACGATGAAGTAAACTCTCTCCCAATTCATTTTAACTATGCAATTGAAAATCAACACTCAAAAGATGTATAACAATAACACACTCAATAATAATTCCTCACTATAAACGCTCCTTCAAATCCACACATCATCCACGAAACAAATCATCTATATATAAGCTCCAAGATAGATCAAGCTTTTCATAAACTCCATGTAAAGTGAAATAACAAATTTTCGAATGCAATATCACTGGACCTATGTAGAAAGAGTTACTGTTACTAAACGCAAGTTTATATCATGTGCATAAATGGTGGCTAACCACAAACCCATTGTCTATGCTTTTTCAGTGCACTCAAAGTTTACATATTTTGTTAATTTAGTTTTTATTTAATAAATTTAGCCACAATATTTATACATTTTGTCAATTTGATTCTAGTTTAACAAAAATTAGCTTGCAACATTTACACATTATGTATGAGCTCAATTTGTTATTATACCAATTAAAATTATGTATGAGTGATAAAAAAATATTAACATTGTGGTTAGTTGTCCTTAGTTCACTTCCGAAATTGATAGGGATTAAACTACTCCATTATTTTTAGAGGGGCCAATTTACATAATATTGAATTTGAGAAGGACAAGATGTGTTTTTACCCATTTTTAACCTCACCTCACTACTACAACCGTTATTGAACCCAAACAAGTATCCAACACTGATTTCAATCACATGACTATGGTATTCAAGTTCACTATTACAACAATTAATCTCACCACCGCTACTATTTTTAATTTCAATAGAGTTGATCGAATTGTCCATCCAAAGAAAGTCATAGTCCTATCTAAACACAAATAAAACGATAAAAACTCATTCAAATATAAATTAAAAAATAAATTTTATTATTTGACGCAATTAAAAAGTAATTATTTGCTTGATTGATACATTTGTTCAAAGGTAATGTAGCCCATTCAATTTGCTCAGATTGAAGGTTATTATTGGATAAGATTTATTATTATTTAATTTGGGCCAATTTATTACAACTTGATTTACTATTTATTAATTAAAAACATGTTTTTTTATATTTAATTATAAAAATATACAAATATTAGTAAAACATTAAATTTTAATATTAAATGAATAATGAAATAGGGTCAGCATTAAGAAAAAAAAAAATATGAATTGTACCCTAACCAAATTATGTAGAAGTCTATTGAGTAATCTTTTTAAAACAATATTTTAGCTAATGGTTAAAGTACTTAGGAAGTACTTATTTGAATTGTACCCTAACTAAATTAATTTCTTTGTTACTAAATGGATTAAATTTGTTCCTTTATTATTAAAAAAAACCAAATAAGATCAAATTATAATAGAGTTAATATTTACTATAAAAAATTTAACATTAACAGAGTTAACAATTTTCAATATATTTTTTATACAATAAATGTTAACTTTGTTATAATTTGACCTTATTTGATCATTTTTAATAATACATAGACTAAATTGATTATTTAATAATAGAGGGACTAATTTGATGCAGTCCTTATAATACAAGTACTTTCACCCTTATGTATGTATTTGAATCGTAATTTCGAGATGAAATTGAACAATTGAAAAATGTAAAAACAGATGAAATTAGCTCATTAACTTGAAATTATATACAAAATGCTTCCCTCCACATTTATCCGGTGGTGCTCGGGACTCTGATGGTCCCACGCTGCCGTATCAACCTCCTCCTACAGCTTCAACAGCACCAGCTTAGACTGTTCCTCCGATTGTTCAATCAATACGCCGTCACCTGGCCTTCGTTTTGACGAAGCCGCAGTTTGTTCATCTCGATTATTATCACTGATTTTCATCTAGTAATAGTCGTGGAATGGTCGCCGAACAAGAAGTTGAAGCAATTGTTGTGAGATCTCCGGCGAGTTCAAAAATTCTCTTTTGAAAATGGTGGCTATCATGTAATTAGTAGTATATTATTTCAATTTTGATGAGAATTGTATTCTCACTTAATGCTTAATGTCATTTGCTTAATTTTGTGTGTCTGATCTTTTGATCTGTTCATAAACAGAACTTTTCATGGTGGCTGTGTTTCTTAGAAGATAAATTATGAGTAGCATTATTTGTTTCTGCAGTGAAATTGTGATGTCTGTATTTTAATATGTGAGCTATTTCCGTATTTGGTGATGTAGTGGAGTTTTGGTAGATTAAAGTGCTGGTTTGCTGAACTAAGTTGAAATATTGAATGAATGCTGGCCTCATCCAATGTCCAAAACTTGATGACTTCAACATTTTGAGGCCTTAATTTGAGAAGGCTAAGTTTTAGTATTATAAAATTTTCTCAGAATGCTGATGAGGCAAAGATGTAGTGATCAAATATAATTGCATTTGATAGTATGTTAGTTGCATGTACTATAAATGCTATAGTAAGAGAGTTTAAAGCCGAACATTTAATGCCGTGCTCTGTATGAACTATGAAGAAAGGTTGATGGGTGTTAGTTCTTTTGAAAATCATAATTTTGCCTGCCATTGGAACTACTCTGAAACATTGCTGATTTTTCTCAGCAATTAAAAAGGAAGAGCGCAGCAGACAAAAATGAAGTTGACTGTAGCCAACATAATACAAGATGTGTTATTCAACTTGTAGTTTGATGTGTGCCAACATAAGCATCAACACACAAGTCATACGTATATACAACCAGGAAATCAACATCTTTTGCAAGAGTCCTAATCCAAGCGTCATAATTGAATTGGAATACTGTCTAAAAAAATGGTTGTCTCATAATCAATTGTGCATCCCTGCATTTGAATACTGTTTGGAACACTAAAAAAACATAAATGTATTTTTTCCTGAGTTTGGGATGTATTATGCAACAAGGAAAAGAAAGACCACAATTAAGATGTTTATGTAGTTCGGAACTCATCCTACATCCGCAGGACCTTAACCAGAGATGAAAACACTATGAACTTCATAGTACAAAGAAATAATTTAAGCCTAACCCCTCGAACACTTGATGCAATCTCACTTGCAAACGCGATAATAAACTTTAGAATATATAAGCTCTAGGATCGGTCAATCTCTTCATATACTCCATGTAAACTAGAATAATAAACTTCCAAACGCGATATCTCTGACAATTGTCATGCTTGAATAAGGACTCTTCCAAAACCTTTTGCAAAAGAGATTTAATTAATGTTTTACTAAAATGCTCATCATTATCAGCCTTATTTTGGCACACATGTACATATCGTTGTTCATATATAAATAATGAAACATTTTATGAAATGACAGATATGAAAAGATGCTCTATTACATCATTCCAATCCTCATGATTTTAAAGTACAAAGCAATTTGATAACTTAGCACCTCTTTTTATGCATATAAATGATTGAAGTTGACAAATGCCATTCTCCAATGGCTTGCTGCACAAATGAGCAAAATATTATGAAAGATGGTAAGTAAAGAGTTTTGTAATAGTAGGATTAAAACGATGGAATTCCAAATGAATGAAAAATGGCATGAGAGACCAGAGTTAACAAACCTGATTAACCACTGAAATTTTTCTTGAAAAAAAAAAATGTCATAAAGGAAAAGGACGGACCGACCTGATTACAACTGTATGTTGGGGATATTAGCAATCTTATACCAATCGGCACCAATGTCCTTCCATTAAGTGAGGAAATCTTGCAAATTATTGAAGTTGACAAATGCCTTTCTCAAATGGGTTACTGCACAAATGCCTTTCCATCAACCTGATTACAACCAAATGCGTGGGATGTGAGCAATTTTATGCCAATCATCGCCAATGTCCTTCCAACTGAGGAATTTTTCGTATATGTAAAGATTCCAAACTGGTCATCTCGGAAGCCATCATAAATTGGGCAAATCAGAGAGATAAAGAAATTGCAGATTTGTTAGATGTTGAACCCACTCCGGAAGATGCCGACACTTTGGGATCTTTGCCAGCGATAGATAGCGTAGGTTACAATGCCATGGACAGATCACAACTCCACTTGACCTGTATAGTTTCAAAATTTACTAGGGGCAGAACGCAATGGGAGCCAGAGCTCTCCTTATCCCTCCCCCTCCCAAATTTGGAAAATTCTCATTAAGCCTTCAATTTTTTTGAAAATTTTAATTAAACTCCTTGATTTCAAAAAAATTGAAAATCGATCCAAATCAAGGTATTTGGATGATTTATAAAATACAAGTTAAAAAATCACAATTACTTAAAGTCAAAATAATTTTAATTTTTTGAAAAAAAATCCATTCAATAAATTTAATTTTTTGACCATAGCATTAAGCACTACTTGAAAAAAAAAACACCTGCAATGAGATTGTTTTATTGGTGTTATATAAGTACATATAAATTTAATTACTTAATTGTTATAAAAATTAAATATATTATAAATATATAATGATATATTTAACAAATTTAACCCACAACATTTACATATTCTGTCAAATTGGTTCTATTTTAACAATATTAGCTTGCAACATTTACATATTATGTATGAGCTAAATTTGTTATTATACCAATCAAAATTATATACAAGTGACAAAAAATATTAACATTGTGGTTAATTCTCTTTAGTTCACTTTCGAAATCGACAAAGATTAAATTACTATTTTTTAAAAGGGCCAATTTGCACAATATTAAATTTAAGAGGGACCAAAGAGGTATTTTTACCCATTTTTAACATCACCTCACTACGACAATTGTTATTGAATCCAAACCGGCATCCAACACTAATTTTAATCACATGACTATGGTATTCAATTTAACTATTACAACAACTGATCCGACCACCAACATTGCTTTTAATTTCACTAGAGTTGATCCAATTGTCCATCCAAAGGAAGTCATAGACTTATCTAATACCTCATTTATTTCATTGAAAATGATTCTCAGAAAATGATTTATGGAAAATGGTTTACTTTTTTGGAAAAGCTAATATTTTTTGGTGTTTTGACGAATTTATGTAAGATATTTTCGGGTGTTAGGCAGATTTCTTGAAAATATTTCATAAAAGTTATTTTCAATAAAACAACATATATTTGTGATTTATGATAAGTAGTAAATTGATTATAAAGTGATGTTAAGGTGAATTTATAGTAAATAATGAATCTTCATTATGTTAAGGATTAATTGTAAACTTTGTGAAATTTATAATTGAAACAAGAGAAACGATATGCATGAAAATTTGTTCTGTGAAATAAGATATTATGATGAATTATTTGATTAGAGTGTTGTATGGTGGAAAATAAATTACATGACAATAGGGACTAAAATGAAATTATTTGAATCTTATTTTGGGATGAAATTGAATAATTTAAAAAGGTAAGAGCTCAAAAAACTAAAAACAAAAGAAATTAGCACATTAACTTGTAATTATATACAAAATGCTTCCCTCCACATTTATTCCAACAAAAATTCCTTCCGCTTTCCCTTTTTTTCTACTCTCCCTCTCTAATGTCTAAACTAAAACCTCACTTTCTCTCTTTTCCTATTTCCCCAATTCGTTCCCCTCGAAATCATAAACCTCCATGTCCGGCGGGTCTCGAGTCTCCGATGGTCCCACACTGCCGTATCAATCTCTTGGAATCGTCGCGGATCAAGAAGTTGAAGCAATTGTTGTGAGATCTCCAGTGATTTCAAACAATTCTCTTTTGTAAATGGTGGCTATCATGTGATTACTAGCATATTATTTCAATTTTATTGAGTTAGTACCATTTTCCACTTTCATGATTTAAACGCATTGTGGCATTGCTCCTATATATTAAAGGATGTTGATTATCGACAAAGGAGATACAGGATAACCCTTAGAAGCACAATGGGTCCGATTGATGTTTACCTAGTCAGGTGTTACTCCCTTCTTTACATATATTAGACCATTTACCGTAAATGTTCTTTTGAAATAAGTCTAATTGATGATAACAGGATAGGTTTAGTTGTAGAAATAAAAAGTGTCGGCATCGGAATTCTGGTCCATCTAATCTGGTTATATATGCACATTAACAACAACCTTTTCTTTATCTGAGTTGCTTAATTAGTCAATAGTGTTTTACATATCAAAATTGAAAAAGCAGCCTTACTAAATGTAGGTGTAGAATTGGTGCATCGTGATGATAATCATTGGATCAATCTTGTTGTTTGAAATGGGTCCATTGTATATTTGAGGTTGTGACCAATGGCATCTATAAATAATCATATGATTATAGGAATCCAGATATTTTTCTACTTCTATTGCTTCCTTCATGTTTTTTCACTTTGTGGTTGAAATTGATCTCTAACTTATTTACAGTTGAGATTTTCATGTTTTGGTTTTGCTAATGTTAGCGGAATTCGGTTTAATTATTGGTTAGCCAAGCTTGCGTTATTGAGTAAGCTGAGTTTAAATACCTTAATGTCCGACTTAGAGTGGTTTGTAAGTCTATATTAAGGTTTTTTTTTTTTAACTAGTATTGAAAATACCAATTGAAATCTGAACTTAAGACAAATAGTATTTTTTTTAGGTTTAGTCAAGGTTGTTTGAACCGGACCAAGATACCGGTTCGGAGAAGAGCATTGAATCGATTGACCCAGGAACTGGTGTGGATGATTGTATTGGGCGAAAAACTAGTTGAACTTGGCGGTTGAATTATGTTTTTATTTTTTTATGAATTTTTTAATGATTTATTTAAGGGTAAATTACACCAACAGTCACTCAACTTTAGGGTAGCTAACAAAATAGTCACCTGGGTTTAATTTCAGTCACCCAATTTTTGGAAAATAACAAAATAGTCACCTGGATTTCATTTCAATCACCCAACTTTTGGAAAATAACTGTTAGTCAATGACTGTTTTGTCACTTTTTTATAACGTTAGTGACTGTTTTGTTATTTTTCAAAAGTTGGGTGACTGAAATGAAACCTGAGTGACTAAAATGAAACCTAGGTGACTATTTTGTTAGCTACCCTAAAGTTGAGTGACTGTTGGTGTAATTTACCCTTTATTTAATTGCATCGTTGAACCAATGAATCAGTGGCATTGATCAATTTTACTATCAATCCGGTTTCAAAAACCTTGGATTTAGTTTGAGAATCATGTTCATCTTTTGCTAAGTTAAGAAGTCCATGTTGATTTTTATCTTGAATAAAGTTATGTTTTGAAAGTACTCTTGATCAAGTTCAAATTGAGTTTTGAGGTGTAAACACTAATGGGGACGTGAATTTGTTACTATTACAGATGATAATGTTGATGCCCAATGTTTGGCCCTTTCTTAAACTGGCAATTACAAAGCATAGACAACAGATTTGTGTTTGGCCACCATTTGTGCACAAAATATGGAGCTATGTTTTTAGTAACAATAAGTGTTTCTTCTACATTTGAACACTGTTTCAGTCTAGACGAGATCAATTTTATCTCACTGTATATTGATATTTACAGTTTGCAGGTTCATTGTTGCTATATAGAGGGAATTGAAGGGCTGGAATCCTCCTAGGAGACTTTGATTTCCTTAGCTCACCAAGAAACACCCCTGCCATTCCCCATGTCCTGCCTTCCTTTAGAGGATTGCAGTATCCTGTCGCATTGAGATTCCAAAGGAAAAGCCTTGTGTTTTGTTTAAACGACAAAAACAAATTACAAGGTGTTATTCAACTTGTAGTATGATGTGTGCTAACATAAGCATCAACACACAAGTCATACGTATATACCGTCAGGAAATCAACATCTTTTGGAAGAGTCCTAATCGAAGCATCATAATTGAACATAGCCTTAGAATACTGTCTACAAAATTGGTTGTCTCATAAATTGTGCATCCTTGCATTTGAATGTTGTTTGGAATACTAAAAAAACATAAATGTGTATTTTATTGAGTTGGCACGTATTATGCAACAAAGAAAATAAAGAGCACAATTAAGATGTTTACGCAGTTTAAAACTTCTCCTACGTCTGCGGGGCTTTGCCCAAAGATGAATGCACTATGAACTTCATAGTACAAAAAAATGATTTAAATTTAACCCCTCAAACACTTGATGCAATCTCACTTTTGTACAATTAAGTAAATTTTCTCCCAACTCATTTTAACTATGCAAGTGAAAATCAACATTAATATATATATATATATATATATATATATATCTTTGTTCTCGTTTTCTATTTGATGCAGTTATTATTCTTTTTTGGGTAAACTATATTAAAAGTCATTCAACTATTTAAAAAAATTACAAAATGATCACCAAATTATTAGTATTTTTTTACCTACTTATGAAAAGTTACAAAACAATCAATAAACTTATTTTTTTCCTTTTTTTTCACCCAATTATCTTAGATTTTTTGGTGTTTTCTATTTTTTCATTAGCCAATTGATGATAAAAATGATAAAAATTGAATCGTTGGGCGACTATTTTGTAACTTTTCATAATTGAGTGACCAAAAAAAAAACTTAATTAGGTGACTACTAAAGTAGGTTGCCCTTTTTTAGGTTAAAATATGCCATATGTCATTATACTCACCATAAATTTGAAATTTAGTCTCTATACTTATATTTATAGGAATTTAATTCTTTTACTTTTCAGAGTTTAAATTTCAGGTCCAATTGTTAACACTGTTAAATTTTTTTTGTTGAATTTGTTAGTGTGACAGTTTGAAATAAAAAAAAAAAAATTACTTACTTGGTAGCCATCTTAATGAACCTTAATTTTAACAGTGTTAACAGTTGGACTTAAATTTTAAAATTTAAAAAGTATGGGAACTAAATTCTTAAAAATAAAAATATACAAACTAAATTCTAAACTTATAAAAAAAAATAGGACTTGGGGGATTTTAATTTTGTTATAGTAAATAGGGGGAAATAGAAAAAAAAAAGGCAATTAATATGTGAACAAAATCTAAATGTTTGCAATTTCTAAATAATTGTGTGATTAATAGAAATTATTTTTCGATACATTAAGGTTAAATTTTTTTTTCAGAAATTTTATAGCAGAACGGGTTATAATTATGATTCAATTTGATTTTTATAGTTTCAAAAATTACTCAAGGGCAGAACGAGTTAGCTATCGCCCGCCTTTTATACTACCCATAAACTCTCTTTTTCTTTTTTCTTCTTATTTACTCTATGAATCTTCTCTCTTTTTAGTTTACAGATCTATTTGTGGGTATTTTTATTGTCTTTACAAGTTGTGATGAATAGACGACAATGCCTATCATCGTTTGAAACACCATCGACCATCGACAGTTTCTGTTAGAAAGTATGTAGCTCTTCATTGACTTCTTAATATGTTTCTATTTTGAGAGTTTCAAAATAACAAATGATTTTATGACTTGTGTTATCTTAAGTTTTATATGATTTTTATTCATTTTTTCATTGTTTAATAAGTATTCACTTATAGAAGTTTTATCTACTCTTATAGTATGTTTTTTATTCTTGATTATGTATTTAGTTTTGCTTTTGCAAATAATTTTAGGGTTGGTTTAGTCGTTGTCTTCTCTAGTTGTAATTTTGTACATTTATTTTTTACTCACTAAATAATATATTTTTATTTTATGTAATTAATGCAAAAATATTATTTAAATTGTGGTACATAATTAAAATAGTGCGACAATAAAAAATTCTAACATAAAAGTTTGAAAGTAAATAATAACGAAATAAAATTTTTAGTGATTTTAACTACTAATTTAATAAAAAAATTAAAACATACAATTCTTATGTATATTTTATAATTTAATATAAAACATAATTTTAATTATTTGTTTTTCAATATAAACATAGTTTTGGTATTTTTAATTATTATTTAAAATATTTAATTTTTAAATATATTCTTAATTATTTATTTTACATATACATACATTTAACTTTATGTTCTTAGCAGTAATTTCGTATTTTTATCTCATTGCTACATCTGCATTTGAATTTAAATACATATTCCACAATTAACTCTAATCTCATCGCTATAATATTCAAACTCAATAGATTACTTATTTAACACGATTATAAAAAAAATAGGGTCCAATAGATTACTTATTTAACACGATTATAAAAATATATATAAATATTACTAAATTATTAATTTTTAATATTAAAAGAACAATGAAATAGGGTCAGCTGAAGAAAAAATGAAAAAAAAAGAAAAAAGAATTGTACCCTAACCAAATTTTAGACAAGTGTATTGATTAATTTTTAAAAAAATAATATTTAGCTTATATAAGGGTTAAAATATTTAGAAAGTTTAAAATTAGTCCCTCTATTATGAAATGGACCAATTTTATCCCAGTACTACTAAAAAGAAGTAAATTGTAATAGATTTAACATTAATAGAATTAACAAATTTCAATATTTTCTTATAAAATAAATGTTAATTTGGGTTTATTTGATCAATTTTAATAGTACAGGTAATAAATTAACCATTTAACGATAGAGGGACTAATTTGTATGCAGTCCCTATAATACTGGTGCTTTAACCCTTATTTTTATATTTGAATTTTATTTTAGGATGAAATTGAAAGATTAAAAAACAAATGAAGATTCCCTCTCTTTTCCCTCCTTTTTTTACTCTCTCTCTAATGTCTGAACTAAAACTCTCACTTTTTCTCTCTTCCTATTTCCCTATTGCAATTATACCCACCTCGTTTCCCCTTGATATCATAAACCTCCATGTCCGGGATGGTCTCACGCTGCCGTATCAACCTCCTGCTACAGCTTCAACAGTACCAGCTTCGACGGTTCCTCCGGTTGTTCCGCCGATACGTCGTCACCTGGCCTTCGATTCAACGAAGCCGCCGTTTGTTCATCCCGATGATTATCAAAGATTTTCATCTAGTAATAGCAGTGGAATCGTCGCGATCAAGAAGTTAAAGTAATTGTTGTGAGATCTCCAGTGAGTTCAAAAATTCTCTTTTGAAAACGGTGGCTATCATGTAACTAGTAGTATATTATTTCAATTTTGATGAGAATTGTACTCTCACTTAACGCTTAATGTCATTTGCTTTTCTCTCTCTTTTTTTTTTTTTTTGTGTGTGTGTGTGTGTGTGATCTTTTGATCTGTTCACAAACAAAGCTTTTCATGGTGGCTAAGTTTCTTAGGGGATAAATTATGAGTATCATTATTTGTTTCTGCAGTGAAATTGTGATGTCTGTATTTTAATTTGTGAGGTATTTCCGACTGTGATGATGTATTTGATGATATAGTGGAGTTGTGGTAGATTAAAGTGCTCGTTGCTGTACTAAGTTGAAATTGAATGAATGCTGGCCTCATCCAATGTCCAAAACTTGATGATTTGAACATTTTGATGCCTTAATTTGAGAAAGCTAAGTTTTAGTACTATCAAATATAATTGCTAATGATAGTATGTTTGTTTAATGTAATATAAATGCTATAGTAAGAGAGGAAGGTTATGTTATGCTACACCATTCTCGGTTTAAAGCTGAACATTTAATGCCGTGCTGTATATGAAGAAAGCTTGATGGGTGTTAGCTCTTTTGATGTTGTCTTTGATGGATGTTTGAAAAATGATTCAGTTGATATCCATAACGTCTATCACTATAGTTTCCCCCTTATGTATAATATGACTGTTCTGCTAGTTTATCGGGCAAAATTATATTCGCATATGATATTCTTTTTCTTTATTGTCTTCAGCACAATAACAAGCGAATTACTAGTTAGTTTACTTGATTTTGTCATGGCATTTATCTCTTTGAGTTTTGGCCTTTCTGAATTAACTTTCGAATCAAGTAGCGAAGCATTTCTGATGGTTATTATGGATAACAGTAAGTTTTCTTGTACAAGCTCTCGTACGTATGCATTTGTTAAACTTATGCTCTTTTTTATTTTATTTTCTTCAATTCAATTGGTTGTTAACATAGGTATAACCGTGCACAAATACTAAGGGACCTTGTAATTTTGCCTGCCATTGGCAGTACTTTGAAATATTGCTGATTGTTCTCAGCAATTAAAAAGGAAGAGCGCAGCAGACAAAAATGATGTTGATTCTAGCCAATGGACAAGCAGTCTGGGGGTTACCAGCATATCCAACAGTCCTTTCCAGACACCTGTATATGCTAAAGGAGGAAGGATAAATAATAGATCAAAGACATCAAAAGCCAATAAATCAATGCCTCACACACCCGTGTCAAATGCTGGTGCGATATTATTTCCTACTGGCCTAGTCCATAGAAGGAAACTTATGATTCGCTTCATGGCTCTATCATCACTACCTCATTGCTCGAATTAAGAGAGATGGATTTTGTAGAAGAGGAATCACTGACATTATATATGATAATTGGCAGGTTGTCCATCTCCTCTTGCACCTGCTGGCAGCTGCTGTTTAGATAGTCCTTTAGGTAATCTTTACTGCCCATTCTTTTTTCTTTTAATACAGTCTGTTTTAGCTCCTTAACCTGCTATGGATGGTGAGAACGACAATAATGCAGGCACCATTTTTAGGTCTGTTGACAAATTAGTTTGTCAATTGATGAAGCATGCTGAAGATGGTATCTTTGACCTAAATAAGGCTGCAGAAACTTTGGAGGTAATGAGATACTAGTGAGCTTATGTATCATTGGGTGTTTGTTGAGTATTTTTAAAGGGTTCTTTTGTCTTTTATTTTTCCCTGTAAATGTTGTAACAGGTGCAGAAGAGGAGGATATATGATATAACAAATGTCTTGGAGGGCATTGGTCTTATCGAAAAGAATTTCAAAAACAGAATACAGTGGAAGTAATTACTGATGATGTTAATCATTTTTCAAGAATTTTATGTCTTAATTTGGTTTGTCATTCTAGTTAACCTTTGAAAAATGTGAGACTTATTTGAGGATTAATGAAATTTACTAGGGATGTTGGTGCTTCAAAGCCAGGAGAAACAGATGGCGATGTCTCTGTAATACAGGTACGTGAAAGTAATGTCAATTTTTGTTTCATTGACATCCAGCGAACAAATTTTCTTGATATGGCTCGTTAGGATGTTTTCTGTTTCTTTATTTTTGGTAATGACTTTCAAGAGAATTGTCAGTCACTCCCAATTGATTGACTTGTGCTGCTTATTTCTCATACCGATGACCTTAATTTCTATTCTTTAATGCAGGAGGAAATTGAGAACCTTTCCATGGAAGGGAGGAGATTAGATGCTCAAATAAGGTTGTGCATGGCTTATTCTATTGTTAAAGTAGCAACTGTTACTATCTTGAACCTGTTTAGGAATGCTGATGCTTCTAAAATATTGCAGAGAAATGCAGGAAAGGTTGAGGGATTTGAGTGAGAATGACAACAATCAGAAGTACGATTTTCTTGTCTGCCTTGCACTGTGGTCCAATTAATTGAAGTTTAACTGCTAATTGTTTGCAAAAAAATTATACGTTTACATATCTTCACACTGTTTCAGGTTGCTTTTTGTGACTGAAGAGGACATCAAGGGTATACCTTGTTTTCAGGTTCGTTTATTTCATGCCTCTAAATTAACACTTCTGCAATGATATTCTGCATTTGATGCTAATCTTCAAGACAACTTGGTTTTAGCAGAATAAAACCCTGATAGCAATTAAAGCTCCACATGGAACAACTCTCGATGCACCTGATCCTGATGAAGTAAGATGGCATAGAGAATTTTAACGACTTACTACCATTTGCCACTTTCATGATTTAAACACATTGTTGCATTGCTCCTATATATTACAGGATGTTGATTATCGACAAAGGAGATACAGGATATTCCTTAGAAGCACAATGGGTCCGATTTTCGTTTACCTAGTCAGGTGTTATTTGGAATAAGTTTAATTGATGATAATAAGATAGGTTGTTTTAATGTCTTTCTTTTCCATTGTTGCATCCTCAGCCAATTTGAGGAGAAATTTGAAGAGATGAATGGTGTTGAACAACCTCTGACTCTTGAGTGTCCCACTTGCTTCAAGTTCTGGCTTTAATGAAAACCAAGTTGAGTTGGTCAATACAGTGAGCATCCAAAAGGAGATTGAACCACAAGCACAGCAAACTCATCAAATCTGCTCTGATATAAATGCTTCACGATAGTCTGTTGGGGGAATGATGAGAATCGTTCCGGTCGGATATGGACGTAAGTGCCATTTTTCTTGACCAATTATTACACTAGCCAAGCTTTACAAACATCAAATATATGGACAGTGGTTCATGTCAAAGATTATTTATGAATTTAGGTAATCTGGAATAATTCATTAGAAGCCCTGGTTACCCCTCTTTAGGAGGGTAAGGTCCAAGATTCAAACACCTTCTCCCCCTAGGACTTCATCTTGCACCAAAATTGATAATTTTGTCTATTAACTTTTCTTGCCCTTGTTTTCAGAATGATGCAGATTATTGGCTTCTATCAGATGCAGATGTCAGCATTATGGATATGTGGAAGACAGATTGTATCCTTCTATAATTTTTAGCTAATCTATGTGCTTAACCCCCCCAAAGGCAGGAAAAAAGCACACAAACTTATTTATACATTCAGAGGTACAACAGGTGAATGTGTAATCCTTAAACTCCTAAAATGACAGGTGTTGAAGGGAGCGGAGTGGATATGCTTCATTCAGGCTTTGGAATGGCTGAGGTCGGTACCCTAAGGCCAGAAACTCTACCTTCTGGAATGACCGAAGTGCCATCTTCTGATTTTAAATCAACTCGATAGGTAAGATTATTTTTCCTGACCAAATTCTGCAGAACAAATGCCAGCTAGGGGTTATTCCAATTTACTTCAGGGTTGAGCTATTTTTTCCTATCCCATGGTTTTAGTTATAGAAATAAAAAGTGTTGGGCATCAGAATCTGGTCTATCTAATCTGGTTATATATGCACATTAACAACATCCTTTTCTTTATCCGAGTTGCCTAATTAGTCATTAGTGTTTTACATATCAAAATTGAAAAAGCAGCCTTACTAAATGTGGCTGTGTAGAATTGGTGCATCGTGATGATATAATTGGATCAATCTTGTTGTTTGTACGAAATCGGTCCATTGTATATTTGAGGTTGTGACCAATGGCATCTATAAATAATCATATGATTATAGGAATCCAGTTATTTTTCTACTTCTATTGCTTCCTTCATGTTTTTTTGGCTCTTTGGTTGAAATTTATCTCTAACTTATTTACAGTTGTGATTTTCGTGCTTTGGTTTTGCTAATGTTAGCGGAATTCGGTTTAATTATTGGTTAGCCAAGCTTGGGCTATTGAGTAAGTCGAATTTAAATACCTTAATGTCCGACTTAGAGTGGTTTGTAAGTCTACATTAAGGGTTTTTCTTTTTTGAACTAATACTGAAAATACCAATTGAAATCTGAACTTAAGACAAATAGTTTTTTAGGTTTAGTCAAGGTTGTTTGAACCGGATCAGGATCCTGGTATGGAGAAGGGCATTGAATCAATTGACCCAAGAACCGGTATGGATGATTGAATTGGGCGAAAAACTGGTTGAAGCTGGCAGTTGAATCAGGTTTTTATTTTTTATGAATTTTTAATGATTTATTTAATTGCACCGGTTGAACCAATGAATCTGTGGCCTGATCAGTTTTACTATTGGTCTGGTTTCGAAAACCTTGGATTTTTGAGAATCATGTTCATCTTTTGCTGGGTAAAGAAGTCCAAGTTGATTTTTATCCTGAATCAAGTTTTGTTTTGAAAGTAAATTTGATCAAGTTGGAATTGAGTTTTGAGGTGTAAACACTAATGGGAATGTGAATTTGTTACTCTTACAGATGAGGATGAGGATGCCCATGTTTGGCCCTTTCTTTAACTTGGAATCAAAAAGCATAGACAACGGATTTGTGTTTGGCCACCATTTGTGCACAAAATATGGAGTTATGTTTTTAGGAACAGTAAGTATTTCTTCTACATTTGGACACTGCTCAGTCTATATTGATATTTATAGTTTGCAGGTTCATTGTTGCTATATAGAGGGAATTGATGGGCTAGACTCCTCCTAGGAGACTTTGATTTCCTTAGCTCACCCCTGCCATTGCCCATCTCCTTCCTTCCTTTCAAGGATTGCAGTATCTCGTCGCATCGAGATTCTGAAGGAAAAGCCTTGTGTTTTGTTTAAAGGACAAGAACATATTACAAGGTGTTATTCAACTTGCAATTTGATGTGTGCCAACATAAGCATCAACACACAAGTCATATACAGCCAGAAAATCGACATCTTTTGTAAAAGTCCTAATCCAAGCATCATAATTTGAACATAGCCTTGGAATACTGTCTAAAAGAATTGTTGTCTCGTAATCAATTGTGCATCCCTTCATTTGAATCCTGTTTGGAACACTAAAAAGACATAAATGTGTTTTTTCCTCAGTTGGCATGTATTATTCAATAAAGGAAATAAAAAGCACAATTAAGTAAATTCTCTCCCAACTCTGGTACAATCACTTTTGTACAACTCAGATAGTGTTCCTATTATGAATCAAGCTCTTAATAAGCTCCGTGTAAAGTGGAAAAATAAATTTTCAAATGCAATATGTCTGGCAATTGTCATGCTTGAACAACGACTCTTCCACCAGCAACAATGACCCTGAACATTATAAATGCCAACATAGAATACGTTACAAATCCCATGATTATCAGCCTTATATTTACACATATGTGTGGTTAGTAAAATGCTGTTGATATATAAATAATGAAACATTTTATCAACTTCAACCTCACCACCAAATATTCTGAAACATCTTCCTTTTTTTCCTGTTTGGACCTTCAATAACAAATTTGGTTGGAATTCCAAACAGCTAAAAGAGTGTCCTGCATAAGTGAATATTATGAATTTGAATTCCTCCAAAAGCAATCCAACTAACAGATATTAAGACCATGCTGCTAAAGACATCATAGGTACTAGGTACTAATATTATAACATAAAGTTCCAAGGCTCTTGACATCAAATCCTAGGAGCCAAATACTTTATATATATGGAGTATATGCTAAAATAAAATAAAATAAAAATACAATTTTCTTAAAGTTAGAGTGCAATGAAGAAAGCAGAGCATATAGTACAACCATTTTGAAGGCTTCATAGGCCTCTCTCTCCACATCATTCATTTTTTAGAATTCAATTATTAGAAGCAATTGTCATGTTATTATTATGAATTTAAAAGTAAAAAGCAAATACATATTAGCACCTCTTTTTACGCATATAAATTGATTGAAGTTCACTAATGCCTTTCTCCAACGCCTTAGTACTGCACAAGCCAGCAAAATATTATGAGGATTAAAACAAAGGGATTTCAAATGAATAATATTTTAACAAGGAAATTAACAGTATTCAACTTGAATGAAAAATGGCATCACACCCCTGACTTGGAGATTCAATATACCACTCTTATTTTTCTTCAAAAAAAGATTAGGTCATTAAAATAAATAAATAACAAGGACGGACCAACCTGAACATAGTTATTTATGATAATGTAGGGGATGTGAGCAATCTTATGCCAATCAGCGCCAATGTCCTTCCGACATCTTTCCTCCAACTGAGGAATTCTTTCTATTTCTAAAATTTTTAATTTGGTTAGGCAACGCATCTCGTCCGGAAGCGATGTTAAATTGGGCAAATCAATGAGAAAGAGGTTTTGCAGATTTGTTAGATGTTGAAGCCACTCCGGAAGATGCCGACACTTTGGAATATTTTGCAGGCATAGAGAGCGTAGGCTTGTATGATCTTGGAATATTTGGATGCCAGCTCCAGATAACTCCAGCTCCTTGCAGTTGCTTACTGAAAAGTCTTCAAGGAAAGTGAGATGTTGGAACACAGGAAAGAGTGAACTCAATCCATCGCATACACAAATTCTTAATGTTTTCAATTGAACAAGATGTCGAAGCCCAATGGGGAGAGACACCAGCTTTGGATTATTATCAATCTCCAAACAAGAGAGATTCTTAAGGGGTTCCCATTGCATGCCCTCTAAATCAACCTCCTTGCAATCCCTTATTTTTAAAACTTTGAGACTGGTGAGATGTTGGAACACAGGAAAGAGTGACCTCAATCCATGGCATTCACGAATTTTTAATGTTTTCAATTGAACAAGATGTCGAAGCCCACGGGGGAGAGACACCAGCTGCGGGATCTTATCAATCTCCAAATCAGAGAGATTCTTAACTGGTTCCCATTGTAAGCTCTCTAAATCAACCTCCTCCTTGCAATCCTTTATTTCTAAACTTTTAAGCCCAGTGAGATGTTGCAGGCACTCATCTAGCGTGTGAGTGTCCAATCCCTCAATATTGTCTACACTGAAAGATTTCAATTTGGAGAGAGGAAGAGAAGAGGTTGAACTTGATGGGGTAGTACCAGTGATATTCATCTTCACGGTCTGCTTTAACGGCCTTGAACTGGTATTCCTCAACTCTAGCTTATCATCGAGTGAAGGATACAACGGCATTGATGGGCCGCAATTGTCAATTGTTAAAGAGGAAAGACAAGGAAATGCCATGGTTGATGTTCCCATAACTGTTGTGTCGTTCTCCTTGGAATCATCATCGATGATTGGTTTTGTCATCCTCCACCAACTCTTCATATTCGGGCAGTTCCGGAGCGAAAGATGCTTAAGCGACGGGAAGAATGATTGTGGTTCTCCTTGACTTCCTTTTGGGCTATTATCATCCATGTACTCCAGCTTAGTACAAGACAAAATCACCAGCTGTTCAAGACAAGGCAATTGAGCAAAGGACGGGAGATGTTTGAAATTACTACCACTTATGGAAATTGTGACGAGATTTGTGAGCAAAGAAAGCCAACTTGGAAACTTGGCATCACCCCTCCATCCCCAAATACGGAGCTCCTTGAGATTAGGATGGGGCTGGAGGTCTTCAAGTGACTTCTCATCATCATCACCGTTATCAGCATCACCACCACCACCACGATTCCAATATAAAACCAGCAATCTCAAATGTTGCTTCTCTCTCAAATTAGCAGCCTTAAACTTCTCTTTTGCATTTTTTACGAATCCCAAATTGTATATTTTTAGATGTCCCCTTAAGTTGGAAAGCAGTCTCAATTCACTTAGATCTGCACCGCCATGGGACCCATCTTTATCCACTACAAACGCGCTTAACGTCTCAAGTGAAGTCAGCTTCCCTATTCCACGTGGCATATGAGTTAAACCAAAACAACATTTACACCCAAGATGCGTAAGATTCACCAATTTTTCAATCTTCTTTGGCAATTCTTCAAGCCTCCAACAGTCATCAAGTTTCAGCACTAGCAAATTCTGAATCTTGCAAATACTCTTTGGGAGAATCTTAAGGTTACTATTATAAGAAAGATCAAGGTACCTTAAATGTTTCAACTTGTAAATGGAAGGTGAAATCGTGTTAAGATTTAAATTATTCAATCCCAATACACGCAAGCATCTACAATTTGCAATTATAAAATCCCAAGTTTCTTCGCTCAAATTTTGATGTCCCATGTTTGGATGCCGTAACAAGGTTCGCAACTTTTTTCCCTTAAACAAAGGAATTAATGAAGGATTAATTGATATGTGGCGACATTTTTCACCAACATCCTTTGCAGTTTTATTTGAATCTATAATTCTACTCTCCATCCCTGTTACTGATTCAGCTAGATCATGCATTAAATCATGCATTTTGCATGTTAGCCCTTCCCATGAATATCTTTCTCCTACTTCTTGGAAGAAATTTCTTTCAACTAAATCTTTAAAATACCCAAACCCGATCTCCTCGAGAGATTGACTTTGATTCAATTGCTTTATGAAACCTTGTGTAATCCAAAATTGAACAAGTGTTTGTACATCAATTCGATGATCTTTTGGATACAATCGACAATAAGCAAAGCAATGCTTCAAATGGGACGGGAGATGATCATAACTCAATTTCAGTGTAGGTAGAATTTCTCCTTCAATTTGTGATATTTTAGCAAGTTCATTTTCTTTGAAAGAATGCCACTCATTTACAGTTTTTTTCAAAGATAATGTACCAGCTATCGTCCTTATGGCTAAGGGAACCCTACCACATCTTTCCAAAATCTGTTTCCCTACTTCCACAAAGGCTGAATTTGTTGAGTCTGCATATCCTTGCTCAAATGCTATCTTTTTGAACAAAGACCAAGCATCATCATCAGACAAGCTTTTCAATTTCAAAACATGGGATTGACATTTATTAGTTATCTCCGCTACCCTTAGAGATCGAGTAGTTACTATGATCCTACTCCCTTTATCCCCACCCATCAATAACTTCTTTAGCCTAGACCACTTTTCTAGGTCCTCATTCCAAATGTCATCCAAAACAAGTAAATATTTTTTCCCATCAATTTTATCTCGAAGTTGTTTTTGCAATTGATCCATTTCAAGATTTTGATCAGGTGCTTGATTAGTCACAGATTTGATAATGTTGGCTACAATAACTTTCACATCAAAATCATCTGAAACACACGCAAACATCCTTAAGTCAAAATGATTTTTGACCATTTCATGGTTATAGACAAGTTGGGCCAAAGCAGTCTTTCCTAACCCTCCAAACCCCACAATTGGAATGACATAAACATTCTCTTCACTTTGAAACTCCAACACGAGTTTTAGAAGAGCTGCTTTATCATCATCCCTCCCTATTATGTCATCTTCACGCTCAAAAGAGTGCGTTTGCTGCCTCCTTTTAGTCATGAAAGAGGTTTCGGCAGGGCGATCACGCGGAATGAAGCGAAAAGTGTTGGCCTCACTTTCAATTGAAGCTAATCTCGCCTTAATGGCCTTAATTTTCCGACCCATTTTGAGACCATAAGCAAATTGGTTTGAGCTTGAGAAGAAAAGGCGTACCTCTTTCGTCAGCTTGTTCCCACCCGATAGATCTTTCCGCAAAGCTTCAGTAAAGAAATCATCGAGCAAGTCGTCGGCATCATAAAGTACATCTTTCAGCTCTTCAAGCCAAGCTTGGGCGAGATTGTCGGTCACCGATTTCTCTTCGGCGTCAAGAAGCACAGCTTTGATTTGACAGACAGTGCGTTTGAGGTCGTGGATTTCATGTTTTAGATTCCACCACAGCCCAACTTGAGAGAGAGCACGGGAGCTCAACTTAATAATGAGCTCTGCGGCAATGTCGAAAGCAATTGCATCGGCCATTGCTGGTTCAAACAGAAATCAAGCAAAAAAGTGTTTGGTTATTGCAAGAGGAGGAGTAAAATGAGAATGATTGGAACAAGATGAAACACAGATGTGGATCCATACACGGAGAGACTAGGTATTTTATAGATATTACCATCCACCCAGCAAGTAGTATAATTAAATAAAAAGTAATGTTGATTGGTGGGAAATGGTGCCTCCATGTTTACTGTTTGACACAAATTTCTCAATGGAGACAAAGTTGGGATGATGACACCTGGGGTGCTCTGCACAATGTGGAGCCGTACAAATAATTGAAATTAATGAAAAAGCTATGAGAGAAAAGAGAAAAATTAGACAAATCCCATGGAATCCAAGGTGTTTTGATTGAGGCCCATGCATTCAAGTCTTTCTAAAGCTTCTTTCCACTTAGGTCTAGTATGGATGAGCAATTGGGTGCGGTACGGTGCATTTAATCTACTTTTTGTCTCATGCTACAGTGTTGCTACAGTATCTAATCTCACCGCCACTGCTGTTTTTACACTAATCGCAGGTAAACGCACCGCCCATCCAAACTCACCCTTAGTGTAATTGAGGTGAGTCTCAATACTGGTTCCAAGTTAAATTGAATATTTTATTTTTGAGTTTAACTTCGGTTGAATATATAAAATAAAAATTCAATAAAACTTATTGGCTATTAAAATCAAATATTATTAAGTTCGAATCCGATTAAATCGATAATTTAAACATAACTTAGTGATTACCAAGTCAAATTTAAATCTTTTTCGACTCGAATTCAATTAACTTACAAATGATTATCGTGTCCACCTTTTCCACTCACGTACTTAGCTTTGATTTTGTCTTTTAAGGTAACTTGGTAACAATGATTATCATGTCTACAATTATATATTACAACAATGGTTACTGTCCATTACTACTTCAGTATACTCTTATTATTAATGTTTTCTATATTAATGGGTATACAATATTAAGAGTGAGGATGGAGGTAATATTGTTTGAATTCGTGTCAAATAGGTATTGACAAGAGTTTTAACCACCGTTCCTTGCAAGTCAAGACATATTTGTTATTAATAGTAATATCATTTTATTTTTCTTTTAAATATACATATGTTTATTAAGAAAGGATCGAAATACATATATTTATTAAGAAAGGGTCGAAGCATTTGATTTGTTTATTATTAGGGAAAAAATTTAAATTTATACATGAATTTTAGTTCAATATGTAATTTGATACATGAATTTTGATGTGGTGTAATTTTCACATGAAACTTGTATTGTGGGTCATATATATATATACATAAAATTTTAATTTTGATTCAACTATACACATGGAAAAAATGCATATATATATATATATATATATATACACATTAGATTAATATAATTATTTGTGTATATTATGTATCAAAGTAAAATGTAAGAGGCTGATTTGGCATGTCCCAAAACATTTTGTTATATCTTGGATGGTCATTCTTGACAAGTTGCCTATCACTTGCGGAGCCTAGTAGAGACTCCTAAAATGATAAATTTTTAATTTAAATATTTTGTAATTTATAAAATTTTAAATTAATAATAAAATTATAATTTAATCCTCTAAAAAATTATAAAAATTTGATTTAACTCTTTAAAAATTATAAAGATATACTATTATAAAAATATATAATTTAATTCCCAATAATTTTTTTTTTAGCTCGGCAACTATTGCCTGCAAAAGAAAAATTAATATCGTTTTGGACCTAATATCAAGGGTGATTGCAAAGTGTGAGATACCACATGCGAAGAGATATTGGGTTTATGTCAGCTCCATAGGAATGTATTTTATTGGAATTGAAAGAAAAATCATTACTTATACCATCATGAAGATTGCTTCCGGTGCTCATATCTATTTAATTATTTTAATACACATAAAATTGTTTATGGTGAGTTGGATGCTTTTGGTTTGTTTATTTAAGATATTTTATTTTTAAATATATTCTTAATTATTTATTTTAAATAGATATGCATTTTAACTTAATATCTTTAATAGTGATTTTTTTTTTAACAAAGAAAGGACTCGAAGGTCACTACCCCAAATTAAGTTGCATCATAAATTACAATGTTATGGATATCGCTAGGATAATCCATCTCAAAAGACAAATTACAACATTTAGAAAGAGCCTAAATACAAAGAGAATCAGCTAATTTGTTACAACCACATTTTACCCATTTGACCTTGGTGGAAACAAAAGAATCAAGCATCTTGCGAGCTTCCTTGATGCGGTGATCAAGGATCGTTATGTCCTCCTTGTGAAAACTAAAGTGGTTGACAATGCTAGCACAATCCATTTCAAAAATGACATTATCGGCTTTAAGAAATTGAGTGAGCCGAAAACCATCAATGACAGCATCTAATTCTGCTTTAATAGTGATTTTTTATTCTCATTTTATCGGTATATTTACATTTTAATTCAAATACATATTCTCAATTACCTTTAATCTCACTGTTACAATACTTAAGCTTGCTAAATTACTTGTTTAACATGATTATGGTGAATTTATAGAAAAAACAATCAAGAGGCAAATGCACATGCACTTATGTTTAAAGTGTTATTAACGAAAGTTTTCTTATTTTGAAAAATAAAAGTATAATAACTTTTTTGGCATTCCAACTTTATAAAAAAATTATTTTAGCTCTCTATTTATTTTATTTCTCTTTTAGTCTTTGAAGTTACATGTTTTTGTCAAACCATCCAAAATCGGTGTAAAAATTAACGTTTGTTAACTTTGTTGACATGACATACACGTGGTAATCCACATGTATGTTACGTTAGCAATTAAATATTTTAAAAAATATTTAAAATATATTTTTATAAATTTTTTTAATTTTCAAAATAATTTTTTGAATTTTTTTAAAATTTTAAAAAATAATTAATTACTTATGTGGCATATACGTGGCAATTCGGGTGTATGTCACATCAGCAAAATCAACAAATGTTATTTTTTTCAAATCAAGGAAGAAGTGATCGGGTTTAAACGACCCACACGATTGAGGCCACTAATTCGAGCTGGGTTCTTCAGAGCACAAGGTTGCCGGAATCTTGAATTGGGAACACGTGTACCTAGGTTAGATAATCGGTAAGGGTTGGTTTGCCGGTCGTACCGGGACCAGCTACGGGAGGAAGAATTGGTAGTTAGGACATTCTTAACTGCTATAACTAGCTTATTATTTGGAGGAGAAAATTAATTTTCAAGAATCGATTCTAAATTTGGAATCTACCAAGTCTAGGGTTAAGGCTTATTATCTCCGATTACAAAATCTAAATTTAATTTTCAATTTAATTTAATTTTCAATTTATTTAATTAATTATTTATGTTGTTTCAATTATTTAATTTCTAAACATTTCAAAACTCCCCTGATTTATTTGTTTCTTTTTCAGTAGGTCCGTTTGGAGTCGTGGGCACGACTATAGCCACAACTATAGACACGACAGAAATTATGATCACAAGTTAAACTCGAAAATTGATTTAAAGACCAATCCTTGTGGACTCGACCCTACTACCACTCTTTACTACTATTTAGAGTTATTTTGTAATAATTATTTTTACTGGTTTCTACGCCCATCAAATCAGTATGCAATATATTAAAGTATAATGAAAGATCTAAACATGACTAGATTTAACTTAATAATTTAGCTACTATTATTTGAATAAGATCTAAAAATGACTAAATTAAAATACCAAAATTAAATTCATAATTTGTGAATTAATTAATAGTAAAAGTTAACCCATAAATTAAAATAATGGGTTATTTATAAAATGGATGGTCTAAATTATAGTTGACTTAAAATAGATAAGAAACAAAGAAAATGATGGGTTGAAGCCGTCTTATTCAATGCATTATATTTTTTCTTTTTCATTTATAATTTGGATCTACTTCTTTTTTTCTTCTTATAATTAATTTAAGGATTTTATTTAATGTTATACAATTAATAATTAATGAATCAAACCATATCATATTATTATATTTTTAGTGAATAAATGATTCTACTTTTTGATAAAGTGATAATATTGTGTGGATAATATTATTTCGTGTATTTAGACGAATCTAAACTTGAATTTTTTTACGTAAACCTTATTATTTTATGATGGGCGTCGAATCCACAAAAAATAATTCCTACAAAAATAACTCTAAATAGTAGTAAAGAGTAGTAGTAGGGCAGAGTCTATAGGGATTGGATATTATGATCAACTTCTGTGTTTTTCTTATGAACAGAATTTCGATCGAGCTGATAATCATGGCAATGGTCATGCCCACGACTCCCAACGGACCTGCTGAAAAATAAACAAATAAATCAGAGGAGTTTTGAAATGTTTAGAAATTAAATAATTAAAACTCTATAAATAACAATAAAATTGGAAATAATTTTGAATTGGGAAATAAATTCGAATTTTGTAAACAGAGATAATAAGCCTTAGCCCTAGATTTGGTGGATTCCGGATTTTGAATCGATCCTCGAAAATTAATCTTCTCCTCCAAACAATAAGCTGGTTATAGTAGTTAAGAACATCTTAACCGCCAATTCTTCCTCTCGTAGCTGGTCCCAATACGACATGCAAACCAACCCTTACTGATTATCTAATCGAGATACATGCATTCCCGATTCAAGATTCCGGTAGCCTTGCGTTCTAAAGAACCCAACTCGGATTAATAGCCTCAACCGCGCGATTGTTTAAACCCAATCAATTCTCCCTTAATTTGTTCTCAGAGATTCGAATATAGCATGACCAACTTGTTTCCCCAACTGTCCGTAAACACGACTCCAACCCAACGCGCTTTTTGAATTGAAATCAAGTTAACTTTAAGGGATGAATTTGTCAATCCCGATACTTAGGAAAATAGTGAATACTGATTGGAAAGATTGTTAGTATGGATACGTATCTCATGATTCTTGACCGAAAAGAAAACCGGCCTAAAGCTAAGATAGAATTTAGTGAAACATGAAATTATTAATGTTTTAGTTGGTTATGGAATGGATTCGAATGAAAATGATGGAAGTTTGGAAGGAAAGAGACTTGGAAAGCAATTAAACAACTTTTTGCAAAAACAAGGAAATGGAAATGGGGTAGCAGTAAGCTACCGCCGGATGAAATTGGAAAGAAAGGAATAATTCTTATTTAATTTCAAAATGAAATCAGGTGTCGTTTCAAGCTACCACATATGCCCTATTTATACATAAAAAATTTATTAAATTTGGCCTAATCACCGACTACACAAAATTAAAATTAAATAAAAATAAAATCAGATTTTCTTCTAATTTTAGTTTTTACAAGGTCAAAAGAAATTTGATAAGTCCTTGATTATTTCCAAGTTTATGTTTTGGCCCCACTTTATTGATTGTGCTGCAAATTAGTCATTTTATGCTCATAGAATCCCAATTGCATTTCTGATAGGATCAAAACACAAAATCAGTAATTTAGCATGGATAAATTCAAGAATTAACAGATTTAAACACAAAAAATATGCAAATTTAACTTGTTATCATTATAATATACGTTGATAATGGTAGTAGGAATAATCGCAAAGCGATAAGAACGAAAAAATAAGAACATGAAGATTTTCCGTAGAAAAAACCTTATCCAAAAAAATCACAGGTAGAGGAAGAGAAATTCATTAATGTTGAAAAACAACAATGCAAGAAGTTTGTGTATGCTTAGTTTTTAATGGTTAAACAACCCACCTAATAGAAGAAGTATAGTCCTAGTTAGTGCATGAGTTATTTATTCAAAAAGTGAGGCTAAAAAATCCCTTTTTTAAAGTTAAAAGAAAATAATAAATTAAGGTTAACAAAGGTCAATTTTTTAAATTGATATAGTGCAACAAATTACATGGGCCTAATTGCAATTTTTTTAAAACATTTCACATACAACTTTTTTTTTTTCTCTTGTGGAATTTGAAAAAAAAAGTAATTTTTTTATGCCAACCAAAATTGGAACAATAATTTAAGTTGTAAAATTTATCAATTGAATTGTTTAGGTATTTAGTTTTCACATAGAACTATAGTTATTTAAGGGTTGAATTATTGAAGTTGATATACTTAAAATACGACTGGGGGGAGGGAAATATAATTAGTATTGATGATGCAAATCTTAGTAGACCCAAAAATTTTGAATGTCATAAATCTGAGAATTAAAACCAAATAGTTTTTCTCTCCAATATTTTACATCGATTGTCAGATCGACTAGAGTCCAACGTATGTTATTTTACTCATCGATGGATATTGATCCACCGTACTGATCATCAAATCATCGCTTGGAGCTCTCTAGCCATTTTTTAAAAAAAAAAATGTAACAACCCGTGGACTTAAATAAAAATTTTCGGATAATTCAATGACTTAAAACAAAACTTTATAATAATTCAATAACCATTCCGTAACTTTTAAAGTTTATAACAAAAATATAAACTTATTAATAACTTAATGACCTTTAATGTAGATTATCCAAATAAAATATCTCAATGCAAGCAGTATAAACATCAACCCCGCTTATAGTTCCAGCGCCATCCAAAATTGAAAGTTGTGCAGAACTTTTTCTTCCTTTCTTCATTGCAACTTATAATTCCACAGCAAACCAAATTTGAAAATTCTGCCCAACTTTTTCTTTCTTTGTTCATTGCATCATTCTTCATTATTTTCTTTTTCTAATCTTTTGACCCATAACAGTTCTACAAAACTTTAACTACTACCAAAAAAAAGTGTAAGAAAGATGGTAACAACTACAAGATAATGAGATTTTTCTTAAATTACTCTTGTTTTGGGATTAATTCTCGGAAAGTGTGTGTTTTAACTTCCACATGGAAGTAATGAGATAATTCTCTATTGGGGTGGGTTCATTCTATGTGGTTCAAGTTCTAATAAGGTATTGGAATTCTCTATTGGAGTAGAAAGTCCCCTGATCGTCATCACTCATAGGTTCATGCGGAGTAGATTGAATAAATAGGATGCATTTCCTTGTTCCCATGTAATTTGCACACCCAGAGTGTTCCGGCAGCCTATGTAGAGAGGCATTACAAAGACCTACCTACTTGATTCGGAAAGAAAGGAAGAGAAGGCAATTTCAAGGACCTCAAACCATCGAAGCTAAAATAGTTAAAATACGATTGGGGCAGGGGAGATGATGTAAATGTTGGTAGACCCGAAAACTTTACAAGATTAGGAGAAAAATAGGGCAATTTTTTAAAGAAAAAAATAACACAAAACTGTATATACATATTAGTAGGATAAGGTAAGTGGTTAATTTTGGAAAAAGAAGAAAGCAGAGCATGAAGTTGAACCATTTCAAAGGCTACCATGCAAGCTTCTTATTCCTTCTTGCTGTTATCTTATTTATCACTGGTTTTGAAAGTCATTGTACTTAATATTAAAGAAAAAAATTAGTTATTTTATTAAAAATTTCACCCTATTTTTAATAGAAGTAGGGATGGCAAAAGACAAATTATTCGATGAATTCTGAACCGGTCTACTCCAAATGGAATATTTTTTTTTTTTTTTTGGAAGTGGATGTGGGTGGGGTGGGTGAATTTTTTTTTCTTTCTTTTGGACAATAGATGTGGAGTGATTATAATAATTATTGCCCCACTCCACTATTAAATTACCATGTTATCCTTGTATGTATAAAACAGATGGAAATATATACTCAATACTAGTTCTCACTATAAACATATGCTCCCCTTTAAATCCACACATCATCCATGAATAAATCACCTATATATAAGCTCCAAGAGTGACCATGAGCAAAGCTCTTTAGCTTCCATGGGTTCATCTATTCAACCACTGAAAGCTGGAATTTATTTGATGGCGGACGAGATGAAATTGAAAAAAAATGTTGAGGGTTAAAGCTAAAAGTTTTGCATTAAATGACTTAAATTGAACTTTTTAACTTTTGAAAGAGACTAAAATTATAAAAAAAAAAAAAATTCTATTCAAAACAAGTTAAAGATGATTAAATTGAACTATTTACATTCAAAATGTGCTAAAATAGTCTACACCCCTGATTGAAAAGTGCTCTTACACTCTCTTCAAAGTCTAGAAACAAAATTTTGTGAGTGTCGTTCTTCAATGGTCATTCTTTATCACGGCACTCAAAGAGAACAAATCTTAATTTGTAAAATGTTTGACAAGTGAATAAGTATATTAATTTTATTTATCTATTTTGGTATTTTGATTATTATTTTAATATTAAACCTCAAAACCCCATAACCAAAATGTTGGGTTTTGGTTGGATAAACTTTTAAAATAGAGATGATTAATTTTTAGTGAATAGATGCAAGTGGCAAACAATCGCAAAAGGCCTCTGGGTGTGGCCCTTTTTTCACTTTAAAAATAGCAACTATATGAGAAAATTCAAAAATTAATCCCCTTATTTTAATTTATGGGAATTTTATTTTTCTACTTTATAAAATTTGATTAAATAATTGAATTGGATAATATTATTAAATCGTAACAATTCAATAAATTTATTACAAAAAATTAATAAAGACTAACTTCTTAACTTTTAAAAAATAAATAAATAGAAATTTATAATTAAATCTAATAAAAATCATGCCTTAGGTTTAGTCCCTTTTTTTATGTAATTGAAATTATATTTATACATTTGTTTAGAAAAATTAAATATTTTATTTTATAGAATATTAAAATTCGAATCCGTATTAAATGAGTGTTTAACAAAACTTTAACCACTGCTCCATACAAATTAAAAGACAAAAATCAAATATTTATAATACTTAATTCTCACATCATAATTTCTCAATTTTTTATTTCTTTTAATTGTTTTTATTTCTAAAGATGTGGTTTTCATGTGTTTGCTCATCTAATGAAACATCAACCATCATATATTCAAAGTCTTCATAAAAATATAAATAAGCATTTTTTTTCTATTTTTATTAATATTAAATCATTTGTATATATGTATGGTGTTTTATGTTTTTCTATCAAATCATATAATAATAGAGTTTTTTTTTTAAAATTTAATAATCGAGATTAAGTATTATTTTCTTTTTTATATCATTTATTGGAATATAATTGTTATCTTTACTTGTAAAACTATCAAATAATTATACTAATAAATGAACACAAAATAACTTATTAAATCTGTTAATATATCAATTAAAATAAAGTAAGATACAACAATAAAATTACACAATTATAGTACGAAAATTAGGTACGCCAATTAATTATTGAGAGTGATAATAAAACAGCGATGAATTTAATACTAAGGAATAAAAAAGAGGCAGCACTTGGATAGGGTCGGAGATATACATCTATTGGATAGTGGAGGCTTGATATGTTAAAGTTCAATTTGAGCTAAGAACAATAAATATAACAGCTAATGCTATAACCAAAGAGGTCAAAAGACGCACAATAGAGTTGATTATTTAATTTTTACCCAACCGCCAGAGTGTGTGCATGATGCAATTTTACATAATAAGTACTAATTCTACCATTCAACTTTCCTTTGTACCCAAAAAAAAAAAAACTCAAAATCAATAAATATAGATTTTAATAAATATTAAACACTTTAAATACATAATAAAATATAAAAAATAATAAAATATATGAAAATCTCATGTTAAAGTAGTATTTATTATAACTTTATATTTGATACACAATAGAAAATAACTATATGACAAAATTTAAATTTAATCCCTTCTTTTAATTTATCAAAATTTTATTTCCATAATTTAAATAAAATTCCCTCGTTTTTTACTCTCTCTATAACGTTTAAACTAAAACCCTCACTTTCTCTCTCTTCCTATTTCCCTAATTCCAATTATACCCCCACCTCGTTACCCCTTGAAATCATAAACCTCCATATCCGGCAGTGCTCGAGCCTATGATGGTCCCATGCTATCTTATCAACCTCCTTCTATGGCTTCAATAGCACCAGTATCGACGGTTCCTCTTGTTGTTCCACTAATACGTCGTACCCTGGTCTTCGCTTTGACGAAACCGCCTTTGTTCATCCCGATGATTATCATAGATTTTCATCTAGTAATAGTCGTGGAATCATCACCGATCAAGAAGTTGAAGCAATTGTTGTGAGATCTCCAGTGAGTTTAAAAATTCTCTTTTGAAAATGGTGGCTATCATGTAATTAGTAGTATATTATTTCAATTTTGATGAGAATTGTATTCTCACTTAACGCTTAATGTCACTTGCTTAATTTTTTGTGCGTCTGATCTTTTGATCTGTTCATAAACAGAACTTTTCATGGTGGCTATGTTTCTTAGGGGACAAATTGTTGAAAGGCTGTAGTTTGTTATTGATTAGTTTGTATTTCTAACTAAAGTCGTTACTTAGTTAAGTAGTTAGGGACTAGAGTGTTGATGTATAAATAAGTTGAGGGTGTAACTTAAAGATTTATCATTTTATCTCTTAATAAAATTTTTCCTTCAGATAGTTTACATTTCCCCTTTTTTTCACTTCCCTAACTATCGATGCAACACCTCTGTTCTATTCCTTTGTGTTTATCATCGGTGTACTAACATCCGACGACGTTTGCTGATGATTTTCAGCATGGTATCAGAGCACACACACTAGTTCCAAACACACTAGTTCTTGCACTATTTCTCCTGATATTAGACTAGCCAATGTGTTGTACCTACCAGATTTTCGCTATAATTTGCTTTCCATTTCTAAGCTTACTAAAAACCTACATTGTTTTGTCTCATTTTATCCCCATTTTAATAGCTTTCAGGATCTCTCAATTGGAAAGATGAAGGGGATTGGTAGAGAACAAGATGGTCTGTATATCTTTCATCCTTCTCGAACTGGTTTTTCTCAAGAAACAGCTTCAATTCTGTCATCAAAGTCTGCATCAACCTTGGGTAACAACTCATTTTCTACAACCATTGATTCATCTTTACTCTGGCATTCCCGACTTGGCCATGCTTCTATTTCGAGGTTGAATAAAATGCCTTTGCAACCATGTACCTTTTCTAACAACAATGTCCTGTATGTCATTTAGCAAAGCAAACTAGGTTTCCATTTCCTATAAGTAAAACTCGAGTTGAGACAACATTTTCACTTATTCAGTTAGATTTGTGGGGTCCGTATAGAGTTTCAACCCATAGTGGACATAGATATTTCTTGACTACTGTCGATGATTGTACTCGTTTGACTTGGGTGTATCTTTTGCGTTTAAAAAGTGACGTTTTGGTACAGCTCAAACAAGTTTTCCTTATGATAAAAAATCAATTTTCTGCTACTGTTAAAACTGTACGGAGTGATAATGGAAGTGAATTTTTCAACACTGCATGTACTGAATTTTTTCGCACAATGGGAATTATACACCAAAGTTCTTGTACTCACACTCCACAACAAAACGGAGTCGCTGAGCGTAAGCACCGACATTTACTTAAGGTAGCTCATTCTTTAAAATTCCAGTCTACTATGCTTAGCAAATTTTGGGGCGAATGTGTTTTAGCAGCCTATTTTATTATTAATCACTTACCGACTCCTCTTTTAGATTGGAGAAGTCCTTTTGAGGTCTTTTACAAAATATTACTAGATCTTTCTTGTTTCAAGGTTTTTGGTTGTCTCTGTTATGCCACTACGCCCAATTATCGCTATAAATTTTCTCCAAAAGCCATACCATCTGTGTTCATGGGGTACTCTACTGTCCAAAAAGGATACGTTTTATTCAACCTCCATACAAAACAATTTTTTGTTAATCAAGGATGTCATTTTTCATGAAAATATTTTTCCTTTTAAATTTCCAGTTTAATTTCTTTTTTTATTCCCCACATCTGATACTACCACGTTTCTTGACCTTGATGATTCTTTTCCTAATACCATACTTTCTTCATCTGATTCTTCTTTCATTCCTCTTGTTTCTTCTTCCAATCCCTCTGTTGCTTCTCCTTCCACTACATAACCCTTACGTCGCACTTTGCGTTTACCTAAACGACCACAGTGGATGCAAGATTATGTTTGTTCTCACCAATCTTCTGCTTCTTCCCTTGAGACAAGTCCATATTCCATTTCTCAGATTTATTCTTTTTTGCATTTACCATATCATTCTCGTTTGTTTTCAGCTACTATTTCTTCTGTTACTGAACCTCAAACTTATCAAGAGGCTATTATGGATTCAAGGTGGATTGATGCTATGAAATAGGAGATTCGGGCTTTGGAAGAGAACGGCACGTGGGAGGTGGTGTCTTTGCCTCAAGGCAAGATTCCCATTGGTTGCAAATGGGTTTATAAGGTGAAATATCAGTCTGATGGTTCCATTGAGCGATTTAAAGCCTGACTTATAGGTAAGGGTTATCGACAGCGAGTAGGATTAGATGTTCAAGAGACTTTTTCTCCAGTTGCAAAACAGGTTACTGTTCGTACTGTTATTAGTGTTGTTGCTATGAACGATGGCCGCTCTTTCAAATGGATATGTATAATGCGTTTCTTCGGGGGGATTTGTATGAAGAGGTTTATATGGACCTTCCAGAGGGTTTTCGTAAACAGGGGAGCATATGGTGTGTCGTTTACTCAATTCACTTTATGGTTTGAAACAAGTTTCATGCCAATAGAATTTGCAGCTAACTAAAGCACTCTTGCGTGGTGGATATGTTCAAAGTAAGCATGATTATTCTTTGTTCACAAAAAAACAAGGTGATAAGATTGTTGTGCTACTTGTTTATGTAGATGATTTGTTAATTACTAGAAATGATATTGGGTGAGTTAAAAAGGGTCCTTCATAGCAGTTTCAAAATGAAAGATTTAGGAGAGCTGAAATTCTTTCTTGGTATTAAGATAGCGTGATCAAACAGAGGCATTGTTTTAAGTCAGGGGAAGTATGCATTGGAGTTGATTTCGGACGCTGGATTCGGAGAAGTCAAGCGGCCAGTACACCTCTTGAGCAGAATAAGAGGTTTACCACAACTGAATATGGTGAGCTTGTGGATTTAAGAGGCTATAATGACGAGTTGTTGCAAGATGCGTCAATATATCAGAGACTTATGGGTCGGTTATTGTATCTAACAAATACTCGGCCAGATATTTCATATGCGGTTAAGCATTTGAGCCAATTTATGCAAAAACTGAAGAAATCTCACTATGAAGCGGCACTTAGAATTGTTCGGTACATTAAAAAAGTCCAAGGCAAGGGATTTTTTTTGCTGCTAAGAACAAAGCGCAACTCATTGCTTATTGTGATTCTGATTGGGCAGCATGTCCTATGACTAGAAGATCAATAACTGGTTTTTGTATTAACCTTGGAAATTCACTTGTGTCTTGGAAGTCAAAGAAGCAAAGCACAGTTTCGTGTTCATCAGCTGAAGTTGAGTATAGAAGTATGGCATCAACAGTTGCCAAAATAGTATGGTTAAATGGTCTATTAAAAGATATATGTGTTGATCAAATTGATCCAGCCCTGTTATTTTCTGACAGCCAAGCAGCGCTTCAAATTGCGGCGAATCCAGTATTTCATGAGCGAACTAAACACATTGAAATTGATTGTCATTTTGTTAGAGAAAAAATACGAGAAGGGCTAATTCGAACGCAACATGTATGAACAGATGAGCAGCTAGTAGATGTGATGACAAAGGCACTTGGAGTTCAACAACATGAGTATTTGGTGACCAAGTTGGGGGACTAGAGTGTTGATGTATAAATAAGTTAGGGACTTTAGTTACGATATATGTGAAGCCCTTCTCGTAACTATCAATAACAAACTACAGCCTAACTATCGACTTTAGTTAGGGACTAGAGTGTTGATGTATAAATAAGTTGAGGGTGTAACCTAAAGATTTATCCTTTTATCTCTTAATAAAATTTTTCCTTCAGATCGTTTACATTTCCCCTTTTTTCACTGCCCTAACTATCGACGCAACACCTCTGTTCTTGGGCTATTGAGTAAGCCGAATTTAAATACCTTAATGTCTAACTTAGAGTGGTTTGTAAGTCTATCTTTTTTTTTTTGAAACTAGTATTGAAAATACCAATTGAAATCTGAACTTAAATAGTTTTTTAGGTTTAGTCAAGGTTGTTTGAACCTGATTAGAATTCTAGTTCGGAGAAGGGCATTGAATCGATTGACCCAGGAACCAATATGGATGATTGTATTGGGCAAAAAACTGGTTGAACCTGGCAGTTGAATCAAGTTTTTATTTTTTATGAATTTTTTAATGATTTATTTAATTGCACCGGTTGAACCAATGAATCGGTGGCCTGATCGGTTTTACTATCGGTCCGGTTTCGAAAACCTGGATTTTTGAGAATCATGTTCATCGTTTGCTAGGTAAAGAAGTCCAAGTTGATTTTTATCTTGAATCAAGTTATGTTTTGAAAGGATAGACAACGGATTTGTGTTTGGCAATCATTTGTGCACAAATTATGGAATTATGTTTTTAGCAACAGTAAGTGTTTCTTCTACATTCGGACACTGCTCAGTCTATACGAGATCAATTTTATCATTCTGTATATTGATATTTATAGTTTGCAGGTTCATTGAATTGATGGGCTAGAATCCTCCTAGGAGACTTTGATTTCCTTAGCTCACCAAGAAACACCCCTGCCATTGCCCATGTCCTTCCTTCGTTTCGAGGATTTCAGTATCTCGTCGCATCGAGATTCCAAAGGAAAAGCCTTGTGTTTTATTTAAACAACAAGAACACATTACAAGGTGTTATTCAACTTGCAATTTGATGTGTGCCAACATAAGCATCAACACACAAGTCATATACAGCCAGAAAATCAACATCTTTTAGAAAAGTCCTAATCCAAGCATCATAATTGAACATAGCCTTCAAATACTGTCCAAAAGAATTGTTGTCTCATAATTAATTGTGCATCGCTTCATTTGAATACTGTTTGGAACACTAAAAAGATATAAATGTGTTTTTTCTTGAGTTGGCACGTATTATGCAATAAAGAAAATAAAGAGTATAATTAAGATGTTTACACAGTTCGAAACTTGTCCTACATCAGCAGGGCTTTACCCAAAGATGAATCCACTATGAACTTTATAGTACAAAGAAAGGATTTAAGAACAACTCTTCGAACACTTGATGCAATCTCACTTTTGTACAATTAAGTAAATTCTCTCTCAACTCATTTTAGCTATGCTTGTGAAAATCAACATTCAACACTTAGTGTTCCTACTATGGATCAAGCTCTTAATAAGCTCCATGTAAAATGGAAAAATAAATTTACAAATGCAATATGTCTAGCAATTGTCATGCTTGAACAACGGCTCTTCCAAAAGCAACAATGAACCTGAAAATTATAAATGCCAACATAGAATATGTTACAAATCCCATAATTATCAGCCTTATATTTGCACATATGTGCGTTTAGTATAATGCTGTTGATAAATAAATAATCAAACATTTTATCAACTTCAACCTCACCACCAAATATTCTGAAGCATCATCCTTTTTTTCCTGTTTAGACCTTCAATAACAAATTTGGCTGGAATTCCAAACAGCTAAAAGAGTGCCCTGCATCAATGAATATTATGAATTTGAATACCTCAAAAAGCCTGTCAATAGCACCGGTACCATCTAAGATAGTAATCAGTTGGCATATATTAAGAGAAAACATAAATATATATAAAGATATGATAGGTAAGTGCTTAAATGAAGAAAGCAGAGCATATAGTACAGCCATTTTGAAGGCTTCGTAGGCCTCTCTCTCCACATCAATGATTTTTTAGAATTAAATTATTAGAAGCAATTGTCAAGTTATTATTATGATTTGAAAGTAAAAAGCGAATAGATAAATTAGCACCTCTTTTTATGCATATAAAATGATTGAAGTTGACTAATGCCTTTCTCCAATGCCTTAATACTGCACAAACCAGTAAAATATTATGAGGATTAAAACAAAGGGATTTCAAATGAATAATATTTTAACAAGGAAATTAACAGAATCCAACTTCAATGAAAAATGGCATCAGACCCTTGACTTGGAGATTCAATATACCACTTATTTTTCTTCAAAAAAAGATTAGGTCATTAAAATAAATAAATAACAAGAACGGACCAACCTCATTAGACAACCGAATGTTGGGGATGTGAGCAATCTTATGCCAATCAGCGCCAATGTCCTTCCGACATCTTTCCTCCAACTGAGGAATTTTTACTATATGTAAATTCTCCAAACTGGTTAGGCAACTCATCTCGTCCGGAAGCGATGTTAAATTGGGCAAATCCCTGAGATAAAGCGTTTGCAGATTTGTTAGATGTTGAAACCACTCCGGCAGATACCGACACTCTGGAATATTTTCCAGCGATAGAGAGCATAGGCTTGTATAATTTTGGAATATTTGGATGCCAGCTGCAGATAACTCCAGCTCCTTGCAGTTCCTCACTGAAAAGTCTTCAAGGAAAGTGAGATGTTGGAACACAGGAAAGAGTGACCTCAATCCATGGCATTCACGAATTTTTAATGTTTTCAATTGAACAAGATGTTGAAGCCCGCGGGGGAGAGACACCAGCTGCGGGATCTTATCAATCTCCAAATCAGAGAGATTCTTAAGGGGTTCCCATTGTAAGCTCTCTAAATCAACCTCTTTGCAATCTCCTATTGTTAATCTTTTAAGCCCAGTGAGATGTTGCAGGCACTCATCTAGCGTGTGAGTGTCCAACCCCTCAAAGTTGTGTACATGGAAAGATTTCAATTTGGAGAGAGGAAGAGAAGAGGTTGAAGGAAGAGAAGAGGTTGAACTTGATGGGGTAGTATTAGTGATGTTCATCTTCACGGTCTGCTTTAACGGCCTTGAACTGGTATTCATCAACTCTAGCGCATCATCGAGTGAAGGATACAACGGCATTGAAGTCAAAGGGCAATTTACAATCCATAAAGTGGAAAGACAAGGAAATGCCATGGTTGATGTTCCCATAACCGTTGTGTCATCCTCGTTGGAATCATTATCGATTGGTTTTGTCATCCTCCACCAACTCTTCATATTCGGGCAGTAATTGAGCGAAAGATGCTTAAGCGACGGGAAGAATGATTGTGGTTCTCCTTGAATTCCTTTTGGGTTATTATCATCAATGTACTCCAGCTCAGTACAATCATTTATCTCCAGCCAGTTAAGACAAGGTAATTGAGCAAAGGACGGGCCATGTTTGAAATTACTACCATCTATGATAATTCTGACGAGATTTGTGAGCAAAGAAAGCCAACTTGGAAACTTGGCATCACCCCTCCATCCTCCAATCCAGAGCACCTTGAGATTAGGATGGGGCTGGAGGTCTTCAAGTGACTTCTCATCATCATGGTTACCACCGCCCCATTCTAAAGCCAATAATCTCAAATGTTGCCTCTCTTTCAAACTAGCAGCCTTAAACTTCTCTTTTGCATTTTTTACGAAACCCAAGTTTCTTATTCCAAGCTCTCCCCTTAAGTTGGTAAGCAGTCTCAATTCACTTAGATCTGCACCGCCATGGGACCCATCTTCATCCACTACAAACGCGCTTAACGTCTGAAGTGAGGTCAGCTTCCCTATTCCACGTGGCATATGAGTTAAATCACCACAACCTTCACACTCGATATGGGTAAGATTCACCAAATTTTCAATCTTCTTTGGCAATTCTTCAAGCCCAAAACAACAATTTAGTTTCAGCACCAGCAAATTCTGAATCTTGCAAATACTCTTGGGTAGAATCTTAAGACCGTGATTATAAGAAAGATCAAGGTACCTCAAATGTTTCAACTTATAAATGGAGGGTGAAATCGTCTTAAGATTTAGATTATTCAATTCCAATACACGCAAACATCTACAATTTGCAATTACAAAATCCCAAATTTTTTCGCTCAAGTCTTGAGTTCTCCTATTTGGATACAGTAACAAAGTTCGCAACTTTTTTCCCTTTAACGAAGGAATTAATGAAGGATTAATTGATATGTGGCGACATTTTTCACCAGCATCACTTGCAATTTTATTTGAATCTATAATACTACTCTCCATCCCTGCTACTGATTCAGCTAGATCATGCATTAAATCATGCATTTTACATGTTAGTCTGAAATATCTTTCTTCTACCTCTTGAAAGAAACATCTTTCAACTAAATCTTTAAAATATCCAAATCCGATCTCCTCAAGAGATTGACTTGGATTCAATTGCTTTACAAAACCTTGTGCAATCCAAAATTGAACAAGTGTTTGTACATCAATTTCATGATCTTTTGGATATAGTCGACAATAAGCAAAACAATGCTTCAAATGAGATGAGAGATGATCATAACTCAACTTAAGTATAGGTAAAATCTCACCTCCATTCTGAGATATTCTAACAAGTTCGTTATCTTTAAAAGAAAGCCACTCACTTTTAGTTTCTTTGAAAGATAACATACCTGCTATCGTCCTTATAACTAAGGGAACTCCACAACACCTTTTCAAAATCAGCTTTCCTACTTCCACAAAGCCTGAATCTGTTGAGTCTGCAGATCTTTGTTCAAATGCTATCTCTTTGAACAAAGACCAAGCATCATTATCAGACAAGCCTTTCAGAACATAAGGCTGACATTTACTAGTGATCTTGGCTACCTTAGAAGAACGAGTAGTTACTAGTATCCTACTTCCTTTAGCCCCACCTACCAATAACTCTTTTAAAATAACCCATTTTTCCCACTCCTCATTCCAAATGTCATCCAAAACAAGTAAATATTTTTTCCCACCAATTTTTTCCCTAAGTTGTTCTTGCAATTGGTCCATTTCGAGATTTTGATCTGGTGCTCGTCCAGTTGCAGATTTGATAATGTTTTCTACAATTACTTTGACATCAAAAACATCTGAAACACACACCCACATCATCAACTCAAAATGATTTTTGACCATTTCATCATTATAGACAAACTGAGCCAAAGCAGTCTTCCCTAACCCTCCTAACCCCACAATTGGAATGATGTAGACATTCTCTTCACTTTCAAACTCTAACACGAGTTTTAGAAGAGCTGCTTTATCATCGTCCCTCCCTATTATTTTATCTTTAAAAGAGTGCGTTAGCTGCCTCTTTTTAGTCATGAAAGAGGTTTCCATGGGACGGTCACGCTCTACCAATTTGAACACGTTGGCTTCACTTCCAATTGAACTCAACCTGGCCTTAATGGCCTTCATTTTCCGACCCATTTTGAGACCGTAAGCAAACTGGTTTGAGCTGGAGAAGAAAAGGCGTACCTCTTTCATCAGCTTGTTTCCACCCAATAGATTTTTCCGCAAAGCTTCGGTAGAGAAATCATCTAGCAAGTCGTCAGCATCATAAAGTACATCTTTCATCTCTTCAAGCCAAACTTTGACGAGATTCTCGGTCACCGATTTCTCTTCTGCGTCAAGAAGCACAACTTTGATTGTACGGACAGTGCGTTTGAGGTCGTCGATGTCAAGTTTGAGATTCCACCACAGTCCAACTTGAGAGAGCGCACGAGAGCTGAACTTAGTAATAAGCTCTGCGGCGATGTCGAAAGCAATTGCTTCGGCCATTGTTGGTTCAAACTGAAATCAAGGCAAAAGGTGTTTGATTACTGAAAGAGGAGGACTAAAATGAAAACGATTGGAACAAGATGAAACACATATGTGGATCCAGACACGCAGATACTAAAGTATATTTATAGATGTAACCATCCACCCACCAAGTAGTATAATTAAATAAAAAGTAATGTTGATTGGTGGAAAATGGTCCCTCCATGTTAAAGTAATGTTGATTGGTGGGAAATGGTCCCTCCATGTTTAATGTTTGACACAAATTTCTCAATGGAGACAAAGTTGGGATGATGACACTTGGGGTGCTCTGCACAATGTGGAGCCGTACAAATAATTGAAATTAATGAAAACGCTATGAAAGAAAAGAGAAAAAAGAGACATATCCCATGGAATCCAAGGGGTTTTGATTGAGGCCCATGCATCAAGTGTTTCAAAAGCTTCTCCTCACTTTCTTAGGCTTAGTTTAGATGGGCGGTATATTTACCTCCGGTGAGGTTAAAAATAGTGGTAAGATTAATTACTATAGTTGTGAGATTGGATATTATAGTGATGAGATTAAAAACAATAATGGAGTATGTGTTTAGATTCAAACGCAGCTGTAGCAGTGAGATGAGAATTGAAAATGACATTAAGGACATTAGATTAAACATGATATATAATAAAATATATAGATTATTCAACATTTACAAAATTAGTAAAAAACTAAAATTATTTCAAATACATTTATTTCTAATAATAATTTAATTAAAAATAATTAAAATTTGAGAAAGAAATCAAATATTTATTACTTTATTTAATATTTCAAAGCTAATTATATATTTAGCTATAATTTTTTAATTAGTATTACTTTATTTATATAGTTAGATATTTTATTTTAGATTTATATTTAATTACTTATAATTATTTACTTTTATATTTTAAATTTTATTCTGGTCTATATTTATTTTAAAATATATTTATAGAAAATATTAAAATTATTATGACAATAAACATATAATTTATATATTTTATGATAAATTTATATATTTACTACATCGACATATAAAAGAATAAAATTTATTTAACTACTATATGATAACGTTTGTAATTTACTTATTTGGATACCCAAAAGTTTTATTTTCACACTCATATGAAAGATAAAGTGGTAAAAATATTACCCACTGTAGTTTCTTTTTGTTTACTGCTGTTTGACACTCCAGTCCAAAATTTCCTTACTAGTGCGCTGAAAGATCTTTCACTGGCCAAATTTGTTATCATCCAAATGGGTATATGTAGTGTGATTGCACCAAAATCAAGAGTAAACGTGCTTCACTGAAAGTAACTAAGCATCCAAAGGAGCCCTTAGTGTAATTGAGTGAGTCCGAATACTCGGTTCTAACTTAAATTGAATATTTTATTCTTGAGTTTAACTTCGGTTAAATATATAAAATAAATTCAATAAAACTCACTAGTTATTAAAATCAAATATTATTAAATTCGAATTCGACTAAATCAATAATTTAGATATAATTTAATAATTACCAAATCAATTTTAAATCTTTTTCTAATTGAATTCAATTAACTTATAAATGTTTATCATGTCCGCATTTTCCACCCACGTACTAAGCTTTGATTTTTTCTTTTAAGGTAACTTGGTAACAATGATTATCATGTCTTTATGACAATGGTTACTGTCCATTACTATTTTAGTATACTCTTATTATTAATGTTTTTTATATTAATGGATATGTTAATTATATTTGCTATTAATTCTTTTATACAATATTAAGAATGGAGATGGAGGCAATATTGTTTAAATCCGTGTCAAATAGGTATTGACAAAATTTTTAACCACCGTTCCTTGCAAGCAGAGGCGGATATAAGGGGGCTAGCAGTAACCCTGGCCCCCCTAAAATGAAAAATTTATATTTAGGTCCTTGAAATTTTTTAAAAATTTTAAATTGGTAAAGGTAAAATTTTATTTTGGCCCCACTAAAATTATAGAAATTCAATTTAATTATTTAAAAATGATAAAGATATAGACTATAAAAAATTAAATTTTCATTCGGCCATATTTGTTATTAATAGTAGTAGCATTTTATTTTTCTTTTAAATATACCTATATTTATTAAGAAATGATCAAAGCTTTTGATTTGTTTATTATTAGGGAAAATATTAAATTTATACATGAATTTTGGTTCAATATGTAGTTTGATACATGAATTTTGATTTGGTGTAATAATTTACATGAAACTTGAATTGTGGATCAGATATATATATATATATATATATATATATATGAAACTTTAATTTTGATTCAACTGTACATATTTAAAGAAATGCAGGTTGATTTGAAATATCCCAAAACATTCTGTTATAGGTTGCATGGTCATTCTTGACAAGTTACTTACCAATGGCGGATCCTAGTAGAGACTCCTAAAATGGTAAATTTTTAATTTACATTTTTTATAATTTATAAAATTTTAAATTAATAATGATAAAATTGTACTTTGATTCTCCAAAAAATTATAAAAACTCGATTTAACTCTTTAAAAATTATAAAAACAAATTATTATAAAAATATATAATTTGCTTTTGGTGCTTATATCTATTTATTTATTTTAATACACATAAAATTGTTTGTTGTGAGTTGGAATTTTGTTTTGTTTATTTAAGATATTTTATTTTTAAATATATTTTAAATTATTTATTTTATATTTACATGCATTTTAACTTAATATCTTTAATAGTGATTTTTTTTAAACAAAGAAAAGATCTGAAGGTCACTACCTCAATTTAAGTTGCATCATAGTTTACAATGTTATGGATATCGCTAAGATAATCCACCTCAAAAGACAAATTACAACACTTAAAAAGAACCCAATTACAAAGAGAATCAGCTAATTTGTTACAACCACGTTTCGTCCATTTGAGCTCCTTGTAAGCTCCTTGATGTAGTGATCAAGGATCGTTATGTCCTCCTTGTGAAAACTAAAGCAGTTGACAATGCTAGCACAAATTGTTTCAAAAATGATATTATCAGCTTTAAGAAATTGAGCAAGCCGAAAACCCTCGATGAGAGCATCTAATTCCGCTTTAATAGTGATTTTTTATTTGCATTTTATCAGTATATTTACATTTGAATTCAACTACAAATTCTACAATTAACTTTAATCTCATTGTTACAATACTTAACCTTGCTAAATTACTTGTTTAACATGATTATGGTGAATTTATAGAAAGAACAATCACGAAACAAATGCAGATGCACTTATATTTAAAGTGTTATTGATGGAAATTTTCTTATTTTGAAAAATAAAAGTATAATAATTTTTTTGGCATTCCAACTTTATAAAAGAATTATTTTAGCTCTCTATTTATTTTTATTCTCTTTTATTCTCTGAACTTACATTCTTTTTCATTTCTTTCTTAGCTGAGTTTTATTGTGTATCTACTTTTTTGACGTTTTGTGTTGCTAATGTTTTTGTATTAGGCCACTTATTTTTTATTAATCTGAATGCCAGCTTTTCTTTAAAAAAAAATTTATATTCTTTTGTCAAACCATCCAAAATAGGTGAAAAAGTTAACATTTGTTAACTTTGTTGCCATGACATGCAGGTAGGTTACCACGAGTATGTCAAGTTAGCAATTAATTATTTTTAAAAATAATTTTTATAAATTTTTTAAATTTTAAAATAATTTTATTAATTTTTAAAATTTTAAAAAAATAGTTAACTACTTATGTGGCATATATGTGGCAATCCGTGTGTATGTCACATCAGTAAAATCAACAAACATTAATTTTTCACCCATTTTGGGGTGATTTGACAAAAATTGCAAGCTTAAGAACTAAAAGAAACGAAAAATTAAATGAAGAGTTAAAGTAACTTTTTCTGTAAAGTTGGAGGACCAAAAAAATCATTATGGCAAAAATTAGTTGTTTTTCTTCTCTCTCTCTCTTTTTTTTTTTTTACTATTTTTTAGTGCTAAAATTGAAGATGGTGTGGAATAGTTCCTAACCTTATTATTGTTATATATGTTTTCGTTCTCATTAGAGCTAATCTACTATCTATATAAAGAGAGCCTTTAAACATGTTAGTACTCCGTTGTATGATCATTTACCTCCGATGAGTAGGGTTGAGTAAGAGAAATAAAATAAAATAATTGAAAATCGATCCAAATCAAGGTGTTTAGACGGTTTATGGAATACAAATCAAAAAATCACAATTATCCGAAACCAAACCAAATTCTATTCTTTATTTAATTTATAAATAAATTTATTTTTATAATATAAAAATAATAAAAAATTAAGAAATATCTATGAAAAAAACTTTGAAAATTTGTCAACTGATATTTAAAAGCCTTAAAATAAAATTTATTTTATTAAAATAATTATAAAAATCTATAACAAAAAAATTTAACTAAACTAACTTATAATGGACGGATAAAAAATACAACCGAATTGAATTAATATCACTTGATTTTGGTGCAATTGCACCAAACTGGACATAAAAGATTTTCTTAAAAAATTTAACCCGCAATGAGATTGTTTTTCTCACTCTAACCTTCTAGAGGTGTTATATAAGTACGTATCATATGATAATTATAAATTTAACTATTTAATTGTTATAAAAATTGAATATATTATAAATTAATATTTATATAATGATATATTAAATACATGTAAATTTATTATCATAAATATATTTTTAATTATTATTTAATATAAATATTTTTATTATATTTTATTATTTTCATTTATATAAAATATAGAATTTTGAGTTTATAATAATTTCAAAAAATATATAATTTTCATAATCAAATTTTATATGAATTAAATCTAAATAAGTAGATATGTAATAATAAATAAAAAATATTTATTAATAAATTTATTATTTACCATGATTACAAATTTAGTATATATTATATTATTTAATGTTAAATATAATCTTTCATTTTACAAATATAATTTAATATCCTCAATAATCAATTTAAGGTGAAAATACCTCTATGGTCCCTTTCAATTTTGATATCAAGCAAATTGGTTCTTCTAAAAAATTTAGAGCAATTTTATCATTGTTAATTTTGAAATTGAGTAACTAAGGATAATTAATCACAATGTTAATATTTTTGTCATCTGTGCATATTGTTATTGGTATAGTAACAACTTTAGCCTTAAAAGTTTACACATTCTATCAATTTAGTTCTAGTTTAACAAAATCAGATTGCAACATTTACACATTATATATAAACTGAATTTATTATTATACTAATCAAAATTATATACTGGTGACAAAAAATATTAACATTATTGTTAATTGTCCTTAGTTCACTTTTGAAATTGATAGGAATTAAATTGCTCTGTTTTTTTAGAAGGACAAATTTGCACAATATTGAATTTAAGAGGGATCACAGAGGTGTTTTTATCCATTTTTAACCTCACCTCACTACTAAAATTGTTATTGAATCCAAATATATATCCAGCATTGATTATTATCACATCACTACTGTCGATACCATCTTTGTGAAAACAAAACGGACGTCGACTTAAAAAATGAACTGGAGTCGCCACCGATCTTTTTTAGGGTGCGATCGGTCACCTCAAAAAAGGGGTTGTTTTTGATAAACTATTTGATTTATTAAAACAACAATTTTGGTCCGCATACCAGAAAAATAGGTTCGGGAGTCAGTTACGCACAGGGAAGGATTAGCACCCCCGGTACGCCCGGAAACCGGTACCTTGTTGATTAATTAATGTCTTTAAAGTCGATAATTCGGGAAATCGAAAGAATTTAAAATACGATCCTTATTTGATTTAAAATCATTTGAGAATGGGTTGAAAACGTGTATAAACCAGAGGCTGGTTTGCCTTGAGGTGAAACATCGTATCTAATACGTTAGGGTACAGCATTTCGACCTTTGAGGCTAAACTAGCCTTTTATTCAAAATTTAGGTATTTATTATTGAAAGGATATTCGAATACTTGGAATAAACGAAGAAAATCGGAACCCAATACGTTAGGGAACGATTTCTCGAATTCTTAAGTACCGAACATTGCCTTGATTTAGAAAGTCTTATCTCGAGATCACGAAATATCACGCCCAATGCCTTAGGACGCAATATCTCGGACTCTCGAGAACAAGTTTTGAAAAATTATGTAGTTATTTTGATAGGCTATTCGGTTATTTAGATTTAAACGAGAAATCACAGCCCAATACGTAGGGTACGATTCCCGAGTATCTAGATACAGAATATTGCCTTTATAAGAAACATTTTCGTATCGTGCAAAGGTGACTTGTTATAAAATGAATAACGATGAGAGCATGTATAAAATGAAATGTGCCGACGAAATGAGAATAAGAGCAATAATATAGTAGGCAAAATAGTAATAATGTATAAGCTTTTTATTTAAATTTTATATCTTGAGAAGGATATTCGAGAATTTAAATTTAGACGAGAAAATCGAAACCCAATACGTTAGGACACGGTCTCTTGAATTTTTAAACACCGAAAATTGCCTTTTTAAAAAAAGGATCAATTTGACGTGAAAAGAACGTTGTATAATTTGTAACAAAAGCATTAAAATAATAATAGTAATACTAGTAATAACGTTAACAAAGATAACAGTAATAATAGTAGTGATAATATTAGTGAAACAATAATGAGATATTAGTAACATAGTATAGATAATATGTTAATAATAAAAATCATGATAGGAATATGAGAATAATATTAAACAAAACGAATATATATAAACATATAATAATAAGCAAGATGAAAACATATATTAAGGTACTAATAATGCTATATATTTATATGAATATATATATATTAAAATATACAAAATGATATGGATGAGAAGTCTAGGTATAATGGTATTAAAAACATGGTATATGTAAAAACACAATATATACGTAAAAAAAAAATAAATATGTATGTATACATAATATAATATATAACATTATACGTAATATAGAAATGCATGCATGATAGTATTAATATATGTATGTACAAATATATATATATATATATAGTAGTATTAGGAATATATATAAAATAGTTTAAAAGATATAACTAATAAGTTTAAAATATATACTTAACATATACAAAAAAAAAAAAAAACATAATATTGATATATATATATATATATACATAATATAAAACAATATAATGTTTCAAATACGTATACGTGTTATACAAATATATAAATAATAGTAATATTAAAAAGTGTGTATGCAATATATATATATTAGAAATATGATAACAATAATGCTTATAATAAAAGAAGATAAAAATGTATAATAAGAAAATCACATGTAAATATAGAAAACTAAGAATACGCACAAGGTATATATGTATATGTTAATAATGTTGATGATCATGAAAAGATAATAATATAATAGTACTAAATGAGACTAATAAAATATAATAGTTAGTATTATAATAATAGTAAATTAACAGCAATAATAAGAGAAAAATGTTAAAAATAATTCAGTAATAATATAATATAAATGACAAAATAGAAGTAAATAAAAAAGTATCATGCATAAAAATATATTTAGACAAATTATGATAAATCATAGTCATGTATACATTTAAAATATAATAATAAGAATATAAAAAAATTATTAATAGTACTATATAACATATATACGGGTAAATATGAAGTGAAAATAATTCTAATATTAATAGATAATAAATATAATAATAGTAATAACGTATAATAAGATAAGTAATATTGAAATTAAAGAAAATAATGAAAAAACAGTGAAAAAGGGATGAAATCAAATTAAAGGTGAAACTTTGGGGGCGAATTCAAAATATAAACATGTGAAAAGGACCTATTCGAACACGCGCTAAACCAAGGAGGACCAAAAACGCAATTTTCCCGACCATTTGAAACGGACAGTAGCCTCAGGGGCTGAATTGAAGAGCGGGACAACTATTGGGGCCAAATTGTAAACCAATAAAACCTGATTGTAAATTAAATAAAAAGCGGAAGGACCGAATGGGTAATTAACCCAAAACTAAAAAACACGCGGATCCTAATGGTAGGGTCGGGTCGGACAATCGGGTTCCCCAAAACGACGCTGTTTTGGGGTTAAAACGCAGCCCCCAAAACGACGTCGTTTCAGGGGGCTATAAAAGGCCAAATTTTATGAGAAAAAATCATTTGGTGAGGAGAGAAGGAAAAAAAAGAGAGAGAAGAAAGAGAGAAGGGAGAGGGAAGGAGAGAGGAGGGAGATCGGGGAGGGATCCGGTCGCCGGACCGGCCGCCGTCCGGTCACCGGCCACCGTGCCGGCCACAGTACACGGTGGCCAGAAAAGGTAATTTTTTTATTTTTTTGGGCTATTTTTTTATATATTTTTTATATTCACATGCACATATATATATACTTGTATTTATTTAGCAAAAGAAAAGGAAGGAAACAGTTTTGAAAATAAAAGGAGATCACCTCCGTTCTTGAGTTCTGGCCTTGTTTAATTTTTTGCTTTCTCTGCTTCGTGTTTTTGATTTGGTGTTATTCCTCTTTTTTTTATACTGCTTTCGATTAAATTCTCTGTTTTCATATTCGAAAAAAAAAATCTCCCCCCGTTACAATGGTTTCGTTTGGCTTTATATAGCCATTATACAATCTTTTTTTATCTATTTTTTGTCATTTCAACGTAAATGTTTGCAGGCACCAATTGCTGGAGTCGGTGGCTGACTCGGGCGGTGGAGATGTGACGTGGTTGTTGTCAGAGGCAAGTGGGTGACGGTGGCAGAGGGTAGGTGGCTAGAAACGGCTGGTCAGAGTCAAGTGGGGGTATTCGGTGTGGCTAGGGTTTCGAGATTGGGTTCTAGGGGAAACGGGTTAGGTTAGAAATGGGCCCGGTTTTAGGTGGGTCAAAATTGGGTTATGGGTTAAGTAACTGGGCTGTCCGGGTTTTGTTGTAATGGGTAATGATTGGGTAGCTGTTTGGGTTTTGGTTTGGGGTTTAATTTAGGGGTTTAAAGGGTGTAATAGTGTGAGCCAAAATTGGCCTATGACAACTACGATATTCAATCTCGCTATTATAACAACTAATCTCACAACCAACGTTATTTTTACTTTCACTAGAATTAATCCAATTATACATCCAAAGAAAACCATAAACTTAAACTTATGTAAATACAAATAAAACTATAAAAAACTTATTTTGACATAAATTGAAAAATAAATTTTATTATTTGACACAATAAAAATATAATTACTTGCTTGATTTTTACATTTGTCCAAGAGTAATGTAACCCTTTCAATTTGGTCAGATTGAAGGTTATTCTTTGATAAGATATTATTATTAGTATTATTATTTGCTTTGGGCAAACTTAATACAACTTGATTTACTATTTATTAATTAAAAACATTTTATTTATATTTAATTATAAAATGTGTAATTATTATTAAAATATTAATTTTTAATATTAAATGAATAGTGAAATAGAGTCAACTTATAATGGTTAAGGTATTTAGGAAGTCCCTATATTATAGACTGTATCAAATTAGTCTCTTGATTATTAAATAGATCAAATTTATTCTTGTATTATTAAAAAAATTCAAATTATATTAAATTGTAACAGAATTAACATTTCCTGTAACAAATTTAAAATTCATAGAGTTAACAATTTTCAATACATTTTTTATACAATAAATGTTAACTTTGTTATAATTTAGTTTTATTTAATCATTTTTAATAGTACATAGACTAAATTGACCTTTTAATAATAGAGGGACTAATTTGATGTAGTCCCTATAATACAGGTACTGTCACCCTTATATATGTATTTGAATCTTATTTTGGATGAAATTGAATAATTGAAAAAGATAAGAGTTCAAAAAGGTAATAATAAATGAAATTAGCACATTAAATTGTAATTATATACAAAATACTTCCCTCCACATTTATCCGAACAAAAGATTCCCTCCTTTTTCCCTCGTTTTCTACTCTCTCTCTAACGTCTGAACTAAAACCCTCACTTTCTCTCTCTTCCTATTCCCCCAATTCCAATTATACCCCCGCCTCCTTCCCCTAGAAATCATAAACCTCCATGTCCGGCGGGGCTGGAGCCTCCAATGGTCCCACGCTGCCGTATCAACCTCCTCCTACGGCTTCAACAGCACTAGCTTCGACGGTTCCTCTGGTTGTTCCGCCGATACATCGTCACATGGCCTTCGCTTCGACGAAGCCGCCGTTTGTTCATCCCGATGATTATCACAGATTTTCATCTAGTAACAGTCGTGGAATCGTCGCCGATCAAGAAGTTGAAGCAATTGTTGTGAGATCTCCAGTGAGTTCAAAAATTCTGTTTTGAAACTGGAGGCTATAATGTAATTAGTCCTATATTACTTCTATTTTGATGGGAATTGTACTCTCACTTAAACGCTTAATTTCATTTGCTTAAATTTTTTGTGTGATCTTTTAATCTGTTCATAAATAGAACTTTTCATGGTGGGTAAGTTTCTTTGGGGATAAATTATCATTAGCATTATTTGTTTCTGCAGTGATATTGTGATGTCTGTATTTTAATATGTGATCTATTTCCCTTTTTTGATGATGTATTTGATGATTAAAGTGCTTGTTTGTTGAACAAAGTTGAAATTGAATGAATGCTGGCCTCATCCAATGTCCAAAACTTGATGACTTGAACATTTTGATGCCTTAATTTGAGAAAGCTAAGTTTTAGTACTATCAAATATAAGTGCAATTGATAGTATGTTAGTTTTATGCAATATAAATGTTATAGTGAGAGAGGAATGTTATGTTATGCTACTCCATTCTCGGTTTAAAGCCAAACATTTAATGCCTTGCTCTATATGAAGAAAGCTTGATGGGTGTTAGTTCTTTTGATGTTTTGTCTTTTATGGATGTTTGAAAAATAATTCAGTCGATATCCATATTTCCCCCTTATATATAATATGACTGATAGTTTGTCAGGCAAAATTATGTTCGTATATTATATTCCTTTTTCTTTTTCTCTTCAAGTAGTGAAGCATTTCTGATGGTTCTAATGACTAACAGTAAGTTTTCTTATACAAGCTGTCATGACCATTTTATTTGAAAATAGGGGAATCGACTAGGGTTTTCAAAATGAAAATTAGGACGAGAGTCGCCACCGATTTTTATTTCGAGATGTTCGGATCACCTCATAAAAGTTAATTATTTTAAAAAGCCTAACCTTATTAAAATAGTAATTTTGGTCTGCGAAATCTGAGAAAACGGGCTCGGGGATCAGTTACATGTGAGGAAGGGTTAGCACCCTCATCATGCCCAAAATTGGTACCGACTCGATTATTTGATGCCATTTTATTAAAAGTTGAAAGTTCGCAATAAAATTTTTAAAAGCGTAATTCTTCTTATGCATATCGGATTAAAACTCGTGTTATAAACCCACAATAATTATTGAAAATCTCCTCGTTTCGAGATGTTGAAGTATCACACCCCGTAAGTTAGGATGCAATATTTCGTAATCTCGTGCACGAGTTTTGTATTTGATAAAACGCATTTTGAGATCTTAAAAGGATATTTTGACACTTAGGTTTAACAACAAAACCGAAACCCCGTAAGTTAGGGCACAATTCCTCGGTATTCCAAAGTGCAAAATATTGCCTTTGCGAGAAAACCATTTTTTTGTACCAAGTAAGAGTTGAAAAAATGATTTTTTTTGGTAAAATGCAAGAGTAACCTACGAAAAATAGTACGTACAAATAAAACGTGACAATAAGTAATAATGAAAGCATAAAAGAATTAGCATACGATGAGAATTATTCACAAACAAAGAATAACAAAAGATAATAATAAGAACGATGTAATTAATTTACACACGTAAGTAGTAATCGGACAAATAACATAAATAAAAAGAAGATTTCACATAGAAGGAAAAAAAATATAATAACAAAATGTTAAAATTACAATCGTGAATAAAAACGTGGTAATAATGCAATGGTGATACTTGGACGTGAATAAAAACAATATAGATAAAATACTATAGGTTGCAAAAAGAAAACCAATGATAGTGAACATATAATAGTAATAGTGATATATCTTAGTGATGATAATAATATGTATATAATAAAAATACCTATAGTAAAATAACAGTGACAAAAGCATGTATATACGTATAGTAAAGCATGGGAAAACAAAGTTATATATAATATAATAGAACTATATATATAAAAAAAAAAGGATAGTAACAAAGCTAAAATAGCATAAATTATTTCTATATTAATGAATAATATTGAGAGTATCTATAAAAACCTATGAAAATGTATATACGAAGGAGAAATATTAACCAAAACTAATGCTAGTATTAAACACTAGTAAAAATTAATAATAGTACTAAAATAATTAATTTTGACAGCACAACCAAATAAAAGTGACCAAATTAAATTAAAAACAAGAGGCCTGGGGCGAATTCGAAATAAAATGGGTGAGAGAGGACCGATTTGCACAAGCGTAGCCAAATAGAGGGGCCAAAAGGGACAATAGTCCAAATATTAACACATGCACTTAGCCTGGAGAGATCGAGGGACCGATTTGGACAACAAAGAAATTAAAGAGCCAAATTAAAAAAGAAAAAAAAAGGACGATTAAGAGAAGTTGCAAAGGGTAAGGGACTGAATACGCAAATATCCCTCAGTAATCAATGACGCGCGGATCTCCTGGTAAGCGTCGGGTCGTGAACAGAGCCCCCAACATGGCACCATTTTAGGCCATTGAGGAGGGCTCTAAACGGTGCCGTTTAGCCCTCTTTAAAAGGTTAAAACGAAACCCTAATCAGCAGGCGCCCTCAACCTTTCCTTCTTTCCTCCCACAACAGCCGAAAGCCCTTCGTTTTTAGTCTGAAACAAACCCTAAGGAACCCTACCTGTTTCACCTTTACATCGTGCGGCTAGGGTTTGAACCCATCATCGCCGATATCATCGCGATGCCACTGTGAAAAATGGCCATTTGCGACCCCCTTTTAGCCCCTATTTGAAATCGACTAGAAAAAGAAAGTAGAAGGAGTTCGTTGACTCCTTATTTCCCCGAATGAATCTCTAGGTAGACCTCGAAGGCTCGGCCTTCTTTCCTTCGATCGGAGGGAAACTCAAGGTAATCTCCCTTTTTGATACTCTCATGCCGATATAAACCCAAAAATGAAAAAAAGGGGTCGCCTTTAATCCGTTTCCTTTTTTCTTTTTTTTATCCCTTAAGATTAACCCTATGGTATGTGCATGTGTTGGTAAGAACCAAGAAGACTATGAAGAGGTGAGCTGAATCTCAGCATCTCCTACCCCATCAGGACCCATACGGGATCACGTGACTTTTGGGGTCATCGGAGATCTTCGGCCACGGATCAGAACTAAGCATGGTAAGATTTTATTACTTACTATTACTATGTCAAAAATGAAAGATAAAAAAGGCAACCTTTTGATTTCTCGTTTCAAGTTCTGTTCTCTGTATTCAATTCCTTCGTATTTGAAAAAAAAAGCCCCTTACATGTTTGCTTTTCGGTCCTTTTTATACCCGAAAAGAATACAATTTTAAAAACAATAAAAGATAAAATATCCCTGTTTGATTTGCTATTTTACTGTTTCCATCTCTGTTTGCTGCTCCTGTTTTGAATTTGCAGGTGATGGCTTCATTAAATGCGGTGGGACGGCCTCAAACGATGGTAACAGTCTTTTGGTGGTGGTGTCAGAGGGGTTCAGAGGCCAGATGACCTAGGTGCGGCGCACCTAGGGTTTGCCGTTCCTGCTTCGGTCGATTGGTGTGGGCTACGCTTTAGTATTGGGCCTCATTTGGGTCTGGGGGTTTTAGGTGGGCTTGGGTTGGGTTAGTTTTGGGTTACCGGGTGTTAGGTTAGTTTAGGGTTACCAGGTGTTGGGTTTTAGCAATAGATTTTGGGATTAGGGCTTTGGGCCTTCGTTTTTGCTTTTGTATAAATGGACTGAGGGACTTTCACTTGGGTTTGGATTTATTATTATTTTGCTTTATTTTGATTTTGTTTTTTGTTATTTTTGCTTGATTTGGTCCGGGCAAAATTGCCTTATTACAGCTGCCCCTCTTTGCTCATTGTCGTGCAACGGGAATAGAGCAAAGATTATAAAAAGGCCAATTTTGCTTGGGCCTGCTGGGTCTTAACTTGCTTTGGTGTTCCTCTTCTTTAAGTGATTTTGTTCTAACCCACCGCATCTCGTTGCTTTGATCACTTCATCGCCACTTCAGAGAGATGGGGCCTGTAGCTTCAGTTCGCCTCTTTGCGAATTTGGGGTGATATAAGGTTTGTGATATTAGTCTGTTCCGCTGCAACTTCAGGGGGATAAGACTTGTAACTTTAACCCGCTCCACTGCAACTTCAGAGAGATAAGGTTTGATGTGATCTACTCTACTGCAACTTCAGAGAGATAAGATCTGGTATCTTCAGTCTGCTCCACTACAACTTTAGGGAGATAAGACTTGTAACTTCAACCTGCTCCACTGCAACTTCAGAGAGATAAGGTTTGCGGCTTCGATCTACTTCACTGCAGCTTCAGGAAGATAAGATCTGATAACTTCAGTCTGCTCCGCTACAACTTTAGGGAGATAAGACTTGTAACTTCAACCTGCTCCACTGTAACTTCAGAGAGATAAGGTTTGCGGCTTCGATCTGCTTCACTGCAGCTTCAGGAAGATAAGATCTGATAACTTCAGTCTGTTCTGCTTCCTCTAACTGCAGCTCAGCGAGTACTCAAAGAGACGGGATCTCAACTTCAATGGGCAGAACTGCCTCCATTCCATAAACCAAGGGGAAGGGTGTTACCCCGGTAGAGGTCCTGACAGATGTTCGGTAGGCATAGAGGGAAAATGGTAGCTTCTCGTGCCAATCTTTGTATGTCTCGGTCATTTTCGCCACTATTTTCTTGATATTCTTATTAGCCGCTTCTACAGCGCCATTCATTTTGGGGCGGTATGGTGATGAATTGTGATGCTTAATTTTGAACTGACTACAGACCGCTGATATCAGGCTATTGTTCAGGTTCAATGCGTTGTCAGATATGATCTTTTCCAGCATTCCATACTGACATATGATTTCCTTTTTTAGAAATCTGCTGACTGCCGTTTTTGTAATATTGGCGTACATCGCTGCTTCTACCCATTTAGTGAAATAGTCGATGACTACAAAAATGAAGCGATGACCATTGGAAGCTTTCGGCGAAATTGGTCCAATAACATCCATAACCCACATAGAGAAAGGCCATGGTGAAGTCATAACATGCAGTGGTGACGGAGGCGCATGGATTTTATCACCATAGATCTGGCACTTGTGGCATTTCTTGGCGTAACTAATACAATCTCCCTCCATGGTAGACCAGTAATATCCGCATCTCATGATTTGTCTGGCCATTGTAAAACCATTTACGTGTATCCCGCAGACACCCTCATGAACTTCTTCCAAGATTTGTCGAGCCTCAATAGCATCCACACATCTTAATAGCACTTGATCCTTTCCTCTCTTATACAGGATCTCTCCGTCCAAGACATAATCATTGGCCGACCTTCTTAATGTTCTTTTATTGTTTTTGGTTGCCTGATCAGGGTATTCACTATTCTTCAGGTATCACAATATATCTTGATACCACGGGCGATCATCTCTTTCTTCTTCTTCTTCTATGTTATGACAATGAGCAGGAGCCTCGCAGATACTCATATGGATTGGCTTTATGTCTTCTTGTTTGTTCACTTTAATCATAGAAGCTAGAGTAGCTAGGGCATCAGCCATTTGATTCTCTTCTCGTGGGAGATAGTAGAAATTAACGTCATCAAACTCCTTGATTAGTTTGAGAACCAGTTTTTTGTATTCGACCAACTTAGGATCTCTTGTTTCCCATTCGCCTTTGAGCTGATAAATCACTAATGCGGAATCTCTGTATACTTCTATTGTAGGAACATTTTTTAATAAGAAATAAAATCAGTCTTTATAATTGTTAGGTTTAAGATTTGTGTTTGCCCAATTCAGTTCATTTGTAGCACCTTATTTCCAACTTCGGCTTTTAGGTTCGGGTAAAGGTGTTATTTTATATTGATATATGTCCACAAACCTTTGGGAATTGACTACCTTTGACCCTTTGGGAATTAGTGTTGCTCACAACCTTTAGGGAATCAAAGCTACTAATCCATATATTAGTATATATCTACAACCTTCTAGGAATTAGGATTGCCCACGACCTTCTAGAAATTGAGGCTAAATAAAATCATTGATAATGATCCTATGCCATACCAACTACACCCAGACTACATCTAAAATCCTTTAATGGAGCAATACTATTAGAATTATTATCATAACATATATATGTTGGATTTAGTCCCCTACGTATAGCATATTTGTTTTGTATACTTTTTTTTTTGAACAAATTAGTGTAATATAATATTTAATTACATTAATAACCTTTGTATATTGTCTTCAAGGTTTTTGCATGCAAAACAAAATGGAAGCAAATATTGGCTAAGTGGTTATTTAACGTTTAACTATTACTAAGTGGTATTACGTGGTCGGATCGTAATACGAAAAGAAAATTTGTATTCATAAATGGACCTAAACATGTCATTAGTCTAATAAAAAATGAGCAAATTGATTGAAAGACTAATATGTCATCTATTAAATACAATTAGGGAGAACTTTATCTTGAGCATCGAGGTGGATGAGTCTCAAAGATAAAAACATAAACATCACCGACTGGATTGACAATACATCAGAGAGGACTCAAGTAGAATATATCCTAGATTTGTTTATGGATTTATTCATTTGTGACGTTCATAGTGTGACATATCTTAATCCTAAATGGATGATAGACTATGTATGCATGACTCATACTTTGATGTAAGTAAGAGCCTGAATTCAAATAGATAAAGAACCAAAAACTAGTGCATTGGGTATATGACTTCTACAATGCCAGTATGTAACATCATTCCACAATAGTGGAATCCATAGCCCAACTAATGGGTAAATGATATGCTCATCAAAATTACATGATAGATGAAAAATAAATGTGGCTATGAGTCATTTTTCTTTGTGATAAATGACTTGATCAATATTTGATAGTAATTGGCTTTTCATGAAGGAAGATGTAATGGTTGACATGAGATAAAATAGGATCATATTGAGGGAACAAATTTATCTAAAAGAGGTTGAGGATTTCCTATGAAGGTAACACACTTATGACATGGTCATTAGATTAGCACTTATTGAGTAACTTTCTCATGGTGTGTATTTAAAGAGAGCATAATGATGATACTATAGTGGGATGACTTTGTAGCTAAATGAGTTTGTAATTAATAGGCAAAACGTTGGAGCTTAATTTTAAATCATTTGATCCCTAATTATATATGTTCAATCGGTCTCTCCATTAGCTCATTGAAACCAAAAATAAGTTGCTTGTAGAATCAAATGAACTGAACTGAATGACAATGATGAAACTAGATAAATGGGTCATATTCACAAATGAATGTGTTTTCTCATTATAAATAAAAATAACTTGAGAATTAATTTAAGGTTTTTGGATTATTATTAAGTTAATTATAATTAAATAATCAAACTTAAAAAATGAAATTAAATTAATTAATCATTATGAATCTATTGAATATGGAAATTAAATATATTTCCTCATAGATTCTTTTACGATAAAGTTGTCATGAGTTTAATGAAATTAAAATTGGATTGAGAAAATTATTTAATTGGGAAATTAATTTAGTTAATTTAATTAATTAATTAAGTAATATTTATTTTGAAATATAGAAAAAAAAAATTTGGATTGGGTTGAGTTCAATTATAAAGTGTTAGGTCAAAAGTTCAAGAAGCACATATAATTGGTCCCAATATAGGAGAGATCCAAAACCTATCATATTACATGTGAGGGGTGGCCACTCTAGTGTTATTATCTAGGGTGTGCCGCCCCTCTTTCTTTTAGTTAGACTAGGGGAGTATTAAATAAATATTATTTGTGCTATTCTTTTTCAACCAGGATTTTCCTGTCTTTTCATATAAACAGATAACATTGGTAGAACTATTTATATACAAGTTTCATATATTGTTATTCATGCGAGCTCAACCAAGGAGTTAGATGCCGAACCTATGGAGCTGCCATTGGGACCAATCACTCGAGCTCGTGCCAAGAGGTTTCAAGAAGCTTTGTCAAGTTACATTGCTCGATTTGAAATAGAAGGAATGGCCGAACATCAAGTGACCAGCTCAAGTAGCTCATTTTGCAACATTCTACAAGCTGACTTAGTTTATTTCAGCTCAAGGGAGCTCAATTTCACCATTTGGTCGAACCACCATCACCGGACAATTGGGACATTGACTAGCAATATGTCCCCTCCCTTGGCACTTAAAACACTTGATATCTCGAGAACGGTTGGAAGCAGGCTCATTCTTGTTCTTGCTAGTTTCGCCACTTGATTGATTGGACTTGGTAGCAACAAAAGGTTCCTTGGGACGATTAGGAACTTTTTTCATCCCTTGACTCCATTTGTTGGCAGAAGATGATGGATAGGATCGGTTGGCTCCCTTTGATCCCTTGACTCCATTTGATATCGGGAGTCAGTTACGTATGAGGAAGGATTAGCACCCTCAATACGCCCAAAATCGGTACCTTATTGATTAATTTATGTTTTAATGTCGAAAATTGAAGATTTGCAAAGAGTTTAAAACACGATCCTTTTTTTTTTACTTTTGAAGCATTTGAGCAAATTAAACGTGTGATAAAGACTATCTCGTTTCAAGGTAAAACGTCACATCCAGTACGTTAGGACACAAAGTTTTTGACCCTCGAGTATGAGTTTGCCTTTAACACGTGCATTTATAAAAAGGGTATTCGGATATTTTAATCAAACGTAAAATCACAACCCAATACGGTAGGGCGTGATTTTTCGAATTTTTTAAATACAGAACATTGCCTTCACTTTCCAAAACTTTGAAAAATCCGATAAGAAAAATATTTGAATATTTGGATTGAACAAAAACCGAAACCCAATACGGTAGGGCACAATTTTCTGAGCTTCCAAATATCGAAAATTGCCTTTTTGGGAAAAATTCGGGGAATAAATCGATAAGAAGGATATTCAACCACTTAAATCTAATAAAAAATGAAACCCAGTACGGTAGGGCACGTTTTTTAAAATGATTAAGTATAGAAATTTGCCTTTATTTTAAAAACTATTTGGGGATAAAAATGTTGAATAAAATACTTAAATTGAATAAAAAAAACGAACCCAATACGGTAGGGCCCGTTTCTTTGAAACGACTAAGTATAAAAAATTACATTTATTTAAAAACGATTTTTGAATACATTGTGAAATAAAAAGAATTAAAACGATTTAAATTTGGAAGGGAAAAAAAATGATATGCAACATAATAATAACACAATCACTAACTCAATCAATATAAATATAAAAAAGTAATAAATATAAAGAAAATTAGCAATATCAATAATAATGATAAAAATATAACAATACGATAAATATAGCAATAATAATATTAATAATAAAATAAAGAACATAATGATTAAATAATATATATTAATGATAATATTAAATATAATGATAAAAGTAAAAATTAAAATAATAACTATACTAAAATAAAATAATAATATAGTATATAAAAACAATTTGATAATTTAAAAAGAAATAATAGATATAATATAATAAATATAATAATAAGTAAATGAATTTTCATATTTAAGATAATTAACCTTTAATAAAAAAATGAATATATAATATTAAACACATATATGTATATATAAATACATGTTAAAATAAAAAAAAGAAAAGAAAAACGATATGAAAACGAAATAATAATACCCTCTGTATGTTTTTAAATCGATTTTCTCTTCAAATCTTCCTTATGATTTTGCCGAATCTGTTTTTATATTTAAAAGACAATGTCTTTTGCAATATTGCTCTCGTATATTTGTGAATCTCTCTTTCTTTGTATTGATTTTCTTTTATTTGTATTGGAAAATAAATCGAACCCTTCTTTTGTTACAATATTTGACTTTTATAACCTATTTTTACAGGTACAAAACGAGGTTATGGGCAAACGTGGGTGTGAGGGAGACATGGAGCCATGGAGGAAGGTGCGGCGGCTAAAGCAGAAAAATTAGGTTTTTTCTTTTGATTTTAGGGTTAGACATTTGGTTTGGAGCTAGGATTAAGTATTTAGGCTTCAAAATTGGGTTTTATTATTTATTTTTATTTGATTTTTGAGTTTTGTATAAAAAATGGGCCGGGCAAAAAATTGGGTCTACACATTTCATCTCTTATAGTATAGTTTATTTGAATGCTTGGAATTAAGCATTCACGTTGTTACATTATTGAAAATTACTTGTATTTTGATAAGGAAAATAAAGAGAAAAATAAGAATTAAGATGCTTGGAATTTTGCCTTCTGCCATGATTGGTCTCTATAACTACTTTGGGTTTGATATTGTTCATTGAATAATATTACATGCATTATACGTGATTTTATATATTTATTTTTTATTTACTAAATAATATATTTTTATTTTATGTAATTAATGCAAAAATAATATTATTCAAATTGTGGTACATAATTAAAATAATGCAACAATAAAAAAATTCAAACATAAAAGTTTGAAAGTAAATAATAATGAAATAATTTTTTAGTGATTTTAACTACTAATTTAATAAAAAATTTTAAAACATACAATTCTTATGTACATTTTATAATTTAATAAAATATAATTTTAATTATTTTTTTTAATATAAACATAGTTTTGATATTTTTAATTATTATTTAAAATATTTTGTTTTTAAATATATTCTTAATTATTTATTTTACATATACATAAGTTTTAACTTAATATGTTCTTAATAGTAATTTTCTATTTTTATCTCAATTCTACATCTGTATTTGAATTTAAATACATATTCCACAATTAACTTTAATCTCACCACTCACCACTACAACATTCAAATTCACAAATTACTTATTTAACATGATTATAAAAAATATATAAATATTACTAAAATTTTAATTTTTAATATTAACTTGGGTTTTTTACAAATATAATGTAAAAAAAGAGACTAAAAAATCGAAAGTAAAAGAGATTGAGAATAAAAATAAAAAAGACGGACGGAATTGAATGGTTTTTGTAAATGATGGGAAATTATAAAATTAATTTTTAAAATGGTTGTGCAATAAAATTATTTTTTAGTAGTGTATTAGTGTATTGTGATTTTTTTGATAATGTATTTTAGTGATTTTACTGTATTATGATTTTTTAGAAATATATTTTTTTAAGAAAATAATTTTATAGTTGTTTTGTGTTAGTAATTAATAATTATAAGTTGTTAGTGTTTATAGTTTAGTGTTTTATGATTTTTTAATGTATTTTTTATATAATGTAAATTTATATTATTATTTATTTTTTTGATAATTTTTATTGATTGATTAAAATTTTGATTAAATTTGTTGTTATATAATTTTATAGGTTGTGTGAAAGAAACTACTTAGGTATGTTTCAATTTCAATTATTTTTAATTCATATATTTTTTAATCTTTAGATAATTTATATTTATTTTTTATTGTATGTAAATGATGGGGAATTATAAAATTAATTTTTAAAATGGTTGTGCAATAAAATTATTGCCCTCAAACTCTAATACTACTTTCACCAATATCATCTTTCCATTCAATTTCATCTGTCTTTTCTAATTTTTATTCTCAATCTCTTTTACTTTCAATTTTCTAGTCTCTTTACTTCTAAAAAATTCTAAATTATTTTCTTTACAGTTACAAATTATTTATAGCAAAATATTTAACAAAATAAATTTAACATTATTAAACTAAACAAAATAATTTAGAATATATAATCTTAAATTATTAATAAATTAGTTTTAAAATAATTACAAACACAAAAATTTATCAAATAATTCTAAATTAGTAACAATCTAATTTTAAAGTACTTATAAAAATTACTATTTTTTTTCTTTTTTCTTTCTTCACTGTTCATTCGAGGTTACTGTTCATGCACGGTCACTGTTCATGCAGGGTGTGGCGCCCCTGTAGCAGGCGCCACATGTGGCGCCTACGGGTCACGGGCGACCCGTTTTTCGACCCGAAATTTTTTTAAAATTTTATAATAATAATAATAATAATAAAATATTTTTAAAAAATTATTAATAAAATAATATGTCGCGCCTGTCAGGTAGGCGCGACTAAAAAAAGTACCCCATTTTCGTAAATAATCTATCTGACAACCTATTTTCGTATATAAAATTTTTTTTATATTATATTTGTAAAAAACCCTATTAACTTTGTTATAATTTGACTTTATTTGATCAATTTTAATAGTACAGGTAATAAATTAACCATTTAATGATAAAGGGATTAATTTGTATGCAATTCCTATGATACTGGTACTTTAACCCTTATGTATATATTTGAATTTTATTTTAGGATGAAATTGAAAATTTGAAAAAAGTAAGAGCTCAAAAAGGTAAAAACAAATGAAATTAGCACATTAACTTATAATTATGTATATGTACAAAAGATTCCCTCTCGTTTCCCTCCTCTTCTACTCTCTCTCTAATGTCTGAACTAAAACCCTCACTTTCTCTCTCTTCCTATTTCCCTATGGCAATTATACACACCTTGTTTCCCCTCGATATCATAAACCTCCATGTCCGGGATGGTCTCACGCTGCCGTATCAACCTCCTCCTACGGCTTCAACAGTACCAGCTTCGACGGTTCGTCCGGTTGTTCCGCCGATACGTCGTCACCTGGCCTTCGATCCGACGAAGCCGCCGCTTGTTCATCCCGATGATTATCACAGATTTTCATCTAGTAATAGTCGTGGAATCGTCGCCGATCAAGAAGTTGAAGCAATTGTTGTGAGATCTCCAGTGAGTTCAAAAATTCTCTTTTGAAAACGGTGGCTATCATGTAATTAGTAGTATATTATTTCAATTTTGATGAGTTTTGTACTCTCACTTAACCCTTAATGTCATTTGCTTTTCTCTTTTTTTTTTGTGTGTGATCTTTTGATCTGTCCACAAATAGAGCTTTTCATGGTGGCTAAGTTTCTTAGGGGATAAATTATGAGCAGCATTATTTGTTTCTGCAGTGAAATTGTGATGTCTGTATTATAATATGTGAGGTATTTCCGTTTGTGATGATGTATTTGATGATATAGTGGAGTTTTGGTAGATTAAAGTGCTCGTTTGCTGTACTAAGTTGAAATTGAATGAATGCTGGCCTCATCCAATGTCCAAAACTTGATGATTTGAACAATTTGATGCCCTAATTTGAGAAAGCTAAGTTTTAGTACATTCAAATATAATTGCTATTGATAGTATGTTTGTTTTATGTAATATAAATGCTATAGTAAGCGAGGAAGGTAATGTTATGCTACTCCATTCTCGGTTTAAAGCTGAACATTTAATGTCATGCTCTATATGAAGAAAGGTTGATGGGTGTTAGTTCTTTTGATGTTTTGTCTTTGATGGATGTTTGAAAAATGATTCAGTTGATATCCATAATGTCTATCACTATAGTTTCCCCGTTATGCATAATATGACTGCTCTGCTAGTTTATCGGACACGTATATTATATTCTTTTTCTTTATTGTCTTCAACACGATAACAAGTGAATTACTAGTTACTTTACTTGATTTTGTCATGCAATTTATCTCTTTGAGTTTTGGCCTTTGTGAATTAACTTTTGAATCAAGTAGTGAAGCATTCTGATGGTTCTTATTGCTAACGGTAAGTTTTCTCATACAAGCTCTCGTACATATGCATTTGTTAAACTTATGCTCTTTTTTATTTTATTTTCTTCAATTCAATTGGTTGTTAACGTAGATATAACCGTGCACAAATACTAAGGGACCTTGTAATTTTGCCTGCCATTGGCATTACTTTGAAATATTGCTCATTTTTCTCAGCAATTAAAAAGGAAGAGCGCAGTAGACAAAAATTATGTTGAGTCTAGCCAATGGACAAGCAGTCCGGGGGTTACCAGCATATCCAACAGTCCTTTCCAGACGCCTGTATATGCTAAAGGAGGAAGGATAAATAATAGATCAAAGACATCAAAAGCCAATAAATCAATGCCTCACACACCTGTGTCAAATGATGGTGCGATACTATTTCCTACTGGCTCAGTCCATAGAAGGAAAACTTATGCTTCACTCCATGGCTTTATCATCAATACCTCATTGCTCGAATTAAGAGAGATGGATTTTGTAGAAGAGGAACCACTGACATTATATATGATAATTGGCAGGTTGTCCATCTCCTCTTGCACCTGCTGGCAGCTGCTGTTTAGATAGTCCTTTAGGTAATCTTTACTGCCCATTCTTTTTTCTTTTAACACAGTCTGTCTTAGCTCCTTAACCTGCTATGGATGGTGAGAACGACAATAATGCAGGCACCATTTTTAGGTCTGTTGACGAAAAAGTTTGTCAATCTGATGAAGCATACTGAAGGTGGTATCCTTGACCTAAATAAGGCTGCAGAAACATCGGAGGTAATGACATACTAGTGAGCTTATGTATCATTGGGTGTTTGTTGAGTATTTTTTCATGTTACTTAAAGGGTTCTTTTGTCTTTTATTTTTCCCTGTAAATGTTGTAACAGGTGCAGAAGAGGAGGATATATGATATAACAAATGTCTTGGAGGCCATTGGTCTTATCGGAAAGAAGTTCAAAAACAGAATACAGTGGAAGTAATTACTAATGATATTAATCATTTTTCAAGAATTTGATGTCTTAATTTGGTTTGTCATTCTGGTTAACCTTTGAAAAACGTGAGACTTATTTGAGGATTAATCAAAGTTAGTAGGTGTGTTGGTGCTTCAAAGCCAGGAGAAACAGATGGTGATATCTCTGTAATACAGGTACGTGAAAGTAATGTCAATTTTTGTTTCATTGACATCCAGCCAATAAATTTTCTTGATATAGTTCATTAGGATGTTTTCTGTTTCTTTATTTTCGGTAATGACTTTCAAGAGAATTTTCAATCACTCCCGATTGATTGATTTGTGCTGCTTATTTCTCTTACCTATGAGCTTAATTTCTATTCTTTAATGCAGGAGGAAATTGAGAACCTTTCCATGGAAGAGAGGATATTAGATGATCAAATAAGGTTGTGCATGGCGTATTCTCTTGTTAAAGTAGCAACTGTTACTATCTTGAACCTGTTTAGGAATGCTGATGCTTTTAAAATATTGCAGAGAAATGCAGGAAAGGTTGAGGGATTTGAGTGAGAATGACAACAATCAGAAGTACGATTTTCTTGTCTGCCTTGCTCTGTGATCCAATTAAGTGAAGTTTAACTGCTAATTGTTTGCAAAAAAATTATATGTTTACATATCTTCACACTGTTTCAGGTTGCTTTTTGTGACTGAAGAGGACATCAAGGGTATACCTTGCTTTCAGGTTCGTTTATTTCATTCCTCTAATTTAACACTTCTGAATGATATTCTGCATTTGATACTAATATTCAAGGCACCTTGGTTTTGGCAGAATGAAACCCTGATAGCAATTAAAGCTCCACATGGAACAACTCTCAATGTACCTGATCCTGATGAAGTAAGATGGCATTGAGTTACTACCATTTTCCACTTTCATGGTTTAAACACATTGTTGCATTGCTCCTATATATTACGGGATGTTGATTATCGACGAAGGAGATACGGAATATTCCTTAGAAGCACAATGGGTCCAATTTTTGTTTACCTAGTCAGGTGTTCTTTGGAATAAGTTTAATTGATAATAATAAGTTAGGTTGTTTTAATGTCTTTCTTTTCCATTGTTGCTTCCGCAGCCAATTTGAGGAGAAATTTGAAGAGATGAATGGTGTTGAACAACCTCTGAGTGTCCCACTTGCTTCAAGTTCTGGCTCTAATGAAAACAAAGTTGAGTTGGTCAATACAGTGAGCATCCAAAAGGAGATTGAACCACAAGCGCAGCAAACTCTTCAAATCTGCTCTGATATAAATGCTTCACGATAGTCTGTTGGGGGAATGATGAGAATTGTTCCGTCGGATATGGACGTAAGTGCCATTTTTCTTGACCAGTTATTACACTAGCCAAGCTTTACAAACATCAAATACATGGACAGTGGTTCATGTCAAAGATTATTTATGAATTAAGGTAATCTGGAATAATTCATTAGAAGCCTTGGTTACCCCACTTTAGGAGGGTAAGGTCCAAGATTCAAACACCTTCTCCCCCTAGGACTTCATCTTGCACCAAAATTGATAATTTTGTCTATTAACTTTTCTTGCCCTTGTTTTGAGAATGATGCGGATTATTGGCTTCTATCAGATGCCGATGTTAGCATTATGGATATGTGGAAGACAGATTGTATCCTTCTATAAATTTTAGCTAATCTATCTGCTTAACCCCCCAAAAGGCAGGAAAAAAGCACACAAACTTATTTATACATTCAGAGGTACAACAGGTGAATGTGTAATCCTTAACTCCTAGAATGACAGGTGTTGAATGGAGCGGAGTAGATATGCTTCATTCAGACTTTGGAATGGCTGAGGTCGGTACCCCAAGGCCAGAAACTCTACCTTCTAGAATGACCGAAGTGCCATCTTCCGATTTTAAATCAACTCGTTAGGTAAGATTATTTTTCCTGACCAAATTCTGCAGAACAAATGCCAGCTAGGGGTTTTTCCAATTTACTTCAGGGTTGAGCTATTTTTCCAATCCCATGGTTTTAGGTATAGAAATAAAAAGTGTCGGCTTCAGAATTCTGGTCTATATAATCTGGTTATATATGCACATTAACAGCGTCCTTTTCTTTATCTGAGTTGCTTAATTAGTCATTAGTGTTTTACATATCAAAATTGAAAAAGCAGCCTTACTAAATGTGGATGTCTAGAATTGGTGCATCGTGATGATATCATTGGATCAATCTTGTTGTTTGTACGAAATCGGTCCATTGTATATTTGAGGTTGTGAGTTGTGACCAATGGCATCTATAAATAATCATATGGTTATAGGAATCCAGTTATTTTTCTACTTCTATTGCTTCCTTCATGTTTTTTCACTTTTTGGTTGAAATTTATCTCTAACTTATTTACAGTTGAGATTTTCGTGTTTTGGTTTTGCTAATGTTAGCGGAATTCAGTTTAATTATTGGTTAGCCAAGCTTGGGCTATTGAGTAAGCCGAATTTAAATACCTTAATGTCCGACTTAGAGTGGTTTGTAAGTCTACATTAAGGGTTTTTCTTTTTTGAACTAATATTGAAAATACCAATTGAAATCCGAACTTAAGACAAATAGTTTTTTAGGTTTAGTCAAGGTTTTGAACCGGACTAGGATCCTGGCTCGGAGAAGGGCATTGAATCAATTGACCCAGGAGCCGGTATGGATGATTGTATTGGGCGAAAAACTGCTTGAACCTGGGAGTTGAATCAGGTTTTTATTTTTTATGAATTTTTAATGATTTATTTAATTGCGCCGATTTAACCAATGAATCGGTGGCCTAATCAGTTTTACTATTGCTCCTGTTTCGAAAACCTTGGATTTTTGAGAATCATGTTCATCTTTTGCTAGGTAAAGCCGTCCATGTTGATTTTTATCTTGAATCAAGTTATGTTTTGAAAGCATAGACAACGGATTTGTGTTTGGCCACCATTTGTGCACAAAATATCTAGTTATGTTGTCTCATAATCAATTGTGCATCCCTTCATTTGAATACTGATTGGAACACTAAAAAGACATAAATGTGTTTTTTTTTTTTTTTTTTCCTGAATTGGCACGTGTTATGCAGTAAAAAAAAATAAAGAGCACAATTAAGATGTTTACGCAGTTTGAAACTTGTCCTACGTCTGTGGGGCTTTACCCAAAGATGAATTCACTATGAAATTTATGGTACAAAGAAATGATCTAAGCCTAACTCTTCAAACACTTGATGCAATCTCACTTTTGTTCAATTTAGGTAAATTCTCTCTCAACTCATTCTAGTTATGCAAGCGAAAATCAACATTCAACACTTAGGTAGTGTTTCTACTATGAATCAAGCTCTTAATAAGTTTCGTGTAAAGTGGAAAAATAAATTTTCAAACGTAATATGTTTAGCAATCGTCAAGCTTGAACGACGACTCTTCCACAAGCAACAATGAACCTGAAAATTATAAATGTCAACATAGAATATATTACAATTCCCATTATTTATTTACACGTCAAAACTAAAGTGCTCACATCACTGATTTAAAAGTACTTAAATGAAGAAAGCATAGCATATAGTACAACCATTTCGAAGGGTTCATTGGCCTCTCTCTCCACATCAATGATTTTTTAAAATAAAATTATTAGAAGCAATTGTAAAGTTATTATTATGATTTAAAAGTAAAAAGCCAATAGATAAATTAGCAACTCTTTTTGTGCATATAAAATGATTGAAGTTGACTGCTGCCTTTCTCCAATGCCTTACTGCACAAATCAGCAAAATATTATGAAAGATGTTAAGTAAATAGTAGGATTAAAACAAAGGGATTTTAACAAGGAAATTAACGGTATCCAACTTGAATGAAAAATGGCATCAGACCCCTCACTTGGAGAGTCAATATATCACTCATTTTTCTTCAAAAAAAGATTAGGTCATTAAAATAAATAAATAACAAGGACGGACCAACCTGATACAACTCATTTATTTTAATGTTGGGGATGTGAGCAATCCTATGCCAATCAGCGCCAATGTCTTTCCGACATCTTTCCTCCAACTGAGGAACTTCAGATATATCTAACTCTCTAAATCAACCTCCTCGCAATCCCTTATTTCTAAAGTTTTAAGCCCAGTGAGATGTTGCAGGCACTCATCTAGCATGTGAGTGTCCAATCCCTCAATGTTGGCTACCTGGAAAGATTTCAATTTGGAGAGAGGAAGAGAAGAGGTTGAACTTGATGGGGTCTTAGCATTCATGTTCATCTTGATAGTCTGCTTTAACGGTCTTGAACTGGTATTCACCAACACTAGCCTATCATCGAGTGAAGGATACAACGGCATTGATGTCAAAGGGCAGTTTTCAATTGTTAAAGAGGAAAGACAAGGAAATGCCATGGTTGATGTTCCCAAAACTGTTGTGTCGTCCTCCTTGGAATCATCATCGATTGGTTTTGTCATCCTCCACCAACTCTTCATATTCCGGCAGTTCTGGAGCGAAAGATGCTTAAGCGACGGGAAGAATGATTGTGGTTCTCCTTGACTTCCTTTTGGGTTATTATCATCCATGTACTCCAGCTCACTACAAAACGAAATCTCCAGCCTTTTAAGATAAGGAAATTGCGCAAAGGACGGGACATGTTTGAAATTACTACTATATATGATAATTGTGACGAGATCTGTGAGCAAAGAAAGCCAACTTGGAAACTTGGCATCACCCCTCCATCCTCGAATACAGAGCTCCTTGAGATTATGATGGGGCTGGAGGTCTTCAAGTGACTTCTCATCATCATGGTTACCACCGCCCCATTGTAAAACCAACGATCTCAAATGTTGCTTCTCTTTCAAATTAGCAGCCTTAAACTTCTCTTTTGCATTTTTTTACTAATCCCAAATTTCTTATTCTTAGATATTCCCTTAAGTTGTTAAGCAGTCTCAATTCACTTAGATCTGCACCGCCATGGGACCCATCTTTATCCACTACAAACAAGCTTAACGTCTCAAGTGAAGTCAGCTTCCCTATTCCACGTGGCATATGAGTTAAACTATGACAAATATAACACGAAAGATGGGTCAGATTCACCAATTTTTCAATCTTCTTTGGCAATTCTTCAAGCTCCAAACAGCCATCAAGTTTCAGCGCTAGCAAATTCTGAATCTTGCAAATACTCTTTGGGAGAATCTTAAGACCGCGATTAAAAGAAAGATCAAGGTACCTCAAATGTTTCAACTTGTAAATGAAGGGTGAAATCATCTTAACATTTCCATAATTCAATTCCAATACACGCAAGCATCTACAATTTGCAATTACAAAATCCCATGTTTCTTCGCTCAAATCTTGAATTCTCCTATTTGGATGCCGTAACAAGGTTCGCAACTTCTTTCCCTTAAACAAAGGAATTAATGAAGGATTAATTGATATGTGGCGACATTTCTCACCAACATCCTTTGCAGTTTTAATTGAATCTATAATTCTACTCTCCATCCCTGCTACTGATTCAGCTAGATCATGCACTAAATCATGAATTTTACATGTTAGTCTCGAATATCTTTCTTCTACCTCTTGAAAGAAACTTCTTTCAACTAAATCTTTAAAATACCCAAATCCGATCTCCTCAAGAGATTTACTTGTATTCAGTTGCTTTACGAAACCTTGTGCAATCCAAAATTGAACAAGTGTTCGTACATCAATTTGGTGATCTTTTGGATATAGTCGACAATAAGCAAAACAATGCTTCAAATGGGATGAGAGATGATCATAACTTAACTTAAGTGTTGGTAAAATCTCATATTCGTTCTGAGATATTCTAGCAAGTTCATTATCTTTAAAAGAAAGCCACTCACTTTTAGTTTCTTTGAAAGATAACGTACCAGCTATCGTCCTTATGACTAAGGGAACTCCCCAACACCTTTCCAAAATCAGCTTTCCTATTTCCACAAAGCCTAAATCTCTCAAATCTGCAGATCTTTGTTCAAATGCTATCTCTTTGAACAAAGACCAAGCATCATTATCAGACAAGCCTTTCAGAACATAAGGCTGACATTTACTAGTGATCTTGGCTACCTTAAAAGAACGAGTAGTTACTATTATCCTACTTCCTTTAGCCCCACCTACCAATAACTCTTTCAAACTAACCCATTTTTCCCACTCCTCATTCCAAATGTCATCCAAAACAAGCACATATTTTTTCCCATCAATTTTTTCCCGAAGTTGTTTCTGCAATTGGTCCATTTCGAGATTTTGATCTGGTGCTTTGTCCGTTGCAGATTTGATAATGTTCTCTACAATTATTTTAACATCAAAAACATCTGAAACACACACCCACATCATCAACTCAAAATGATTTTTGACCATTTCATCATTATAGACAAACTGAGCCAAAGCAGTCTTCCCTAACCCTCCTAACCCCACAATTGGAATGATGTAAACATTCTCTTCACTTTCAGAGTCTAACACGAGTTTTAGAAGAGCTGTTTTATCATCGTCCCTCCCTATTATTTTATCTTTAAAAGAGTGCGTTAGCTGCCTTTTTTTAGTCATGAAAGAGGTTTCCATGGGACGGTCACGCTCTACCAAGTTGAACACCTTGGCTTCACTTCCAATTGAAATCAACCTGGCCTTAATGGCCTTCATTTTCCGACCCATTTTGAGACCGTAAGCAAACTGGTTTGAGCTCGAGAAGAAAATGCGTACCTCTTTCGTCAGCTTGTTCCCACCCAATAGATCTTTTCGCAAAGCTTCGGTAGAGAAATCATCGAGCAAGTCGTCAGCATCGTAAAGTACATCTCTCAGCTTTTCAAGCCAATCTTTGACGAGATGGCTGGTCATGGATCGCTCTTCTGCGTCAAGAAGCACAGCTTTGATCGTAGAGACAGTGCTTTTGAGGTCGTCGAGGTCATCTTTGACATTCCAACACAGTCCAATTTGAGAGAGAGTAAAGGAGCTCAATTTAGTAATAAGCTCTACGGTGAGGTCGAAAGCAATTGCTTCGGCCATTGCTGGTTCAAACAGAAATCAAGCAAAGAAGTGTTTGGTTATTGCAAGAGGAGGAGTAAAATGAGAATGATTGGAACAAGATGAAACACAGATGTGGATCCATACACGCAGACACTAAAGTATATTTATAGATGTTACCATCCACCCACCCAGTAGTATAATTAAATAAAAAGTAATGTTGATTGATGGCTAATGGTCCCTCCATGTTTAATGTTTGACACAAATTTCTTATTGGAGACAAAGTTGGAATGATGACACATGGGTTGCTCTGCACAATGTCGAGCCGTACAAATAATTGAAATTAATGAAAAAGCTACGAAAGATCAGAGAAAAAAGAGAGAAATCCCATGTAATCCAAGGTGTTTAGATTGAGGCCCATGCATTCAAGTCTTTCTAAAGCTTCTTCCCACTTTCTTAGTGTAATTGAGTGAGTTTAAATACTCGGTTCTAACTTAAATTGAATACTTTATTTTTGAGTTTAACTTTAGTTGAATATATAAAATAAAAATTTAATAAAATTCACTAGCCATTAGAATCAAATATTATTAAGTTCGAATCCAACTAAATCGATAATTTAAACATAACTTAATCATTACCAATTTAAATTTAAATTTTTTTTCGAATCGAATTCAATTAACTTTCAAATGATTATCATGTCCACCTTTTCCACCCATGTACTTAGCTTTGATTTTGTCTTTTAAGGTAACTTGGTGACAATGATTATCATGTCTAGATTATACATTAAGACAATGGTTACTGTCGATTACTATTTTAATATGCTCTTATTATTAATGTTTTTTATATTAATCGGTATGTTAATTATATTTGTTATTAATTTTTTTTACACAATATTAAGAATGGAGATGGAGGTAACATTATTTGAATCTGTGTCAAATAGGTATTGACAAGAATTTTAACCACCGTTCCTTACAAGTCAAGATATATTTGTTATTAATAAAAGTAACATTTTATTTTTCTTTTAAATATACATATATTTATTAAGAAAGGATCGAAGCTTTTGATTTGTTTATTATTAGGAAAAAATATTAAATCTATACATGAATTTTGGTTCAATATGTAATTTGATACATGAATTTTAATTTGGTGTAATTATCCATATGAAACTTGAATTGTGGGTCATATATGTATACATGAAACTTTAATCTTGATTCAACTGTACACATTTAAAGAAATGCATGCATATATATTTATATATTACATGGGATTAATATAATTATTTGTATATGTAATATATCAAAATAATATGTAAGAGGTTGATTTGGTATATCCCGAAACATTCTGTTATAGCTTGCATGGTCATTCTTGACAAGTTACCTACCAGTGGTAGAGCCTCTCCTAATGATAAATTTTCAATTTACATTTTTTATAATTTATAAAATTTAAATTAATAATGATAAAATTATATTTTAATCCTCCAAAAAAATTATAAAAATTTAATTGAACTTTTTAAAAATTATAAAAATATATAATTTAATTCTCACCGAACGCTTTTTAACTCTACCATTATTGCTTACAAAAGAAAAGTTAATTTCGTTTTGGACTTAATATTGAGGGTGATTACAAATTGTGAGATACAACATACCATCATGAAGATTGCTTCTGGTGCTTATATCTATTTAATTATTTTAATACACATAAAATTGTTTATTGCGAGTTGGATGATTTTGTTTTGTTTATTTAAGATATTTTATTTTTAAATATATTCTTAATTATTTATTTTACATTTACATGCATTTTAACTTAATATCTTTAATAGTGATTTTTTTTTTGACAAAGAAAGGACCCGAAGGCCATTACCTTAAATTAAGTTGCATTAAAAATTACAATGTTGTGGATATCGCTAGGATAATCCATTTCAAAAGATAAATTACAACATTTAGAAAGAGCCCAATTATAAAGAGAATCAGTTAATTTGTTACAACCACGTTTCACCCATTTGACCTCAGCGAAAACAAAATAATCTAGCATCTTGCGAGCTTCCTTGATGTGGTGACCAAGGATTGTTATGTCCTCCTTGTGAAAATTAAAGCAATTGACAATGCTAGCACAATCTATTTCAAAAATGATATTATCGGCTTTAAGAAATTGAGCAAGCCGAAAACCATCGACAATGGCATCTAATTCTACTTTAATAGTGATTTTTTATTCTCATTTTATCGGTATATTTACATTTGAATTCAAATACATATTCTACAATTAGCTTTAATCTCACTATTACAATATTTAACCTCACTAAATTACTTATTTAACATGATTATGGTGAATTTATAGAAAGAACAATCACGAAGCAAATGCAGATGCACTTATGTTTAAAGTGTTATTAATGTAAATTTTCTTTTTTGGAAATATAAAAGTATAATAACTTTTTTGGCATTCCAACTTTATAAAAGAATTATTTTAACTATCTATTTATTTTCTTTCTCTTTTAGTTTTTGAACTTACATTTTATTGTCAAACCATTAAAAATGGGTGAAAAAGTTAAGGTTTGTTAACTTTGTTGTCATAACATATAAGTGGATTACCACGTGTATGTCACATTAACAATTAATTATTTTAAATATATATTTTTTAAATTTTTAATTTTTAAAATAATTTTTTGGATTTTTAAAATTTAAAAAAAATTGATTGCTTATGTGACATATACGTGGCAAACCGCGTATATGTCACATCAGTAAAATCAACAAACGTTAATTTTTTTACCCATTTTGGAGTGATTTGATAAAAATTGCAATTTTATAAATTAAAAGAAACGAAAAATTAAATGGAGAGTTGAAATAACTTTTTCTGTAAAGCTAGAATACCAAAAGACTCATTATGGCAAAAATTAATTGTTTTTCTTCTCTCCTTTTTTTTTAGTATTTTTTGGTGCTAAAATTCAAGATGGTGTGGAATACTTCCTAATCTTACTATTGTTATATATGTTCTCGATGTCATTAGAGCTAGTCTCATTGTCCATATAAAGAGAGCCTAAATATAATTTGTTCAGCTTTTTATAAACATGTTAGTGCTCATTTGATCATTTACCTTCGATGAGTAGGGTTGAGTGAAAAAAATAAAATAAAATAATTAAAAATCCATCCAAATCAAGGTGTTTAGACAGTTTATGAAATACAAGTTAAAAAATGACAATTATCTCAAACTAAACCAAATTCTATTCTTTATTTAATTTATAAATAAATTTATTTTTATAATATAAATATAATTATTTTATATTTAAAAATAGTGAAACTAAATATATATATATATATATAAATTTTAAAAATATTATATAAAAGCACTTGATTATTTGTATTTACTTAAAAATATTTTTTTAAGAAATATCTATGAAAAAAATTTTAAAAATTTGTCAAATGATATTTAAAAGCCGTAAATCAAGTTTATTTTATTAAAATAATTATAAATTATAATGGATGGTTAAAAAAATAATTATAAATTAAACTGATATCACTACGTATTTGGTCTTGATTTTGGTGCAATTGCACCATAATCATCCCCAATATTTCCACTAAACTGGACATAAAAGTTTTTTTTTTTTTTTAAATCACTGCAATGAGATTGTTTTTCTCAGTATGAGAAGTGTTATATAAGCATATATCATATGATAATTATAAATTTAATTATTTAATTGTTATAAAAATTAAATATATTATAAATTAATATTTATATAATGATATATTAAATACATGTAAATTTATTATCATAAATATATTTTTAATTATTATTTAATATAAATAATTTTATTATATTTTATTATTTTCATTTATATAAAATATAAAATTTTGAGTTTATAATAATTTCAAAAAATATATAATTTTCATAATCAAATTTTATATTAATTAAATCTAAATAACTAGATATGTAATAATAAATAAAAAATATTTATTAATAAATTTATTATTTACCATGATTGCAACTTTAGTATATATTATATTATTTAATGTTAAATATAATCTTTCATTTTACAAATATAATTTAACATCCTTAATAATCAATTTAAGGTGAAAACACCTCTTTGGTCCCTTTCAAATTTGATATCGAGTAAATTGGTCCTTCTAAAAAATTTAGAGCAATTTTGAAATTGAGCAACTAAGGATAATTAATCACAACGTTAATATTTTTGTCATCTGTGCACATTTTTATGGGTATAATAACAACTTTAGCCCTAAATGTTTACACATTCTATCAATTTAGTTCTAATTTAACAAAATCATATTGCAACATTTACACATTATGCATGAACTAAATTTGCTATTATACTAATCAAAATTATATATGAGTGACAAAAAATATTAACATTATTGTTAATTGTCCTTATTTTACTTTTGAAATTGATAGGGGTTAAGTTGCTCCTTTTTTTTTAGAAGGGTCAATTTGCACAATATTGAATTTAAGAGGGATGAAAGATGTGTTTTTATCCATTTTTAAACTAACCTCACTACTACAATTGTTATTGAATCCAAATAAATATTATCACATCACTACGGTATTCAATCTTACTATTATGACAACTAATCTCGCACCAACGTTATTTTTAATTTCACTAGAATTGATCCAATTATACATCCAAAGAAAACCATAAACTTATGTAAATACAAATAAAACTATAAAAAATTTATTTAGACATAAATTGAAAAATAAATTTTATTTTTTGATAAGATATTATTATTTATATTAATATTATTATTGTTATTATTATTATTTGCTTTGGGCAAACTTAATATAACTTGATTTACTATTTATTAATTAAAAACAATTTATTTATATTTAATTATAAAAATGTGTAAATTTATTAAAATATTAATGTTTAATATTAAATGAAAAGTGAAATAGGGTCAACTTATAAGGTTTAAATTATTTAGGAAGTCCCTATATTATAGACTGTATCAAATTAGTCTCTCGATTATTAAACAGATCAAATTTTTTCTTGTATTATTAAAAAACAATCAAATTATAACAAATTGGAACAGAATTAACATTTACTGTAACAAATTTAACATTCACAGAGTTAACAATTTTCAATACATTTTTATACAATAAATGTTAACTTTATTGTAATTTAGTTTTATTTGATTATTTTTAATAGTACAGAGATTAAATTAACCATTTAATAATAGAGGAACTAATTTGATGTAGTCCCTATAATACAGGCACTTTCACCTTTATATATGTATTTGAATCTTATTTTGGATGAAATTGAATAATTGAAAAAGATAAGGGTTCAAAAAGGTAAAAATAAATGAAATTAGCACATTAAATTGTAATTGTATACAAAATACTTCCCTCCACATTTATCCGAACAAAAGATTCCCTCCCTTTTCCCTCGTTTTCTACTCTCTCTCTAACGTCTAAACTAAAACCCTCACTTTCTCGCTCTTCCTCTTCCCCCAATTCCAATTATAACCCCACCTCCTTCCCCTAGAAATCATAAACCTCCATGTCCGGCGGGGCTGGAGCCTCCGATGGTCCCACGCTGCCGTATGAACCTCCTCCTACGGCTTCAACAGCATCACCTTCGACAGTTCCTCCGGTTGTTCCGCCGATACGTCGTCACCTGGCCTTCGCTTCGACGAAGCCGCCGTTTGTTCATCCCGATAATTATCACAGATTTTCATCTATTAATAGTCGTGGAATCGTCGCCGATCAAGAAGTTGAAGCAATTGTTGTGAGATCTCCAGTGAGTTCAAAAATTCTCTTTTGAAAATGGTGGCTATCATGTAATTAGTAGTATATTATTGCAATTTTGATGAGAATTGTACTCTCACTTAACGCTTAATGTCATTTGCTTAATTTTTTTGTGTGATCATTTGATCTGTTCAGAAATAACTTTTCATGGTGGGTAACTTTCTTAGAGGATAAATTATCAGTAGCATTATTTGTTTCTGCAGTGATATTGTGATGTCTGTATTTTAATATGTGATCTGTTTCCGTTTTTTGATGATGTATTTGATGATTAAAGTGCTCCTTTGCTGAACTAAGTTGAAATTTAATGAATGCTGGCCTCATCCAATTTCAAAAACTTGATGACTTGAACATTTGGATGCCTTAATTTGAGAAAGCTAAGTTTTAGTACTAATCAAATATAATTGCAATTGATAGTATGTTAGTTTTATGTAATATAAATGTTATTGTAAGAGAGGAAGGTTATGTTATGCTACTCCATTCTCGGTTTAAAGCCAAACATTTAATGCTGTGCTCTATATGAAGAAACCTTGATGGGTGTTAGTTCTTTTGATGTTATGTCTTTGATGGATGTTTGAAAAATGATTCAGTTGATATCCATATTTCCCCCTAATGTATAATATGACTGATAGTTTGTCAGGCAAAATTTTGTTCGTATATTATATTCCTTTTTTCTTATTGTCTTCAAGTAGTGAAGCATTTCTGATGGTTCTTATGACTAACAGTAAGTTTTCTTATACAAGCTCTCGTACATATGCATCTGTTAAACTTATGCTCTTTTTTATTTTATTTTCTTCAGTTCAATTGGTTGTTAATGTAGATATAACCATGCACAAATACTAAGGGACCTTGTAATTTTGCCTGCCATTGGCACTACTTTGAAATATTGCTGATTTTTCTCAGCAATTAAAAAGGAAAAGCGCAGCAGACAAAAATGAAGTTGAGTCTAGCCAATGGACAAGCAGTCCAGGAGTTACCAGCATATCCAACAGTCCCTTCCAGACACCTGTATCTGCTAAAGGAGGAAGGATAAATAATAGATCAAAGACCTCAAAAGCCAACAAATCAATGCCTCAAACACCTTTGTCGAATGCTGGTGCGAGACTATTTCCTACTGGTTTAGTCCATAGAAGGAAACTTATGATTCACTCCACAGCTCTATCATCAATACTTCATTGCTTGAATTAAGAGAGATGGATTTTGTAGAAGAGGAATCACTGACATTATATATGATAATTGGCAGGTTGTCCATCTCCTCTTACACCTGCTGGCAGCTGCCGGTATGACAGTTCTCTAGGTAATCTTTAGTACCCATTCTTTTTTCTTTTAACATTGTCTGTTTTAGCTCCTTAGCCTTCCATGGATGGTGAGAACGACAATAATGCAGTCACCATTTTTAGGTCTGTTGACAAAGAAGTTTGTCAATCTGATGAAGCATGCTGAAGATGGTATCCTTGACCTAAATAAGGCTGCAGAAACATTGGAGGTAATGACATACTAGTGAACTTATATATCATTGGGTGTTTGTTGAGTATTTTTTCATGTTACTTAAAGGGTTCTTTTGTCCTTTATTTTTCCCTGTAAATGTTGTAACAGGTGCAGAAGAGGAGGATATATGATATAACAAATGTCTTGGAGGGCATTGGTCTTATCGAAAAGAAGTTCAAAAACAGGATACAGTGGAAGTAATTATTGATGATGTTAATCATTTTTCAAGAATTTGATGTCTTAATTTGGTTTGTCATTCTGGTTAACCTTTGAAAAATGTGAGACTTATTTGAGGATTAATCAAATTTACTAGGGGTGTTGGTGCTTCAAAGCCAGGAGAAACAGATGGCGATGTCTCTGTGATACAGGTACGTGAAAGTAATGTCAATTTTCTTTTCTTTGACATCCAGCCAACAAATTTTCTTGTTATGGTTCATTAGAATGTTTTCTGTTTCCCTTTTTTTTTTTTGCTAATGACTTTCAAGAGAATTTTCAGTCCCTGCTGATTGATTGATTTGTGCTGTTTATTTCTCATACCTATGAGCTTAATTTCTATCTTTAATGCAGGAGGAAATTGAGAATCTTTCAATGGAAGAGAGGAGATTAGATGATCAAATAAGGTTGTGCATGGCTTATTCTCTTGTTAAAGTAGCAACTGTTACTATCTTGAACCTGTTTAGGAATGCTGATGCTTCTAAAATATTTCAGAGAAATGCAGGAAAGGTTGAGGGATTTGAGTGAGAATGAGAATAATCAGAAGTAAGATTTTGTTGTCTGCCTTGCACTGTGATCCAATTAATTGAAGTTTAACTGCTAATTGTTTGCAAAAAAATTATACATTTACAAATCTTCACACTGTTTCAGGTTGCTTTTTGTGACTGAAGAGGACATCAAGGGTATACCTTGTTTTCAGGTTCGTTTATTTCATGCCTCTAATGCAATCATATTCTGCATTTGATACTAATCTTCAAGACACTTTGGTTTTGGCAGAATGAAACCCTGATAGCAATTAAAGCTCCACATGGAACAACTCTCGAAGTACCTGATCCTGATGAAGTAAGATGGCATAGAGAAATTTAATGAGTTATTACCGTATTCCACTTTCATGATTTAAACGCATTGTGGCATTTCTCCTATATATTACAGGATGTTGATTATCGACAAAGGAGATACAGGATAATCCTTAGAAGCACAATGGGTCCGATTGATGTTTACCTAGTCAGGTGTTATTCCCTTCTTTACATATTTTAAACCATTTATCCATACATGTTCTTTTGAAATCAGTCTAATTGATGATAACAAGATAGGTTGTTTTATTGTCTTTCTTTTCCATTGTTGCTTCCTCAGCCAATTTGAGGAGAAGTTTGAAGAGATGAATGGCGTTGAACCACCTCTGACTGTCCCGCTTGCTTCAAGTTCTGGCTCTAATGAAAACCAAGTTGAGTTGGTCAATACAGTGAGCATCCGAAAGGAGATTGAACCACAGGCTCAGCAAACTCATCAAATCTGCTCTGATATAAATGCTTCACAAGAGTCTGTTGGGGGAATGATGAGAATTGTTCCATCGGATATTGATGTAAGTGCCATTTTTCCTGACTAGTTATTACACTAGCCAAGCTTTACAAACATCAAATACAAGGACAGTGGTTCATGTCAAAGATTATTTATGAATTTAGGTAATCTGGAATAATTCATTAGAAGCCTTGGTTACCCCTCTTTAGGAGGGTAAGGTCCAAGATTCAAACACCTTTCTCGCCATAGGACTTCATCATGTACCAAAATTGATAATTTTGACTAATAACTTTTCTTGCCCTTGTTTTCAGAATGAGGCGGATTATTGGCTTCTATCAGATGCCGATGTTAGCATTACAGATATGTGGAAGACAGATTGTATCCTTCTATAAAGTTTAGCTAATCTATCTGCTTAATCCCCCATAGGCAGGAAAATGCACACACAAACTTATTTATACATTCAGAGGTACAACAGGTGAATGTGTGATCCTTAACTCCTAGAATGACAGGTGTTGAATGGAGCGGAGTAGATATGCTTCATTCAGATTTTGGAATGGCTGAGGTCGGTACCCCAAGGCCAGAAACTCCACCTTCTAGAATGACCGAAGTGCCATCTTCTGATTTTAAATCAACTCGATAGGTAAGATTATTTTCCTGACCAAATTCTGCAGAACAAATGCCAGCTGGGGGTTATTCCAATTTACTCCAGGGTTGAGCTGTTTTTCCTATCCCATGGTTTTAGCTATAGAAATAAAAGGTGTCGGCATTGGAATTCTGGTCCATCTAATCTGGTTAATATAAGCACATTAACATCCTTTTCTTGATCTGAGTTGCTTAATTAGTCATTAGTTTTTTACATATCAAAGTCGAAAAAGCAGCCTTACTAAATGTAGATGTGTAGAATTGGAGCATCGAGATGATAATCATTGGATCAATCTTGTTGTTTGTACGAATTCGATCCATTGTATATTTGAGGTTGTGACCATGGCATCTATAAATAATCACATGATTATAGGAATCCAGTTATTTTTCTACTTCTATTGCTTCCTTCAAGTTTTTTCACTTTGTGGTTGAATTTAATCTCTAACATATTTATAGTTGAAATTTTCAAGTTTTTTTTTTTTGCTAATGTTGGTGGAATTTAGTTTAATCATTGGTTAGCCGAGCTTGAGCTATTGAGTAAGCCGAATTTGAATATTTAATGTTCAACTTAAAGTGGTTTATAAGTCTACATTAAGGGATTTTTTTGAACTAGTATTGAAAATACCAATTGGAATCCGGACTTGAACAGAAATAGTTTTTTAGGTTTAGTCAAGGTTGTTTGAACCGACTGGTTTGGGAATTGGTATGGATCGATTGTACAGGACAAAAACTGGTTGAACTTGATGGTTGAATTAGATTTTTATTTTTATTTTTGTTTTTGATTTTTATGAATTTTTTAATAATTTATTTAATCGAAACGGTTGGGCTGATGAATTAGTGACTTGATCAGTTCGATCATCGGTCCAGTTTCGAAAACCTTAGGTTTAGTTTAAGAATCTTGTTCATCTTTTGCTAGGTAAACAAATCAGTTGATTTTTATGTCGAATCAAGTTTGAAAATATTTTTTGAAAGTAAACTTGATATGAGTTCAAATTGAGTTTTGAACTTTAAATTTTGATCTATTATTTTCTTTTTACTGGTTGAGCTCGGTTGAATTTCACCTTTATGAATCTATTCATAAGCAAATATTGTCTTGCTCAACTCCCAGCTACTCCATGACACCCACAGTAAAAGTCCGCGCAAAGATAACTCTCCAAACGGAAAACCTCCTTCAAACCCCCATCCACGGCCTTGTTGCGACCTTGAGTAGGAGTGTAAATGAGATATAGTGTTGTCAAGTTACTTGAGTTCGACTTAAAAAAAATTCAAGTTTAACTCAGTAATTATCAAGTTGAGCTCAAGCACAAGCTATCAATTAAGTCAAATCCAAACTTAGTAGTACTTGACTCAAATAGCTTGTGACCCGTATTAATTTTTTCATATTTTTATATTATTAAATTATGTTATTGTTCTTATATATATTATTAATATTAAGTTTAATTATTGAGCCCAACCTTAGAATGCAAAAATGAGTAAATGAACATAATCAACTCGAGCTTAAAAATAAATGTTGAATCGAGTTTAAATTAAATATTGAACTTTGAATTTTTAGTCAAGTTAAAACTTAACAACCGTAACTTTGAGTTCTCCCTCCAAATCACATTTATTTCATGCCCTTCACTCAAAAGATATCATTCTTTTGCGTAATATGTCTAATTATGATTTTAGTTCTACTATAATGTTAAAATTAAAATTTAAGATATAGTTATGAATATTTATGTGGATGTCATTATCACCCTAATAAATTATGAGACTCTTCCTATACCCCATAAATTATGAGACTTTTTCTATACCCCATTAATGTGGGAGATAAAAGGTCATGACCCTTTACATGTCCTATATTAATTAGAGAGTTACTTTTTATCCCTATATATATGGGACTCATGTACTCATGAAAGGAGATAATAAGAAAAGAAAATACACTCTCTCTTCTACATTCTCTCTACACTTTCTTCTATCATATTTAGTTTGTTCTTTCTTTATTATTTTTCAAACAGATACCATTTTTTGTGTCATATGTTTATTTATGATTTTAGTTCTACTATAATGTTAAAATTAAAATTTAATCCTTTTATTTTTTATAATATTCTTAACAAATATAAATTGATAACTCCATTAATTACCACCAAAGTAATGATGTAAAATTTTATTATTAATTATTATTATTCTATCACTTGGATAAAATTAAGTAAAAATCTAGTCGATTATATTCATTAATTCTCAATCAAATATTTAATTTTTTTTAAAAAAATCCCATGCAATTATTTAACACAGCAACTATGGTATAAAAATATTATATTATATCAAATTAATTAAAAATAATTAAAAAATTTCATAGAATATAAAGGAGCCCTAATAATAATAAAAACTTTTTATACAAACATAATTAATATTACAAAAGGACCAAAAAAAAAAAGAAATAATAAATAAATTGAATTTCACACTACCTATTCAAGAAACAAATTCTGTGTTTCTCTTTTTCTTCTATTGAGTTTGCAAATCTGGGTTTCTTTTTTTTCTTTTTACAAAGTGTGTTTGCTTGTTTCAAATTGTTTACAACTGAGCTTGAGATGAGCCCCGCTTGAGTTTCTAGCCTAAAGAAAAGAAAAAAGAAGCTTGTTGGAGCTTGGAGTCACTATCAGGTTCGACTTTTATGATTTTTCCCTCCGGCTATTTTCCGACGGCTCCGCTTGTCGTCGTCGAAGTCCAATTGAAAGTCTTCCAATTTTGTCTACAGAAACCATTGAAGAATTAGAAAATCTCAAACTGCTAATCATTTCAAGCTATACACCATATATATATATAAGCACACCATTGATAAACCATAGCTTAATAAACAATTTAGCTTAGACCTACATGTAGAAGTAGATCGAGTTGGATTAGGTTTGATCAATCAAGCTCGGGTTAATTTAAAATATTTTGGTCATTTCAGTTTACAGGCCATTTCGTTTTCTGGGATCAATTTTGAGTTCAAGTTATTTCGGATTTAGGTTCCAGATCCAATCATTACGGGCTTAAATTATTTTAGATTTTGATTACTTTAGGTTTGGGTTATTCTGGGTTTAAGTTGTTGAGAGTTGACTTTTATGATCAAATCGAATTGAATAAGTTGAATCAACAAATCTGAAAAGGGCTTTGAAGATTTACCAGTTTGCCTTGTTGTTTCAACCTGGAAGATTGACCAGACAAGATCTGCCACATTTCGACCCATTTAGCCTGCCCCAAGTCAGTGCAATTTTGCCAATAATACAAAGCAAAATCCCATGCTCTAGCCCTCCATTCTTCCACTTTACGCTCCATTTCTGTTTCATGTCTCACCATGAATGGCCTCAACAATGTGTCGTACACATAACCAGTTCCCTTCATCACCAACACCAAAAACCTTCTTGTTAAGTTCCAAGTGTTGCAGAAAATGAAAAGGAAAATTCCTTACCTTTTGATTTAGTCAAAACAAGACACCATTAATATGCATTGGCAAATTTTGATAAAACATTAATGGTGCTGATAATTAAGCTCGGATATTTAAATAGAAAAATCCGAACTAAATCTCAAAATTTGTCAAAACACGTATACTTTGCAGCATATCATGAGCTTTTGATATTTACCTTGGTTTTAGGGTACCATAGGTAGATTAAGAGTGCCAGCTTCAGCTCATCATAGATAGGTAACCTTGAAAACAGTTGAAATGTAACATCAGTAATCCACACAAAAAATCATATAAAAATAGCCTTATTAATCCATGTATTCGTATTATATTCGTCTATGGTGTCATAATTTATATAAATATATATATATATATATATATATATAACAGTTTAGAAGGCTCTGTATACCATGCAAACACGGTGTCACCAATACTCTCAAATACGGTCAAAAGCGCCACTACGATCCTGCAAAAATGGTAAAATTGTCATATAATCCTTTCAAATTTTGTGAAATTTCAAACTAACACAACGGTAAAATCGCACTTTGCCCCTTCCCTAAAATTTATAGTTCAAACAATTTCCTAGCTTTTCTGACAAAAAAAAAAAAAAAAACAATTTTCTAGCCAAAGTTTGACTTATTCAAAAGCTTAATCACAATTAAATTAAAATGTATTTAATTTGGAAAGACCAGAACCCAAAGTTGAATTACTCAAGATTAGCAGGATCAAAACAATCATAAAGAAACAAATAATAATAAGAATAATACATTGACCAAATGCTGTGCATCAATGATAAAAGGGTTAAAATACTTGGGAGGTCCCTGTATTATAAAAATTGGATCAAATTAATCCCTTTGTTATTAAATAGATCAATTTAGTCCATATACTATTAAAAAAAAAAAAAAAAGGCCAAACTCTATCATAGCTAACATTTACTATATAAAAATATCTTAAAGTTTATTTTTTTTCAATCGTAATATTCAATTTCAAATAAAAGATTTTATTAACTGAACCATAAAAGCTTTTAAAATATTAACTATGTTAAATAACTCTATTCCAACTTGACCTTATTTAATTTATTTTAATAGTATAGTGAATAAATTAATCCATTTTATAGTAAAGGGACTAATTTGATAATTTCTCAATAATAGAGGGACCTATTAGGAAAATAACAAAAAATGCACGAAAATGTGAAAGGCAAAGACTTGTTTCTATACCAATATTGACACCAAAATCTGAGTTCTTCAATTGAAACCTTGTTCTTCTCCACTGTTTTAAAGCATTCAATAGCTGGAAATCCATATCCAAGAACCAACCTGAAACACCCCAAAATCAACACAAATTACAAATGATCAACAAAAACCCAGAAATCAAAACTAAACTTTACTTCAATTATAGTTTAAAAACCAAAAAAAAAAAAGGTGACTTACACAAGCACTCTAGTAATGAATTCACCCAACATTTCTTCTTTCCTTCTTAAAATTTTCCTGGAAAAAAAAAAAACAATAATATTTCATAAAGAAGAAGCCAAACCCAGATTTCCAAACCTGTTGAAACAGATGGTAAGCTAAAGAAATAAATAAATGAATGAAGTACCTTGATCTATGGTAGCTTTAAAGTACCCAAAAACACTGCAAAAAGAAAGAATGGAGCAGAAGAAAAAGAGAAACAAATTGATGAAAAAGCAATGATTATCAAGATTCTTTTGAATGAAAATTTGGGATAAAATTGAAAAAGCTAAAAGAAACTATGGGATCAAATTAAAAATGATGAGATGTCTTTGATTCGTGCAAGGAAAATGTGTTTGAGTGACCGACAGAGAAATAAAAAAAGCAAAGAGTAAGGGGTTTTTCTTTTGGGATGGATGAAGCTTGAGATCAAAGCAAAATATGTTTGGCATCATTGTTCATATAAATATAGTTTATATGTTATTATTATCTGTACCTGTTATAATAAATACAAACAATGGGATTCCTTTTTTTTTGTTTTTTTGGTTAATTGCATTGGGGGTCTTGAATTATGGGTCAAATTATAATTTGGTCCTCAAATTTTAGAACGTTTTAATTAAGTCTCGAAGTATCAGTATTGTATTAATCAGGTCCTTTTATCGGCTTAGTCATTAGTTTGAGTGTTAAATATTCGTTCAAATTTGATGTGGAGTATATTAAAACGTAGATCAAATTGCAAACAAGTGCATACTTATTATCTGGATAAGTTAGATTTAACAATATCAAAAAATAGCTCTCTTGAATATGTCTTTTAAATATGATTCACTTCAGGTCCAAATCAACATTTAATGATAAATCGAGGACTGGGCTGACAAAAGGACTTGAATGACATAATATTGATATTTTAAAAACTTGATTAGAATGTTTTAAAGTTTAAGGACCAACATAGAATACACAATAATTTTGGGACCTTTAGTGCAAATTAACCTTTTTTTAATAAAATAAACTCTATTAGAGTCTAAAAACTTAGAAATAAAATGGAAATCTATATATACTTAGTATAAGCACAAACTATGTGATTTTTGAGGTTATTTCATAAGCCCATATTTTGAATTTTCTCTTAAACTTAAAAATATTTTAATTAAATTATTAAATATCAATATTATATTGATAGCCACTAGCTTAGATGTTCAGTACCGATTCAAATATGATATGGAGCACATGTAACACATAAATTAAATTGCAAACACGTATATATTTATTGCATGAACAACATAGATGTAACATATTAAAAAAAATAATGTCATTAAATTTATAGTGGTGGTTTTTTTTCAAAAATTATCGATCTAAACTATAAATGAGATAGTTTTACACATGTTTAAAATTCGATCTACAAATTTTAAATATATTTCAGGTTAGATCTTAACCAACATGGTAACACCTCAACTTACGAAATGACTTAATTAATACGATATTATACCTTAAGGACTTAATTAAAATATTTTAAAGTTTGGACACCAATTTAAAATTTGTGCCATGGTATGGGGATATTATAAAATTAACCCTTTTGAAATTAATCTAGAAGATGAATTTGAAAGGTGAGTCGTATCACGGTGTATTTCTCAATAATATTTAAAAGGTAATATCGTACTCACTACGTTATATTATATTTCGCGTGGAATATACCACTTTTGCCCTCATTTTTAATGTAAATAATTTTTTTATAAAAAAACTAATAAAAATTAAAATATATTTTATAGATTTAAAAAAAATACAAATTATAATATAAGATTCTTGAATTAATTCATGAATCAAGTGCCACTCATTCTATTATAAAATATTTGTCACATGATTGGTAAACGATTTCTAAATTCTCTATTATTATTATTATTATTATCTAAAATTAAAAATTGAATTTATTAATATTCGAATCTTAAATAAATTTAGAATTTAATATAAACATTAGTATTTGGATCATCAATATTCCAATTTTATTCAATTTTGTTTTTTTTATATAAATATGAAAATTTTACCAAACTTAAATAAGTTCTAATTTTAAATAATAAACAAATAAATAATTTCCAAAGATGGAAAAAATGATTTCGTGTAATGTTAAAGAAGTTCACATTTTTCCCATTTTTTTAATCTTTAGTAAATTCGGTGCATCTCATACATGTGACAAACTTGTATTTTATTTTAGTATATATATATTTTTTTTATGTCAAATTAAATTTGAGATTTTTAATTTATTAAATTAAAAAAATATTTGTGAGATCAAGTTTTCAATTGATAATTATAATCAAAATTGTTGAAAAAAATAAATTTGTTGTTTTTATTTATTTAATTATTTAAAAAATCATTAATATTATTATCAATGTGAGAATATATAGGTTCAAGCGCATACTAAAATGCGTTTATCCTCTTAATTAAGGATTGGGATTGTGAGTAATTTTAAACATTTGCATAAAAAAATTCAACCGATAAACCTGTTTCTTTATCCTTAAATCACAATCTTCATTATTTTATATCTTAAAATGCAAACTCAGAAATTTCAATAATAAAAGATTATAAGTAAGAGTAATTATTTGATACATTTTCTCATTTATTTATATATTAAAATTTAATATTTTATTATATTTATAAGACACATGATTTATAATTTTCTTTTAATTGTTGCATTGAAGAGAAAAAATGTGTTATTTGTATGAAATAATTTTTAAAATAGAACTTAGAAATTTCATGATCTTAATATGTAAGCATTTGACTTGTCCAAAAAATACTTGCTTCTAGATATTATCAAAACCCTTGGAATATTAAAAATGTACATTTTGTAGGTTCCATGATACTTCATGAATCTTGACAACCTTTTCTTTTGGACCACTCAAGGTTGGCTTATTGGAGTAAACTACATCACTATTCATTGGTCTTTTCTTGGTAAAAGTATTGGGGAAGTCCTGTATTTAGGGGTGAGTTACATTTCAATCCTCTCCTAAAAGAATAGCTAAATTAGCTTTTATATATTTTGAAACGTTTAAATTAGCTCTTCTATTAAATGATTATGTGAACATGCTGAAATTATTTTTTTATGGGTAAACTTTAAAAATAGTTATCTAATTATGCATTTCGTTCTATTTTGGTTACTCAATTATTAATTTTTTTATTTAATCACTATACTTTTCAAAATTGAATATTTTAGTCACTTTGAGCTAGAGGTGTACATGGGCCGGGCCGGGCCGGGTTTGGGCCGGGTCCAACTAAAAATTTAGGCCCGTTTATTGGGCTCGGGCCGGACTGGGCTCAAAAAATGGGCCTAAAATTTTGTCCAAGCCCGGCCCATATAAAAATGCTAAAACCCGGCCCGGCCTGGCCCGCCCGTATTATTTTTATATTATTTTATATAAATTTTAAATATATATAATACATCAAAAATACTAAAAAAATTAAAATAAATATTTTTCAAGAAATTGAAAATAAATTTTAAAAAATATGTAGACTTAAATAATACTAAAATAGATGTAACTTAACAAGCAAATGCCTCTAAAATAATAACAAAATTAACAAATGTCTTTAAAATAATAACAAAATTAACAATAAAATAAGTTTTATACAATATCTAAACAATAACAACAAAATAATAGCAACATAATAGTAAAATGGTAGCAAAATAGGGAGAAAAACAATAAGAAAACAATATTTAAAAAAATAAATTTTTTTGTCCTTAGTGAATTCGGGCCGGGCCGGGCCGAGCTCGGGCTAAAAATTTCTTACCCGAGCCCGGCCCATTTTTTAAACGGGCCTTAATTTTTGTCCAAGCCCATTTTTCGGGCCTATATTTTTGCCCAAACCCTCTCACATTTCGGGCGGGCCTTCGGGCCGGGCCGCCCGACCCATGTACACCTCTACTTTGAGCTAATGTGGGTTTTTATTTATTAATCTAGTAACAAAATTAGCCCTCTGATTTTTACACATTCTATCAATTTGATCCTGAATAAAGAAAATTTAACAAATTTAGCCCTCAATGTTTACCTAAAATTTCATTTTAGTTCTAATTCTAAAAAAATTAATAAATTTGGCCCTTAATATTTACAAAACCTATCAATTTAGTCCTAACTTTGAAAATTAAAAAAAGAACATTTTTAGCCTTGTATAACCCATCGACTAACCTATGTGAGATATTAAAATAAGAAAAAGAGTACTCTCTTTCAAGTCACTTGCAAAGAACTCTAAAAAGTTGGGATAAAACACAAAAATTAAAATTAAAATCCAAAAAAATAAAGGCACTAAAAACGTTATCTTTTTGGGTAGTAATGCAACCAATTATTCCAGATATGTTCCAAATCAATTAGTTTGATCTAGTGCAAAGCCTAAATTATAGTAAAAGAAATTGTTGCAAGTGATGTAAAAGAGGATGCTCTTTTTCTTATTTTAATATCTCACATAGGCTAGTCAATGGGTTATAAAGGGCTAATTTTTTTTTTAAAATATTGTTTTTAATTTTTAGAGTTAGGGCTTAATATATAAATTTTGTATTATTAATAATATTTTTAGTTGATTTTAATAAGACGAGTCATATTAACTCAATTTATAAAAAATAAATAAATAATGAAAAATAACTTTATTTTTTGAAGAAAAATAAATTCCTTACAGAAAGATCCGTTTACTTTCTTTTTCTATAGAGGGTACACAAGGGAGAACCCGAAAACATTTTAATTAATGGAAGACCAAAATTAAAATATAAATTTTTAGAGGTTAAAAATGTAATTTGATCATGGTATTAATTTATAAATTTATAATTTATAAAGGGACTAAACTATAATTTTATCATTTTTATGAACCCAACACTTTTATCTGCCATTTGGCGCCACCCCTAGCGGTGAACGAGAAGTCAATTTGTACCTTTTTTATTGTTTAAAGAATATTGAAATATTAAAAATGCACATTAATATATATAACTTTAAATAAAAAAATATAAATAACAATTGAGTATACTATCTCGAAAGACACTCTAAATAAGAGTCATTTCTATTTTAATCACAAAAAATATATTTTTGTTAATCAATCACTGTTATTAAACAAAATAATCAAATTGGTCACTCTACTATTAAATGGTAACAAAATGCTAACTATGTATCTTCATTTTCTTAAGTGATCAAAACAAAAACGACCCTTGTTTAGAGTGATTAACGGGACAATTTATCTAATTTTAAATAAAAATTTTACATTTTTCCATGAAAATACACCATCAATATTTCGTTATCGTTTAACAGTAAAAGTCAATATAGAGAAGAGACTAACGAATATTTTACGATATAGTAAATCAAGTCAAATTCGAATTCACAAAATCCATATGTATTAAAATATAATAATTTTTTATGTAAAAAAATAATATAATTTTTTTTTTTTTACTTTGAATAATTGGGTGGTTATGGTAGGTCAACATCTTTAACCAACCAATGAAAGTAATAAATAGAATAAAAAAGAGGTGAATAAAGTTGAGTTTGTAGTCAATGTGTATTATTTTATAGCATGAAGATCCAAATAACAAAGTCTTGATGAATTTTATTATAAGCACAAAATTTCATAGAGTTGGTCCAAAATAAAGAAAGAATAGCTTTTGGTTGGGAGTAGTTTAACTTTAAAACTTGGACTCTTCCACTACTTTCTTCCATGCTTATTCCATATGTCAATCATCACCATTACTCATATTCTTAGACCATAATTGGGTTTCATTTTTATTAAAACAATAACATAAAATTCATACTTAAACCCTCTATTCATGGATCTAAATAATTATAGAATTATTACCCTTTTGCATGTTTATATATGTATACACATATACATGGGTTTTTAAATATATATAATAATAGCAATCATACTCATTGATTATTATAAATATTATATAAGGGTGGAATTATTGTATGCAAAATTAATTATTATAAAATAAAATCGAATACAGTTAATTAAACAATAATTCGATTAAAGTATTGACTTCATATAAAAGAATATGATGTTTGACTCCCCATATTGGGTTGGGCTATATGAAAAGGAAGGGGAATGTTGAAAATATGTATAAGGTCTAAAATGGGTCCATAATTCATTTTTTTCTCTATATATAACAGTAAGAGTCAATGAGCTCATTTTAAATCATAGCCCAATTAAATCAAAAGGTCCAATGGACCACTTCAATTAGACTCCAAAACTCTTCTTGATTTAAAAGTTTCTTGTTAAAATATTGTATTTTTAGTTATTATATATTTGTTGAGGATTGAGAAATTTAATTTATGTAATTATTTTTTAACATTAATATTCTTATCACATCTGTTATTTTTGATACAATGTCTAGAACTGTTTATAGCCCATCCCAACTCTTAAATAGGAGGATAATACGTTTCAATGCACTCGAACTCACATTCTCCTGCATTGGTAACAATGCGTATTCAAGTAAAATTCAATAATAATATCTAAAAATTTTGAGGCTGAAATTAATTAATTTTAAATTCTAAACTTATTATATCAACATAATTTAAGGAAAAAAATTATCATGCACTTAGAATTTAAAAAATATTGGACCGACATCTTATAATTTTAAGAAATTTTAAGTAATGATGTTTGAATTGAATTAAACTGATTAGATTAAGAATTAATTGAGTATTGATTTAAAAATAGTATTAAACTACTTGGATTAAGAATCAATGCAAACCGATTAAACTAATAGAGAAGCTGTGTTTTTTTAAATAAATATTTTATAATTAAATCAGTTAAATTGCCCAAACTAACGAACCGGTATTAAAATTAAAACTCCTGTTTGACACTTGGATGACACAAATTTAAACATTATCATCCTCTTTCTTGTTTCCCCAATATTGTAATGATAAAAAAAAAAGTAAATGATTCCTAAAATAATAATAAAAATTATATATTTAAAATTGTATTTAGTTCACATGATCACTTATATGCACCAATTCTACAAAAGAACAATTCAAAAAACAAGGACAAGCAAAGATCTTGACCCCCTTTATTCCTCTCAATATGTTGAACGAGAGTCGTCATCAATTGAAAGAATAAAACTAAAATTATATTTTAATCCCTCAAAATTTATAAATTAATCTAAATTTTTAACATGAAATTTTTAATTTCACCCGATTTTAACTTCTAAGATAATAGTCGATATGGATCAATTGAATTAAATTTATATAAAATGAGGATAAAATTACAATGGACCCTTGCCTCTCAAGCACCACACTTTTTCCCTTTCATGAAATGGGAACAGAGAGACATTCTCCTTTTAAACAACTAAAGAATATCTGTATTTCTTGTTTTTTCTCACAACATTTAGTCCCAATTTGAATTTAGACAAAATAAATAAGCCCCTCAAAATTATGATTTAGCCCCACACTTTTATTTTTGTTTTTCTTTTCTTCTACTTTTTTCAGAAAAAAAAAAGTAAATTAACTTTTTAATTCACTTTACCTGGGAATCATTTTGTAAAGTTATTAGAAAGCTGAGTTACAACCTGGAAAAGGATTTGTTTCCATTCAGAAATTTGAAATTTATTTTTATATATTTTTTAATATACACAAAAAGAAAAGTAATAAACACGTTTTTCTAATAATAATTTACTCAATATATAATTCGGCAGCCAAATTTGGCTTTGCCAAAATTTAAATATAAAATTTTAAAAACCGAAGTCAATCAATGTAATTCTATATTGTATTAACTTATAATTTTATCATTTTTTTTTTAAATAATTAAATGATAATTTTTATATTTGGGGAAGTCAAAGTACAATTTTATCCTATATTAGCATCTAATTTTATCATTTATAAGGGGACTAGAAAGATAAATTTTCATTTCGAAGCACAACCCTTGTCTACCCTTCTCTAAATTCTCGTCTATTATAAAGTACAATCAAAACTAATAAAAGGAATATATTCGAATATAGTTTTCAAGGTATCTGCTGGAACGAGTCCAGCAATTAATCATTTGTATTCGATAGGTACATTAAGGAAGTAGATGCTAGCCACGAGTTTTAAAGCTGCTCCATATCCAGGGTAAGGATTGAATTCTTGATTACTAGTTAAGGTAGAAGATACTCTGTTAACTCCTGTGGTTATTATATATATGATTTTTTAAAAATAAATAAAATTTAAATTATTAAATTTAAAGATGTTTAATTAATTAATTAATTAGATGCTAGAATTTTAGGGCAAAGCCAAAATCCTGGCTGGAATTGTACCCATCAGATAATAATGACTATCCAATTGGAAATCTACGGCTGTGATCTCTCTCCATCATATGTCAGCAACTTCATCAGGTGAAATAAATCCAACAGGGTCAACCATAGCCCCACACGTGTACGTTGGTGATTTGCTTTTGACGTTACCTATTAAACCATATTATGAGAGAAAAAAAAAATATTTATTGTAGAGAACTAAATAATTTTACAAATGAACTATATGTATTTATTTTAATTTGTTAATATTATTTAAAAATACATAAGTCGATTGAGTCTTAGCTTGATTGAAATTGTTATTGTTGTCAATATAGGAGTACGTGAATTTGAGTGCGCTGAAATGCATCATCTTTCTATTTTAATGTTGGAGAGGGACTATGAGTAATTCTAAACATTTTATCAAATAACTTTTCATCATCAAAAGTTCGGGTTCATTGAGGACCTAAATGATAATACTAATTTATACTCTATTATACACTTTTTAAATAATATATATTTTAAAAAGAATATTTAACATTTTTAAAAATATATAATAAAATTTTAAAATGGTAAAAATTTATATTAAATGCATGCAATAATCCTTTTATTAATTACACACACGTTAGCATATAAATTTGTGTAGGAAACCTGTTTGGCAACCAAGAAAGAGATGGAAAATGAATTAACAAACAACTTGGACTAAAAAATAAATAAAGTGCACTATATTCATTTCTGCAAATTAGTGGTATAAACAATATTAAAACTATTTAAACAAAAAAAAACCCAAAGAAAAGAGAAGAAAATCTAACTTAAACAAGAAGAAACGCCATCATCATCTACAATGATCTTCTTCTTCTCTGTTAAACAATGGTTACTATTATTATCATTACTATTATTTCCATTACCTTTTAATGAAGACTCACATGGAGTTACCATTAAAGTATCTTCATAACCAGAAGAAGACGATAAAGATGACGATGAAGAATTACAAAACGACAATGGTGAACTAGGTGTTAAGGACGAAACGGCATCAACAAGCTTCATCTTCTTCTTCAAAAGCAAATCAATAAAAGCACCAAGTATATATCCATGGCTACTTTCACCATTAGCTTTTAAATACCAACCCAAAAGCTCTTCAAGGCTTTCCCAGTCTTTTAATCCATGACTTTCCACCATTGCTTCCATGGAATCTCTAAAATCAACAAAAGGGTCCATTGATTCCATTGATAAAACGGTTGTTTCTTTGTATGGTGACTCAGTTTCTGACTCAGCCCCTAACTTAGGTTCACTTGGCTCGTAAAACAACCTCTCGGATCTTAACCTTACACCTTGAATGACTGTTTCAACTGAGTCGACTCCACCGGTACCAGCTCCGGTTCTTGACTCATCTGAGGCTGATGAGAAACTTGGTGACTCGGATGAGTTTGAGAACCATGACTCGGGCGTTTCGTCGGTTCGGAAAGAGTGAGTTTTGGGTTGGTGACATGAAGGCCATGGCCATGAAGGTTTTGAATATCTGCGATTGTTGTTGTGCTTGGAGAAGAAAGGGAGCTTTGGTTTGTTCCCCATGTGAAAAGGTTTATGGTATATTTTGGTTTAGTTTTCACTTACACTTATATGATAAATACAAAACTTTTGGTCCGGTTTTGCATGTTTCAAACGGTTTTTTTTAATAATCACCAAAACATAAATATGAAAATAATACGTTTTAACGCACTCAACCTATTATACTCCTAGAAATTTGAAAATAAAATCTTTTATGTTGTTATTAATGGATGAGCACTAATATCAATGTTCCATTAAATCGAGTCAGAGTGATAAAAAGTTAAATGTTAAATTTTATTAATTGATTGAGCTTTTAGATTTAATTTTAGAATAGTCGGGATTCAACAAGGCTAGTCAATATCAAACAAGAGTATTCGAAATTTCTTTTAAAGGATAAAAATTGAATTACAATGTTTTTGTAAGGTTAAAGTGTATTTTTATATATCTTGTATTAACTTATGATTTTATCACCTTTGAAAGGATTAAATAGAATTCTTTTCATTTAGGGAGGGTGAGTACAATTTAACCATATAATAACTTTTATATTCTATCATTTATTAGGGACTAAAAGGCAATTTTTCCATTTGGGGGGCCAAGACCCCCTCTAAATTCGGCTATGATATAGGAAGTCTTAAACTAAAAAAGAGTGAAGTTGAGTATCTATTGTTGGGTTGAGTGGTAAGAAAGTTTTTGGTTTTGTCAATGAAAAAATAAACGTTGGGAGAGCTTTTCATTGTTTGAGCTTCAACTTGTGTCGACTCTATAGAATAGTTGAGGTTCAATAAGGCTATTCGTTACTAGGGCTCTTAGACTAAGAAAAAAAAGATAGATTTGAATACTATCTGTTAGATCGAGTGGTAAAGAAGTCAATGCATTATAAATAGGTTTTAGTTTTAAATCTTGTAATGGTAGAAAAGAAACAGAATTAAGAGAACTTTTGACCTGGCTCAACTTTGAAATAATCGAGGTTGTATGTGACTACTCGATACCAATGGTTTTAGACTAAAATAAAAAAAGTGAGTTGCTTAATCACGCGTTTAGGGGTTTGGTCTCCACTCATGAGAATAGATACATTTTATGACCGGCTATTTACCTCTTCGAGTGGAGGCAAAAGGAGTAGGTAACAATATCCTTGAACCCCAACATGGTAAAATTACCTTTTTAGCCCCTTTAAAAATGATGAAATTACAAATTAATATAATGATGAAATTATACATTGACATCCCAAAAATTTATTAAATTTTGACCCCTCAAACAATATATTCTAAATTCACCTCACAATAATTTAAAAAAAATTATATACTAATATCATATATTATTTTTGTTTATGATAATTTTATTTAAAACAATATATTTATATAAATCATATATATAAATTAAAAAAATAATTTAAAAATTTTTAATGGATACACACAACATTCCTACTATATAAAATTTGACACATTTTTATGTTTTTACCTGTATGCATTTATGTTAATTTTCTTAAAGATAACTCAATTTTTGCTCTTTATTGTTTTCTTTTTTGGATGAAATGCTGTGTACTGTTAGGTGTATTAATTATTTCAGCTTCAAAATTTATTGTTTTAGTTGAATTCATTTATTACTACTTTTTTATTTTATTTTTTTGAGTACAAATACTTTTTATTTAATTTATAGTACTTCTAGTATTTATATTATTTGCTTAAAAAACACTTCATGGGATAACTTTTAATAAACCTAGGCCTAGCTAAGAAAACAATTATATATTTGATATTTAATCTCGATTTTTGTTCACTTAAAAAGAGAACATTATGACTTTAAACAAGGGCGAAACTAGAAAATTACTTTAAAAGACCGGAGATGAATAGTAAATTATTGAAAAAAGTAAAGTGTAATTTTATCATTATACAAACATGTAATTTTATAAAAATTTAAGGAGCTAAATGATAAATATACCATTTTGACTAAATATATAAAAGTTATACATAAATATCTTAAAGTTGATTTAACATGAATTGTTGTTTTTATGATATTAAAAACACAAATCTAACATGAAAACAACAACTATTGTTTATATGGTGATTTTTTTTTAACAAATTTCATTATAAATTTTGATTATATTTGTTCTATTTGACATAATGTCTACAAATATTCATAGTCTCTTTTCAACCTATAAATAAGAGGATAATGCGCTTCAGCACACTCAAACTCATGTCGTCTTGCATTGATAACAATACCCATATCAACCGAGTTATGACTCAATCGACTTTATAGAGTGAGTTTTAATAAAAAAAACTTTTGGTTAAAGATAATTAATTAAATCTTTTATTTTATTTTTCATAATAATTTAATTATGGAAATGGCTTATTAATTTGAAATTTAAATTTGGGTGCTCCTAATTATTTCTGTCCTGCAAATCTTTCAATTATGTATTGTATGACAGATTTTGCCTAAAAAAAAGGTTAAAAGATAACTGAGAGCTTTAATTGTTGGTTTGGCTATTTTTATTTAGCAAATTGTGGAATTAAATACCATATACTAAATATAAATTTCTTTATAGTTGGGGCTAATAGGATTATGTGGGTGGGAATTTAAAATCCTAAAGTTTTGGTTGATTTAGTCTTAGTTCGATTGGTATGAATATTTTTGTCAATATAGGAGGACGTAAGTTTAAGTGTGCTAAAACGCATTATCCTTCTATTTATGAGTTGGAGAGTGGCTATAGATAGCTCTAAACATTGTATAAAAAAACATATAAGATCAGAACCTATAATGAAATTTTTTTTAATAATAGAAACTATAATTTAGAGGTAAAAGAACAAATTATAACTAACATTTAAAAAAATTGGATAAGAGATAAAACCGATTGAACTTTCAATTCTCAAATTCAAATTTACAAAAGACCATTTCCATTGATTTCATTTTGTTAATGGGATTTTGACTGTTGTGTAAAAAGTTTGGGAAGTGTCATTTGTCAAGAATTGATAAATCTCCTCAAGTTTAGTACAGGGGTTCAATGTGCATGTGTTTGATTTTATCCTCGAATTTGTCTCTCATTTCCATCAAGAGCCGCACATAGAGGCTGGGAATACCTTCAACCACTAAGAAAATCTTTGACGTTTTCTCTTAGTGAAATTGAGTGACAAAACTCAAGAATAAAACCGAACCTATTAAAGGAGTTCATTGATCCTAAAATACATTTAATTTTGTATTAACTAAAACTAAGCCTAAACATCTCAAATCCAATACTGTACAAATCATTAATTTTCAATTCAATCCAACTAATTGGAGAATTTAATTTCTTTTTAATTGAAAATAACGTATACTGAAAATTAAGTCCCAAACTTATTAAATAGTGAATTCAAACTGGGACAAAAAGTTTGAGTGGGAAAAAGAAAATTTAAGATGAAAGTGCCATAAATTTCATTGCAAATATGGGGGTTGGGAACTTCAATGCACTGTAAATATATGAACTGCTCTTTTATTGCTGTTCTTAATTGAGTGTACGTTTAAATTTTTTTTTCCTTTTGAAATGGGATTTTTCTGGGAAAGTTTCATTGGAGGGAAAAGATTATTTAAAAAAAAAAAATACCCAAATTGAAAGTATAAGAAACAAAAATAATTAAAAAGAAATGGTGACCAATGGGGGATAAAAAATCATGTGCTTTCCTTCTGATTTCCAGTGAAGAAATTGGGACCCCTTTTGAGAGAGACAATTTTATTTGTTTCTTCTTTTACAGATTTTCCTACGGATCGGGCCGGCCCATTTTTTTCTCTTTAAAAATAATAGTAAATTATTGTGAGAATAATCAGTTAGGTCAATTGAATTTTAATTCGATTGGTATGGGGATTGTCTTCAATGTAAGAGGACGTGGGTTAAAGTGCGTTGAGACGCATAATCCTTCTATTTATAGGTTGGGAGGGGTTATGGGTAGTTCTAAGTAATGTGCCAAGAAAAAACAGATATGAATAGAACCTATTTTGAGATTATTTACACATGGAGGTAACGCCTCAAGTGTGAGATCTTATTTCAATGGGATCATGTGGAATTCTTTTTAAATCAACGATCGTGGTTAAAAGATAAAATTGAGGAGATTATAGTTGTTTAATCGATTATTGAATACGTTACTTTTATTTGGAATTTGTTTCTTTCATTCTTTAGTGTTGAAATCGATTGAATTGGTTAAAATGGAAACTCATATTTTTCAATGCAAATTCTATTTTGTATGATCAATGATAAATTAATCTTTCTTATTCTCTCCTTTTTATTTCAACTGTTGATTTAAAAAGGATCTCGTAATTTGATCTTTAAATAGATGACACCCTAACTAAGTTATAATATTCTAACATCGTTTATTATAATTTTAAAACCTAAAATGTTATTTTAGGGCCCTTTTAGATGAGCGTTTACTTCCAGTTTGGTGCGTTTAGCTTTCTTTTTATCTCACACTACAGTATGTAATTTTACTACTACCGCTGTTTTTATACTAACTACAAGTAAACACACGACCCATCTAAAGAGTCTTTATTCTATATATTTTAATCTAACGTATACATATATTAATACCATACATAAATTCGATATGATTGAATCCAACCCAATTTACCAACACCTCTAACATATACATATGTTCATCTATTTTCAAACATATCATTATTCTTACTATATAACTAGAGGACTTTTAAGAAACTTAAACACCTTTAGTTGGACCATAAATATTTAATAATGACCTAATCATATGGGTGAAGAAGACATTGTATTAAGTACAATTAAATATATAATATTAAAAAAAGTCCATTTTCTATTTCATATATATTGTTGGTGGGTCCATCCTTATCCATTCAAAATCTAAAATTGAAATAATATATTTTGTTTTTACCCCCAATCTTCTATGAATCACACACAATTCTTGTGGCTTGTTGCTTTGATTAAACTAGGTAAATTTTGTCACCTTTGCTTTTGATAATCCTTTTTTTTTTTTTTGAAAAAAGAAATTGTTAATTAAATATTACTTTTTAAAATTAATTACATTAATCATAACTAAACCCTAAATTCTTAATTTGAAAGCAATTGCATTTTGATTTTTTTTGGATAACTTACATTTCAAGTCCACTAAATCTATTAACTTTCATGTGGATGATAGATCTTTAATTTCAATGAACTTATATAATTAAAAATTTTGGTCACTTGAGGTAAATCCACCCTTTGTAACAGGGGTGTAGTTGGGGGTTGGCAAGGGCTTTGGCCTTCTTAAACGGAAAATTTAGATAAAATTATACTTTAATCCCCCTAAAAATAATAAAAAATTAATTTAATACTTTAAAAATTATAAAGATATAGACTATTAAAATGGTGAAATTATATTTTTACTATTGTAAAAATTATAATTTAATTTCGATCCCTTAAAAAGAAATTCTGAACCTCCCCTTACCAAAGGAAAAAAGATTGATCCCTTGAGAAATTTTAACCAAAAGGTTTACTCGTCATGCAATAAAAGGCTTTTATCTATACTACACTTAAACTTCCCGACTGAGTTAGTATCGTGAGTTAACCGTACACTAACTCAATTAAAAATGATTAAAAAACCAATTATTTTCACAAAATAAGTTATATTATTACAATCGTGATTTTATTTTATTTATTTTATATTTTTTTAAACCAATAAAAAATTTCTCACATTATGAACCTTCAACTTTATAATTTTAGGAAAAGCTTCATTTTGTTCATACATAATAGGAAAAGGAATTGAAAATTATATATGTATCTAAATCTTCTCAAACATCGAACCATCTTTACGATTTATTAAAAAATATATAATAATATTTTTCTCTTGTAATGAAAGAGATATATCGAAATATGAAGTCCTTATAGCTAGATGAAAAAAAAAAACTTTTGATTTAGGCCACATGGTATAGAAGATAAATATGGTGTTGGAATGTAGGAATTATTGAGTCTAAATCCAACCTAAGATGATCGTTTTCAAAGACAAAGATGTGTCATGATGTCCCTTGTTTTTAACATTTGTTTGGGACCATACCCTTATTTTCTATCTTAATAAGTTATATATATATATATATATATATATATATACATATTACTTTTTTTTATCTGATTTTAAATATAATTTTTAAACTATTCATAAACACTTTAAACCTTTAAATTGAATGTTAATGTGTACGTAATTGCATTTGAATGCATGTCTCGTTTATTGTTACAACAGTAACATTGTCAATTTAACTATGAAATTTAAATTACATTCAAGAGGAGGAATTTAAAGGTGCTCATGGGTCAGGTCGGGCCTAAGCATGATATTAATATACTTTATGTTTGGCTAAGCCTGGCCCGACTTGAAATATGGGTTTGAAATTTTCTCCAAGTCCATCTATATTTGCAAAAGACTAACTTAATCCCATTTTAAGCCCGCCCATATTGTTTTTAAAAAATATTTATATTATTTTAATTTAATATTTAATAATTTTAGATTTTTTAGTTATTGGATTTTTTTATATAATCATTTTAACATTATTTTAATATTTACATTAGAATAGTATTATATATTTAGTATAGGTTTATTTTTTTTAATGTATTTTCAATTACATAATATATAAAGATAACATAATATAAAGTACAATAAACTTAAAAATAGGTCGGGCTAGGCTGGGTTCAGGCCTTAAATGTTCAAACCCGAACTCGGCCCATATTTTATTAATAGTTTCTCCCAAATCCTCCCAAATTTTGAGCAGATATTTAAGCCTAGATAAATAACTCAACCCATCAACAACTGTAAAAAATTTATAAAAATTCTTTAAGGAGTCTTAATAAGAATTTTCATATTCCATAAAAAGATTTAATAATACATTTAAATTATATAAGTTTTAATGAACAATTCATGGACAATTTTTTCCTACAAATTTTTATTTTAATGTAACACGCGTTTCACGATGTTTAATTTTTTTTAAATTCATTAAATAATATATTTTTATGTAAGAAATGTAAAGCAACACTTTTAAATTATTGAATTAATAAAAAAATATTACAACAATAAAAGATTCATACCATAATTAAAGTTTGGGTAAGCTATTAAAATATTAATTTTTGTTTACCACATGTTACATTTTAGTCACTTATGTTTGAAATGTTACGTTTTAGTCACTTACGTTAACATGTTGTAATATTTTAGTCATTGAGCCGTTAATTGTTGTTAACGTTATAACGGTAAGCTGACGTGGCACGTTAAATCATCATTTCAAACAAAAAATTTAGGTTAAATTATACAATTGGTCCCTTTTTTTCATTTTGAGCAATTTAATTTTTTTTTTCTCTTATGTTCTTTTAACTTTCCACTTTTTTCTTTTTTTTCATTCTCTTCTGCTTCTCCCTCTGCTCTCCTCCCTTCTCCATCTCTTTTAATGTAGTTGTTCTATATTCTCAGTTTGTTAAAACTAAAGGGGAAGAAGAAAAGGAAAAAAGAGAAAAAAAATTTAAATTCTTCAAATAAATAAAAGCATAGGGACTAGTTTTAACAAATGAAAAATATAGAAAAACTATGTTAAAAGAGATGGAGAAGGGAGGAAAACAAAATGAGAAGTAGAAGAGAATGGAAAATAAAGCAAAAAAATAAAAGTTAAAAGAATATAAAAGAAATAAATTAGATTGCTCAAAACAAAAAAAATATGGGGACCAATTGTATAATTTAACCTAAAATTTTTGTTTGAAAATGATGATGTAACTATTACGTCAACTTACCATTATACCTTTAACGGGTCAGTGACTAAAATGTTACAACACATTAATGTGAGTAAAATATAATATTTTAAACATAAGCGACTAAAATGTAATCTGAAATAAACAAAGTAACTATTTTAATAGTTTATCCTTAAAGTTTAAATCAAAATAATAATAAAATTCAGACTCTTTTTTTTTTTTATGATTTTTAACTACCAATCGAACGAAAATATCTAAATGTAAAAGGTTAATGCATCTATTTTATACGATATGTCATAGTTTTACACCCAAAATTGAATAATTTAAAGTAATAGTAAAAGTGTAATTTAACATGAAACAGACTACTATAATTTCAACTTTAAAAAAAAAGAATTATTTTTCTAATATTTAAATTAATTTTTCTTTTAATAATCTAATTATCGTTTTTTATTATATCTAGACATGTTTATGGACTAGGTTATCTGTTTAGACCCAAAGCTCCGCCTGAAATTTAGGAGAGCTTGGGCAAAAATATTAAGCCTGTTTAAAATATGGACTGAGCTTAAGCTTGAACCTCTCTCCAGCCTTTGAATAGGAGAATAATGTACTTCAGCACACTTGAACTAAGTCCTCTTGCACTAATAATAATGCCAATAACAATTGAACTAAGACTTAGTCAGCAAACAAAACACTATTCTAATTTTAATGCACTAATCTAATAAAGTAAAGGATATTTTTTTTTCTAAGTTAAAAAAGTATATATATATGAATTTTATGTTGATGAACTAATATTTCATTTTCGTAGGGTTGTTTGTTAAGGGCACAAATACATGTGCCAGTCACCATTTAAACAGCATAATTTGGCCTCAGTGGACTATCCCTACATGTCAACTTCTCATCAGCATGTTGTGTGCAAATAGTTCATTATCGTATTCTTGTCATGTATTTCTATCGTGTTAGAAATTAAATTCTATTATAGGGTTAGTGAAAGTGAACCCTTTCTTTACGAAATGAGGATGCTGTTTGGATCACTTGGTCCCCATGAATTCCATTTATTTAGATGATAGAGATGTGTGTATATATATATAGCTGAAAGTATCTCTCAGATCCCTGTATTATATGGATTGAATCAGATTAGTTCTTCAACTATTAAATGTTTCAATTTAACTCATATACTATTAGCTGATTGAGTCTTAGTTTGATTGGTATGAGCATTGTTGCCAATGCAGGAGGACATAGGTTCGAGTGCGCTGAAGCACATTATCCTCCTAGTTATGAGTTGGGGAGGGACTATATGTAATTCTAGGCATTATATTAAAAAGAGCAGAAAAAAATTCATATACTGTTAAAAAGTAATTAAATAACGTCAAATTGTAATAAAGTTAATATTTACAATTACAGTTTAAGAAATTGATTCATTTGACCAAACCAACTAAATCGAAATCGGTTTGGTTAAACCGATTGCTCTCCACTAAGTACATGGACTAAATTGATTCATTTAACAAAAAAGGGATTAATTTGATCTGATGCATATAATAAAGGGACTTACCAAGTAGATTCACCCATATATATATCAAGATCAAAGGCTAAGAATGAAGGGTTTTTAAATAGATTCTTAATGTAGGCCACAAATTCAACAAGCAGTTGAAGCTTTGGACCATATGTCACCTTCTTTGGGCACCCACATTGCAAAACATTTTGACCTGCAATGAAAAAGATATTCCAACCTAAGGCTCTATCTTATGGGGTTTTTTTTCTCCTTTGTTCTTGGAGTTATACAAGTGAACCTTGAGTCCACAAATTGGCCAGTTGGGGAAACATTGCTAAACTTGATGGTCCAAATACTTGCCAAATATCTAATTCCAAAACTAGCATATGATGGATGATGATTGGAAATTTTGGAATTTAAATTAATCCTGATTTGAAAGTGTATGAAGATATGGGTATATGTAAAATTAAATGTATTTTTGTTTTTAATTTTTTTAATTTTTTTTCAATATTTTTTGGTCAAGGATTAGATTTGGAGAGATAAATAACGGGTAAATTAATCTTTGTACATTAAATAAGATAACAAATTAGTTATTTCTGGTAAAAATTTCTTCTATTCCTACCGGAAAAAACTAGCGCAGTTGATAGAATAGCTAGATAATTACACGTAGTGTGCCACGTGTACCTTATGTTGATGCACATGGACTAGTTTTTAACAGTGAAATTGATGAAATTTTTAATAGAATGATCGGTTTACTTTTTGATCTAATATATAAAAACTAATTTTCCTATTTTTTTAGTAGAAGGGACAAACGATACATGACAATAGTACCGACTTGGAGGTTGGATATATGTGCAAAATAAACATAAGTCTTGGGAGCATCGGAGCTTGTGCTCCAAAATATGCAATGATACATAAATCAACAAAACGCGTAAGAAATTGAAATGTCTATCTCTAAGGTGAGAATTACATCAAATTGTTTATAATTAACATTTAAACTGTCGACAGAGAGCTGCCTATTGGTTACCAGTTACCTTCTGATCATAGTAGTGCCATAGCTTACCTAATTTGCTTAGTGACCAATTTGTTTGCCCTGTACCTAACGAGATTCCTAGAGTCTTGATAGCTACTTATTATGCCAAATAACTCAATTGCCCAATAGAAAGTTGGATGAATTGGGTATTTTTCAACCAATTATAAATAGCTTATTACCTAATTTATAGGTATAAATGATCATATTTTCAATTCCCACTCCTTTTATTATGTGTAAGATACTAAAAGTTCTATAGAAATCAGACCAAATCCCACAACTAAGCCACAAATTTAGAGAATAGAAAGCATGAAGGGACTATCATACACAAAGCGACACACATATATTCAGGCTCAAACTAAGCCATAGCCCATAGGATAATTATGTTTGTCCCTTGGTTGCTTTAAGCATCAACATCAATATTATATTAGATAACCCAACTACATATTATATTCATAATAATTTTTATGTTATAATCTTGTATTTTTACATAAATTTTGATAACACCATTGTCTGTTTACGTTTGATGATATAAGATTCAATTGGTCAATCCATCTTCTCCTTGATATAGGTAATTAGAGTATGAAGAAATGAGATATGAAAAAGAAAATAAAAAAAATGTAGAGTCTTGAGAGCAGACCTCCTTAGAGAGGATATTTAAAAATGTTTATAAATAGGAGTTTTTAAGTCACCAAAACGGGTCAAACTTCGAGTTAAATTATAATATATTTATTATAATTTTATAACAATTTTATATGTAAATTTTATCATACTATGAGAACAAATTTAATAAAATATCCGCCACCAAAAACAATAAAATTAACGAGTGTTGGGTACAATATTATAACATATTTATATTTTCAATAAAAAATAAAATAAGAATATTAAAAACAACATCATTAATAACAACAACCGTAACCCGAACACAAACTAGAAAGAGGGCATACAAAACAAAAGCAAACGATTGAAAAGTGAGTAAATTTTGCAATAATTTTTCTTTTTTCCATCTGCTTCTTTCAAATCGATATGACGCCTAACTAGGTTTAGACCCATCCTATCATGTGATTCGATACACAAAAGATATTGTTGTTGTTTTCCAAGGTTGGAAAAAAGTGATTCCAATACTTGGCAGTAAATAAACTCCATGAAATTTTCATAAATAGTTTATTTTTTTATTCGTCAAGTTAAATAAATATAAAGAAAATTTTTACACTCATTTAATAAAAGAAAACCTAATACATATAAGTTTGTTGACGTTCATGAACAAATATATTTATATAAATTTAAAATTTGTTTAATAAATTACTTAAATGATCACTCACAATGCTTTTTATTATTTGATCATATAAATAATACTATTATATTATTGCTTGTGTTTATTTTACTTAAAATATAATTATTAATATTTATTTTTCTACCATTTTATATAAAAATAATATACATGTAACACTTGAAAAATAAGAAATATGTTTAATTTTTATTTGTTTACTTATTATTTATAAACAGATTTTTAATTATTTTTTCAATTATAATGAATATATTCGTAAATATGTTATTTAATGAAGCACAAAGATAATCACGGTTGAATTATCCCGCCTTGAGCCAAAATATTAACTACAATGTACACCTTCAATTTTATAATTATAATTTATATATTTTTTAATTTAAGAATCTTTAATTTGTACTGGACTTCATCATATATCTTTGGTTTTCATAATAGATTTTCTCAAATATAGCTGAAGATTTGGGGTGGTGGGGTTGTTCATTTCGGGTTTGGACTCGAATGTTAAAACTCAAGTTCGAGTCCTAAGTGATATAGGGCAAGAATATTTGAATATGAGGTCGGGGATGAGCGATAATCCATTCCGTCTCGACTCGTTGGCCGTTCTTTTCACTAACTACCAACTTCCAATCAAAAGATGACACATTACACTTAAAAAGTTGACTAAACATTTAGCTTCCTAGTGTAGCTGCAAATTACTTGCCTTGCTTAAAGTCTTCGTTAAGATCCTTCTCCTTACCCTTGATCAGAGGAAAAGTAGTCTGGCCAAAAATATGAAAATTTAGAAGAAAAAGAAATTGAAGGATAAAATATGCCATAACTCTCCCAGTGTATTTTCAAAAATTAAAAATTTAGTCTCTACATTTCTATTTCATGAAATTTAGTCTTTTTATTTTTCAAATTTCAAAAGTAAAGTTAAACTGTTAACATTCATAAATTTGTCGCTGCGACATTTTTGAAATAAAAAAAATACTCATTTGGTACCCATGTAACTAAAAAACAACTTTGCAATTAACTTGAATTTAACCAAAAAAAATTTAAGTTAACAGTTGAACTAAAATTTCGAAAAGTACAGAAACTTGTGGCACATTTTAACCAAAATTGAACATTCTTGTGTCAAGCACACACATCTAAATCTAAATGACAGATACTATCACTGAAAGACAACCCTGTGATACTACAATCAAATCACGATTTATATATAGAGAGAGAAGGGGGGGGGGGGATCATCGGTAAACTTCTAAACTGGAGGAAATGTAAGCTCTTACAGCTACACACATAATTCAATCCACCATATGTAAGATCAACCATCAAAGTATCATCATAAATGAGATAAGACTATCTCTATTCGGGAGCTAAATAAACTTACAACAATGAAATGCCCTTCCGTTGGTTTTTCTTTTTTTGGACGACTTCCACTGGTTAGATTGTAGGACTCAAATGCAAAAGATAAGCATGGAGTACAAGCAATCAACTGAATTGAAGCAACAATCATGAAAATACATACCTTTCATAAGCATGACCATTACCAGAGCCACTCATATGCACTCTTAGCAGTGAGGGAAACATGTTAACCGGTATATGAGCATTTGAAGAACTACAGAAATTTTACAAATAAAGATACATGGATTATGATACCTAACAGACGGGGCTCTCCATGCTTGCCATTGTTCATGATGCTTCTAAGATTAGTATACTCTCACCTTATATTATCACCTATGAACCTACAACAGCTACGAACTAGGCTCGATGAGGAAAGTCCCCTTTTTAATATCCCTTGGTGACACACAACACCAATATGGTTGGTATCACAAATTCATTTTAGTCCACTTGACTTTATCTCTGGTTCTTAATATGAATTTATCCTTTAGGTCACTCAACAATGAACAAAGAGATTACCTCTTTCCCTCTAAGGTTCCTATTTTATATAACAACAAGCTTGAAGCACTACCAAATACTCATCCAGTCAGATCACCGTGAAGAAAATCAAGTTAACCAAGTTAATAATTAGGAAACTCTAAGTTGATAACTATATCAGAGAATGGAACATATTACAGCCATTTCAATAGCCAAGGAGACCACTACGAAATTCTCCTACAACAAGTCTCTAAACAAGGAAAAAAGCAATTGGCTATTATTGTAAACCAAAAGTTTTGCAGCGTTAAGCCAACAACAGTCTTCTAGCTAACTAGCCTCTTCCATTACTCGGAGCAATCTAAACTTCAACTTTGATATTGGACAGTTTCAGAATCTTAAAGTTGAAACCAGAAGTTTGATTGAACTTCAGTTACCAACTAAATCTTTTGATCTTCTCAATAAGTTCAAACAGAACAGTTAGTTCAGTTCAGTAAATTAAATAATCAGAAAACACTTTTTAAGTTTTAATCTCCCAAACTCGGCCCTTATTTCCTGAACTGAACTATGAAGGCTATAATTTCAGGCCCTTATTTCCTCTTCCTCCAAAGTGCAACCAGAAAGCTTCATTTCAAACAAACTAATAATAAATTCAACAAACAGACATAAAATTCTCACCTTCATTTTTATCCCAAGGGGTAAACGAAACTCACCTTTCAACCACTAATGGTGTAATCCAGAAGAAATTTACAAATTCCACCTTGTCACAGTAGCCAAAGTAAAACATCAAATGCAATGCAACTGAATTCCCACAAGGTCCTACACTACTACTTTAGTTCCTTGAACCGCCTAAGTCTAACCCAAATGCTTTCTTTTGCAGTTTTTTACCATTATAGAAGGCAACAAATGTAAATTTGCAACATGAAGAAAATGTCAAATTAAAATTATTGAACTGAACTACTTTTAGTATTGATGATTGATCAATAACCCATAAAGTTTGACAAAAATCTACCTACCTAAAAACAATTGCCCAAAGAATCTACAAAAGCAATGATAATTTCTTTCAAACAAGAAGACATAAAAAGAAGTTAACTAGAATTCAAGTTTAGTCAACTTCTAAACCATAAAGAACATTAGCATACTTTTCAATTGGGTCCCCATTTGCAAAATACCTTTCCTTTATCTTCAACCAAGCGTGCAATGTTAACAAGCTATCAGAACCAGCTTGATGACTCTTCCCAATTGCACGCTTTACTCCCAAATCTGTAGACGCACGATCGAGCCCTCCATGTAATCCAGCGCAGAATTTCATCAAGTGTTTGACGTCGTAGATTCTGTCTCCGAAGAACACTCGCACGAGTTCCAAAAACTCAGTGAGTTGGTCAGGCAATAACCCACCGGTTAAGCATTTCACGAGGTATCCAAAATCATACGCGCAGTGGAAAGTCACCCACGTAACGGCGTCGTTCAATACGAGTCCCGATGACATCATCAGTTCCGCGAACCGGACCAACTCGATCCCAAGTTCCAGGTTCCTCTCGAAATCTATGCCTTGTCGACGGAGAAGCTCGACGGAATCGGGCGCATGTACATCATTCCCCACATCGAAATCTTTGAAATTGAACTCCCAAATGAACCGGTTCTCGGTGCCGAGATTTGGTAAATTCCCGTCAGCGTCTGATAACGTGAGGCCGATTTGGATAAGCTTTAGTATGTCAACATTCGCTTTGAGGCTTTGGTAATTCTCAGTAGCGTCAATTCGACGAGAGCGATGGCCGCCGCCGGGGCCGTCCGATCGGACGACAACGCCTGGAAACTCTGTGTCCATTGAAATGATCGGGAAAACGTCGATTATGGATCTGATTATCTCGAATTCGGAATCCAAATTTTCCGACCAAACGGATCGGATCACGACCGACTCTCGCGGTTTATTCGACATTTTCTTGGATCTCTTTATCGAAGAAAATCGACGCAATTTCGACCAAGAGAACAATATGATCCTCCAATTTTCCTTTTCTTGGATTCAAATTCTCTGATTTTGATTTTCTTTTTGTCTAGGGTTTAGGCCTTTAGGGTTTGAATTTGGGGAAAAGATCAGAATGAGCTTATTAGAACGGTATTTATAGAGAGGCGGTTTCTCGTTTTAAATTTTTTATTTAAATTAATTATTAATAAGGTAAAACTACTGAATAGGTCCTTATATTGCAGCGTAGAGTTCATTTTGATCCTGTACTTTTAAAATGAAGAAATTATTTTGTATGTTAGAAAAATAACAAAATTTCATTTTTGCAACAATTAGAAAACGATAAATCTGATGTGCGAACTTTGATTTTATACAATTTTATAGTTAAAATTTTGATTTGATTCAATTCTCATAAATTATTAATACAATTATTGATATAACATTATTTTATGATTATATACTGCATACACATATAATTATATTTATTCAATATGAAAATGAATTGATGTTTTTATTTTTTTAAATATGTATGATTGCACTAAATCAAAGTTTCATGTGTATAATTGGTGTTTTGGGTTTGTTTGGTGTTAGTATGACTGAGTGATTGCATCGGCAAGGGTTCGTGAATGCAAACAGAGGAGGTGAGGAAGTGAGGTGGGAGGTGCCTGAAGGGGGTGGGTCAAGGTGAGTACCAATGCAGCTGTGTGTGATGGTTCGTCAGTTGCCGCGATTGGAGGAATGGCCAGGGACAGTGTTGGACAGCTTTAGGGGTTCTCTCGCAATGTAGGGATCTGTCCTGTGTTTGGAGCTGAGCTATGAGGGGACTTTAAGGGCCATAAGCTAGCATGGGAGAAGCTTGAGGAAACAACAATCGTTTCGGTTTTCTTCAAAAATAGAAAACAGTGAAGAAAACATGTTTGATTAAAAATTTTGAAAATGGTTTTTTAAAATCGAAAATAAAAATATATGAAAATTAAAGAACAAAAAAAATATTTTTCATTATTTTCAATAAAATTCTTTTGGAAAAAAGGAAAAAAATAATTAAAATGGATGGTTTTTTTTTTTAGTTTCATTTCATACATTAAATTTACTCTGATTTGAATACTTTAAAAGCAATTTTTTTTTATAACTTTTAAATCTATTTATTTAATTACATTTGATTTTGTTATTGTATTGCATTTTAATAAATTATACTTTTATTTAATTATTTTTACAAATAAAAAAATATTTTTATTTATCAACCGTGTTTTTGAATTTTTAAAAAATAGAAAATAAAATTTATTTTTTTAAAATAAAATGAAATCAAATGCACCCTCCCTCACTCTTGATGGCGTTTTAAATTTTAAAGATAACTTTTGAAAACAATTACACTAAAACTAGTATATTTAAACTTCCAATTAACTATTAACAAGTATATTTAAACTTTAAAAAAATTCAATTACCATCGTTGAATATTAGTTTAGTTGAGATCATTATTATTGTAAAAATGATTTCGAGCATAGCAATATTTGACTTTTCTAAATTTCTGGGCCACAAATCAAATTGTATTTTACTCTCTTTACTAAGAAAACGAACAAATTAATCTCAGTTTGTTAGAGCAAAAAACAAACTGATTCTTTCAATTAAAAATTCCATTCATTTCTACAATTTTAAACTAATATTACTAACAGAATACTCAAACAATTACACGTGATATGTCACGTGTAACTCATTTTGAGGTACAGAGACCAAATTTTAACAATAGAAATAGATTTATCTAATGAAATTTAACTCTTAATACAATGACCTCAGTATACTTCTACCAAATCTAGCAACATTTCATAATAAAACATCAAATTCTGAAAAAAGAAAACCATAGATTGCCATTCATATTGATATTGTACCCCGAGAAGGTACCTGCATGGTACCCGGAATTGAACCCGGGTAGTGCGGCGAAGCGTCCTCAATCTGGACTACGTCTTCTCGTTGAGTCTTTGGCAAGAAAGTTGCATGAAACCCGGAATTTGAACTCGAATGGTTCATGCAAGTCATCCTTATGAGGTGATATTCAAATTCAATAAGAATGAAATTCGAATCCCAACATTTACAATCCATTTTCCCGAGACTGAAGTCTGGGGTAGAAGGCCTTGTGGAAGCAACCCCGAGTTACTTTTACAGCAAAAGTAGAAAAAACAAGCTGTTCTTTCGTTCTTTTTGGTGCATAAGGAAGAAATACATCAACAAACAACAATATTCTGAAATGATACTAAAACGAGGAAAAACGAGCAAGAACTGAAACAATAACCAGAAGGGTATTTGAAATGTTTTGAAACATGGATAAGATTCTGTTAGAAAAACAGCATCCGGTTTCAGAACAAGAACATGAAGCCAAGGAGAAGTAATTGAGAAGTTTTTTGACCCAATTCCACAGTTTGTTCTTATAAAGGATCAACAAGCATTACAAACTATATATTGAATAACCACAAATGAAATTAGATCCAGAATATCGATACGAATTCGAGAGCTAGAAGTAGGTACCCTCAGGAGGTTGGACCAGCTTTCGATTATGAGAGGCTGCCATCTCCTTTTTCAGCTGTGTCAGTATATCTTCCATAGTATACTCCCTCCGCCAATTTGCGAGAATTCCGAACTTCTTTGATTCTACCTGTTGCCATCAAATAGTAAAAACAAGCAATTGATTAAAAGCATTAATGATTAACAAACAGACATAAAATAAAAATAAACTGATTAGTGCACTGCAAACGAATGTAACATCAGTTGTATACCAGCCCCGTTTCATGGTTAACACAAGTCATGTTGATCCTTGAATGAAAACGGACGCTCGGTGGCTTCTCCGGATAATCTTTATCACAGAACAGCTTCAGCTGATAGATTCGACCTTCATGTACAGTCTGAAAACCGGAGAAACAAAAATCAACATGAAGGAAGAAACAGAAATGCATATATACACTGATAGTTTACATAATTCCCCCAGAAAACCCCATTCCTCCGTTCAAAATGAAGGCAAGTAGGGCTATCCCGGAGACAAGCAGTGATAGGATATTTTAGCTCCTTGGCTTAATCTATATACATATATGTATATGTATATGTGTGTGTGATTTTTCAAAATATATGATTTGTTGGAGGAAGAAAACTACATTGAGAGGACCAATAATGGTGCCGGTCCATGAGCGCATGTAAATATCATCTCCGTCATCCATTCCATAGCTGACAGTACCATCTCCAATACCTTTTTCTCCACGCTCAAGCTCCTCCAGCAATCGGAAGTTCCGAGGCACTGCAAAAAAAGACTTGCATTACTGAATCATACTCAATGCCAAAAGAATTCCAATTCCAAAAGGAAAGGTAACTAATCGGACAGCTATAAAAACTCCAATTGTTACTGTCAAAATAATGTCAAAATTATAAACTGTAAAGGCCTAAAACAGTAAACAATTTTATACACCGAAAGAACTTCATAATCATCAATGCCTATATCGTGTAATTGCAAAAGGCTAAAAAGGGTACCAATTACACAAAGATTTATGCATTTGTATATTCTTTGGTAGGGATGTAATGAGCCGAGTTGAACCTGACTGGTAGCAAGCTTGAGCTCGAACTCGACTCAAAATTGAAGGCTCGATATTCAGTTTGGGCTCGATCAAACATCAATTTCTAAGCTCAAGCTTGGATCAAGACTTAATCAAACGACTTGAGCTCAAGCTCAATTAAGATTGTTTATCAATTTCCGTACTTAAGCTCAAACATACTTAAGCTCTTTGAATAAAGCATTATGATGCTTGAATTCGACTCGATCAATAGCTCAAGCTCGATAATTACCAAATTATATTAGATTTTTTTTCAAAGCAAACTCGAGCACCAATATCTCATTTACACACTACTCTCCAATATTTTACATGCAAAGCATACTCAAAACAGCAATTGAAGCATAAATCATCAAACCAGAACATCAAAAGATTGCCACAAGAACATGTTGGGCCACCATTAACATAACAAAATCTTAAAGGTATAATTTTTAGTGATAACCATGAAGAAACCATTAACGTGACATTCATCTTAAAACCAGAACATCAAAAGATAGCCACAAGAACATGTTTTACAGCTACCCAAAACTTTAAATAGATTAAAAACCCATAAATTCCTCACATTAAACCATATAAATTCACCGAACCCACAAATTATAAACGATTAAATACGAAAGAAATGATAAAAAAAAAACCAGCAAAAATCTATAAAAACCCATTAATGGAATCAATGAAACGAGGGATACATAAAGAGAAAAAGGGCTAACCCACGACACTAGATCCTCCTGAGCTAAGCGTCATTAGAGAGAGGGAAAGAGAGATAGCAATGAGTCAATGAGGGGGGAATCTGGTAAAAGGCGATGAAAGGCAAAAGGCAATGCTTTAAAGCCATTAGATGAGTCGAATAGAGGAGTTTAAGGCCGGTTCAATGATTATTGAGCCGGGATATTTGTTGGGCTCAGCCCTTGTTGGATCGAGTTTGGATAAGCATAGTATGAATTTAAACCGAAATCGGTTTTAGTCAGTTAAATCGATTAAAATATTGAAAAATCGACTTAATTGATTATCCAACTAATCAAGTCTTGATCAATAGTAGCGGAACGAGGCATTAAATTTTGAGAGAGAAAATTAAAATTATTAAAAATTTTGTGAGATTTAATTAGAAATTTTAAAAAAAAAATTTGAAGGTCTAACTCTTATTATCCGCGATTATTAACTAACTTAACTAAATCAACTTAACAATTAAATCGATTTTTATTTATTTTCAATGAATAAAATACATAAAAATAATTTTAGAATTTGATTAAATATAAAATCTTATATTTTTATTATGCTTAGAATAAATACTTATTTTTTTAACTTTGTAATCTATTTAGCTTTAAGTTCTTTTATATAATGATTATATCTATTTATAATCTCTATAAACCCTTAACTCGAATAAAAAATGTCCTTAAATTAAACCAATAAATCTTTAACTTTTAATTTATACTTAAATAAACTATTTAATATACAATTCATTTTTTCACTTGAATGTAAATATTTAAATAAATGGTGATTTTTAGGGGTTTTATTATTATTTTGGTCTTTTATAATTAAAATTAAATATAAAAATAAGTTAATTTTATTAATAAAATAGAATTAAAAAATCATATTCTTCAAGCCTAGTGTAAATCAAGTCAAGCTTATTAGGTCATACTTGTAGTCCAACCTATACTTTTATCCCCTAATTTCTGAAGTCAAAATATAAAATATGAAAAATAAATAATAAATGTTGAAATTCAAATTCTTTTTTAATATATATTTTTTTATATTATCTAAATCGTCAAAATGATTATATTTCTTTGAGAAATGTCTAAATCCAATCAATTCTGTAATTTTCGAAAGATTTAATAAAATTGGTGTCTATTAAAAGAGTTAAAATCAATCAATCCATCTCACCTAACTAAATTGAAATAATAAAAATAACACTAAATAGTTAGTTTTTTAAGTTTTTTGGGTTTAGTGGTCAACCCATGGGGCTGATAGGGATTTTGGACCCCCTCAAAATGGAAAATTTTTATTTAAGCCCTTCAAAATTTTAAAATTATAACAGTAAAATTGCACTTTGGTCTCTAAAATGATAAAAAATTGATTTAATCTTTAAAAATTATAAAAAAATATAGGCTATTAAAATAGTAAAATTACATTTTTACTGTCATAAAAATATACAATATGATTGATTGTATGTAATTTTTTAGATTATCTAAATTAGAATTTTTAAATTTATCTAAAATCTGAATTGCAAATTATTTAAGTATTATTATACTTATCCAAACTAATCAAAACTAATTCGGTCCAAATTTAACATATGCTTATCCAAATTTGACCCGATTCGGGTTCAGCCCAATGAGCAACCCGGCTCAATAATAATTGATGTTCAACTCGTCTAATGGCATCAAAGCAGTGCCTTTGGCCTTTGGTCGCCTATCTTGTACCATATTCCCCCCCTCCCCCCATTGACTCACTGCTATCTGTCTTTCCCTCTCTCTAATGACGCTTAGCTCAGGAGGATCGAGTGTCGTGGGTCAGCGCTTATTCTCTTTATTCATTTCTCGTTTCATTGATTCCATTCATGGGTTTTTTTTTTTTAATTTCTTTTATATTTAATCGTTTATAATTTGTGGGTTCGGTGAATTTATATGGATTAATGTGAGGAATTTATGGGTTTTTAATCTATTGAAGTTTTGGGTAGCTATGAAACATGTTGTTGTGGCTGTCTTATGATGTTCTAGTTTTAAGATGAATGTTATGTGAATGGTTTATTCATGATTATCACTAAAAATTATACCTTGAACACTCTTTTATGAAAAATTTATATGTTTGATGATTTATGCTTCAATTGCTGTTTTGAGTATGTTTTGCATGTAAAATCTTGAAGAACAGGGTCTAAATGAGATATTAGTGCTCGAGTTCAAGTTGAAGAAAAATCTAATTCAATTTGGTCATTAGTGAGCTCGAGCTATTGGTCGAGTCAAATTCGAGCACCATAATGCTTGATTCAAAGAGCTTAAGTATGGACGAGCTTAATCGAGCTCAAATTTGAGCTTAAGTACGAAAATTGATGAACAATCTTAATTGAGCTTCAGCTCAAGTGGTTTGATTAAGTCTGGAGTCGAGCTTGAGCTAAGAAATTGATGTTTGATCAAGCTTGAATTGAGCATCGATCCTTGACTTTCGAGTCAAGTTCGAGGTCAAGCTTCCTACTATTTGGGTTTAGCTTGGCTTGATTACCTCCATAGTTCCCTACCGAGGAATATACAAACGCATACGTCTTTATGTAATTGCTACCCCTTTTTGCCTTTAACAATTACGTGATAGATATTGATGATTATGAAGTTCTTTGGAGTGTAAACTTGTTTCCTGCTTTAGGCTTTTACAGTTCTTTTGGAGGTTTTATGGCACTCAGATTAGTTACCTTTTGGAAAATTTGTGGCATTAAGCCCAATGCTCGATTATCTGTTGTTAGCATAACAAATCACAAATATGATTCAGTATTGTAAGTTTTTTTCTGCAGTGCCTCGGAACTTCCGATTGCTGGAGGAGCTTGAGCGTGGAGAAAAAGGTATCGGAGATGGTACTGTCAGCTATGGAATGGATGATGGAGATGATATTTACATGCGCTCTTGGACTGGCACCATTATCGGTCCTCTCAATGTAGGTTTCTAAGTTTCTTCCTCCCTTCAACAAAATATATATTTTAATTTTGTTGCTTTAGATGACGTTTTATGTTTGTTATGAACAATAATATATGTATATATATAGCTGCTTGTCTTCAGGATTGCCCTACTTTCCTTCTTTTTGAATGGAAGAACGGGTTTTTCTAGGGAAAATTATCGTTGTATATATGCATTTCTATTTCTTCCATCTTGTGATTTTCATTTTTTTGGTTTTCAGACCATACATGAAGGTCGAATCTATCAGCTGAAGCTGTTCTGCGATAAAGATTATCCAGAGAAGCCTCCAAGCGTCCGTTTTCATTCAAGGATCAACATGACTTGCGTTAACCATGAAACGGGGCTGGTATACCATGAATGTTACATTCATTTGCAGTGCAATAGTCAGTTTATTTTATTTCATAATCTCTAATGCTTTTAACTGATTTGATGGCAACAGGTCGAATCAAAGAAGTTTGGGCTTCTCGCAAATTGGCGAAGGGAATATACCATGGAGGATATATTGACACAGCTGAAAAAGGAGATGGCAGCCTCACATAATCGAAAGCTGGTCCAACCTCCTGAGGGTACCTACTTCTAGCTCTCAAATTCATATATCGATATTCTGGATCTAATTTTATTTGCGGTTATGCAATATATAGTTTGTAATGCTTGTTGATCCTTTATAAGAACAAATCGTGGAATTGGTCAAAACGCTTATCAATTACTTCTCGGCTTCATGTTCTTGAATGGAAGCTGTTTCTCTAATGCAATTTTTTCCATGTTCCAAAGCATTTTAAATACCCTTTTGGTCATTGTTTTAGTTCTTGCTCGGTTTTACTCGTTCTATTATTGTTTCGGAAATTTCTTGTTCATTGATCTCTTTGTTCCTCCTTATTCACCAAAAAGAACGAAAAACAGCTTGTTTTTTTTCCCCTACTTCTGCTGTAAAAACTGCTCGGGTTGCTTCGTGAAGGCCTTTTACCCCGAGACTAAACTTTAATCTCAGGATAGGAATATGGATTGTAGATGTTGGAACTCGAATTTTACACTTATTGAATAGCAATCTATGTTGTTCTTGTTGTTTTGTTTGTTATTTTAGTGTTGGTTAAAATGACATAAGTACATATACCCTTCGTAAATTTGGAATTTAATTAAAGTATTTTGATTTTTAAAAATTTAGTCCCTCTACTTTTCAGGTTTTAAAATTTAAATCTAATTGTTAACACGGTTAAAATATTTTATTAAATTCAAATTCATTACATCATTTTTTTTAGTAACATTAGTACTAAATGATATTAATAAATGTACAGGGATTTAATTTTAAATTTATAAAGAGTACAGGGGCATGTGGCATATTATAATGTAAATTAATATCTATACTACTATATATAATATACTCGGAGGCATTAGGCACATGTCTTTTCTTTTTCTTTACATTATTAAATAGTAATGGTTAAATTTCAATTTTGATCCTTTTATTTTTTAGATTATATAAAAATAGTCAAAATTCAATTTTGGTTCTTACATTCAATTCGAGATTTTAATCTTTATACTATATTTTTTAACGTAATTTAGTATCTCGACATTTATTATACCATTAGCTAGGATAAACATAATACTGACTTGAATTTTAAAATTGTTGTTAAATTTTTTGTTAAATTCAAGTAAACTATAATGTTCTTTTTTTTTTGTCACAAGATTATCGAGTGTGTTTTTTTCTTAATTTTAAAATGTCACATCAATAAATTTAATAAATAAATTTTAATTGAATTAATAATTAGACTTGAATTTTTGAATTTAAAAAATAGAAACTTAGGATATATTATATGAGTGGAATTAATGACATTAATTTGCTTCAATTTTTGTTTTTTTTTTTTTGAATTACAATAACAAGATAAAATCCTATGACTAATGTAATTCAAACTTAAACCACAATTAAAACGATGAATACTCTTGACCATTAAGCTATCATTATATTTGTACAGTAGCATAGAGATGATAAAACAACTGCAATTCACTACATCCCCATATTGTCGCATAAAAATAATGGCGAAATCAGAAATAATTTAGATATTTTCCAAAAATAATCTTTGGGAAATAGAAAAAAAAGGTAAATAATTTGGAAAGAAATGGAAAATTGATTTCAATCCTTAGATATTTTGATTTTTCAGTAAATTCTTAAATATTTTTATTTTTATTAAAGTATTAAAAAATTTAATAAATCTTTAGATATTTTGATAAAATTTTATGAATTTTCGTAAATTCTTAGAAATATTAATAGATTAACCTTTCATTTTTTTCTTTTCCTGTTAGCATTTAACCAGAGAACCCCCAAAATTAATGCCATTCATTTCAATCATATGTATATTATAATTAATTAAAATATGTCATTGAACCCTCTACTTTGAAAATTTCGAAATTCAGGTCAAATAATAACACTGTTAACTGATTTTTTATTAAATTTACTGGTATAACATTTTGAAATAAAAAAATTTACTCACTTACCTACAATGTTATGCTATAATGAACCTGAATTTAATAAAATAATTTTAACAGTGCTCAGTTAAACCTGAATTTGAAATCTGAAAAGTAAAAGGACTAAATTTCTAAAAATAAAAATACATGAACTAAATTCTAAATTTAAAAAAAAAATAGACTTATGGCACATTTTAACCAATACTAGAATAAAAAGAAAATATCTGCACGGAACCTGGAACTGAACTCCAACCGCGCGGCAATGCGTCCTCGATTCCGACTACATCCTCTCATCTGGATCTTTGGCAAGAAAGTTGCATGATATCCGGAAATTGAACTCGAATAATTCATTAAGTCATCCTTACGAGGTGGTATCACCATTTCGTAAGGGTGAAATTTGAGTCCCAACATCCACAATCCGTAAGGCCTTGAGGAAGCAACCAGAGCAGTTTTTACAGCAGGAGTAGGAAAAAAAAAAGCTGTTTTTCATTCTTTTCGGTGTACAAGGAGGAACAAAGAGATCAACAAAGAAGAATTTTCCGAAGAAGGAAAAACAAAAAAAAGCTAAAACAATAACCAAAAGGGTATTTAAAATGTTTTGAAACAGGATCAAATTCCATTAGAGAAACAATCTTCATTCAAGAACATGAAACCAAGAAGTAATCGAGAAGCGTTTTGACCGATTCCACAGTTTGTTCTTATAAAGGATTAGCAAGCATTACAAACTATATATTGCATAACAACAAATGAAATTAAATCCAGAATATTGATACGAGCTCTAGAACTAGAAATAGGTACCCTCGGGAGGTTGGACCAGCTTTCGATTATGTGAGGCAGCCATCTCCTTCTTCAGCTGTGTCAATACATCCTCCATAGTATACTCCCTTCGCCAATTTGCAAGAAGTCCAAACTTCTTTGAATCAACCTGTTGTCATCGAATAGTAAAAACAAAGAATCGATTAAAAACATTAAAGACTATGAAATAAAATAAACTGATTATTTGCACTGCAAATGAATGTAATGTTAATAGCATACCATCCCTGTGTCATGGTTAACACAAGCCATGTTGATCCTTGAATGAAAACGGACACTCGGTGGCTTTTCCGGATAATCTTTATCGCAGAACAGCTTCAGCTGATAGATTCGACCTTCATGTACGGTCTGAAAACCGAAAAAACAGAAATGCATTTATACAATAGTTTTCCAAAATCACCCCAGAAAACCTGTCTTCCATTCAAAAGGAAGGAAAGTAGGGCAATCCCGGAGACAAGCAACAATATATATATGATTGTTCACAACGAACATAAAATGTCATCTAAAGGAACAACATTAAAATATATAATTTGTTGAAGGGAGGAAGAAACTTAGAAACCTACATTGAGAGGACCAATAATGGTGCCGGTCCAAGAGCGCATGTAAATATCATCTCCGTCATCCATTCCATAGCTGACAGTACCATCTCCAATACCTTTTTCTCCACGTTCAAGCTCCTCCAGCAATCGGAAGTTCCGAGGCACTGCAAAAAAAAACTTACAATACTGAATCATCCTCGTGATTTGTTACGCTAACACCATATATAATCGAGCATTGGGCTTAATGCCACAAAATTTCCAAAAGGTAACTTATCTGACAGCCATAAAACCTCCAAAAGAACTGTAAAAGCCTAAAGCAGGCAACAATTTTATACTCCAAAAGAACATAATCATCAATGCCTATATAGCTTAATTGTAAAAGGCAAAAAAGGGTAGCAATTACACAAAGACATATGCGTTTGTATATTCTTTGGTAGGGATGTAATCAAGCTGAGCTAAACCCAAATAGTAGCAAGCTTGAGCTCGAACACGACTCGAACTTCAAGACCCCAATGCTCAATTTGAGCTTGACCAAACATCAAATTCTAAGCTCAAGCTTGAGTCGAGACTTAATCAAGCTACTTGAGCTCAATTAAGCTCTTTCATATTCAAGATTGAGCTCATTCGTACTTAAACCCTTTATATATAATAAGGGTAAAAATATATTAGAATGAAAAGCTCAATTAGGCCTGCGAGCCGTTTGAATCAAGTATTACGGTACTCAAATTCAGCTCGATCATCAATGATTACCGAACTGCATTCAAGTTCTTTTTCCAAGTCGAACTCGAATAGCTAGAGAGCACCAGAAATTTATTTACACCCCTATTCTTTGGTTCAAGATTTTACATGCAAAACATACTCAAACAACAATTGAAGCATAAACCATCAAACATTAACATAAACTTCTTTCATGTATGGATCTTCAAGATATAATTTTTAGTGACAATCATGAGATAACCGCAACAACATTTTTCCAGTTACAAAATAAGAACAAATTAACAGCTACCCAAAACTTCAAATAGATTAAAAATTAAAACCCCATAAATTCCTCACATTAATCAATTGAAATTCACCGAACCCACAAATTATAAACGATTAAATATGAAAGAAATGATAAACAAAAAACAAAAAACAAAAAACAAAAACCTATTAAATCCATGAATGGAATCAATGAAACGCAAGATAAATAAAGAGAAGAAAGGGATCGAAGGGCTTACCCACGACACTCGATCCTCCTGAGCTAAGCGTCATTAGAGAGAGGGGAAGAGAGATAGCAATGAGTCAATGGGGGAATCTGGTAAAAGTTGGGCGACTAAAGGCAGACGGCAATGCTTTAAAGCTATTGGATGAGTCCGGTTCAATGATTATTGAGCCGGGTTACTCCTTGGGTTAACCCGGGTTTGGATAAGTATATGCTAAATTTGGACCAAATCGATTTTAGAAGTGTTCGTGATAGGAAAGCGTAGTGGGTTGAGGGCTCCTTTGGATGCCGGTTTTCCTCTCTTGTGGTGCGATTGAGTGTTATTTCAATGTAATCATGCTGGTAGAAGCTGTTTGATTGACAGTAAGTTCACCGTAGGTATGCTTTTATCATTTTGCCTTTGTCATGTGATTTTTTTCTTTATTATAATTTATATACTTTGGGTAAAATATATCTCATTTTATTTTTTATCCCAATCTCTTTTATATTTAAAATTTTAGTTTTATTAAATTTAAAAATAATGTTTCGTTAAAATAATATTGTTTGCATTTTCATGATAATAAATAATATTTTTAAGTGGATTTTTATAAAAAAATATTTATATGATTAATTAAAATATTTATAATAAAATATCAGAATATACATTTTAATATTTTATTAAATGAATTTATAAATTCATATATTTTTAATAAATTTGTAAAAGTAAAATAATTTAAAAAACTTTTATTATATATCATTTTTAATTTGATGTCCTTAATAGTCATTTTTTATTCTCACCACACTGTTACAGTTGCATTTGAATCCAAACACGCACTCCACCGATGTTTCTAATCTCACCACTATAGTATCCAATCTCACCGCTACAGTAACTAATCTCAACGCCACCGCTGTTTTTAACCTCACCAGAGGTAAACACACCTCCTATCCAAACTAAACCTAAATGATGTTTGAATCGGACTGATCTGTTGAAATGGAAATTAGTCGGAGTTTTGGTCGAATAATTGTATTAAACTGATTGAATTGAGAATTGGTACAAACTGATTGAAGCAACTAAAAAGTCGATTGAATCGAATTTATTTATTTTTTCATTTTTAATAAATTTTTAAATGAACTAGTGGCCTGATTGATTTGACCATCGATCTAATTTTAAAAATATTAAATTGGTTGGCGCTGTTAATTACTAAAAAATCGACTTAATTAACCACTTGTCCGATCAAATCTTTAATCTATAGTAGCGGAATGAGACATTAAATTTTGAAAGAGATAATGAAAATTTTTAATGAGAATTTATTTAGAGAGTCTAATTAAAATTTTCAAATATTTTATAAAGTTCAATTAGATTTAAAAATAAATGTGATTAGAACTATAATAGAATGATTTAATGATAAACTTTTAAACTTTTTGGGGTCAAGGCCCATCTAACTCTTATTACCTGTCATTATTAATCGATTTAATTAAATCAACTTATTTCTCGCCATTATTAATTGACTTAAATATATCGAATTAGCGGTTAAATCGATTTTTTTTTCTAGAAATAAAACATGACTAGAAGTCAAATTAGAATGGATAACTTGTGTTAATAGTCCTTTACCTTTGCAAAAGTTATGGATTTAGTCACTATACTTTAATTTGATCAATTTTAATCTTTGTACTTTTCGAATTAGTCACTTTTAGTCCCTGAACTTTTTAATTTTTGAAATCTTAGTCCTAACCCAAAAAATAACAGTTAAATTCGTTTGGTTAAATTCAACCACTAATCTTGTGCTATATGTATAAATGTAGATTTGGTCCATATTCCTTAATCAGATCGTTCTAGGTCCCTATAGTTTCCAAATTTTCAAATTTCAATATTGACATAAAATGACAGTCGTTAATCCATTAATTGAGTTCTTAGTGAGTAATATGTTGAAAAAAAACGAGCTGACATGTCATTACACATATGATAATATGTTTGGAGCATCAAATTTTGAAAATAACAAAACTTAACTTAATGAATTTAATACTTATAGTTTAGTGAGTACTGAAATTTTAAAAATTAAAAAGTATAAGGACCGAAAATAACTAAACTAAAATAAAGAGATTAAATCCACGACTTTCACAAAAATATTGAAACTAATAACAAAATTTAATCATTCAAAATCTAGTTAGCTCCTATACTTTTTTGGGATGCGACAATATTACATATGAAATTTAATCTAATATGTAATGTCATACAATAACATTAATTTTGCGTGATTTTATACATAAAATTTTGATTTAATTCAAATTTTATAAATCACTAACAACATTATCGAATTAGCACAATTTTACGTTAATATGTTGCACAAACGAACAACTATATTAATCCAATATGAAAATAAATATATGTATCATTTCTTTAAATGTGTACAATTGAATCAAAATCAAGATTTCATATGTATATACGAATCACAAATTAAATTTCACGTATATAATTATATCAAAATAAAAATTTAATTATTAAATTATACTTTAAATCAAAATTTATATATAAAATTAATATTTATTCTAATAAAATATTACCTTTTCGAATAATTTTCGATTTTTGCCCTTTTGATTTCCGAAAGGGTTGTTTTTGGAAAATATCTAAATTATTTGTGGTTTCATCATTACGTTTACGTGACATTATGGAGTGAAAGTGAATTGTCTTTGTTTTACTTTCCCTAGACTAGTACATTATTTAATAAGAGTTGGGATAAAAGAGAAAACAAAAATTCAAGCAAATTAATGTCATTAATTTGTACATTCTAATATTATTTGATTGATTATTTATGAAAAATTGTTAAAGTAGTCATTTTTGTTTATTTAAGGTTATATTTTAATTACTTACGTTATTACGTTATAACATTTTAGTTACTGAGCCGTTAATTGCTGTTAATGGTGTAACGATAAGCTGACGTGACATGTTAAATCATTATTTCAAATAAAACTTTTAGGTTAATTTATACAATCGGTCCCCATATTTTTTTTTCCGTTTTGAGCGATTTAATTTTGTTCTTCTATGTTCTTTTAGCTTTACTTTTTTTCTTTATTTTCCACTCTATTTTGTCTCTCCCTCTGTAATTTCCTCCATTCTCAATTTTTTTAACGTAGTTTTTCTAGTTTTCCATTTGTTAAAACTAGTTTCTATACTTTTATTTTTTTGAACAATTTAAAATTTTCGACTGATGTAAGCTTTTGGACTAGTTTTAACAATGAAAAATATAAAATAATTATGTTAAAAGAAATGAAAAAGGGAGGAAATAGAGGGAGAAGCAGAAGAGGATGAAAAATAAAGGAAAAAAAGAAAGTTAAAAAAATATAAAAAAAATTAAATTGCCCAAAATGAAAAAAATACAGGGACTAATTTTTAACTTTAACGATTAAAGGACTTTTTTTTATGTATTTTAGCAGTTCAAATATCCAATCGAGTACAAAAAAGAAAACGGAGCTTAATTATTTTTTTGAAAAAAATTTAGGATCTTTTTGATACATTTTGAAAGTTCAGATATCCAATTGAGTAAAAATAAAAAGAATGACTTAATTATTTAAAAAAAAAGTTGTGAGAATTTTTTTTATCCACATAAATATTTTATTTATCATCATATGATAAATATACCTCCACATTGTTCTCAACTGTCTCATCTACTTCAATTTTCTTTAATGCTCTAACTACCCAACATTCTTCTTTTACCTAATTATCCTTTGTTTTTTTTTTTTTTTTGAGTTAATTTTACCAAACATCTTTAAATTATCATTTAAATTCAGGGGTAAATGTAAAAAATATGTATATTTTAAAGAGTCAAAATTGAATTATAAATTTTGAGGGTCAAAAAAGTAAATTTAACATTACACTATTTTATAATTTTATAAATTTTCAAAGGATCTTAGAAGTAAATTTACCATTTTTGGGGTCAAATTCTAAATTAACCTTCGAATTTTAAAATATTCTAATTAAGTTCTCAAAGCATCATTATGGCACTATCAATCAGATATTTTCTTCAATATAATTATTAGCTTAAGTGTTAAAAGCTAGTTTAGATTCGACATGGAACATATTTCAAAACATGTATATCAAATTGTAAACATGTGTATTATACCTACCACATAGATACATTTAATATGATACGTTGAAAAAAAACCAATTTGACAATAAAATTTAAAAATATATGATTTTTAACAAAATTAATAACTTAAATTAAGTTTTTCAACATATCTTTTACAAGTTCAATCAGTTTTATACTAGTTCAATCATTCTCCGATTTTGTGATACCAGTTGAATAGTTAGACCACTAATTTTCAATTCAACTATCTGATCCAATTTGGTTCTGATGATTAGGCTTATACTTATCAGTTGGCTAGTAGTTTTGGTTTTGGGTCAAATGGATCTAAATTCAATTACTTTAGATTTTTCGAGTTACTTTTAATTACAGATCATTTCATGTTCAAACTTATTTAATTTTAAGTTACTTTTAAGTTCAAATCATTACAGATTTGAATCATTTTAAATTAATTTAAATAATACTAAATTTAAAGTATCGATTCAAAGTTAAATTATTAACTTTTTTATGATAAAATCGAATCGAATCGAATTTTTAAATTTGAAAGTAAATCTAGATAAGGGGTTTGACGTTTTAAGTAGTGATTGTGGCAAACTCCTGCAAACCAATTTAATTCAGGATGATTGATTTTAGCCATTTATGCCCCCCTTTTCTATTTCTGACCGCAACTAACAGTAGCTAAAAACTGACTCACCGAGTCAATACCAATCATAACAAGGTGGACCAAAGCCAATATATGAAGCACGTACATTTTTGTTTTAAGTATCGAATATATGTTGGACAAGAATACAATTTTTACACGATTGAATATGTAAAAAAATGTAAAAATATTTAAAAAAGAATAAGATCGAGACAAAAGGCCAAACACATTATTAATGTGTAATAATATTGAATATTGAATTTTATATTTTTATTTTATATTAAGATAAATATTAAATTTATACATAAATTTTGATTCGATATATAATTTGATATATGAACTTTGATTTTATACAATTATATATATGAAACTTTAATTGTTATTCTTATCAGGTGCGTAATCAGGGGCAATTTTCATTTAGGCACCTTTGAAATTTATAAAAATTTAAATCAGTAAATGTGAAATTACACTTTGACCCCTTAAAAATAATAAAAGATTGATTTAATCCTTTAAAAATTATACAAGATATAGATATTAAAATAGTGAAATTACATTTTTACTATTAAAAACATACAATTTAATTTTGGCCCCCTAAAAAAATTTCTAACTTCGCCCTTGGTTCAGATGTGCGTAAAACTTTGATTTTGATTAAAATCGTACACATTTAAAAAAAATGAATATATATATTTATTTTCATCATATTGTTTGTATATGCAATAAATTAACATAAAAAGGTGCTAATTCGTTGGTATTGTCAATGATTTCTGAAAATTGAGTTAAAATTTTATGTGTAAAATTACACAAAATCAAAATTCACGTATAATATTACATATTGAATCAAAATTCATATATAATTTTAATATTTATCCTTTTATTATATTATTATATAAAAAGTTTTTTTTTATTATCATATCTCATTATACCCCTGTTTTAACTTTTGCAAAATCTCGCATTATATATTCATATCGTACTCATATTGCGTATTTGTGTTCATATTTCCTAAGCAAAAAAGACAACAAAAACCAAACTTTTTGTCTCGGGATATTTATGTAAAAATTTCAGTAAATTATTGGAAAAAAAATCGATAATTGAGCCGGTTTATAATTAATTAGTAATTTTTAATTTTATATTATTTCTCGATGATTGAATAATTTGACTACCGATCTGGTTTTTAAAACATGGACTTACAATAACATAATTTATTGGGAGATATATATATATATATATATATATATATATTTCCGTTCTAATCCATGTACTCTTTTAATTTTTGAAATTTAATCCTTCTATTTTTAGTTATATAATGTATTTTGTCTCTTCATTTGTCTGATTAAAAAAAATTAAAATCTAATTAGCAAAGCTATCGATAAACTTACATTAAATTTGAATATCTGACGTTTAAACATTTGAAGATCTAATTTAAGCAGACAATCAAAGGACTAAATTCTTTTAACTAAAAGAAAAATGGACTTAATTTAATAAATTAAAACGTAGAGGGGCTGATATCAAATTAAACCATAAATCTCTAATCTTCCTAATTTTTAATGGCGTGGAGAAAATCAAGCAAAACAGTACTCTTACATTTAGGGCATTTAGGGACATCATTCTCTGACAGCATCACGTACATGAGGCACCTTGGGCACCCAACTAGCATCATGGGTGTCGCCGCCGCCCCATCCGCCGCAGCATCGGTGGAAGTGTCAACTTCATGCATCTGGTTCGTCTCTGACAGCACACATGAACTTGCAGGAGAAGAATTCTCTGCCGTCGTCGACGATTCCTCTGTTGGGTTATCCCTCGGCGGTGATAGCTTCAATTTCAACTCCAGCTTGGGACCATTTCCACCACTCATTTTTTTTATCTCTTAGAATTTTACGTATAAAAATCAAACCTGAAATTAAACATAAAAATAAAAAAGTTAGTGAATACACATATAAATATAATCAAACTTGAATATATAAGAAAACCCAGAAGAAAAAAACGAAGTGATTTTCAACATATATAACCAAAAAAACCCATTAAAACAAAAACTTGGGGCCATTTTTTTGACAAATTTTCACTAGGGTTTACGTATAAAATCAAACTTGAAATGAAATATACAAGAAAACCCAGAAAAAAAAACAAGTTATTTCGACATAATATAACCAAAAAAGGGGCCTTTTTTGATCATTTGATCTTAGGTTTAGGATTGAATTGTCTTGAAATTTTTGATACCTTGATGAAGAATCAAAGCTAGTGAGGTTGGTGAGTGTGGGGGTATATTGAGGAGAACAAAAAAAAATGGAATATATATAAAGGGAGAGAGATGGGGTTCATTTAAAGCTTTAAAGTTTTAAATGGAGTTTGAAAATATTGGTTGAAGAAAGAATATATATATATATATATATTTAAATAGTATTAGGGTAATGTGATTTGGTGAGCAAAATCCAGAAATTTTGTTTGGAGGATGAAATAAAATTCTAAAATTTGGAGGGGTTGAAGTTAAACAATTTATTCTAAAAGAGGTTAGATTATAAAATTAATTTTTAGGAGGGATTAAAATTACAATTATTTATTTATTTATATGATTAAAGTATTAAAATTTGAGTTTTATTTATAATCTGATTCGATAAGTGATCTGTAAATATTACTTTCAATCTTTTATAAAACCGAGCTTAGATAGAGATAACCTCTTCTAAATTTGGTAGCTTCTCTCACCTAATGCCATGGAAAATTATGGAAAAGATAAAAATGGAAAATGACAATAAATATTTTGTATCATGAAGAAGGAAAGGTGTACATTCATTACTTTATATTATAGTGTTTTATATATAAATATATATGGAGTATAATATGTAATACACATCATGCAAAGTCCAGTTGTTTTATCAAAAAATATTCGGTATGGTGATAAGATACATTCCGTTACTAAAAAAAAAAAATGCATGTTTAAACTTTGAAGATAATATTACTGGAAAAGGCAATCACCAATGACGATTTTAGAAAAATTTTTAAGAGGAGTTGAAATTGAATTATAAATTTTGAGAGGTTAAAATATAATTTTAGCACGTATTAGTTTTTTTCATTTTCGCAACAAAAGTGTAAATTTATTATATATAAATTTATAAATTAATAAATTCTTAAAGGGGTTAAACTGTAATTTCTTATTTTAAGGGAGGGGCAAGCGCCTGTCCGTCTTTTACATTTTCCCCAGCAATCATGAATTTCAAAAGTATTAGTCTTCATAAACTATAAAACAAACATTAACCATCTATTGGTCATTAAAAAAAAACCTCTAATAGCTTTTAGGATTAAATAATAAAATGATACAAAGCTAGGGTCCTATTCACATATTAATAAAAAAAATTAATTGCACCAAACATTCTCAAACTATGTCTCTTACTTTAAATTGGTCCTCAAATTTTAAAATGTTTTAATTGCATCCTCAAGCTATTGGTGTTATATCAATCATGTGCTACCATTATTAAAATCGTTAATTTAACCGTTAAATAACACGTAAAATCTTACGTAACATATAACTTAAAATGAAAATTAAGAAAATTAAAATATTGTCCCAAAACTTTAAAATTAAAAACTAAAAATAAAATAAAATTAAAAAATTTATTTTAAATTATATCATAATTAAATTAATGATTTTAGTAATAGAAGAAACTTATCGATATAGCATCGGTATTTTAAGAATGAAAATTTAAATTAATGGAAGAACTTTTAAAAGTTTGGGGACTAATTTAAACGAGCGTCGCAGTGTGGGGATGTCCGGTAAAATTAACTCTAACCGTTTATGATAATATTTTTTATTAAACAAGGTAATTAATAATTTTATTAATTATTTATAATATTATGAAAGAAAATATTGAATGCCATTAATGAAGGAGTTAGTAAAATATTAGTATTTATAATTTTTTTTGAAAATAGTATTTATAGTCAAATCCTTCAACATCTTTATTTAGAAAATAATTATGAATTTCATTAAATAAAGAAAGAAAATAAGTATGAATAAATTCAACCCTTTTGAGCATTGGTTAAAGTCTCTTTCCATAAAAAACAATAACAGTGACCACCATATATTTTGATGCTTTAGCCAATAATAATAAATAATTAAATTCATTTTAAAGACTTGGTAATCTCTTAATTATCCATATTTTTATAATTTTATTATCAAATTTAAAAGTATAAAATTTAATTATTGGGTTTTTGTTAATCTAGTATTTTATATTATATAAATTTGATTTTTTAAAATTGACATTTTATTTTTTAAAATTATTATGGATAAAATATGATAATATATTATAAAAAATTCAATGAAGTAGTTTTAATATATTTATTCAATTAATTAAAATATTTAAAAATAATTGAGATCAAATCTTTAGAAAAATTAAATAATAAGCACAAATAAAATTATTTATAGATATAATTTTAACATTGTCAATACATTATTCATAGACCCGTCCTACCACATCATTCATGCTATCTTTCCAATTATTTAATGACATTTCAGTAATTATTTCCATGTTAATGATACATAATTTTAGTAATTTTTTTATCTTAAACCTCGAATTTCGAACCATAAATTCAAAATTCAAAGTTTAGGAATTTGAATTCAGGGTTCAAAGTTTTTGTTCAAGGTTCAAAATTTTAGGTTTGAGGTTCTAAGTTTATTATAAAAAAATTATCAAAATTATGTACCAATTATATGAAAAAATTAAAAAAGAACGATAAATAATGTAGTAAGACAATATATATTTAATATTTTTGTTTTGCTTACCCCTTAGCATTGAAAAAAGACATTCTGACTAATTCGACCGACATATTTACCGAAACCAATTTTCCATTTTTCGGGTTTTTTTTCTTTCATAATTTCATTTTCCGCATATCATAAATATGTATAAACCGAATTGAATCAAATGATAAAAAATTTGATGATTTTAAAATAATATTATCGATCTAAATTTTATAATTTTTGTAAATAAAGAAAATAATATTAAAAAATATTTTATTTAAAAGTCAAATTTAACTCAATTTCAAATTTAATATAAAAAAAAAACACTATAAATGGAAAAATTGACACCTTTGAAAAATTTTCACCTTTATATATTTGGTACCTTTCAATCAAGTATTGAGATTATGATGTAAAATTATTGTACTCATTCTTCCATGCTTTGACAAATTTCAAAGGAAAAATTTGAATTTGATTTTTGCTATTTAGAGAAATCTTTTGAAAATGAGAAATGTATATTTAAATTCCACAAATGGAATTAATATTTGTCACGTGTCATATTTTTTTATATATTTAAATTTTGTTATAGATTTTACAATTACATGTCATCCTTTTTGTTTTTAAGTCACTAATTATAAGTCAATCGAATATTAATTCAATTAAAAAATGATTAAAATTTCCTTTATTTAAAAGGAAATAAAATTTTATTTTAAGAGTATTTTTATCTTCTTATATTGAATTTATAAACCCAAAATATATTTCAACCAAAACCTCATTTAAATTATATATATATATTTCTATAAATACATTTTAATATAAAAAAATTATACCCGTAATATGTGTCATAATCTAGTATAAATAACATATATTAATCAATTATTTGGATGTAAATTATTCTAGAAAAGAAAAAAATCGACCTTCGAATAAAAAACAATAAGGGCATCAATAAATTCTAGATTATATCATGCTCACGATGAGAGTAAAAAAATATATTACAAATATATTTATTTAAAATTTATATAAAAATAAAATAAAATTTTAATTGAAATGATAAAATTGAAAGTTTAAAATTCATAATGCTCAAACTCCAGTACGTGTCACTTTATATTAAATTTATATAAAAATATAAAAAATAAAAGTATCTCCATAATAATATATATGTTTTTTAGTATAAAAATAATGGCTTAAACCGATAACAAAGATTAAAATTTTCAATGTGCGTGTTCTTCCCAAATTTTTTTTCGAGGTTTGTACTTAAGTTCTTTACCTAAAAGTGCAATATGTATAATCATTGACCCTAATACTATATCATAAAATATATATGTATATAACACTATAATGCAACATTTAAAAATATGTCTTGTTATTTATCCTTAAAATTTTACTAAAATAAATATTACAGAATTATTAAATATTAAATAAAAATTATTTTATTTTCAAAATAATAAAAACAAATTTAAATATATTTTAATTAGCCATTTATAAATATAAATAAATTTAAGTAAAATTTTAGTATTATATTTCAAGCCAAGTCGAATTTAAATAAAGATGTATAATTTTAGCTTGGTGTGTATGAAGATTGGAAATGGAGGGACCTTATAAAAGTTGCTCATAATTTTAGTAATATAATTTTAAGCTATGCATAAAATCATATTCCGTTAATTTAATGAATTTTGGTTTATTTTGATACATAAATTTTGATTTGGCATAATTATACATATGAAATTTGAATTGTGATTATAGATATACATAAAATTTTGATTTTGATTATTTATACACATTTAAAGAAATAAATACATATATTTATTTTCATATCGAATTAATATAATTGATTGTGTATGCAATGCATCGACATAAAATATTGTTGATTCTAAAATGTTGTTAGTGATTTGTGAAAATCAAATCAAATTAAATCAAAATTTTACGTACAAAATCATTTAAAGTCAAAATTCGTGTATAGTTTTTATATTAATCCCTAATTTAGTGTTCATACTTAGCAATAATCCCACTCTGTTTTCATACAACTTGTATTCATTTCACATATTTCTTCCATATGCAATCAAACAAGCTTCCCTTTTTGTGTCTTGGTTTCAACTAGACTTGCCAATTGGATGAATTCGGTTAAATTTGGGTTGGAATAATCCAGATAGAATCAATTCAAGTTCAATTCTGGATTCAAGTTGTTTGGGATTAAGGTCATTCGGATTTATGATTTTAGTTTTTCAAGTCAAGTCATTTCGAATTCTGATCATTTTAAATTCTAGCTATTTTGGATTATTTGTTCAAACCATTTTTAAGTTTAGATCGTTTCCAATTCATGTTGGTTTTGTGTTTGAGTCAATTTGGGTTCGAGTTGAGTTTGATTGGATTGAGTTTTCAGGTTTGCATAACAAATGACATGTCTAGTTTCAACCACAAAATCATATTGAGGACACTTTTATTCCATAAGCCTATAAAGCATATTAACTTAAAGCATCCATGAAATATTGACAAGAGATATTCGAAGAGTTGCATGTAATGTATTCTAACTTGTAAGTCAAGTAAATCAATGATCATTATGAAGCTACAAAGGAGGAGGAAAGAAAGAAAACAAGGTTTATGTAATTGCACATAGCAAGCAGTATTGTGATTCTATTGGCAGTGACCCAATAATGTTAGTCATCTAACATTGGCTGCTGCTCAATCTCACTTAAATGTTCACTCAAAGCAAATGCAGAGCCGTTACTAATCTCGGTTTCAGCCTTACACCATAGCAATTGTTCACGAAGATTCCTCACTTGCTCGTTCAGTTTCTGAATATTCCTTTCTTGGGAAAGTATGATCTGCGACAAAGTTGATAAAATATCACTCTGAACAGTCACTTAATTCTAGGAGATGAAGATGATGTATGCCATCTTAAAACAACTGAGGAATTTCAGTTCAGTTCAAGCAACTACACCAGAAGGAAACAACAAATGCAGCCTCAAACAAAACAAATAAGATATAGACAAATTGGGTCATATTGGGTTCAAAGGACAATGGGAATGGATTAGCTGTTGGGTGGTTAGGGCACCCTATCATGAACATTTTGTACAATGTATGCCTACTTTTTTTTGAAACATTTCTGGTTGTTTTGGTAGATGGGGAAGGCTTGTTAGGATGTCCCTTTTAGAAGGGCAGAATCTATGTATAGTGTCGAACAAGTGTAACTGTTGAGTTCCATGGTGGCAAACTCAATGGGGTGAGTTATAGCAATCCGGCTGTGAAAAAATATACTAGACGTGCTCAATCGGGTGAAATTTTAAACAATATGGCACTATTAGCATTATGTATATATCAAGGTATTTTTAAATAGAAACTAAGGCAATTTCAAACAATGGTGTAGAAGTCATATTAGTTGGGGAACTTAGGCAAACAAATATTCCAATAAGACAATCATATATAAGGTACCTGCCAAAACAAATAGTAATTCAGAAGCATTTCTAGATTGAAGAAATAAATTGGTAAAAGCACCATGGAAGCCCCTGTACTAGGGAGTCAAATTACATTTTTCCTCTATACATTAGATCAAAGGGCAAATTGGTCCTTTTTTGTATTATTTAAATTTCATCCATTTCTAATGTTAAAAACTAGCATGGTTGATGGAATAACTAAATAGTTACACATGGCATGCCACGTGCACCTCACGCTGATGTACAAGGACCAACTTTTAATAGTAAAAATGGATGGAATTTTAACTAAAGGACCAGTTTGTTCTTTGATCTAATGTACCGGGACTAATTTGCCCATTTTTTAAGTAGAGAGGGCAAAAAGCAATCCGACTCCTAGTACAAAGGCCTCCATGGTGCTTTTACCAAATAAATCCTACCTAACTTAAAATTTGAGATTATTTGTGGCATTTGCAACAAAAAACACTTAAATATTTCACTTACTGCTTCTAAGTCAAGTGATTAACAGAATTAGAAGGTGAAAGGGGGCAAAAACTAAAGCAAAACCTTGCTACTTAAGGTTTCCACTTATGGAATTGCATCTGGGGAAATGAAATAAAAAATCAAGAAACTGGGACAGACCAAAACAGAGTTGTATGTCCAAAAGTGAAATGTACCGATTCATGATTCGTATCTAAACAAAACTCGTAGACATTGGCTGGAAATATATATATATAAGCTATGTTGCTTGGACTCTATTTTTCTTGAAGTATATCTATTTGACACTCATGTCTCACGCATGGATTTGGGAATACGACCTCTAAGGATCCTCAGCTTAAAAGAAATGGAAAACGTAAAAAGAATCAAACCATACTCGTCCGTTTGCAAGCATAAACTAAAAGGAATTTACCCAGTTAGAACCCCACAACAGTGAATTCGGATTAGTGGTGGCAAATGGCAACCCATTCATATTTAACCAGTGATCACTAGCTCAAAGCTTCTACAAAAATTGTTCATTTTCTAAAAAGAATTAATTTTCTTTCCTTCCATTCTTTTACAGTAACAAGTTATTAATGAAAAGAAATTATTATTTTTTCTTTCCATTTTCCATCTTTCCAACTAAGCCAATGAAATGAAAAATAAATATCCTATCTCCTATTTTCCTCCTTCAATTTTTCATCCTCTAATTTTCTTTCCACCCTACCAAACAAAGCCAAGAATGAAACACTAGAAAATAATCCAACTGAGCACAAATTAAAGTATTGAAATCTTCATCAAAATGACCAAAAAGATGTGAACCTTCATGGAAGTAATTTACTGTTTCACACCCTTCCTTCGAGTATATCAAATTAAGCTAATTGAACTAGAAAATCTATTCAACATTCTCAGAATCTAAAACCTCATATAATTCCAACCAGATCATCACACTGCAATCAACCCATAGAATTACCAATTCAAACAAGTCCATTTACAAGCCATTTTAATGAGAGTAATTAATTCACTAGTCTACATGCAAGAAAGATGAAAAAAAAAGTCATTTAAAATAGAAAACAAGCAAAAAAATCACTTCACTTGCTGTAAATTATACCCTTTGCAAGCCAACAAATTGGGGGAGGGGGAATTTGAATAAATTGCAAATTAACAACAATTAACAATCTAATTCATGATTTTTTATTAAAAAGGATAAAGTTATATATATAAAGAACAAATTGGGGGAAAGGCGAAACCTTTTCTTTGACGTATTCTTGGCGTTTGGAAAGGGATTGATCTTTGAGAGAAACAGTGGAAGTTGGCTCAATTTCTTCACCAAATTGCTGCTTCCATTCGAATTGAGAAGTGATCATTACTATAAACACTATAAAAACTAGTAGCCAAGGCCTCGACATCAAATTTATTTAACACCCAAATCTTGAATTTAATTTTTTCCCCCTTTTTAATTTTTTGGGGATTTTTGAGAAATTGAAAAAAAAAAATCTGTGAACAAAGCGATTTTAGGCGAAGAACTTTGCTGGGGAAATAAATATTAAGAGAGGGTTAATTTCACTCTCAAGTCCCCAAGCTCCGAGTTGGATTTTTAATTGATCCGAAATTTCAAATATTTTAACCTCACCATTAACAGTTAACTTTAAGGTTAAATGTCAACTCGAATCTAATGTAGAGTATCTTTATCAATATTCGTAAATTTGTTTGTAAACATAAAATAAAGTAGTATCGACAAATATAATTTTAAATAAATAAATTCAAATACAATTTTAAAATTATTAACGAATACAGATATAATACAAATAAGTTAAATAATAAACAAACAAATATAAAAAGAAGTTTATTAGTTCAAGCTGGATTCATCTACCATCTTTTTTTTTTAGAAATTATATTGTCGAAATTGAAATAGAATGGAGCAAAATGTTGGATTCAAAAAATATTGACATTATTGGAGTAGAGTTCGAGCAACACAAGTTATCAGAATAGAAAATTTTATTCAAAGATTGAACACCAAACATATATAATTGAGTGTAAAATTGCAATAAAAGTTTCTCATGTTTTAAATAAATAAATGAACTAAACTAAAATGAAGCGAACTGAACCGAATCGAATCGAATCAAATCGAATATAAATTTAAAAAAATCTCATGAAATTGAGTGTTTTTTATTGTAAGGAAGATTTTTCATCGAAGCATATAATTTATGCGACATGAATACATAATATAAACACGACGGAAATGTCCGAGGGTGTTAAGACGTAAGGCTTTGGATTGTCATTGACAACGAAGTATTAGTAACGCTATACCCTCCATCAACCACTAAATTAACGCCGCTCAAATATTGCGACTCGTCGCTAGCTAAATACAACGCCGCCGCCGCCACATCTTCCACCGTCAAAACCTTCCCTTTCAAGTTCGCTGCTTTGGAAGCCAAGCTTTCCACTGCTTCTTTCTCCATCCCCATGGCTTTCGTTAACATTGGCGTCGCCACCACATGCGGTGAAATGCAGTTGACTCTAATCCCATATTGTCCCAACTCAACACACAAATTCTTGGCCAATCCCACCACCGCATGCTTCGACGCCACGTACGAATGCCCGGCAAAACCAGCCCACACCGACAACGCACTGGCGGTGAAAAGAATGCATCCATTCTTGGCCGGGATCATAACCCTAGAGGCATGTTTGGCACCCAAAAATCCGCCAAATACATTGATCTCCATAACTTTCTTGAAATCTTCATTGCTTGTATCCACTACATCGGTCGCCAAACTGCCTACTCCTGCATTATTAAGCATGATGTCGAGCTTTCCGTACTTTGAAACAGCTAAATCCACTGCGTTTCGAACATCTGAATCACAAGTAACATCACAATGAACATAAGAAATTATTCCATGGCCGCCAAGTTGTTCGCAGATTGAGCTTCCGAGATCATCTTGAATGTCCGCAATGACAACTTTGGCTCCATGTTGAACGAAAAGCCTCGCCGTGCTCTCGCCAATTCCACTGGCTCCCCCTGTTATCAAGGCCACTTTACTTTCTAGCCTATAAAAAACCATCAAATTGATTACTCGGTCTCAGGTATAGTTGTCGAGATACGAATGCATTTGAAATGAACTCTAAGTTTATTGGTTAAATTTTGCTATTAGTCCCTTTACCATACGTAAGTTATAGATTTAATCCCTAAATTTTAATACGGCTCTTTTCAGTCCATATAATTTTTAAATTTTAAAATTTCAATCTTCACCAAATGTTAGCCATTAAATTCGTTGATAAGTTCTAGTATTTAACTATATGCATAACGCATTACTTGCAAAACATCTGATTAACGTATTTAACTATTGTCGTTTATGTTATGACAAAATTCGAAAAATTCGAAACATATAAGGACTAAGAATGATCCAACTGGAGAAAACAAACTCAAAACTACAACTTTATGATAATATATAACTAATAGCAGAATTTAACCAAGCAAATTTAATTGCTACAATTTAGGTTAGGACTGAAATTTCAACATTCGATAAATACATTAATTAAATTCGACCAATTCAAAAAATACTGGACTAAATACATACTTTGTGCACAATAAAGAGACTAATAGTAAAATTTAACCAAAAAATTCATCTACTAACCAAGACTAATACACAACTTAAATAAATGTGATTTTACAAAATCTTTATCGAAGAAAATAAAACCGTCAACAAATCTCTACTTTCAGTGACAAACGAATCTATACCGACGAAAAAAATACCTTGACTATAGGGTAATGAGGTTTTATCGATCTAGGAAAAAAATTATTGATGATGGAATAACAAATTTTCATGACTTAAAGTAATACCGATGTCGATTGAGTTTTAACTCTATTCATCTGAACGGTGTGAGTTTCAACATATTTAAATGTAAAATATTTTTCAATTTAAAGATTTAGACAGAAAATATCGATATTTTCTATACAATCAAGAGTAGGAGACTAAAATCTTACCTTTTTACAGAACCCATCTTTGCACTGAAGAAAATACCCCTTGAATTTAGTTGCAGCAATTGCCTTTGTATTATGTTTTTGGACAATTTGATCATTAAGGTATTTTATAGAAGAAAATAAAAATGAATTTAGTTTAATCAATGGCCTACCTTTTTTTTAAGCACACAGTTCTTCACAATATACTTTTAAAATATTATAATTTACTATATTATTTGGTACTTAAGTTTGATTTTTTTAATGTGATATCTGTATTATTTTTTTGTCCAATGCGGTATATATATTTGATAGAATTATATATTTTGATACTTGAAAGTAACAATGTTAAATTTTTAGTATAATTTAAGTTTTAAAATTGATTTAATGAAAACTCAAAATTAGCTAATAATATTAACAATTAATTTTCATCAAAAAACTTTGAAATCTAAATTGAATCACATCCTTTAGACTGAATTTGATAAATTAAACGAGAAATTAAACAAATTCATAATTAATACTAAATTTAGTCTATTAGTAAAATCATGAGAAATTCAATCAATAAATTTTATTTTAAGTCAACCCTAAAACCAAATTAAACACTAAAACTAAATACTATTACTTTTAAATATTAAAATATATAATTTTATCAGATTCAAATATTGTATCAACCACAAAATAACAAAATTACCCCATTAAAAAAATTTGTCAAAATCAAATCATACATCAAGCCATAATATTTTTACTAATTTTAGTTGGAAAGTGGGATTAATTAATTAATTAATCAAGATTAGGTATTTTGTGCTTAAAAAAAGAAAGTAGGTCATTGCTAATATCACCTTCATGGCATTGTAATCATTTATTTGGGTTTCAAACATTAAGATGAATTTTAGTTATCTCAATAAAATAATTTGTATATTCGTGTTATATTTTTTTAACAATTGAGGCATAAATTTCGGAGGTGAAGTTAAAAATTTTTTAAAAATAAAATTAAATTGTATAATTTCATAAGGATTAAAATATAAATTTATAATATACTAACTTAAAATTTTATAAATTTCAAATGATCAAAAAATTGAATTTCTCATTTAAGAGGTAATTGGGGAGACTTTAAGAAATTCGAGACCTCAAGTTTAAATGCCTTAAATAAATGTATGAGTTCTCGTGTTTATATATATATATATTTGTTTTTTTAATTTAATTATATTTTCTATAATTTAATTTTTATATTATATAATTATATATTGTCCAAAATTATTAGGTCAGATATGAGCTGCCCTCTTGAATTTAATATCTTTTAACTCTTTAAATAAATGACAATTTTGCATTTTCAACCCCTCCAATAAATTAGTTGATCAATTTAAGTCATTTTAACATAAAATTTTTAATTTTGACCCCTTTATCTTTTTAAAAATTTTATCTCAACCCCTAAAATAAAATTCTGGTTTCGTTTCTGAAACTGCCATACATGTCTTTTGTTTTGAAATAAGGATGTTTAATGTATTATATATATTTAAATATGTTATTAATTTATTTTATACAATCGAGTATTTGTATTCAGGGGAGAAGTCAAATTTTTTTTAAGGGGTCGAAATTAAATTGTAGTTTTTATAATAGTAAAATTATAATTTTATCATTTGAATAGCCTATATTTTTATAATTTTAAAAAGATTAAATTAAACTTTTATCATATTTAGGGGGCCAAAATATAATTTTACCTTTATTAATTTAAAATTTTAAATGACCTAAATAAAAAAATTTCTATTTTAGGGGGCCAGGCCCCTACCAACCCATAGATAGCTACTATTTGAATTATTTATGTTTTTTTTTATCTTATCATAACTTTCAAAAATTAATTATATTGAGATCAAAATTATCATTAAAAAATTATTGTAATGCTTGACAGATTCTGAAATCGTGGAGGCTAAGATTATAATTAAAATTAATTGGTAAAATTAATATTTTACATGATTGAGTGACAAAAATATTTTTAATAATAGTTGAATGACCATTTTATAATTTTTCATAGTTAAATGACCAAAAAATATTTACTAATAGTTGAGTGATTATTAGCAAAATTATCCTTTATTTTTTCTCTAAATAAATCTAAGGCCCAATCTGTGATACAAAGTTTTAAGCAAAGCCTTTACCATTTACCATTTTAAAACAATGAAAGCCCATTTAACTTGACCCGACCCGAAGCAAAATATCAAACGACAGCGTATAGGCAGAAACAAAACGTCCAAACAAAAAACCCAAGCCAAGACGTAAAAGTGACCAGTTTTTTCTTTAAAAAAGAAAACGAAAGCCAGACCAAAAATGGTGCTTTGGTCATATCCACCGACGGCGAAGCAACTAGCGGTGACGATCGGTTTTTGCCTCACCGGAGCTTCGTTCATTGCCGCCGGAGCTTACCTTTCGTTTGTAAATATTGGTCCTCAACAAGAACGTGCTAAAGCTCGTAGCCAATACGTCAAAGACCGGCTTCGAAAGATGCTCGACGATTAATCGCCGCTCAAAAAGAAAGAAGATCCAACATAGTAAGGGAAAAATATTATCCTGGGTTTTTGTTTGATTTGTAAAAGAAATAAAGATTTGGTGATTTTTTGCTTTACTAAACGGTAAATTTTAGTGGTGAATGAGACGAGTCCTTGCTTAAGTTTTTTTCTTTATCGATTCATATATTTGTATTTGGATTCATAGGAAAATTTTTAATTTAATCAGTTTGTTTTTGTGTGCATATTTTGTTGTAATGGTTTCATTACTTTAGGGGGGAAACTTGTTTTTGAACTTCGAATTTTGGTTAAGTGGATTTTGCCCAATGATGGAAAACTCATTGAAAGTAGCAGTTCGACTGATTTTCGCTTTGGAGCATTTACTGTAATCATCTGTTGTTCAATTCCTCTCCTTCTGTTTCTCTATCTTTCTGGTTCCTGTCCAGAACTCTCTCCTTCTCTTTCCCTGTTCTCTTTCTCTATTCTTTCTATCTATGATTCTATTTATCTTCTTATTGACACAGATGATGGTTGGTAAATTCTTTTAATGAAAACCAGTTTGTTAATACTGTGAACCACCAGATATAGCTATGAGATCTGAAGGCTTTGTTGAACATTTTGATTGTCGGATTATGATTCTTATGTGATTTGCATCTTGATTATACTCGTCCGTTCGGTGCTTCCTCAAGAAGAAAATATGAAAGTGGTGACTTATTCTTTTATTTAGTATTTGCAATTTACTATTTTACCCATTAAAAACAAACGAAAGTTCATAAATTTTTTTGCCTTATACTGTCTACTTAATAGCCATATGGTATATTTACCATTAAAGTCCCCTTCATTTAATAATTTAGACCTTTTAAACCAATTTTAATCAACTTTTGCAGCTTTCACGATCTAGTCCTTTTAAATGCAGCAATCTAGGCCATTTAAGGGAGGTCCAATTACACAATTGGTCCTTCAATTATATTGAATTCCAATTAAACAAAGTTTATTTCAATTTAACCCAATCTAATTAGGATTAAATGGGAAAATAGCCCAATAGTTAGTCAATTTAATCATGTCACCACCGCTTGGATTTTTTTACCATGGTCTATTCACCATTTTGGTCCCTTTAGTATTTTAAATCTATAGCAATTACTTTTACCTCTTTTACAATTTAATCATTTTAAATTAATTAAGCAATTAATTGTAAAAATTACCAGATCAAACTTCAATTCACCTATAATATAGCTCTGTAAATATTCAATATTCAATAAAATATTTACGGCCTTAAACTACAAAAATGAGGCCCCAATACCTCATTTTCAATAACCACTTAATTTTTTGGACTAAACTATTTATATTAACTATCAAATCAAAATTCAATATAAAATTATTATTGACTCATATAATTTAAATGCTAATTATGTGAACTTACTCATCAGATTTGTCATCCTTAGACATAAGACTGGAAAAACAACTAATACCTAAAAAAAATTGCTTGAAAAATTAGGGGAGTTCCCAGAAAAACTTAGCCAAAAAAACACCACCACTTAAAGAAGAATGACCGGAAGGGAGCAGAGAGCACAGTGACGATGTTGGAAAAACACGGCGATAGCAGGTGAAGTCCACACGCGGTGCGTGAAATGAAGCTGCAGAAGCTTGCGATAGCGTGTGAGGCCCACGCGTAGGTCTTTTGGTCATTGGAGTCTAGGGGTTTGCTAGCGAGTGGATTTTGACTCCAATGGTAGGGGTGGTGAGAGAAAAAAAATAAGGTTAGGGTGAAAAGTACCAATTTTGTGTTTCTAGGGTTTTTGGAACAAATTTTAAAATAAAAAAAAATCCCAAAAATCAGATTAAAAAATTGATACCATGATGAAATTAGAGATAAATACTCTAATATATACATGAAGTATTGGATCAATTAAGGAAAGAAAATCTCAAATTAGTATCTCTAAAAATCAGGTGTAATATCTAAAGATATGCTATTCAATATTATCAAATAATCAAAGATTCTCAACACTTAAAATACTTTTGATTGGATTTGTTGTCATTAGGGTGAGTATTCGATCGAGTTGAGTTGAATCGAGTCAAAAAATTTTGAGTTATTCGAGTTGACGAATTTTATTTTAGCAACTGAACTCAAATTGATTTTTTTTCGAATCGAATCGAATCGAGTAAAAAAATTTCGAGTCAAGTTGAGTCGAGTTGACGAATCTTATTATTTATACTCAATGTTGCATTTACATTGACCAATTATTTAACTAATAGACGAATTACAAGATTGTCTAACTACATAAATAATATAATGGTTTTGACTTTTAACTTTAGAAAAGGTAAACATTTATCAAAATGATGTAAATTTACCTTTTCTTATTCGAATTTTTGGATAACTCGAATATTGTGTGAGTTAAACTAAAAAAACTTGATTTTTTAAAGTTTGAGTGGATTTAAATTACTTGATTAACTCAAACTATTTAATTCAAAATTTAAAATTTTTATTGAATTTTTCGAATGAAATCGAATTTTGCTCACCCGAATTCTCATGAGATCAACCTCTTGTTCGACCTCAAGTAGCATTTTCTATGCTCATTACCTGTTAATACTTGAGAATGTATGTAATCTCAGTGATTCATTTTGGTTCTATCCCATCTTTCACTTCTTTATATTCCATAATCAATTTCAACTGCTTTGACATGTGACCAATTATGATACGGAGGGGATTTTGCTTTATTTGAACTATATCCTCCTTTTAAATTGTTTTTATAGGCTGTTTAGGGTTTTCGAAGCTCGATTAGAGCCTTTTCCCACCATTATTCTCTTTTAGTAGATCTTAGTGCTTTCTGTCATGATATCATGTAGGATTTTAGAAGCTTGTCTTGGTTTCATCTAGACCTGCTTCCATTATTTTGCCCTATGATGGTAAACTCAATTTGATGGGATCGTTCTCGTTTTCGATTCATCTCTCTCTCTCTCTCTCTTCAGCACACATGTTATCTCCATGGGCAATATATTGGGTAAATTTCCCACACTAATATATACATATATAGTTTTCTTTGGTGGTCAGGTGGTGTGCAAAAAGGTATTGATGAAGGTGATTACAGTGAAAAGTACACGATCTTGACAGTAGCTATGAGTTCTGAAGGCAATCATTTTAGTTGCAGTTTTAGATAGTTGTCAAAGGAAGATGTCTTTATTCATCCCCCCAAAAGGGGGTAATTTAGTCCGTGTAATGTGTGCGTGTATTTGAGCTTCTGGCATTAATAAATGCATGCTGTGTAAAGTGCTTGTGCTTGTGTACTTTTCCATGCACTCTTATATTGCTTATGCTTGTTTTATTCATTGAAATTTTTATTAATGCATCAGAGAAATTCCGTGTAATGTGTGCGTATATTTGAGCTTCTGAAATCTTGAAATGGATCAATTGCAAAAAGTACTTCGAGATAAAATTGGTGGGAAAAATATTTGCTTGTTTTGGATAACATTTGAAATGATGAGTAGGAAAAATGGTTAGTTTAAAAGAGTTGTTGGTAGCTGGGGTTAAAGGAAGTAGGATAATACTAACCACTCGCTCTTTTAATGTAGTCGAGATTACTACTAAATGTCAGTTTCATATTCTAAAAGGCTTGTCTGATGATGATGCTTGGTCTTTGTTCAAAGAAATAACATTTGAGCAAAGACATGCAGGTTCAACAAATTCAGCCTTTGCGGAAATTGGAAAACAAAATTTGGAAAGGTGTGGTGCAGTTCCCTTAGTCATAAGGATGAGAGAAAATACATTATCTTACAAAGAAATTGAAAGCGAGTGGTGTTCTTTCAAAGATAATGAATTTATTAGAATATCTCAAAATGAAGGTAAAATTTTACCTATGCTTAAGTTGAGCTACGATCATCTATTATCTTATTTGAAGCATTGCTTTGCTTATTGCCGACTATATCCAAAATATCACGAAATTGATGTACAAAGCCTTGTTCAATTTTGGCTCTCACAAGGTTTCATAAAGCAATTGAATCAAAGTCAATCTCTTGAAGATCATGTTTGGGTATTTTAAAGATTTAATTGAAAGAAGTTTCTTTCAAAAGGTAGGAGAAAGATATCTAAGGAAAGAACTAACATGTAAAATGCATGATCTAGTTGAATCAGTAGCAAGGATGGAGAGTAGTATTGTAGATTCAACTAAACTTACAAGTAAGGTTAATGAAAACTGTAGCAACATATCAATTAAGCCTTCATTAATTCCTTTGTTTAAGGGAAAAAAGTTATGAACCTTGCTACGGTTTCAGTTTTTAAACATGTAACCAAACATAAGAATTCAAAATTTGAGTGATGAAACTTAGAATTTTGTAATTGCAAATTGTAGATGCTTACATGTATTAGCATTGTATGGTTTTGATTTTAAAATGATTCCATGCTCCATTTATAAGTAAAAACATTTGAGGTACCTTGATCTTTTTAGGAATTTCAGTATTAAGAGCCCCCCAAAGAGTATTTAGGAGAAACAAAATTTGCAAGTGCTGAAACTTGACCGGTGTTATTGGCTTGAAGAATTGCCGAAGAAGATTGAAAAATTGGTGAATCTTACCCATATTGGTTGTGAAGGCTGTTATGGCTTAACTCATATGTCACGTGGAATAGGAAAGTTGAGTTCCCTTGAAACGTTAAGCATGTTGGTAGTGGATAAACATGGTTCCCATGACGGTGCAGATGTAAGTGAATTGAGAGGACTTAACAACTTAACAGGGGAGCTAACAATAACAAACTTGGGATTGGTGAAAAATGCAAAAGAGAAATTTAAGGCTGCTAATTTGAAAGAGAAAGCAACATTTGAGATCGTTGGTTTTAGAATGGAATCGTCGTTGTGGTGGTGGTGGTGATGATGATGATGATGACAAGTCACTTGAAGACCTCAACCCCCACCCTAATCTCAAGGACCTCAGTATTCGAAGAATTACGAGTAAGTCACTGCGAGGAGCTGGAGCTATCAGCAGCTGGCTTCCACATATTCCAAGATTATACAAGCCTACGCTATCTATGGCTAGAAAATAGTCCGAAGTGTTGGCATCTTCCGGAGTGGCTTCAACATCTAACAAATGTGCAACAGCTTTATCTCATTGATTTGCCCAATTTAACATCGCTTCCGGATGAGATGCGTTGCCTGACCAATTTGCAACAGTTAAAATATACATGGAGTTCCTCAGTTGGAGGAAAGGTGTGAGAAGGACACTGGTACGGATTGGTATAAGATTGCTCACATCCCTTCAGGTTGGTCTTTTCCTTATTGAAATACTACTCCTATTAGTACTAATTCTTTAACTATATCATTTTTCATAATATTTTTGCTAATTTGTGCAGTAACCCATTCAATTACCATGGGTTGAGGATATGAGAATATGGATGCCCTGCAACAAGTCAATCCCTTTTAGCTTGTTACGAAGCAACTATACCTATATCCAATGTCTTAATTTATTTTCCACTAATTTTTGTATTTTAAAATTTTCATTTTCATTCTGCATTAGTTTCTGTATTGAAGAAGAAAATTTTGGGTAGAATTAATATTTTATACGAATAAATTAGCTCAATACGACCTTAAATTTACATGAAGATAAAATGCCTACACATGTTTAACTTCCGCCTTGTGAGGTATATTCAACTTTTGGATACAATACAATTTGGAACTTACACTCGCATACACATCCACCTAACCTATAGCATAGACAAAGCCTGCAAATCAATCCTGTGACTTTGGGAATGGGATGAATACCCTTGGCTAATGAATCAGAGGGCAAAGTCGACTAGCGAGAGGTTTGTAAGAAAATGTCAAGGTCTAACTACTCCCAATTATTTATATATTAATTAACTAGTATTACCGCCCGGCCTCTACCAATTATCTAATCGATAGGTACTTGTTTATCTTCCGACCTCACTTTGAGAAACCTGCATTCCTCCGTTGACTACTCCCACATCCATTCAGTTATTAATCTCCCTAGAGACTTAACCTCTTATGAATCTAGATGTGATAACTGACATCCCTAATAGTACCCACGAAATTTGTTTAAATGTATGGGTTTTATTCATTTTTAATTCTGAAATTTCTTTAACTCATTAACACCAAGTAACAATAATATAATAACAAACAAATGAAAATATAATTATAGTCATCAAATATATATTAAATAAATAAAATATAATTAGAAAAGGTTGAGCATGTGATGGGAATAATTTCAATGCCAAATCAAGCTGAGATCTTTATTCATTGCATCATGTGCTAGGTTGATTATCGAGATTTTTATTTAATCATTTGTTAAAACAAACTAACTAATAAAATTACTAGCAGCCAAAATTCGTCGGTCCATCATGTATTATCAGTATACGGAAAGCAATTGGAATGAATAAATAAAAGGAATATTGGATTTAATTTATAAAAATTGTGTCAAACATGAAACATGGTGGCACCATTTCCCACCAATCAACATTATTTTCATCTATAAAAATACTTAGTCTCTTCATGTATGGATCCACATCTGTGTTTCATCTTGTTCCAATCATTTTCATTTTACTCCTCCTCTTGCAGTAATCAAACATTTTTTGCCTTGATTTCAGTTTGAACCAACAATGGCCGAATCAATTGCTTTCGACATCGCCGCAGAGCTCATTATTAAGTTGAGTTCTCGTGCTCTCTCTGAAGTTGGACTGTGGTGGAATCTCAAACATGACCTCAACGACCTCAAACGCACTGTCCGTACAATCAAAGCTGTGCTACTTGACGCAGAAGAGAAATCGGTGACCGACAATCTCGTCAAAGTTTGGCTTGAAGAGCTGAAAGATGTACTTTATGATGCCGACGACTTGCTCGATGATTTCTCTACAGAAGCTTTGCGGAAAGATCTATTGGGTGGGAACAAGCTGACAAAAGAGGTACGCCTTTTCTTCTCAAGCTCAAACCAATTTGCTTATGGTCTCAGAATGGGTCGGGAAATTAAGGCCATTAAGGCGAGATTAGCTTCAATTCAAAGTGAGGCCAAAAGTTTTGACTTCATTCCGCGTGATCGCCCCGCGGAAATCTCTTTCATGACTAAAAAGAGGCAACAAACGCACTCTTTTGTGCCTAAAGATAAAATAATAGGGGGGACGATGATAAAGCAGCTCTTCTAAAGCTCGTGTTAGAGTTTGAAAGTGAAGAGAATGTTTGCATCATTCCCATTGTGGGGTTTGGAGGGTTAGGGAAGACTGCATTGGCGCAGTTTGTTTATAATGATAAAATGGTCCATGATCATTTTGAATTGAAGATGTGGGGGTGTGTTTCCGATGCTTTTGATGTCAAAATAATTGTAGAAAACATTATCAAATCTGCTACAGGCCAAGAACTAAATCAAAATCTCGAAATGGACCAGTTGCAAAAACAACTTCGAGAAAAAATTGGTGGGAAAAAATATTTGCTTGTTTTGGATGACATTTGGAATGAGGAGTGGAAAGAATGTGTTAGTTTAAAAGAGTTATTGGTAAATGAGGCTAAAGGAAGTAGGATAATAGTAACTACTCGCTCTTTTAAAGTAGCCAAAATCACTAGTAAATGTAAGTCTCATGTTCTAAAAGGCTTGTCTGATGACGATGCTTGGTGTTTGTTTAAAGAAATAGCATTTATGCAAAGATATGCAGATTCAACCTTTGTGGAAATAGGACAGAAGATTTTGGAAAGTTGTGGTGGGGTTCCCTTAGTCATAAGGACGATAGCAGGCACATTATCTTACAAAGAAACTGAAGAGGAATGGCGTTCTTTCAAAGATAATGAACTTGCTAGAATATCTCAAAACGAAGGTAATATTCTACCTACACTTAAGCTGAGCTACGATCATCTCCCATCCCATTTAAAGCATTGCTTTGCTTTTTGCCGACTGTATCCAAAAGATTATGAAATTCATGTACAATCTCTTGTCCAATTTTGGATTGTACAAGGTTTCGTAACGCAATTAAATACAAGTCAATCTCTTGAGGAGATCGGGTTTGGGTATTTTAAATAGTTGAAAGAAGTTTCTTTCAAGAGGTAGTAGGATAAAGATATGTGGGGGAAGGGCTAGCATGTAAAATGCATGATTTCATGCATGATCTAGCTGTATATCAGTAGCAGGGGTGAAGAGCGGTATTGTAGATCCAAATAACATTACAAGTGAGGTTGGTGAAAAATATCGCCACATATCAATTAATGCTTCATTAATTCCAAAGTTTAGGGGAAAAAATTGCGAACCTTGTTACGGTCGTCAAATAGGGGAGTTCAAAATTTTCACGGCGAAACTTGGGATTTTATAATTTCAAATTGTAGATACTTGCGTATATTAAAATTACATATTTTAAATCTTAAAATGATTCCATGCTCCATTCATAAGTTGAAACATTTGAGATACCTTGATCTTTCTTGCAATTCCGAAATTAAAATTCTCCCAAAAAGTATTTGCAAGATACTAAATTTGCAAGTGCTGAAACTTGACTTGTGTGTTGGGCTTAAAGAATTACCGAAGAAGATTGAAAAATTGGTAAATCTTACCCATCTTGGGTGTAAATATTGTGGTCGTTTAACTCATATGCCACGTGGAATAGGAAAGCTGAGTTCCCTTGAAACGTTAAGCATGTTTGTATTGGATAAAAATGGTTCGCATGGCGGTGCAGATCTAAGTGAATTGAGAGGGCTTAACAACTTGAAGGGAGAGCTAAGAATAAGAAATTTGCGATTAGTAGAAAATGCAAAAGAGAAGTTTGATGCTGCTAATTTGATAGAGAAGCAACATTTGAGATCGTTGGATTTAATATGGGGCGGTGGTAATGGTGATGACAAGTCACTTGAAGACCTCCAGCCCCATTCTAATCTCAAGGAACTCCGTATTGTAAGATGGAAGGGTGATGCCAAATTTCCAAGTTGGTTTTCTTCGCTCACAAAGCTTGTCAATATTAGAATAAGTGGTAATTTCAAACATCTCGCGTCCTTCGCTCAATTGCCTCGTCTTCAAGAGCTGGAGATTGGGAATTGTACTAATCTGGAGTACATGGATGATAAAAGCCCAAAAGGAAGTCAAGGAGAAGCAGAATCATTCTTCCCATCGCTTAAGCATCTTCACTTCGAGAATTGCCCGAATATGAAGAGTTGGTGGAGGACAACAAAACCAATCGATGATGCTTCCAACGAGGACGACACAACAGTTATGGGAACATCAACCATGGCATTTCCTCGTCTATCCTCCTTAAAAATTAAAGATTGCCCTTTGACTTCAATGCCGTTGTATCCATCACTTAAGGAGCTAGAGTTGGTGAATACCAGTTCAAGGCCGTTTAAGCAGACCATCAAGATGAACATCGATGCTAAGATCCCATCATGTTCAACCTCTTCTCTTCCTCTCTCCAAATTGAAATCTTTCACGGGCCTCAAAAAATTAGCAATAGAAGATTGCAAGGAGGTTGATTTAGAGGGCATGAAAGGGGAATATCTAAAAAATCTGCAAAGTCTTTCTCTCGCTAAATTTCCCAATTTAACATCGCTTCCGGAGTGGATTCAAGATCTAATAAATCTGCAACGGCTTTCGCTCGTTGATTTTCCCAATTTAACATCGCTTCCCGATGAGATGCGTTGCCTAACCAATTTGCAACAGTTAAATATATATGTTCCTCAGTTGGAGGAAAGGTATCGGAAGGACAACGGTCCGGATCGGTATAAGATTGATCACATCCCTTCAGGTTGGTCTTTTCATTATTTCCTTGTTGAAATACTACTCCTACTAGCACAAATTCTTTAATTACCATTTTTCATAATATTTTTGCTAATTTGTGCAGTAACCCATTGGCCTGGATATTTATTCTGAAGGGCATTTGACAACTTTAAGAAATTAGATGCAGAAAAAGAGGTGGTAATTACTTAATTGCTTTACATTTTTAAATCATAAAAATCTCACAATTTCAAATGATCTAATATGACCCCCTAACTAAGCTTCTTCCTTTTCAGAATGTGTTCAATGGAAGAGCCAAAAAAACAGGACATGCATAATGCATTCTTCATCAGCTTCCGGAGTGGATTCAAGAGTTAAACATACATAGAGTTCCTCAGTTGAAGGAAAGGTGTCAGAAGGACATTGGTGCCGATTTTGCTCACATCCCGGACATTCGGTTGTAATCAGGTTTGTTAACTCTGGTGTCTCATGCCATTTTTCGCTCTAATATCATTCAAGTTGGATGCTTACGGTTAGTTTCTTTGTTAAAATATTATTCATTTGAAATTCCTTTGTTTTAATCCAACTTTTTACTTACCATCTTTCATAATATTTTGCTAATTTGTGCAGTAACCCATTGGGGAAAGGCATTTGTCAACTTCAATAATTTATATGCATAAAAAGAGGTTAGTCCTTTTCAAATCTGTCATTTCATAGGCTTCAATTTAAGGGCTTCTAATAATAAAATTCTAAAAAATCATTGATGTGTAGAGAGAGGCCTATGAAGCTTGCATGCTACCCTTCAAAATGGTTGTACTCTTAAAATAAAGATTATATAAATAGTGTAGTTTAAGAGTTGTAATATATATGTATGTCAACTGATTACTATCTTAGATGGGACCCATGCTACTGACAGGCTCTTGGAGGCGTTCAAAGTCACAATGTTCATTGATGCGGGGCAGCCTTTTGTAAGTGTTTCCACATTTGGGCACTGCACAGTCTAAATGAGTTCAATTTTAACATATTTTATGCTGGCATTTATAATTTCCTGATTCCTTCTTGTTTTTGTAAATTTAAAGAAGCATGCATGTTCATAGTAGGAACTATTATTGAGTGCAATTGTGTGCATAATCTGAGTGTAAAGTGTTGATTTTCACTTGATAGTCAAAAGGAGTTGGGAGAGAATTTACTTAATTATATAAGGGTGAGGTTGCATCAAGTGTTTGAGGGGTTAGACTTAAATCACTTCCTTATACTATGAAGTTCATAATGTATTCATTTTTGGGTAAGGCTCCGCAAACGTAGGACGAGTTCTGAACTGCGTAAATATCTTGATTGTGTTCTTTATTTTTACTTGTTGTATAATACGTATCAACTCAAAAAATAGATTAGAGTGGGGTGGATGAATCAGCTCATGAAAAATGCACGTCTCATTTTGCATCTCCCGTTTAACTCATGCTAATAGAAGTAAGCACCTTAGATTATTATAAATTCCGAGTGTAAAGCAATTAGATAACCAAATTCGTTTAGATTCATGAATGCGACAAAATCGTTTCACTAAAAATCTTCGATGGTTACTACACAAAGTAGCAAAAGAAAATTTAAATGAAGAAATTGCACCGGTAGAAGTAACAAAGTAACTTCACTAAAAATTAAAGGCTTAATCCAAATTTGAGAGGAAAGAGAGCTCTGACTCTAATTATGTTTTGTCTTAAATAATTTTTGAAACTGCATTAGTAGTCACCCAATTATTATTTTTTGGCCACTTAATTCTAAAAATTTATAAAATGTCAACAAACTATTTGTAAATTTTATAGTTGGCTGAAAAAAATAAATTTATTAATAATTAGATCATCATTTTATAACTTTTTATAATTAGGGAACTAAAAAAGAAAATAAAAAAAAAAATAAAAATAGAGATGACTTTACCCAAATAAATAAAAAATTAACGCGTCAAATAGAAAACGAGGGAAACAAATTTAAAACAAAGATAAACAAAACCATATACTTAACGGCGTCATCTTCTTCTTCTTCTTCTTCTTCTTCTTCTTCACAAGCTAACACTGCATCTTCTTCTTCTTTTTCTTCACAAGCTAACACTGCATCTTCTTCTTCTTCTTCTTCTTCTTCTTCTTCTTCTTCATAAGCTAACACTGCATCTACTAAACAACTGAAACTTTACAGCATTTTCTCCGACCAAAACACCATCTCTTTGTTCCCAAAAGTAATATAAGTCGGACACCTTACATGAATATGATACCTCCCAGTTACAAAAGTCCCAACTTTCCATCTCAACCGTCCATCAATCTTGATCACCAAAAAAACACTCCCTGCCATCTGTTCAGCACCCAATGCGATGGAATATTCCGGTGAGATCGGTACCATGTACCATATATTATAGGTGACCAAATATTGACCTCATTATTGTCCAGAGTGTTATTTCTTGGTTCCCGTAAGAAGCGTAAACGTCGAGCCGGTCGTAATAAACACCGATATCGTCGTTTGGGTTTCGTGAACGGACTGTGATTTGAAAGTTTGAAGTGAGGGAGTTGACGGTGGTGGCGTTGAAGGCGTAGACGGTGGTGTCGAGGAGAGTGAAGTTGGATTTGCTGGGAGGAAGGATTGCCCATATCAGTAAGATTGTGATGAGAATGAGGAGAAGGGTTAGAATACAAGCGATGACTCGCCGAAAAAATTTCTGGCGGGATTTGTGGTGGCCGCCGCAGTCTTAGCTACCGGACATGGTGGATTTGGAAGTTATTGGGTTTCTTTTTGGTGATTGTGTGAGGATTTAGTGATGGAATAGTATTTAGTGTGTGTTATTAGCTTCTTGTGAAAATATATGTTTAATAAATTAGAAAAATATAATAATAAAATCGTTAATTATTTTATAGATTTTTAAGATTCTTTTTTAAGGTGTTTTTAATCATTTTAATGAATGTGTCACTTTGTATCATTTACTGATATCAAATGCGAGTAGTTTTGATACCAAAAGGGGAGAAAAAGACGCGAGTGTCTCTTCACTTTGTTTGGGCGGAAAGCCATATATTTCTTAGTGGAGCAGAGCAGCTGAGAGGGAGGACAGAGTAGAGGGAGAAGGTATTAATATGGGTTTCAGAGTGAGGAGTCAACATGATCCCCAGCTTCGAGGTCAAAAAGAGTATTTATATGGACTAGCCACTAGAGCTGTACATGGGCCGGGTAGCCCGGCCCGGCCCGTAGGCCCGCTCAAAATGTGGGAGGGTTTGGGCAAAAATATAGGCCCGAAAAATGGGCTTGGACAAAAAATTAAGGCCCGTTTAAAAAATGGGTCGGGCTCGGGTAAGAAAATTTTGGCCTAGCCCGGCCAAAAAATTTTATTTTTTTTAAATATTGTTTTCTTATTGTTTTTCTCCCTATTTTGCTACCATTTTATTATTATGTTGCTATTATTTTGTTGTTATTGTTTAGATATTGTATAAAACTTATTTTATTGTTAATTTTGTTATTATTTTAAAGACATTTGTTAATTTTGTTATTCTTTTAGAGGCATTTGCTTGTTAAGTTACATCTATTTTAGTGTTATTTAAGTCTACATATTTTTTAAAATTTATTTTCAATTTGTTGAAAAATATTTATTTTAGTTTTTTAGTATTTTTGATGTATTATATATATTTAAAATTTATATAAAATAATATAAAAAATTAATACGGGCGGGCCGGGCCCGGGTTTTAACATTTTTATATGGACCGGGCTTGGACAAAATTTTAGGCCCATTTTTAGGGCCTGGCCCGGCCCGAGCCCAATGAACGGGCCTAAATTTTTAGTTGGACCTGGCCCGGCCCGGCCCATGTACACCTCTACTAGCCACACATTGGTCTCTTCACAAGTTGCTGGTCATTTCCACGGTCACTTTTTAGGTTTGCAATTCGGCATGAGATGAATAAATTGTAAGATATGTGTCCGAAGTAGAGGTCAGCATGGTTGGGCCACCCGGCCCGGTTCGAAGGTTCGTTCGAAATGTAAGAAGTTTTAAGTAAAAAATATAGATTTGAAAAATGAGTTTGAAAAAAAAAAGACCCGTTTAAAAAACGAGTCGAGCCTCGGGTAAAAAACTTTTAACCCGGGCCTAGCCTAGCCCAGCCCGAATCACTAAATGACAAAAAAAATGATTTTTTTATATGATTTTTTTGTTATTTTCTCTCTATTTTGCTACCATTTTACTACTATGTTACTACTATTTTGTTGTTATTATTTGGATAATGTATAAAACTTATTTTATTATTAATTTTGTTATTATTTTAGAGACATTTTCTTGTTAAGTTGCATCTATCTTAGTTTATTTAAGTATACATATTTTTTAAAATTTATTTTCAATTTATTAAGAAGTATTGATTTTGATATTTTAGGTATTTTTAATGTATTATATATTTTAAAATTATATAAAAATAATATAAAAATTAATATAAAAATTAATATGAGCGGGCCGGGTTAAACTCTAGTTTTAACATTTTTATCTGGGTCAAACTTGGACAAAATTTAGGCCCATTTTTGGGCTGGGCCAAGCCCAAGCCTAACAAACGGGCCTAAATTTCTTGTCAGACCCGACCCAACCCGGCCCGAACCCAGCCCATCTGAAGTATGTGACTTGCCTGTTCCCTACGGTATGGAGAAACTGTCTCAACGTCGAAAGAGGTATATTGGACAGAGAGAGATGGGTGTGGTGTTCTAGCAAAGGTGGTTTAACAGAACATGTCTGTAACAAGTACTTTAACTAAATAGGTAAAAGTACCAAATTATTTTTTAGTCCCTTTTGCTCAAAAAATAACAAATTAACCCCTACGTTATAAATCAAAAAGCAAATCAAGCCTTTTAATTAAAATTTTCATCTATATCTACTGTTAAAAACTAACATAACTGACAAAATAACCAAACAATTACACATGACCTACCACATGTACCTAATGTTGACATAATAGACCAATTTTTAATAGTAGAAATAGATAAAATTTTTAACAAAAAAATCAGTTTGCACTTTGATCTAACATATAAAAATTAATTTGCTTATTTTTTTAGTAGAGAGAGTAAAATGTAATTTGACTCTTAGTACAAGGGCCTCCATGGTACTTTTATCTAACAAAGTATCAAAAATGAGTCACCAAATTGAAGAACCGGAACAACAAAGTCTTTAGTTATCAAGTGCCTACAATGGTAGGGTTATTGCAATAAAATCACATTATCAGAGTCTACCATATGGCAGCATAATCCTAAACATCTAAAAGGAGCTTACATCATGCATAAAATAACATTTAAAGACAATGAAAAGTTCTATTCATACAATTACAGTCCAAAAGAAAAGTTGATAAACAGGTTAAAAGTAACCTTTTAAGCTTCCAATGCTTATGGAAAGAGCTACCAGCAGCAACTTCTCATATAAGTTTACATCAATTTTACAATAATTATCAAAAAACTCAGGCAAAAGGAAAATCCATTACTAGTTTAAGACTTAAACACCAAATTCTGACCCTCAAACTCTGTGTCAATGTCCATTGCACACGTCCTACTTGTACTTTGTTGAATCCCAAATCTGATGATCTATAACTGATTCGATCAACAAAAACCATAACAAATTAGAGTGAACAAAACATTACCATGAACTTACCTGAACTTCATGATCAAGACTACTGTAGTAATATAATTCACGTCTCAGAAAGTGGAGGAAAACACTCTCCGGATGCCAAACAATGACAGATCTCTCCCTCCTGAAAGTGCGACTTAAAGGTGTAGAGAGACTGGTGATAGGAAGCGAAGGCAAAGACATGGGTTGAGGAATCGTTGTTGGTTTTTACTCTTTCCCCTCTCAACCCTAAAATTCAATGTTCTGTTGATGCATGTGTAGAGCTTTTCATGTATGTCGATGAACTTGATTCATGTTCTTTTTTTATGCACTAACTCCGGCTATATAAGCTTGAATGTTGTATGTAGTAACACCTTGTCCTCCATAAACAATTGGCGTGTAGATCAAATCGAGTTTCAAAGTTTAGATTTAGATACCAAACTGAAGAAAATAAAAGTGTGCAGTGCACGTTGAACATTGCAATGAAGTTTTGAGGATCGAATTTAGCACGTTCAGGTATGATGCACCTTTTGCAATGCCTGGTGGAACATGTCAATGAATTGATCATCCTGGAATAAGAAACAAAAGAAAAGAGTCAACAACTAGAAGCCTTCACCAAAAGGAGGAACTGCAAAACCAGCATCACTCATCTTTTGGCCAAATCTAATTAGCCAGTATACTCAAACCATTATGAGCTGTTATTAATTAACATTCCAAGTGAAAATGAGACGAATACGGTAAAAGTACTATGGAGGCTCTTGTATTAAGAGTTGAATTGCATTTTGCTCCCTTTACTAAAAAAAGGGCAAATTAGTCCCTGTAAGTTAGATCAAAATGCAAACTAATCTTTTTGATGAAAATTTCATCCATTTCTACTGTTAAAAACTGGTCCCTATTCATAAATATGAGGTACACATGGCAAGCCATGTGTAATTATTTAATTATTCTGTTGGCACGCCACTTTTTAATAGTAAAAATAAATGAAAACTTTAATTAAAAGAACTAGTTTGCTCTTTAATTTAATGTACATGGACTAATTTACTCATTTTTTGAGTAAAAGAGGCAAAATGCAATCTTACTCCTAATTTAGGGGCCTCCATAACACCTTTACTGACAAAGAATAATATAAATACCTGAACAAGCATTAGTAGAGCATCACGGACTTTATCCCTGCTAATAAGAGATCCATTGTGCAAAGTAGATGGGGCACCTGGAGTGAGAGATGCAGGTGGAGTAGATGGTGGAAAGGGTTGAAGCATTGGAGTCCCGTAAGGATGTTGTGGATTGAGGGGTGGATGAAGAGTGGAGGCGGTTGGATTTGATGAAGAGGGAGGTGGCATCATCAATGGGGATGAAGAAGAGGAAGGGGGTGCAAAAAACGATGAAGGCTTTACGAGATTAGTCACTCGGTTGCTGCTACTTGCTGAATCAACCAAAGGTGCAGCAGAAAGTGGAAGGGATGACACCGATGGAGCAGGAGTAGGAGTGGGCATGGCAGTTGGAGCATGAGAAGACAAAGAGGTGGTCGAGATAGAACGGTAAGGCTGTGTTGGTTTTGTACCATTTGGAGCATTACTTCCAAGATTCATAGCAGCCTGAAATCAGTAAGCCAAAGAAGCTTTGAGATGAGAGACATTATTAGGTCTTGAAAAGCCAAGAGGAAAGTATTGGGAGTCTACATACACTAAAGAAGTTAACAAATGATGTATCTTGAGGGGCATCAGTAGCACGAGAGGCAGTTGCTGGTGGCTCCAAGGGCCCTTCTATTACAGACATGCTAGGAACAGCTTCTAGTTCCTCAAATTCACTACATCATAATAACACAAAAGCTTAGAAAACTTGGAAAAAATAGGAAGACAGCAGCATTAGTAAGAAATTCTAGTATACGTGGACTTCCAAGGATCAACATAATAAATCATCAAATTCAGTTAGCTTTTTTATTTTGGAATAATATTTAATATACTGCCAATGGAGTTTTTAGACTCCACAAACAGGGTTAGGGGGTTGACAAGTGTCCTATAGAGATATAGTAAAATATTAAAAAAAAAAAAAGACACGCGGCAATTTTTTAAGACTGCTTGTGGAATTAAAAAAGTATACTGCCAGTACACCAAATACTAACCATTTTATTTTTGGCTAATCATTAATACAAATTTACCAATATGAATTAGCAGGTCTCATAAGTATTATCTATTGATGGGAGCAGCTCAAAACCTATAGATATGGGAGTTTAGGCTAATTGTTATCACAATATACTTTTGCACATAAAGCTCCTGCCTCACTCGCCTCCTCCTTGCGTATACTACCAATTACAGTTCTACAGTTCTTACTTAATATTCCCTCCACTTCCAGCTATTTTAGTAATATGTCACAAGTATGGCACCCTACAATCCACTCGAGTCCAACTCTACCTTTTGCCTCAACCCTTTTCTTTTTTACGATGCTACCTCAACCACACCCAAAAGACCCCTTAAACACCGAACAAAGTCAATTGACAAGACATTTTTTTGTTCAAAATGGCAAACTGTACCAAAAAGCAGTTTAATAATAGAAAACTCTCACAAACTGCAGGGCAAATTTAACATTTAACTATGTTCCAAGGCTTCAGAAAAGCAATAACTTCCTTATAGATGCTTCATCAAAGTAATTACCTTTTGCTTGCAGATGCCTTTGGCTTTGCAGGGACTTTTGTGTATGCATTAAGTATTCTGAGAAGAGGACAACATATATAATGTTACAATTTAAAAACAACAGAAGAAACGGACCAAGAACTTCTCTTTATCAAAACAATATCTCAAAATACACACTGATATAAATCTTATTTGAGTGCTTTCATGTGTTTTTTTCCTTAAATTACGAATATTTAAAGGTTTTGTTGTAATGCAAGGAAACTTTTGTTTTATATACTGTGACCAAAATACCATAATGCATATCATGAACACGAATACCACTTGATAGTTGTAGAGCTAAAAACACATACATTTTCTGTTCAACAGATTAAAGCGCATTGACCCATCTTATCTAGAACCTTGTTGCCATTATGAATACTTGAAACTTTAACCATAAGATTGTATTCGAATTAAAACTACATGACAAAGGAATGCCTTCAACTACTAAGCCCTTCATCTCAGGGAAAATCAATTATAACAAATAAGGTACAAAATACAATATATGAAAGACCTCAAGCTCCATGTTAGAAATCACTTGGGATAACCAAGCTCAAAGTTGATTATTTACAACCTAGCGAAATGGAAAAAAGCAAGACAGACATACCTACTAAAGAGGTTTGCAACATCCTCACATTCACGCGGATTATAGAACCAAATACCATTAACTTCTTGCGCAGCATTTCGATACAACAAATACGGACCTTGAACCTCATACTCGAAATCTCCCAATAGATTCTCCACTAAATTATCTGCTTGTTAAAAACAACTTTCACATCAAATCAGGCTAAAAGAAAAAAAAGGGTGTGCAGTGTGCGATCTTCCATTAAAATTAACAATTTTGACCTGTGTTACGACGATTCATTACAATGAACTGGAACCGAGGTTGTGTATTCCTTAAAAAAAAAACCAAGGAAAAACATCATCAATCATTTGAAGAAGCTAATAAATCCCCAAAGTTAATCACTTGCTTCTAAGTTCTAACGACGTTAATGCTAATATATATATATATATATATTAAGTTATTTTTACCTCTTAACAACAAAGAGAGATCCTTCAACATCTTTTCGACTCTAAACAAACAAAAATAAAATATTTTAATCATCCAAACTTTAAAACAAAATCAAAAGCAAAAAAGTAAGATTCCAAAAACTTTTAAAAAAATCAGATTTGTGAGAAAGCGAACCCATTGATTACTATCGAGGTTGAATTCGTAGAAGGTGACGTGAGCAGCAGTGATCAAAATCTCTTCAATGAAAGCATCAATTCTTTGGAGAACAGTGAGATTGAGCATCTTTGTGCTTTGTTGGTCGATATTCGGCATCAACTTTCCAGTCTGAGACATTTTCCGCAATCCAAATTATGTGAAATCCCTAAACCCTAAATCCCAATTTTTCTTAATGATTTTCCCGGGAAATGCTGAACATTACAATCGTCAATGGATTTTCTCTAAATATTCGGCAGTTAGCCACTTACCAGTTTACTTTACTGAATGTTGATTCCCGAAATGACCAAAATAGCCTCCAGAATTTTAGGCGAAAAAAAATATATTAAAATTTGTTATTAGTCCCTGTTCTTTGCGAAAGTTCTCTCTATTGTCCTTGTACTTTTATTTGATCAATTCTAGTCCTTGTACTTTTCAAATTTTGAAATTTTAGTCCTGACAAAAAAATAGCAGTTAAATCCATTTGGTCGAATTCAATACTAGTCTTGTACTATATGTACAATTGTAGATTTAGTCTATTTTCTCATATTAGATCATTCTACGTCTCTATACTTTTCGAATTTTGAAATTTCAGTTTTGACGCAAATGATAGCTATGAATTTAACAGGATTTTTAGTAAGTAATATGTGAAAATAATAACCTGACATCGCTTTACACATATTATAATATGCTTGCCATATTAGATTTTGAAAATAGCAGAACTTAATGAATTAAACAATTGTTGTTTGGTGAGAACTAAAATTTTAAATTTTGAAAAGTACGAGGATTAAAATGACCAAACAAAAGTATAAAAATTAATCCACAAGTTCTGTAAAGTACGGGGACTGGTAGCAGAATTTAACCAAAAAATAATGGTTAATATACAATTTGGTACCTAAGTTTAACTTCAATGTTTGATTTGGTACATGAGTTTTGCTTCAATGACTTTAGCTTGATACTTGAGTTTTTCTTTATCTCATTTAAGTAGTTGAGTTTGGTTTCAATGTTCAATTTAATGCATGATTTTTTTCGTCCCACTTAAGTACTTATGTTTTTTTTAATAGAGTATACGTGTCAAATAATTATTAGGCCATAAGATATTTGATTTAGTTATTAAATTGAACATTGAAATCAAATTTAAATATCAAATGATATATTAATCTAAATAATAATAGGGATTCAAACCAAATATTTTTTTGTTTTAACCAAAAAAAAATTGTGTATATTTAGTGTTGATTTTATTTTAATTTAAATTTCATTATGTATAAGTCTTGTTCATATCTATTACGGAGAAAATTGTCGAAAATACTCTTTAAAATAAGATTAGTATTCATTTAAGAGAATTTTGCAAAAAAAAAATTGTAATTTTGAATGAGATTTTATAATTTAGTATTTGTATATTGTAGTAACCTTAATTTAATTTAATATAATTTAATTCTCTAATTTTAAATTATTTTTTGGATCTAAACTTGATAACTACTTTCATATTGGAGTCTGAATTTGTTTTGTCCAATTTAGTTCCTAAACTTGATAATTGTTTCTACACTAGAGTCTAAACTTTTTTATAGTCCAAGCTAGGCCCTAATATGGAAACGATTACCAAGTTTAGGGATTAATTTAGACAAAAAAACAAGTTCAAACCCCAGTGTGAGAATAATTACCCGGTTTAGGCTCCAATGCGAGAACAATTATTGAGTTTAAGGATTAACTTGGACCAAAACAAAATTTAAGCCCCAATGTGAAAGTTGCTGCCAAATTCAAGTATAAATAATAATTTAACTCTTTATAATATTATTAGTAGGTCTAAGTTTATAAATTGATGTGCTCATGGACCGGGTCGGACTGGACTTAAGGATGATATTAACATATTTTATGTTTGTCCAAGTCCAGCCCAACTCGAAATTTGAACTTTAAATTTTGCCCAAACTCGCTCATATTTGCAAAAGAGTAACCCAAACTCATTTTAGACCCTCGAATATTATTTTTAATTTTTTTAAATATTTATTTTATTTTATTTTAATATTTAATAATTCTGTACATTTTTTATTTATTGAAATTTTTTATATAGTTATCTTAACATTATTTTAATGCTTATATTAGAATAGTATTATATATTTAGTATAGATTGATTTTTTTAATATGTTATAAATTACATAATATAAAAAAAATAACATAATATAAAGTATTATAAACTTAAAATGAGCTGGGCTGGGGCCTTAAATGTTTAAGCCTAAGTCCGACCCATATTTTAAACAGGCCTAATTTTTTCTATCAAGCATGTTTTTCAAACTTAATATTTTTACCTAAACTCTCCCAAATTTTAGACGAGCTTTTAAGCCTAGGCAAATAACCCAACCTATGAACAAGTCTATATATAACACCGTTAACATTATTAACTGATTCACATCATCACTTTAATGATGATAGTTGACAATGTCAACCTAACATGTAGTACAATGACAAGATTTTTATTGAAATGAGGTCTTAGTTTACACCAAATTCAGATTATGAGATTAAATTTCAAATTTCAATATATCAAAGGGATTAACACTAAAATTAATCCATTAAAAAACACATGTACTAATCATCATAACACCTTTAAATATTTTTTCTCATTAATTGCAATTTCCTCAAGTACGACATAATCACAATGCCAATGATAATTTTAACAATTACTATGAATAAACTTAACACAAAAAATAAAAATAAAAAGACACCATACATTAAGACAACACACTTATGAAAATTGTAAGAAATAATTAACAATATATATATCTCTCTTTTTTTTATTCCTCTGATCTTTTGAGAAATAATTTTTGTTTTTTTTCACTTCTTTTTTAAAATAAAATTAAAACCAGACAATAAAACCAACAACATGAGGAGCACAACAGCCACAAAAGATGTCACCACAGCTCCGCTCACTTTTTGGCAAAAATGTCCAAATTGTTGGCAAATGGCTTGCCAGTTTGTGCTACGGTTGCCATTGTGAGCCAAGTAAACTATGGCGGCCGCTGCCGCAGCAGACGCCGCGGCTAGTGCCAACACCACCTGTCATTTATACAAAAAGAATGTTAATTAATATGTATTTTTAATATGTTGGTATATTCGTATCGTGTTTATGTAATGTTTTTTATTCGTGTTGGAATGCTTACGATGTCGAAAATGAATAAGAGGATTCTGGCTATGGCGAAGTTAGGGCGGATGATGGTGATGACAGAGAACATGAGGGAAAGGACGAGGTAGCCGGCAACTATTGACATTGCTATGACGAAGAACCTGCAAACAAATTTAATATACATGTAAGTATGTATGAATGTATGCATGTATGAGACCGCAAAATAATTATATATAGGGAAATTATTCCGTCCATTATCAGTTGAGTTAAAAAGCTCTACAGGTGTGTTTTGAGGAATAGGTAAAATTGGATTGAGTTAATTTAAGTTTTATTTTATTTTTGTCAATTTAAAGTTTGGTGGGTTATTTTGCGTTTGACAAACTTAAGTTTGGGGAATTAGGGTTTTAAGATTGTTTTTGGCATAGTTTTTAAAACTCGACTCTCAGTTGAATTAGTAATTAGTTGAGGTACTGATTCGGAACAAAAATTTGGGCCAGTCGAGCTGTAAATGAGTCTGGATTAATTGAATTAGACTAAAAAATTAGGTTATATATATATATATATATATATTTATATATATATATATATATTTATATATATATATATATATTTATATATATATTTCTAATTTTTATGATTTTTACTCGAAACAGTTAAACTAATGATCACTGGTGGTTTGATTAGCTCGACCACTAATTTAATTCTGAAAACCTTATTTCTTGGTCATGTTAGTATTGGTTTTTTGAGTTTAAATTATTCTGAATTTGGATTGTTTTAAGTTTGGGTTATGAAAGTTTAAGGGTAGTTTTTCGTGTTCAGCCATTCTTATTCAAGGAGTATATTTTTTTCTGGTGGAATCATAAAAGTTTAAATAATTTCCGCAAAAACAAATCAAAGAAGGGTAGCTAGTGGCTTTGGTCCTCTCAAATAGAAAAATTGTAATTCAAATTCTTCATAAAAGATGAAAATATAAATTAATATTTGGTAAAATTTTACTTTGACCTTCAAAAAAGGAAAAAAATATATGTAATCTTTTCGAAAATGATAAAATCATAAATTAATTCATTATAAAATTATATTTTTACTTCTCAAACATTTATATTTCAATTTTAATTCATAAATTTATGCATTTACATTTTGAGTTTTGATCATAGTTTAGATAGTTAATTGTTGGAATCCTTTCAAAGAAAATATCAACATTAACGGAATCAACCGAGATCTCAAAATAACGACTAATTTAAGTGCATGATCTAGTTAGAATATGCGTGTATATATATATATATGTATGTATGTATTTTTGTATATATAATGACGTACGTGAAAGTGGGAACATCATCATAGCTAGCTTCGATCCGGAAGACCTGAGTGAAGAAAGTTGCTGTTTCATCGCTGGTACCCATGGTTGCTGCGGCGGCCAGAGCTGCAATTATGGCTGCTAATCTCAGAACAAAATCCACAACGCCCATTATTTTCTTCAACTTATTCGGTTTCTCTTTCCCATTACCGATCAAAGGTGCTTTGCCTTTCGATTCAGCACTGGACTCCACATCAATGCTTGCATTATCATCGCTCTTCATCATTTTCTTTTTCTTGTTTGGTTGGAGAGAAAAAAAAAAAAAGGGAGAGAAAATTTTCTTTGATACGTAGAGCTAAAGAAGAGAAGTTGAAGCTTTGTTTGTGATAATTAATGGATGATTGAAAGTTTATATAGAGGGTTTTGAGAAAAAGAGAGAGAATAGTTGGTTAGGAATTTGTTGACTACTTTCTTCAAATATTATTAGAAATCAGGATTAATATGTGATTTGGTATTTGGGTTTAGTTTTAATGTTTAATTTGGTATCTGAGTTTTTCTCTCAATTTAGTACTTGAGTTTAGCTTAAATATTCAGTTTAGTACATAGACTAAATGGCATCACGTGGCCTAATGGATATTTAACATATGTGTAGTAGTAAAAAAATGGATATTCAGTTAGGCAATTAGGCCTACTTTGGTATATGTATTTTTTTTATCCATTTTGCTCCTTGAAGTTGACAACTAAGTCCATTTTGATATCTAAACTTGAAAAACATAATTTTTTTAATGATGTGGTACTTTGATATTACACACATCATCACTTGAAAATAAAAATATATATAAATTTTCAAGTATCGATGTGGTACAATCCCAGAATGTCACATCTAGTGTTTTAACAAATGGAAAGATGGTTAAACTGGTCAAATCATAGGTTTTTGATTCAACCAGTTCACTTGTTAGACCAATAATAATTAAAAATTCATAAAAATATAAAAAAAATTATTGATTTGATTCAACCTGTTCAACTACCAATTTCAAGCAGATTCAATTCAATTCTTTTGTTCAGGTCATTATACCGTTTCTCAATCCATTCGATTCGATCAACTAATTCAATAATATTCCAAACATTAGTCACATCATTAAATTTTGATGGAACCAAATTTAAGAACCAAAATGGATCTAGTTACCAAGTTCAAGTATCAAAGTGGACAGGAAAAATAGTATAGAGACCAAAAATTATATTATCTCAAAAAGCCATAGATACTTAATTGGAAAAAAAAATCAAGTATCAAATTCAAAAAGAACTCAATTAGAAAATTGAGGCAACAAATTTAAATACCAAATTGAATTTTAAAATCAAACTCAAGTATCAAATAATATATTAACCCTAGAAATTAATATTAATTTAAATATATAATATTCAAGAAAACTAATTTAGTTTTATATATACACTTACAAAATATTTTTACTGGTAATATGTAAATAATTTGATGGTTAAACTTATCAATATAATTATATTTGTTATGGATATAAAATTTCAGATCGACATGATAATTGATCGAAAATATTATTTTTATTAATATATGTAATGGTTGATTTTTTATGACAAATAAATAGTTAAATATTCTTAAAACTATTCAAAATTCTGTATGCATTATATATGTTAATAAAATTAATAGTTTTATATATTTTCATAATTTTTTTATAATTAATATTTTAATAATTCATATTTCATATTATATTTGGATAAATCCTATCCATTAAATTTTAAATAAATTAAAAACTCTAATCACTTAAATTTCCATCACTTGCAATCCATATTTTGTTATACGTTACCTCAGTTCATAAATAGGAGGATAATGCGTTTCAATATACTCGAACCCACATCCTCTTACAATACAACAATGCCAATACGAATCAAGTTAAGACTCAATAGGCTAAATATTTTTTCTTCTTTTCTCAAAGTTAAATAAAAACATAATTATTTATCTCTACCCTAATCAAATTATCAAAACTAATAATATAAATTTCATATATATGTTTTTTTATAATAAAAACTGAGAGCAAAGAATTTGAAATCAAATTATTATTATTTTTTTATGATAGTGTTACATAAATTGAATTTTGGTCACTTACAACTATAGATTTTTTGACTTAAATATGACATAAAATATTGGGATTAATAGGGATTTTTATAATTATAAAGTCAAATAATAATAATAAAATAAAAATTATGAGAAAATACCAACACACACCAAAATAATTGTATTTTATTAAAATACGTAATTAAAAATAATAAAGAGTCAACTAAAACCCAACTTACCCCCCAAAATCCAACATTACACTCAAAAATGGATCATTGCCTAAAACCAACCCTTTGAAGATGGAATTCCGTTAAATTATCATCATCTTTTACACTTTAGTACGGTATCTTGTCATCATATAATGGTCAAATTCTAACTTTAGTCGCTTTATTATGTTTTAATTTGGGATTTAGTCCTTCTATTTGATTAGGTATAATTTAATCCTTAAATTTAATTATTGTTAAAATGTTAGAGGTTGATTTTTATTAACAACACACGTTCCAACAAAAAAATATCATGTCGACTTAATGTGTTGAAAGGATGTTTTTAGTAAAGAAAAATCTTTATCAACATTTTAATTAAAGAAGTTGAATTCGAATAGTAATAAACTCAAACACGAGTTTGACTCAAACTTAACTAACATCAATTTTAAAGCTCAGGCTTGACTTGAAATATCATCAAGTTACTTAAGTTCAAGCTTGGTTAAGTTAGTATATCAATTTTTATACTCGAACTATATCTATACAATGAGGGTGAAAATACAATTTTATAATATAAAAATATATTAAAATGAAAAACTTTATCAAGCTCACGAGCTATCGTCATTCCTAATTATAATAACCACAATAATTGATTCCAAGTTGAACAACTATCTCCAATATTTTCAAAATTAGACCAAATAAATCAATAGAACTAAGAATCAACCTGTACACTAATTTGGAACAAAGCATATCAATTAATTCAATTTTTTAAAATTTTTAAAAATTTATTTAATTTTAAGCCTATTTGCTATGCCCAACCCAAAAATGGGCTTAAAATTTTACTCAATCTCAACCCGAATAAAAATACTAAAACTCAAGCCTAGCCTAATTCATATTAATTTTTATATTATTTTTTAAAATATAATACATTAAAAAGACTGAAAATATTAAAATAAATATTTCTCAACAAATTAAAAACAGATTTAGGTCAGGTCAGGCTTGAGAAAGCCCAACCCATTTTCTAAACAGGTCTTATTATTTTATCCAAGCCCATTTTTCAAGCATATATTTTTATCCAAACACTCTCACTTTTCAAACAAACTTTCAAGCCAGGCCAGGTGACCCGTGCCATAAGCAGTTTTACAACTAAACAAAAATTATGATCTGGCCGATTCAACCTCGACAACATTTATCATTTCCCCTAACGATAATCAACAAAAAAATAATGAACCCCTCAAGAAACATGACAAATCAAATTTGATCGTTTTTGTTTCATTAAAATTTTGAGTTCAAAGGATGGACATTAATACATGAAAAACTACAAAATATCAAAAAACCAGTAAAAATCAAAAGCCATGCAATGATGCTAAACCAAAAAACAATGCCCATCCTCGTAATATACAAACCAAAGCTAAATTTCTAATCGATTTCTATACCGGTAGTAGCTCATAGCATCATCTTTTTTCCCAATCTGCTATTCTTCTGAAACGAGAACACCATAAAATCATAGTTTTACCCAGCTTACACCAGCATTACTCTCTCCTGGAAAAGAATACGAATACTAGTTTGTCCCCCACGAAGGTAACGAATTCGTTTCAGGGTTTAGCATACCACCGAAAAATGCTATATAAGTACCGGAAATTTTGATATCAGCTCGGCTTGCTTGAATTTGTAGTTTGGATTGATTGATTACTGTTCTCTTCTGAAGTAGTGAGATTCGACATTGGCAATGGGACTTGATTAAATCCGTTACACTTGACTGTACTCGAGAAAGTGTCGCCTGAGACTGTGATCTTTTCCGGTTCGGAGGTTTTAGTAGTTAACTCATCCGGTATATCTTGTTTTTGTAGTGTTTCCATGTACCGTAAAGATGGGACATCACCCTTGCAGTACCTTCGCCACATGTTCCGATATGTTGCCTCTAAACCGCTGATAAAGTTTTGTCCGTCACAGACAGGTGATTTAGACATAAGGTCTCGAAGACTCGTTCTTAGGTTCTGGAGAGCAGTGATGTCCGACGCTAGTTTTAGTGCTAACTGGACATATTCATCTTCATTTCGAGCTATTAGATGTTGTAACCCTACATTGTAAGTATCCGGAATGCTAAATAAGTTAGCCGATGGTATGAAAAATCATGGTAAAAGTACTATGAAAACTCTGTACTAGGAACCGGATTGCATTTTGTTCCCAATACTCAAAAAATGGGCAAAGTAGTCATTTAGATCAAATAGCAAATTCATCTTTTCTATTAAAAATTTCATCCATTTTCGCTATTAAAAACTTATCTTTGTAAGTCAGCCTCAGATACACATGTATCTGATTATCTGTCAGTTACACCAGTGTTAAACAGTAAAAATGGATGAAATTACAGAAAAGACCATCTTGCTCTTTTATCTAACATATAAAGACTATTTTACTCATTTTTTGAATAGAGAGAGAAAAATACAATTTGACTCCTAGTACAAGACCTCCATGATAAAACAAACATAAAATGATCCTCACAAACAATAAGAGACACGTCCTACCCAAAATGTTTAAACATCAAAGTGAAAAACCAGTAGAAAAAAATGCAAAGACCAAAGGGGATTAAGAGCAGCCAACGAAAAAACGACATGAATAATAGATTAACAAGCAAATACGAAGTTCCTTACCAACTTTGCTGAGAAGACTGACACCGACATTGTGAGCATGTACTGAACCAGCCATGGTAATGCATGGTACTCCCATGTATAGAGATTCACATGTTGTCGTTGTTCCGGCATACGGAAATGTGTCCAAACTATACATAGAGATATGCAACAAGCATTAGAATTTTTACAAGTAAACTTGACTCATAAAAGCCGATGGGTCAAACATCTAGAGTACATTCAAATATCAAAACTTGGAACTTCTACAATAAAATAAGACGCATTAAAATCCGAGCAACATAAGAATCAGCAACATGAAGAACATGATAAAAGTTTACCTAATATCCATAAGAGAATAAGCTTGCATATGGTCGTGGTTAAGAAGAATTAGAGGGAGAAGATCGACACGAAGCGATTCTAAACCGAGCTGCTCTAATGTTGATAGAAATTTCTGCCGAACACTGTCACAACAAAATGGCTTGCATTTTACCACGAGACGGGAATTTGGAACAGCACATAATATCCTTGCCCAAACTTGCAATACCTTGGGTGTTATCTGATAAAAGGTCCCAATAATAGGTTTACTACCAACGCCATTAGTAAAAACACAAGGTTTAACTTTTGGTCATGGTTACCAAACAGTACCTTTGCCAGATTATTAAAGCTGCCAAATGTAATAAAACCATTGGCAAGAGCAGGAGTTGGTGATACAGGTCCAGCCTCAGGTGAAGGTGTATAACAAAGGAAGCATTCCGGTAATCGAACCAACTCTTCAACATGCCTGCCATTAGGTATGATTATTGACCGTATAGAATCATGTATCGTATCTCATCTAATTGAAAACGGAAATAGCTAAAGTAAAATCAAGACCTACTTCTGCTTTGTATCGGGAGGATCTGCGAATGAATCAGTGATTCGGTAATCAATGGTAGGCAAACCGGTAGTATTGGGATAGCCAATCCAAGTTACCTACAGTAAAAGACATACAAGAAATCAAAGACAACTCGAAAATTACTAGTCTATCAAATGAAGCTTACCACAAAAGCAAAAGATTAAATTCTTCTATTAGTCCCTATACTTTAGTTTAATCAATTTTGGCCCCTTTACTTTCTGAATTTTGAAATTTTAGTCCTAACCCAAACAGTAGAAATTAAATTGGTTAGGTGAAATTCAATTACTAGTCCTCTACCATTGTACAGTTGTAGATTTGGTCCATATTCTCCAATTGGGTCATTTTAAGTCCCTATACTTTTTTATTTTGAAATTTTAGTCTTAACACAAATTACAATCGTTAATCCATTAACTGAATTTTTAATATGTGAAAATACTAAGCTAACATGGCATTACATATATGATAATAAGTTTGGCGCATTAGATTCTGGAAATAACATAACTTAATGAATTTGGCAGTTATCATGATGAGGAATAAAATTTTAAATTTTGGAAAGTACAAGATTACATCCACAACTTTTACAAAGTGCAGTGACTAATAGCAGAATTTAACCAAAGCAAAACCACCAAAACCGGACATCCGAAAATCAACTCAAGTTCCATTCTAAAAGAGTTCTTCTATACACGAAAATTCTTTTTGTGCCATTGATGACAGAAGAACGTAAAGGAAGAAACAGTTAAAAACCCGAAAATATGGTACCCTAAGCATACCTGGACGGGTGCAGGTCGACATGCCATTGTTCCCAATTTGTTGTTGGCTGTATGACCAGTAAGCTCTACCAAGATGTCAATTTTATCATCTCTAACCATGCTTGCAACCTTCTTTTCATCGATACCGTATATATCTCTCCATACCCCACCCCTTTTCAAGACTTTTTCTCTAAATCTAATAGTTTTTGCATCGGCCTGCAAAATCATAAGAATGTGGGTTCAGAAAGAAAGGTGATAAGTTGTTTTATGATAGCAATAGAACATTGAATCATATCTCCTAATATTTGGCACGATAATTATCGATGAGGACCACCTAGTGATAATTAAAGAACAAATAGAGAACCACGATTATTTGAAGATAATCACAAACTCTGTTGAGAAAATAATTCCAATGAAAGGCTTCCAACAGATGAACCCGCATCAGGTTTAATCAAGGTGATTACTATCAATAGTTGACAAGATAGGGGTAAATTTAACAAAACAGTCTCGATCCTATAGTATCCTTGATGCTGTAGATTTAGTACCTTCACTACCGCAGAATAAACAACCACATGGTAGTTCCGATAGTCATGATAAATAAGAGGGGCTTCGATGAAATAAGACACGGAATGAGTGAAATAATCGGGAGAAATATATCCAATCACTAGAGGTCGTTCCGGATCTTTTGGATTGTCCCATGAATTGTATTGCGAATATAACCTCATAAATTGCCTTCCCCAGTCCCTGTTAAAAAAAAATCCAAATTAGACCATAGAATCAAAACAGGATTACCCATATCTTTTGTTTCGGCATCTGTTTAGAGCATACATCTCAGGTTTTGGAGATATCATCACAACACTTAAGATCAAATTCTCGAAATAGCTACCGTTTTAATCATCCATTTCTTTTCCAAAATTCTATATCAACTTAAGCCTTTCAAGACAAGTTTTACTTGTCAGGACAAAATTATAGCAAGGAAATTTGGGTGATGCAAATCCCTCTGATCGTTCTTAGATGCTCAGACAAATGCCACAAATTATTTGTAATGACTGCCAGATATTAACATGATGCTAATAGAAAATCGACCTTAAATGCAAGTTAGGGTGGTACGAATTCAATTAAACCTGTGAGCGTCAAAAAGTTTATCATCTCCTTCATTTATGTAGTTCATTGCCAACAGTCGGTTCTGCAAAAATAATTTGAAATAACAAAAGAGATCGACCAAAAACAAAAAAAGCAATTACCATTTAATCTGATACAAGATTTATGAAATGGTACCTGTCCTGCATTACGAGAATCTGGATCTATCTTAAGGCACTGCTCATAAGCTGTAATAGCCATGGATATATTGCCAGCATCTCTGTAAAGAACCCCTGAAGAAAAAGGATATAAAGAATAAACGAAAAATATACATACAATGGGGAGAAAAAAAAAAAAAAGAAGAGAAATTACACACTACACAGGGACAAAGCCAGAAATTTTCTTTGGGGGAGCCAAGAAATGGCTTAGATTATGTAATTGATTTTTAGGAAGGGCCAAAATTAAAAAATTTGCATTTATCCAAATGATTAAAGGACTTAAAATGACTAATTAAGACTTGAGAGGGACTACTAATGATATTTTCCCATATGGCCAAGGGGGACCAAATTATCTCCCAACAATATAGATTTGGAGACAACATAAAGATTAAAGGGAAATACCTAAATTATTATATGCTTCGGCATATGTGGGACAGGCAATGATGGCTTTCTCGATCATGCTAGCAGCAGCATCCATTTTACCCTGCCAATAGCCAGCACGTAGTCAAACATTGTTCGAGACAAACTCGAGTCTAATAGTTATATTCATTATCAACATCAAACCTGAACTGTGTAGACAACACCAAGATTGTTCAATGACTGAGAGAAGTTCGGTTTGATTGACAAAGCCAACTGCAAGAAGCTATTATAATAAGCAATGAAGACCATGGAAAGAAATAAAGAAAGCTGAAAATGTTATACGAGCATCAAATGTTACTTGATAACACTCTACGGCTTTATCAAGGTTGTCTCTATCTTTGTATATTACTCCTAAGTTGTTACAGGCCTCGGCACAATGGGGGTTGAAGTGGAAAGCGAGTTCATAGTAAACAATTGCCTGCACAAACAAAAATTCATAGTTAAATCGCGATATGATGGCATCATTGCAGAACCTACGTATAAAGCATGTTTAAAAAATCTTTTACCATACAAACAGAATTTGAGTTCCTCAAAGAAAATTATGAACTTCTAAGCAAATACATCTTAAATAATAGTAAAAGTGCCGTGGAGGCCCTTGTACTAGGAGTCGGATTGCATTTTACCCTTTTTACTCAAAAAATGGGAAAATTAGTCCCTGTAAGTTAGATCAAAGAGAAATCTAGTCCTTCTATTAAAAATTCCATCCATATGAATTTGTAACAAAAAGAACCAATTTACTCTTTGAACTAACATAAAGGGTCTAATTTGCCCTTTTTTTAGTAGACAGGGAAAAATGCAATATGATTCCTAGTGCAGGGGCCTCCATGGTGCTTTTAGCTAAATAATAACTTACCATATCAAACTTCAGCATTTCACCATAAGCAACCCCAAGATTATACATTGCATCAGCATAGTGCCAATTATAAGACAAAGCCTTCTTGTAATATGCTACACCTTGGTTAATGTCTCCCTCCAACTTAACCTGAACAGACATATCACTGAATGCAAGATCAGGGACAGAACAACTTATTTCAAAGAACAATCAAGGCGACTTCCACAAACAAGTAAATAAGAGTTGACCATTACACGAAAAAGTTTGTTGATCTAATACAAGTGTTGGTGTTGGTTAAAGAATGAAGGTAATATGATAAAAGATTCCAGAAAAAATTATGCATGTCAACACCATTTGTATTGTGTCACGAGCAAATAGTACACTAAGGTATTCGAGCTTGTTGATTGTAGAAGGAAATAACAATCACTAGAAGGGCTCTGTTGAAATATTTTAACGTAGAGTCACTCGATTATTCTGTTACAAATATGTAATGGAGCATCCTCATTCTAAGCTCCATGTACTTTGATGGACATCTACACGTATTTGATGCCTTGATGGTCATAAAGCTGAAAACAAGGTTTTACGTTCTAAACTTCCGGTAGACACCTATGACACATGTTAAAGAAAACTACAAAAATGTAGAATATTGAGCCTATATATTATGTAACTAAATCTTATCATGTTAAACACCGATCTTCAGCAACCACCAAATGTCCAAATTGAAACCATAGATGATGATAAAGTTAGTAAATTAATAATTCTATGTAAATTTCATCAATAAAATGCACTGGCCATGCAAAAAGCTAAGTTCTTTCTATAAACGTCCGTGCAAGTATAGGGCACGTGGATACAAACACGATTCAATTTTCAACAAAGTAAGCATCTCGTAAACAAATGATGCTACAATAACGAGGGATAGAAAGCACCTTTGTTCCCAAATCTGTCAATGCAATTGCCATATTGTTTTTCGCAATCTCAAAGTTAGGGGACACAGCTAGACATCTGGCAATACAATAGTTAAGCAAATAGAGCATCAGTAGAGATAGAGGTGTCACTCAAATACACCAACTACAATTGAGGCCCAACGGGCAACCATATTAAGCAACTTAAAGCATACAACCTTTCATAACAGGCAATGGCAGATTCCAAGTCACCACGGTTTTTATAAATGACACCCATATTGCAATATGCTTCAGCATACATGGGTCTCTCCAGTGCAGCCTTCTCATAGCAACTAAGGGCGGTATCATATTGCATCATCTCAGAATAGACAACACCGAGGTTATAATATGCAGGCTGTATAAATGAGGTATGAGGATATAAATATACGTTCAACCTAAAAAGGAAGACTATATAACAGCACAATATGGGAAAATGGGAATTAGAAAGACCAAGCTACAACAAAGTTTAACACAGAGGACGAAAGAGAATAGCTTACAGCATAGTGCGGATCTATTTTAAGAGCTTCATAATACTTCTGGATTCCCTCCTGTGTATTGCCAGCTAGCTTTAAGCTAGTTCCAAGATCAGTTAAAACAATGGCTAAGCATTCCGCAGCTGGTTTGTATGAAGTGTCTGCACTCAGAGCTTTTTGATACGACTGCACAAATAAACAAGTGAACTTCAATGCATCCACCAAACGAAACACTTATCATTGAGCCAAACAAAATTAATGATTAAAATCCTCAGGAGCATACCTCAGCTGCATCTACCAAACGACCTTCATCTTTGTACAGTATACCACAATGAGTAAGAGCACAAGCATTCTGAGGGTCCAACTTAATGGCTTCTGAAAAGCTCTCAAAAGCCGGCCTTCCCATGTTCTGCATTTGCAGGCATATCCCTTTACCAATGTGAGCTTCAGTGCACCCACTATCTTTCTCCAAGACATCGTTATATATAGCAAGAGCGTCGGCAAATTTGTTCCGGGACCGAAGAATGTTAGCATAAGAAAGAGAATCTTTCCCTTCTAATGCCTTTTGTGATGGAATCACATCAGCTGTTGAAACACTTGAACCAGGAGAGGCCTTCGGTTCTTTTACAAAACCATTTTCTACAACCAGGTCCTTGTCCCTTTCATCTACATCTTTTACAGTCCAGGCCATCTATATAGAACTATATGTTCTCACTTTTCTATACAAATATAATCAAAAACAGAAAAAATTAATCTTCAAAACCAGTACTGTGAGACCTCGACTGACATTGTATATATAATCTTTTAATGCTTACTAAGAATTTGATTAAATGAAACATGTATAACAAGAAATTTGAAGGGAGATATCCATTAAAGAAAAACAATTCTTTGCATTAAAGAATATCAATAAAATTATAAAAAAAGGACTTTTCAGCTTTTTGATCACTTCAAGAACATAAATTGAAACCCTAGATAAATAAAAAATAATAATCCAGGCGACCATTCCCTTTTAGCAAACTGATCAAATCCCATTAAACCTTAAAACCCTAACAAAAAAACAAAAAAAATCCAAACCCCCCTAAAATCCTAAACATTTAACCAAACAAAAAAGCATTTTCTAATTAAAAAAACAAAACTTTATAAACCCAACAAGCAAAAGAACAAGAACAAAAATTTAACACTTACTTTGAAGCAACCAAACTTCGCCAACTCCAAACTAAAACTGCATATCTAATGCCATAAACTACTCAAAAGAAAACTGAAAGAAGGGTGTAGGATAAGAGAAAAATGTGGGTGTAGTTTATGAATAATAATGGGTTAGTCGAGTTTAAGGAAAAAAGGGATAAAAAGGGTAAGCTTTAGATTAAGAAAAGGTGTTTCTTCATGGTGTATTCATAAAAGAAAGGGGGAAATAAAAATGGGAGCTTTAATGGCGGGGCACCTTCTCTTTTTCTTTTTCTTTTTTTTTCTCAGAAAGAGAAGTGTGGGAAAGTGGCCTTAGGCGTTTGAAAGGGGGTGTTTCGATGTCTACCAAAGAGAACGAGACCCGGATTGGTGTAATTGGTCGGATCGGGTCGGTTCGGGTCGGGTCGGGTAGCCATCTTATTAATATTGTCACCAAGAAAATAACAAAAAAAAGGCTATAAATACCGTCCTTTTCTTCCCTCACTCGTCCATGATTGTTCCTAATTACAAATTAGGGTTTTCTTCCCTCGCCGCCTCTCTCCATTTTTCCCTTTCTTCCAAAGAATTCGAGCAAAAATTTATAAAATCAAAAGCGCAGCCCCTTAAGATCGCCTTCCTTTTCAAATTCAGTGGAAGCGTTTCGAGTCATAGCTGCGCAATAATAACTGTTTTAGGGTTTTTCTCTTTAGGGTTTTCCTATCGAGATCCTCCCCTTTTTTTCCCTCCTGGGTTTTTTATTCTCGAGGCATTTCTTTCTTTTGGATTTGTTCCTTTTTTGTTCTCAAATTCTGGAATCAGATATGGGTAGAAAAAAGATCAAATTCCAATCGAGAAGTTTAGATGCTCTCAACAATTTCAGGCGGGAGACAATCTTCGATTGATTTGATTTTTATTTCTGAATTTTTTCTTAGAAAGTTTTGTTGGAAAAAAATAGGAATGGCAAGAGTGATGAATCAATTAGATGTGTGAATGGGGATTGGAAAGTTTTTTTTAATTTCCCATTTTGAACTTAATTTTTTGAGGCATAATAATTTGTCTGACTTGCCATCGTTATCTTCATTTCCACATTTTTTAAAAAAAAAATCAGAACAGTTGATTTTAATTTAAAAAAAATAAATATTTCAAAATTTAAAATACCCATTTGATTTTATTTATCTGTATTCAACTATGCTGCTTGGGTTTCTAGGTTACTGTGATTTTACATGTTTGCTGCAGTTAAAAAGGATAGATACTTTGTGGTTTTAATCATTATTAAAATAGAGTTATTATTTAGTTTTAATTAAATTTTCAGATTCGTGCAAATTAATTTTTATATAATTTATATTTAAAATTAAAATATAATTATTAAATTTGAATTTTTTAATAATATTTTTTAAAATTATATTTGTACATAAACATTTATTTATATTGGTGTGATTGAGATATTATTTATGTATATATAATTTATTAAGAATTTAAACATTTATTAAATAACTGAAATTATTTAATATAATTTATTAAATAATAAATAACTGGGTGTGAAAATTTCGGAGTTTAATTGATTTTTTTTGTATTTTTAAGGGGTTTTTTGTGCATATAAGCTAAAAAAAATTAATTCCTTTATCTCAAAATAATATATAATTGAATTTAGAATAACTATTTAATATTTAATATGTATTTAAGTTAAATTTAATCTTTTTTGGTACTATGGGACAGTTAACAAAATGAAGCCATGCACCTAAGCACCATTGGCATCTTGCAATGGACCCCTGGCAGAGGCCCAACACATTGTCACACGTTGTGCCTCATTCGTATTCAAAATATAGCACCTAATCGGAGGTCTTTGCCGTTGGACCCACCTTGGACCTTGATGGACTAGAGAAACCACCGCATGACATACCTGAACAATATAGCATGGATCGAAATAATGAAAAAAATGATAATTTTGTCTCAAATATATATAGGAAAGTTAATTTTCCATTATTGTTCAAAAAAGCCACATCGTAATGGTTGAGAGGAGGAAATACCGAGTATGAGAGTCACTTTTGCGTTAATTATTTTTTTAAGGCAATCCTAGAATACTTTGTATATTCTTGGACATGCATACATGACATTACCTCAAATACTTGAGACCTCTTTGTTTGATATACAAGTAAGCCACAATTAAAATTGGAGTCAAATATGATGAAATCTTGTTGTTTGAATTTGACGGGATTGGTTGGTCGAACTTGATTGTTCGATTAGATTAGTAATAGAGATTTGGGTATTGGTTCGAAGATAATCACTAGATTGGTGGAGTTAGAAACCGGTATAGATAGATTAAATTGAGCAAAAAATTGATTGAATTGGACAATTGAATTGATCTTTTAAATAATTTTTTGAATTTTTAATTATTTATTTAATTGAAGTCGACAAATTAGTTGGATTGATAGATGGGAAATTATTGTTGCATTAGGGTTTTTTTTAGTTGGATTTTGAACTTGACAATTATTTTTACATTGAGACCTAAATTTTTCTCTTGTTCAAATTAATGTTTAAACTTGGCAATTATTACCCCTTTACTTGACCCACTATGAGTCAAGATATAGAAATACCATATTTGTTGCTAGAGCAACCATAGTCATACTCTAAAGAGCTTAACTTTTTACAAATAAAATTTTAAAACATCTTGATTTTAACTAAAATCTATCAAAATTATTAACGAAAATTTGTTTTGACAACTAAGTATAAAACAGGACAAAGGTATTGTTACTACCTTATAGTAGAGGTGATCATGGGTTGTGTAACACCCCCTAACCCCAAACCGTCATCGGAACAGGGTTACGGAGCATTACCGAAACTATCAAACAATGTACAAATTATGCGTAAATAAATATTAACTATAATGTGAAATAATCATATAGTCCCTTATATGGACCCTCGAGGTCCAAAATACAAGTCAAGAGTAATTCTGGACTAATTTTGGTACTTATAAAATTTTTCGAACATTTTTAGAGTTATTCTCAAGTGCAGGGCTTACACGCCCGTGTGAATTAGGGACACGTCCGTGTGACCCTATGACATGCCCGTGTTGTTGAATCGAGTAACTCGACACAGCCGTGGTGGTTTGGGACACGCCCGTGTCCATTGCCCGTGTGATTCATAAAAATTAAATTCAAAGTGCAGGGCATGCACGGTCTAAGTACACGCCCATGGAGTTGGCCCGTGGCTCGCCCACGGCCTAGGCACGCTCGTGCCTCTATCCCGTGGTTGATTCTGTTAAAACTAACACGGTCTGGACACACGCCCGTGTGTCCTGTTAACCAGGCCGTGTGCGGCTATCTACCAAGCCTTGGCCTCCCTAAAACACAAATACACAATTATACCACCTAACTCATTTGTATAAAACACTTAATCAAATGCTATTCATTACATCTGCAATTTCAAAATAACATACATATAAGACACCCTAGGTACATGCCACTATTAACAATTAACACACTTTACCTTGTTGAATTCGGGATCGGCCTGGGATGCTGATTTAACGTTCTACCTTTATTTAACCTGCGCACGGAAACAAACCGTACGCTGAGTATGGGTATACTCAGTGGTATTTCTATAATCCGAACATTTAAAAATATAACAAATTCTCAAGATTATAATATCAATTACAATTATTTACTTATTTATTTCATAGACAAATTTCAACTACTTTCCATATAAATTCTGTACAAATTATTTAATAAACACAATAACATAATTGTTCAATTCTTACCTAAATTCATTATTATTCATTCCCTTCTTTCACTTGCCAATCGGTATTCGCTTTCATTAATTTATTCACAATTCAATATTAATAAACTATATTCAGCTATACACTTATGAATCATTTTCATTTTATTCTATTTCAATAACAGTCAACTTCATTTATATCATAGTAAATTTATTATTCTTGGTTTTCTCATTATATAAATACGATTATACCAAACTAATATAATTCAAATAATTAATTCAATGAATCATTCCTGAGATTTCAAACAATATAAGAACATTTGATTCAATTCCTTCAATCACATACAATTGTTCAACTCACATTTCAAATCACACATTTCAAATTGCATAATTCAAATAATCATCCTCATAGCACAATTTCGTTTCATATTTCATATCACATTGTCATTTTTACTATTCATTCAATTTCCAAATACACAATTTCCATTTGATTTTCTCATTTCATTTAATTACCCCTATTAACATAACTCGGACTTTGGCGGATACACGGATCCGTTTAACATATCAGAATGGCGACCAACGCCTCATCGGATAGTTCGAAGTAAAGTGGCTACCAAAGCCTCATCGGATAGCTCGAAGTAATTCTATGGCACACCTAGTACCTCATCGGCATAGCCGAAGCAAATCTATGGCTACCAAAGCCTCATCGAAACTATCCGAAGCAAATCTATGGCACACCAAGTACCTCATCGGCATAGCCGAAGCAAATCTATGGCTACCAAAGCCTCATCGAATCTATCCGAAGCAAATCTATGGCACACCAAGTACCTCATCGGCATAGCCGAAGCAAATCTATGGCACACCAAGTGCCTCATCGACTCGAGGTCGAAGAATCTCTGAATTGTTACGATCCTATGGCAAGCCAATTGTATCCGCTAAGCCCGGTTAGTTAATAGAGTATCAAAATCACTTATTCTTTTTCACTTTCCATTGATCAAAGTCATACAAATACCATTAAATCATCATAATAATTCACTTCAATTCACTTCAACATCACACAAACACATATTCAAATACCGCAAATCTCATATATTTATATTAATTTCCTCATATTTCTAATCAATATATTTTCAATATAACATTCACTCATTATTATAGTTTTTACACCAATCATATAAATTATATAATCCAACAAAAATAATTCCATTCACTATAAATTCATTAAATTCCTCGTATGCGGAAATCAATCCATTTCAATTATAAGACATCATAATTCGAACACCAACAATTGCCATATGTATATAAATATAACAATTAATGACTAAGTTCGGATTATAGAAATACAAACCGTATTTCCTCGAGCTAACTCCCGTTGTCTTTGCCATTTTCCTTGCTTAGCCAAGATTCCCGGGACCACAATAACTACGGAAATTAAAACAATTCATATTCTTTAATTCGCTATTAATTTATAACTAATTAATACAATTTCTATTTTTCCTCTTCATTCTACTTTCTTTTTACACAATCCTATTATTTACTCATATATTCTTTTAAAGCTGTCTTCCTGCGCAATAGTCACTAAATTGTTTATATCTGAAGCTACGAAACTCCAAATCAAGTTCCGTTAATTTTTCCTGAAACTAGACTCATGTATATTTCTACCATAAAATTTCCAGAATTTTTAGTTTTGCCACTTAATACAGTTTATTCTTCAAAGTTACGCCTGATTCACTATCTGACAGTTCCGACCCTCCTGTACTAAAATTCAATTATCTCATAACTCAAGACTCGTGTAATGTTCTCGTCTGTTTCTCTTGAAACTAGACTCACTGAGGATTCTAGACATATAAATTACAACTCATAACTATTTTTGTACAATTTTTAATGATTTTATCAAATCAGAACAGGGGATTTCGGAGTCATCCTGAACCAGTTTTACAAAAATAAAAATATCTCAATCTACAGACTTTCTTTGCTTGTTCTGTTTCCTTTATCTAAAAATAGACTCATTAATCTTTAATTCTATATCTCATTCAACTTCTAATTCAATTTCTACTATTTTTGGTGATTTTTCAAAGTTATACTTCTGTTGCTGTCCAAAACTGTTTCTTATAGCTTATTTTGCAATTAAGTCCTAACTAAGTTTACTTACAATTCTTATTCAATTCACACTTCTATTTCTAACCAAATTTTACCCAACTCAAGTTTAACTATTGAACTTTCATCATATTTTTCTAATTTCGAAATTTCATCAATTTAGTCCCTAAAGCTCAAAACTTATGATCTAGTTTACAAATTAGTCCTCTATTCAATTCAAATTCACTATTCCATCAAATTAATCCCTAATTCCACCATTTTCTTAACAAAAACCCCAATCAAACTTTCATTATTTTTCAATATTTTCACATGAATTCAAGAGAATCTTTCTCTAGAGTTTCAAAAATATTAAAATTACAAGAAAAGGACTTAATTAAACTTACCAAATTAATCTTCCAGCCTTAATTCTTGAATTTTCCCTTTTTCCTTCTTTCTTTCTTTTTCTTTCTTCTTTCCCCTGCTCTACGTTTTCTTTCTCTGTTCTATTCTCTCTTTTTCTTTCTTTTATTTCTTTTACTTAATTACTAAAATATTTAATTATTATAAAATATCTTTTTAATTACTAAACAAATTTAATACACATGTACCATTAAAATACCTACACTTGTTTTAATCCTTACCATACACTTGTCATTATCATAATTAATCAATAAAAATATAATATCACATTATTATTAATAATTATTATTATTTTACTTAATTAATAAGTAAATATACATACATAATACAATTGTACCAATAAAATTAATACACATGTATTTTATTCATCATACACACATGTCACTTTTATGGTCTAATTACTAATTTAATCCTTTAATAATTTCTATTCTTAAAATTAAACTTTTGTACTTCATTCAATTTAATCCTTTTATCAAATTATCCTTAATTAAGCTAAATTTACTTAACTAAACTTTAATTAACCACTCATCTAACTTCATAATTATTTTTAATAATTATTTATGCACCCATTTTTCATAAACGAAGACCCGAAAATAAACTTTTCCGATAACCGAAAAATTCGGGTCGTTACAGGTTGGGCGGCCCGGCCCGGCCCGAAGGCCCGCCCGAAAAATGGGAGGGTTTGGGTAAAAATATAGGCCCGAAATATGGGTTTGGGCAAAAATATGAGGCCCGTTTAGAAAACGGGCCGGGCCTCGGGCCAACCCTTTTTGGCCCGGGCCCGGCCCCGCCCGGCCCGAATTATATAAATATATTTTTTTACTTTTTTATTTTTTTAAGTATATATAATTTTTAACTTTATTTTTTTTAGTTTTTGTATTGTTTTAAGAATTGTTTATCTCAATTTTATTTTGTTCCTTATTTTAATATTTGTTTTTATATTTTTTAATTTATTTAATTTATTATATTTTTAAATTTTTTAATGAAATAAGCAAAAAATAATAATATGGGCCTGGCCGGGCCGGGCTCGGGCCTAGCATTTTTATTCCGGGCCAGGCTTGCACAAAATTTTAGGCCCATATTTCGGGCCGGGCCGGGCCCGGGCCTAGAAAACGGGCAGAAATTTTTTCTCGGCCCGGCCCGAACCCGACCCGGCCCGGCCCATGATCACCTCTACCTTATAGGTATCAATACCCTTGTCCTAGTACCGATAGTAATTTGAGTTTCAAAGTTTAAGAAATTTCAAGTTTTTGGGACAATTTACACGTTTACACCCTCATAATTATTCCAAAGTAACATAATATATTCAAATATAAAATCTATCATTAAAGATGGTTATCCAACAACTCTTTTATTGAACACTTGATATTTTCTTAACTATGCATATGCCATTCGTACCAAAATTACATAATTATTGAAAATTTACAAATAAATCAACTAAAGGACCTGAACTTATAAAAGTTTGATAATCATATTTCAATAAAATTTTTACTTGAATTTATATTTTATTTATATTTCTCATGCTTGTTCGTATATTAATTTTTCATTTCGTATTTCTACTATATTAATCAAAATTTCTATTAAATGATTTTTAACCAAATCATTTATTATTTATTAGTCTAATAGTAAATACATTTGATTAGAAATTATTAAAAATATGTGATTTTAAAAATTTATTTAATAAAATATTAAATTTAAAAAATTAAAATCATATTTTTGTTAAGATTAAATATTTTATATCAAATTGTAATGGTGAATATATATCTTTTGAATAATTAAAAATATTTTTATCATAATAAAAAAATTATATATTATTATATAAAAATAAATCTTATATAATAACATAATTATTAATGACATTACTTCCTATAATTACTATATACATATTTGGTGCAATACTATAATATTATTAACTTTTATGGCGCCAACTTTCAAAAAAGAAAACCCACAATCAAAGGCCAAAACAAAACAGATCATTAAAATGATAAAAGGCAAATCCACCGCATCTTCTTTTTCTTTACTAGAGCTCCATGCTTCAGTCCAAAACCAAGTGCCCAGCTCACTGGCAAAAGTTAACGTCATCCAAACGAATGACTGAGGTGCGTTGCACCATTTTCAAGAACAAGTGTGCTTCCCTGCAATCAACCAGGCATCCAAACGAAGCACGGGAAGTGGAGCATTAAATGGGACTGGCTAGTGGCCAGTCAAGTGATTAATACCGGTCTTTTCATTTCTCTATATCTCTTGAATCACCAAACCCTTTAAAAAGCCTAAGAAGCCAACCCCTAAGCCACCATCTCCAACCATGTCTCATAACGAACATTTTCTCTTCCCTAAAGTACAATCCTCTGTTCTCTCTGACCCCTCTCTTTTCTTCTCCCGAAACCTCCTCTCATCCCCTCTCCCTACTAATTCTTTCTTCCAAAACTTCACTCTCAAAAATGGCGACTATCCTGAATACATCCACCCTTATCTCATCAAATCAGCCCACTCTTCCATTTCTATTTCTTACCCATCCTTCTTTCACAATCCTCCTTCCATTTACCAAAAGTTCGTCCGTGATTTAACCATCTTTTCTACCGATAAAACCACCTCAGCTTCGGATAAAAGCCATGTTATCACTTCTAACGGTGATCTCAGTCTTACTTTAGACATCCCTTCCTCCAACCTCCGTTTCTTTCTTGTTCGAGGTAGTCCGTTTTTAACCTGTTCTGTACCCGCAAGACACGGAGATCAATCTCCACTGTTCATGCAATTCTCTCGTTTTCTTCCAATAGTTCACTCACCAAGCATACCATTAAGCTGAACAATGGCCAAACTTGGATTATATATGCATCGTCATGCGTCAGTTTGAATCATAGTGTTTCTTTGATTACTTCTAGTGGGCATTCGGGTATTCTTCGGATAGTTGTATTGTCCGATTCTGACCCGACATGTGAATCAATCGTCGATCAGTTCTCTTATTGCTACCCGACCTCAGGTGTTCCAGTTTTAACCAAATCGTCTTGTGTAGAGTATAAATGGGAAAAGAAAGGATGGGGTGATTTGCTTATGCTTGCACACCCACTTCATCTTGATATTATATGTAAGGACTATTGTAATGTTAAGATTTTAGAGAATTTTAAGTATAAAAGTATTGATGGGGACCTTGTTGGTATTGTTGGTGATTCCTGGATGTTGAAACCACGCCAAGTTTCAGTAACTTGGTGTTCAATTAAATGGGTTAAAGCAGAATCGTATGCTGAGATTGTTACTGCTCTTGCTAAGGACGTTGATGCCTTGGATTCATCGGCTATAACAACGAAATCATCATATTTTTAATTTTATGGCAAGTTGATTGCAAGAGCAGCAAGGTTTGCTTTGATTGCTGAAGAAGTGTGCTTTCTTGATGTGATTCCAGCTATAAGAAAGTTCTTGAAGGATACAATTGAGCCATGGCTGAATGGGACTTTTAATGGGAACGGTTTTCTGTATGAATCGAAATGGGGTGGAATTGTGAGTAAACAAGGGTCAACGGATTCAGAGGCAGATTTCGGGTTTGGAGTTTACAATGACTATAATTGTCATATTGGTTATTTCCTTTATGGAATAGCTGTCTTGACCAAGATTGACTCTGCATGGGGAAGGAGGTATAAGCCCCAAGCTTATTCACTTGTGGCTGATTTTATGAACTTAGACAGCCTATCGAATTCGAATTATCCACGAGTGAGGTGTTTTGATTTCTACAGGCTTCATTCTTAGGCTGGAGTGTTGGCTGAATTTGCAGATGGAAGGAATCAAGAAAGCACTAGTGAAGCTGTGAATGGATTTTACTCTGCTGCACTAATGGGGTTAGCTTATGGAGACACCCATCTTGTTGCAACTGGTTCAACACTTACTGCACTGGTGATTCAAGCAGCACAAACATGGTGGCATGTTAAGGAAGGAGATAATCTATATGGAGAAGAATTCACTAGAGAGAACAGAGTTATAAGTGTTTTGTGGGCCAACAAGAGGGACAGTGGTATTTGGTTTGCTCCTTCTGACTGGAGAGAATGCAGGCTTGGAATCCAATTGCTACCACTGTTGCCTATCAGTGAGATATTGTTCTCTGACATTGAGTATACCAGACAGCTTGTGAACTGGACATTGCCAGCACTGGGAAGGGATGTTGTAGGAGATGGATGGAAAGGGTTTGTATATGCCTTGGAAGCAATTTATGACAAAGAGAGTGCTTTGGAAAAGAGAAGAAACCTGTCCGGCCATGATGATGGGAATTCGCTCACTAATCTCTTGTGGTGGGTTCATAGTAGAGGTGATAAACTTGAAATTCAACATGGTGCAGAAGGGAAATGTTACTGGACTCGGTTCCTGTCATTTTCTTCTTTGATTGCTGCTTAATGGTACGAATCTTGCTGTCGAAATTTTTTTTTTTTTAAAACAGGGTTGAATTTTATTTTGAAAATGAAAATGAAAAACGAGAGTCGTAACTAATCTTTTTTGTTTAAGTGTGATCATATTATCTCGTAATTTGATTATTTTAATAAAATATTTTGTCTTACTTTGAAAACTTTCCTTTTTTCTTTTTTTGAATAACACCGAACGTAATATTTATAATATTTAAAACGACAAGTATTTATAAAATTTGGGGATAATACTACAACGGGTACGCATGCTCAAATCCGATTTAAGACGTGGTTTTGATAATATAAAGTAGTAGTGGATAAATATTATGGTAGTAATGATAAATGTATGACAATAATAGAAATATTAATTTAAAGAATCAATATGATAAAATAATCTACAATAAAAAATAAAAATGAAAGATATTTAATAAAAATAGTATCCAACATTTACAAGTGAAAGGAATGATAAATAAATAAATAAATGAAATAAATGGCAAATCATTTCAAATTTTAGTATTTAAAAGAATAGGTAAAATAAATATACAACTTAAGTTTTTAAAAGGTAAAATAATAATAATAGATTAAATAAAATAAATATGTGTAATATTAAATTTGAATGTACAAAAGAATGATGAATCAATACGTAAATTGGTAAATCAATAACATTTAATTTTAAAGAATAAGAGAATAACGAACAAATAAGTTGATAAATGTGAAGCATTTGAATGATACTCAGTCTAGGTATGTAAAAAGATAGTGTGAATGTTGCTAATTTAGAGTATAAAAAATGAAGAAATAGACGTACAAAACGAATATAGGTGATATGAGACACAGTTACAAGCCAATACTATAGACCAATAAATAAAGAAATAAAATAATAAATTAAGTAAGTGAATAAACAAAATAATACAAACTATCAAAAAAAATCTAAAAGTTACATACTAAGGACCGAATTGAAACCTAAACAAAAACAGGGGTTCAAAATAAAAATAAACTTCAAGGGGAAAAATATAATGCGCTAAAAGAATGGGGATTAAAAGGGAAATTTCCCTTCACACTTGTGCGCACCGTTCCCTTTTGTAAGCTGGAGGATCGAAATAAACAGGGATAAATCAAATGACCAAATTAAGAAAAAAAAGAAGAACTGAGGTCTAAATGAAACGCGCGCCACAGATCTAGGACTACATGGGAAATTATTCCCAGTCCGCAAAGTGCGTCGTTCCATGATGTACCAAAGTGAAACAAAAATGAAATAATGCGGACAGATTTTAAACGTATAAAAACGAAAATAGGATTAGATCACAAAACATAAAAAAGGATGAAGGGTCGGAAGTGGAAATAACCCATCAATGTGGAAAACAGGCGGATCCTATGCAGGCAGGTCGGGTCGGTTCGGTTTGGGCTCAAAACGACGCCGTTTTGGTCATTAGTTGCTTGCTCCAAAACGACGTCGTATGGAGGGGCTTTAAAAGAGAAATTTTTTTTGGAACAAATTCATTTGTTCCGTATATTTCAAAAAAAGGGTGGGGAGGGTGGTGGCTTTCATCTTTTTCTCTGGGTTTAACCCAGAAATAGGCCATGGAGATCACCGGTGGCCTGTCGCCGCTCCGCCGCAGCTCCACCTTAGCTGGTGGTCGGAGTAGCACAAAAAAGTTTAGGTTTTTGTTACAGTAAATTGAAAAAGAAAAAGTTGGATTTTTCCAGTTCAAATGTAGTAATGTAATCAACTCTGGATTTTTTATTGTTTAAAAAAATTATGTTTCCATGCTTGAAAAATTGAAGCTAAAGGAATAGAAAATAGAAATGTGCAATGCTTTTTCTTTGTATTAAATGGAAAATTTTCAAATTGGAACTGTTTACTAACTAGATTAGACTAGTTTTAAACTTGTATTAGCTGCTGAAGGTGTTCTTTTTTGAGATTGAAATGGAGTGGAGCTATCAATTATTTTCCAAACCCGAAAAGCAATCCAACCTGACCTGAAAGACTAATCCTAAATGTTCTGAGCTCATAATGAAGGACTTGAAAAACCAGGAACTCCGTATCTGTAATTCTGAATGATTGAACCCAAAACAACCCGAAATTGGCCAAAACCTGAAATGACTGGAAGAAATCGACCATCCAATTGCGTTTCTTTAAATAGTTTTTATTAGTATAAGACATTTTTTTGATCGAATTAAGTTTAAGCAGTGATATTTGAGGGATTCTTGGATTTGTGGTATTTTGTAGTCGAGGAGGAAGGTTAGGGAGCCCAAGGAGGAGACTACTACCCTTGGACCTGCTGTACGAGACGGTGAGCATGTTCTCGGGGTGGCTCGCATATTCGCTTCCTTTAACGACACATTTATAGTAAGCAAATCACCTTTGTTTACATCGATTTTTCTTCCCACTCCATTATGTTTAATTCACTGTCATTGATTTCGCAGCATGTAACTGATCTGTCTGGAAGGGAAACAATGGTTCGCATAACGGGTTTGGTTTCTTTTTGCTACATTGGGTTGTTGGTGTTATCGGCATCTCTAGATTTAATCGGTTTTAATACTACGATTGCCTAACACCAAAGGCTTTTATGACAGACTGCGACTAGTAATTTGAAAGCCATTTGGAACTTTATATTAAAAATTGTTAATTAAACATCGCAACGTGCTTTGATATACAAAGAGCAATGTTCCAACTTATTCCTGCCACAGGTGGTATGAAGGTGAAAGCCAATAGAGATGAATCGTCCCCTTACGCAGCGATGCTTGCAGCACAAGACGTTTCTCAACGCTGCAAGGTCCTATCATCTCACTCTTCGAATTGTGGTGCAATATACTGTTCTACTCTGTGATAACTTAGTTGTTTCCCGGTTTAAATCTACATCATATCTCATTAGAAAAAATGTTACATTTTTATTTCTAGTGATTTTTTTTAGGGTTTGAATTCTACATTTATTTTTGCATTAGTGTCTAATTTTTTTTTAGATGTTAAACTTGACAATTATTCTCACATAAAAGTTTGGATTTTTCTTTTGTTCAAGTTAGGGCCTAAACTTGACAAGTATTATCACGTTGAGATTTTAACTTTTTTCGTCCAATTTAGCGTCAAATGTTTCATTAAAAACATTAAATTTCAAGCTCCGACGTGAGAGCAATTATCAAATTCAAGCTCAAAATGAAAATAACTATCAAGTTTAGGACACCAATATAAGAATTGTAACCCCTTTATACTTGACCCAACTGTCGAGTCAAGATATAGAAATATTGCATTTGTTGCCAAAGCAACCATACTCATAATCTATTAAGCTTGACTTTTTGCTGAGAATATTTTAAAACATCTTAATTTTGATTAAAATCTATTAAAATTATTAACTGAAATTTGTTTCGACAACTAAGTGTAAAACGTGATAAAAGTATCTGTCCTATAAGTATCCATATATTTACTTTAGTAATTTGAGTTTTGAAGTTCAGAATAAAAAATTTGAAGTTTTTGGGACAAATTACATGTTTATGCCATTATAGTTATTCCAAAATAATCCAATATGTTCAAATATACAATATATTATCAAATATCGTTATCCAATAACTCTCTTCTTGAAAACATGATTTTTTTTAACGAATTTTATGAACATGCCATTAGTACCAAAGTTTATATAATTATTGAAAATTTACGAATAAATCAATTAAAGGAACTGAGCTTATAAAAGTTTGATAACCGTATTTTAATAATTTTTTTACTTGAATTTATATTTTATTTATATTTTTTATGCTTGTTCGTATATTAAATTTTCATATTGTATTTCTATTCCATTAACCCAAATTTCTATTAAATAATTTTAAACCAAATCATTTATTAGTTTAATATTAAAGACATTTGATTATAAATTATTAAAAATATGTGAATTTAAAAAATCATTTAATTGATATTTTTGTTAAGGTGTAATGGTAAATATATGTCTTTTGAATAATTAAAAATATATTTATTATAATAAAAAGTTTTTTACATATTGTTACATAAAAAATTAATCTGTTTTGTTTTGGCCTTGGATTGTGGGTTTTCCTCTTCGAAAGTCGGCGGCATAAAAGTTTTTTTTTGAAAACCACAACTGATGCCTGAATAAATGCTTCACAGCCAACCTACTCTGCCAAGCACCCTAACCGGTGCATTGGGCAAATGAAAACAGAAACAGCTAAGGACCTAAGAAATGACAACACCCCAATCCGTGCATTGGGCAAATGAAAACAGAAACAGCTAAGGACCTAAGAAATGACAACACCCCAATCCGTGCATTGGGAAAAGAAAGCAGAAAAAACTTAAAAACAAAATAAATGAAAACATAGAAAAGAGACCTTAAACTAACACAGAAACAAAAACCTCTATGTCGAAATCCCAATTTCATTTCTCTGTACCCAGACTTCTTTGTGCATCAGTCGCATAAGAGACTCTTCATCTATGAACTAGCATCTTTTGACTCTTCCGTTTCCAGTCTCCCTATTTTTGAGTTAATCGGATCTATCCTCCATTGTTGCTTCCGGACTCATCGCTAATAGGCTGCCTTTGGTTCACCGTTTTAAGCCAGTGAGGTGCAGTTGGACTACCAACCTCACTGGGAAGCTGTTTGGTTGAGCGTTTCAGTGCAACCAAAATCAATTCTCACCACACTGATATCTCAAACGTCAACTGGAGCTTTCAGCAGCAGTAAGCTCACTGGTGCAGCAGAGGTTGAACTTCTATTTATTATTTTACCATTTTATCCTTGAAAGTTTCTTTATCAATCTTATTTTTTTTCAGATTTGGCAGCCAAATTCTGCTGATAACGGGGAAAGAAATACCTCTGCTGCAAGCTGTGTCAACTCCTCCTCAATCGAAGACTGATAAGCCTGTGATTGTAAGTGTTAAGCTCAAATTTATCCCTTTGGAGTCTTCTTGATGCTTTCTGTCTGCCATTTCTTTTCATTTCTGGGTGTATTTGTGCATTTTTCTCTCCCACGCCCTGTCACTATCTCCAAACCTCCCTTGTCTCCCAATCTGCTTTCCCCCCTATGGCTTATGCCTTTAATAAAAATCCTTCATTTTTTCCATTCTTAAGACAGACTTCATTCATTGACCCAACTTTATCATCTTTCTTTGACCATGGCATCGGTTAGTTCTTGTTTTCTTTTCCTTTCTTTTTTTAATTGATTTCTCCATTTGCAATATGATTTTTGTTCATAGTTTTTTTTCTGCTATTTCTTTTATTCCAAACTTTGGGTTTTCTTCATTTCTTTGTTGATCCAACAATTGGTGTAACTTTCTGCTTATTCTAAGGCTGAGGTTAATTGGATCCTTGGGAAGTACTTTAGTCTTTGATTTTTTCCTCTGAATGTGTGTGCTTATAGTAAGCAATAGATTATATATCTTTTTTTTTTTTGGTTTAAGGGACTGAATTTTACCAATTTCTTGTTCAGTTTGGATAATGCAAATAAACTGAAGAAATTCACACCTTACTCTTTCCTGATTTTGATGTGGAAAATCCCTTTATTGCATTAATTTTATACATTAGCAGAAGTAGTTCTTGTTATGTATTTCTAAAAAACAATGTTGGAAGTGTATCTACCTTTGGTTTATTTTGACTTTGTGGATTGTTGCATTCAATAAGCCATTTTTAGTGAAACACGGTCCTAGGAACTTGAATCTCTTTATACGTAACTTAACTGATGATAAATCTGATCTTTTTAAACATTGGTTTCATACGACAAAGAATATTGCTCTGTAATATGATTGGTTTGTCTTGCACTTTTGTCATTCTATTTTTTGGATTTTATGATTCAGTTTATGTTCCTTTGTTCACCTCTTGCAAATTCCAGTACTCAAAAGATGGAAATGTCACTGCATTGATATGGGGAGCATCACCACCATCACGATCTGATCGGCAGAAGGACCGAGTTGAGAAAAATCCTGAACAGTTGGCAGCTGCATCAGCTCAAGCTGATATATCCTTAAAACTTTGCGCATTTTTTCTTTGTTGTTAATGAATTGGCGTTTGATTTTGTGTTCATTACAGTATAAAAGAAAATTAGTTCTCTGGTCACTAGTGTTGGCCTTTCCAGTGATTCCTAGTGATTCCAGTGATTTTGTGTTCGTTAGCAATTGCCTTATTATCTAAAGCTTTAGTTTTTATAAATTTGCTTGCACTGTGTTTAATTTGAAATGATAATTTTTTCTGCTTAGCTGCTTTCACCAAAAGCCATTTTTAGAGCTAACTTGAATTTGTTAATTTCTGCAACTTACACCAAATGTCATCGGCATAAAAACGTAGAGCTAGTATAACTTTTACTAGAAATATCTTTCGTGTGTTCTGATTTAGTGACATGTTCAAGATTCCTAGCTTTGTTGTGAAATTAACTTCAAGGTACAGAATGACTGCATCGACTGGCAGAACAACACGAGTTATTGGGTGGTACCATTCACATCCCCATATTACTGTTCTTCCTTCTCATGTTGGTAAGTTTTGAACATTTAGTTTTGTTTTTGCAAAAAATCTTAATTTGCTGACCTAGCTTTTTGATACGAAAATGTATTCGTCTGTTTGAAGCATTATATTGAAATAAGTTGGGAGAATAACATGATAATCTTTCTGTGTGCACTCTTGTTTCAGTTTGAGCAGAAATTTCACATGTACAGTTCCCTTTTTGAAATCCTAAGTAGTTTTTGTTTGTTTACTTGTATCATGAATTATTGAATGGACAGGTGCTTAGTCCTTTTTGCATGTCTAGGTTATTCAATGTTCGGTCACACTCTCCTATTAACTATTGGATGTATTTTATATTTAATCCAATGGTTGCAAATTAAGATGATTGGTTTTCTAGTCCTGTTAATTTTCAACCTGGCAAGTATGGAACCACATCCTTAAGATTTGAACCCATGACATTGTGTAGCTGATATGAGAGTGTTTGCTTATTGGTGAAACTTGACGAAGAGGATTCTTCATTGTGTAGGCACAGTGGGATTGTTTATTGGTCATTACTTTTAACTGAAGCCCACTTTTGGTTATTTCTTGTTAGGTAGTGTCATATTTATGATTGATTGCGGGGCATTGAAAAGATTTTCTACTTTTACCTTCTGCAGATGTGCGACTCAGGCAATGTATCAACTTCTAGATTCTGGATTTATTCAGCTCATATTTTCTTGGTTTAGTGAAGATACAAACAAGGTTAGTGCTTCATTATAGAAGTTCTTGTTGACCCCGGAAAGCTCAATAAATATAATTGTGATAATTTCAGGTGGGAAGAATACAAGTCATTGCTTTTCAGTCATTGCTTTATCACACTGAATAGAGGCTCAGTTATCGATCTGGAGTCATCTCTAAGCTCTTCAGAAAATCCATTGTTGACATCTGGATCTGCAGAAGTAGATAGTCACATGTAAGACACCAGTGATTCCAGACCAGTTCAAGGATCTGCCAAGGTGTAATTTAAATTGATTATATAATTCATTAAAATATTTATAATAAAATATTAGAAGATACATTTTAATATTTTATTAAATGAATTTATAAATTTACATATTTTAATAATTTTATATAAGTAAAATAATTTAAAAATTTTTATTATATATCAATTCTAATATGATATCTTTAATAGTCATTTTTTATTTTCACCTCACGTTATAGTTGCGTTTGAATCCAAACACACATTCTATTGCTGTTTCTAATTTCACCGCTACAGTATTCAATCTCACCGTTACAGTAATTAATCTCACCGCCACTCTTGTTTTTAATTTTACCGGAAGTAAACACACTGTCCATATGGACAAACTAAGTATAATAAAAGGCCAATCTCAAATCTCCGTTCATTAGCCTAAATTCTTATTATCTAATAATAGGGAACAGAATACTGCTTTAAAACAATGCCCACCTTTTGATTTACTGTTTTGACAGCTGTTGGTTTTTGTCGTATTGTGGGTAGTCTTCGGAAGCATGTCCAGTGACTGCAAGCATAAAATCAATTGGAAGATCAATTTGGAATTTTGAGCTCATGGCGTGGATGTTTAGCTCCAGAGCTTGGGTGGGTGGTATTTGGAACATGGTGAGTGACTGCATCATTTTCAACCTCTGTATTCTTATGTTACTGGACTTGGTTCCTGCCATTTTGCTTTTGTAATTGCTGCTTAATGGTATGCATGATGCTTGCTGAGTATGATGTTTACATACAAACTGAAAGCACCTATATATCTATTTATCTATATAAAATTCTTAATATTTATATATACTCTGGTATTTCCATTTAAGCGAGCTAACCAGTAACATCAAATGTCTTCATGTGATGAAATACGTTTCCAAATGATCTCAAGCATAAAAAAGATGCAGATATTTGTGAAAGCCCTTACCGGCAAGACTGTAACTCTCGAGGTCGAGAGCAGCGACACCATCGATAATGTCAAAGCCAAGACCCAAGACAAAGAAGATAACTTTCACCCATTGCCTGTTCGTTCGCTTTCTTAAAAATCACAAATTGTTTTTTTTTTTAGTAAGTAATAACTTTGATGAACTAACAGGAATTACCCCGGACCAACAACGTTTAATTTTCGCTGGTAAACAACTTGAAGATGGCCGTACATTGGCTGATTACAACATTCAAAAAGGTTTCTCTATTGGATTTTATAAAAATAATTTTAGTACGTTTTTTTTCTTTTATATTTGATTGCAATGTTTTAACTGGATTTTTGTTCGTTTTGGTGTAGAGGCAGCTTCATCTTGTTTTAAGGTTGAGAGGTGGAATTATTGAGCCCTCTTTGGCTCGTAAATACAACCAAAACAAAATGATTTGCCGCAAGTAAGCCCCTTTTTATTTTCTTTAATGGATTTGGCTAGTAAATACCGAAATTACTTGATCATATGAATACGCCATGAATACATGGATGTTTGTGAATATACTAATTGTTAAGAAAGCTGGCAATATCAAACACAGCTTGATTATTGGACACTAACACTGAAAATAGTAATCAAAGTAGGAATATGACATGAATGCACTAATTGTTAAGGGAACCTGGCGAAGAATAGCTAAAATACTACCGGGACATGCACAAATGGAACTAAGGGGGCCTGGTGGTATCGAACATTGCATGAGTTGATACTTTTTTAATATTTGTTGAATAAAATTTAAGATAAATAATAAACTTATGTTTTAATAGCTAAACTTCTAAAGTTATTGGAAAGTTTTAGGTGACTTTCATTCACGTGGATGCGTTATAATGAAGCCCCCGTTACGCTAGCTATAGATCATGGGCTAGCCCATCTTATTAAGTAGCCCTAAATATTCCCCCCCCTCAAGAAAATAACAAAAAAAGGCTATGCATACTCCATTTCTTTCCACACTCATCCATTGTTGTTTCAAACAAATTAGGGTTTTCTTTCTTCGTTGCCTCTCTTTATCTTTTCCTTTCTTACTAATTGATTGGCGGTAAGTGTATTTGATTTTTATACTCCAGTTTAATATAAATTTATAAACATTAAAAGCATAAACTATTTAGTTTATGATAGATAGTTTATGGTAGGGTCCTATATAAGTTATATACTTATCTCGGCTTAAGTATGACAATTTTAGCTCAATTTTGGTTCATACATACTTAACTCGGGTAATCATGTATTTGATTTATTATTATAATTATATTTTTCAATCAGGAAAAGGATGAATTCATACGAATGATGTTGACATTAATTTTTAACGTTAAAAAATACAATAAATAGAATTGCTATAAAATTTTACATCATATTTATCTTGTCAGAAAAGAAGCGAGAAACAAGCTATTCGTCTTCTTATTTAAATAGAAAAAATAAATAATTTTAAAATATTTAAAGATTAAAGAGATTGGATAGAAATCAAATCAATTAATCAATTAATGCTAGTCAGCTTCTTATTTAATAGTTTAATATATTTAAAAAATAAATTACATTAGGGCTTATTCGCAGCTTTTAAATAAAGCTCATAGTCAGAACTCAAGAACGGATATTAACAATTTCTTGATATTTAGGTATTACAAAAAGCATGAAACCTCAAACAATAATTACATCTGTCATTGGAAGATGAATATTGTGTGGAGTTTTATAGCAATTCTATTTATTATATTTTTTACTATTTTTGTATTTTTTAGAACTTTAAAAATTAATGTTAACATTGTTCGTGTGAATATAATAAATGATAGTCATTCTTCCATCGGTTGAAGAATGTAATTACAATAGTAAATCAAATACATAATTATTCGGGTTAAGTATGTGTGATCAAAATTGTTATCTTAAGCCGAGTTAAGTATATAACTTATATAAGGCCTTACCATAAACTGAATAGTTTATGTTTTTGATGTTTATAAATTTATATTAAACTGAAGTATGTAAGTCGAATACGCATATATCCAATCAATAAATAAGAAAGGAAACGATGGATAGAGGTGGCGAGGGAAGAAAATCCTAATTTGTTTCAAACTCAGTTGTCTATATTGTTTTCGAGTGGGGATGGAGCAACTTAGATGTAACCCACATGATGTGCTTTAATATAAACACTCACAATGTAGAAAAATAAAGGGTTAATCCACATGTAATAAAGAGAAAACTATTAAATAAATAAAACTATATTTTGAATGCGGATGAGGCACAACGTGTGACAATATGTTGGGCTTCTGTTGGAAGTCCATTGCAAGATGCCAATGGTAGTTTCATGTTCAAGGCATAGGGCATATGTAGTTGTGTTACTTAAACGTGAAAATAATTGACAACATAATAAAATATAAGAATTCTTTGATTATATATTTAAAAGCCTAAATAATTATCATAAGTTATTTACTTATTAGATTTTTAATTATTTTTTCTTTTGAATCATCCACCAGCAATGTATTTTTTTCGTTATATTCCTCCATAGAGTTTCACACTCTATGTGGATCTTTAATAAATACATGCTGTATGGTTGGATATTTTTTGTACTGGTTTTGATTCTGTATAATTGAAGTAACTCCTTCAAATATCAAAAAATTCTAAAGATGCTTCAAATAAAACCTAATAGATAATAATATAAAAGTTACTCAAATGAAGGAAAACTTTTCTCTAAAATTTCGAAATTGAAGAAGTGTCAATTCTTAGTTATGCCTACATTGTTCTTAATGTTTACTTATAATAATGGACATTTTAAAGGTAAATGATCACTAAAAGTCTAATAACACACATTACCTTTGCCTTGATGACATTTTTAATAGAAGTGGGAAAGAGATTTAATACTTTGTCGTTCAACACTGGCAAGCATTCTATTTACGTCAAGAATAAGAAGCTTTTTCTTAATAGGGTACACTGAAAGATTTTGCTCTGGCTCATTTTGCTGCCATAAAAACAATGAAGTTAGTTATGTTTTCCAACGTGTATTAACTTATCATGCACTCTTAAAACAACAAGAAAATAAGCGAATTAGTTACTTTTTTCCCATGAATCTTAGAAATAAGATTGTGTTTTTAAAAATTATGATATATATGTAGAGTTACAATTGATCTTTTTTCATAAGAGGGCAGAATATTTTTTGGATTTAAATGTTTGAGGCCCTTTTATTTCTTGTTTTGTTGTGAGCTGCTCAGGGAGTTGAAAATCAACTGCTCAAGTTCAATAGGGTTATCATGAGATCATCATGATTTATTTGTTGTTTTATGGGGTCATCATGCAGATCATCATGATCCATCTACTGCTACCCCGTGGGCGGGTCAGAAAACACCAACTGATGATCTCGCTGCTTACTCTTTCTTATGTACACCTTACCGTAAAAACTCACTGTGGCATTTCAAAAAGTTTACCATACGGAACCAATAAGCAACAAAATAAAAGGGGGTTGCGGGGGACACAAGTTCATGATTACCTGGAGTGTACAAATATTATTTACGGACATCTCAGGCTGCCAAGAACTTTGAATGTACATCGATCCAGTTTGTTATATGTCCTCTTAAAGATTTGTTTCTTTTATTTTTATCGTGTTTCTTGTGAATCTTATAGAGGTGTATCTTCTGGGATAGAAGAAAAGAAATTTCTCTTAGCTGTAAGTTTTCTAAGGCAGCTGGATTATTGAGAATTACCTTCTCCATACATATAATCGATGTTAAAGCACGTTCCATGGAAAGGTGCTCATCATATGAGGAAGGCAAAAAATCTCTTGGCAGTCTATCGTATGGGCTCCATTCATCCTGTTTGAAACATTGAAATAGGTAACAAAAAAATTTAGAAAGTTATTTTAAAAAGTTAAAATTAAATTATTAGAAAAAAGAAAATAACTTCACTTACTTTATTTGGCGGTAAATTTTTAAAATATTTGGCATATTTTAGAATAGAGCCGTGACGTATGCTCTTTAAGGACAGCTTATACAGCCTTTGATATCAGCCAACAGCAAGTGGAAGTCATTTGAACGATTTTGCTTATCTGTTTCAAAATCAGTTGGCCATATTATTTTCAAGTGGGAATGGAGCAACTGAGATGCAACCAACGGGATGTGTTTCAATATAAACACCTACAATGAAGAAAAATAAAAGGTTAATCCACATGCAATAAAAAAACTAAATAAATAAAATTATAATTAGAGCTTCTATTCTCACCACTAGAAAATGAAAATTGCCAACTAAATTGCTTGATTTTAACTTGTACTTCTCTAAGCTATGGTGCAAACTTGCTAGCATGGCCGCTCTCATGCACAACTTTTAATATCAACTTTTTTCAGAAATGTTAGATAAAATGCAGCTACTTTACCAAAACACGATGGGACGATGATAGACCCTATGATGTAGAGCACTACTACCTGAACATAGCGGTCAAGTTCTTCCCCTTCGAGAGCAACCTCTGCATTCAACTTCCTGAAATTATTTTTGATCCAAGTGATTTGAATTCCACCATTTTTTGGGTGGAGGCACTCGTCTGTGCCAAAAAAATTCTTACACAATTTATGTAAATTTGCCTTTCTCATTCCCTATAACTGGCAAAACATCTATGGGTAGACCAGTTATTCGTAAACCATCGCCTAAACCCATAAAAAGCTTCGCATTTTCTCTTCCGAAGACGAAGCATCTCACTTGTACTGTAGTTATCTGCCGCTGCTGTTATAAATGGCAGGTTGTGTTTTGACGATTTTCTGAGTTTCGTGAAATTCTCACAGCCAGTTCTATTCAGTTTCGCCAAAACATTTGGATGGAAACTAAATCGTTCTAACAAAAGATTTTCAGCACTGTCGAAACTGTTTTGCAGCTTTGTTGCTAATGTAATTGTCGAAACAAAGAAAAGAAAAGATAAATGGCAACTTTGTTTCTCTTTTCTTTACCGGCAAGATGGAAAACAATTACATCAGCACTAAAGCTAAAAATTAGTTTCGACAGTGCTAAAAATCTTTTGTCAGAACAGTTTAGTTTCCATCCAAATGTCTTGGCGAAACTGAATAGAACTAGCTGTGAGAATTTAACGAAGCTTAGAAAATCGTCAAAACATAACCTGCCATTTATAACAGCAACAGCAGATAACTACAGTATAAGTGAGATGCTTCGTCTTTGGAAGAGAAGATAAGAAGTTTTTTATGGGTTTAGGCGATGGTTTACGAATAACTGGTCTACCAATAGATGTTTTGCCAGTTATAGGGAATGAGAAGGGCAAATTTACATAAATTGTGTAAGAATTTTTTTGCACAGACGAGTACCTCCACCCGGAAAATGGTGGAATTCAATTCACTTGGATCAAAAATAATTTTAGGAAGTTGAATGCAGAGGCTGCTCTTGAAGGGGAAGAACTTGACCGCTATGTTCAGGTAGTAGTGCTCTACATCATAGGGTTTATAATCGTCCCATCGTGTTTTGGTAAAGTAGCTGCATTTTATCTAACATTTCTGAAAAAAGTTGATATTAAAAGTTGTGCATGAGGGCGACAATGCTAGTAAGTTTGCACCGTAGCTTAGAGAAGTACAAGTCAAAATTAAGTAATTTAGTTGGTAATTTTCATTTTCTTGTGGTGAGAATAGAAGTTATAATTATAGTTTTATTTATTTAGTATTTTTTTATTGCATGTGGATTAACCTTTTATTTTTCTTCATTGTAGGTGTTTATATTGAAACACATCCTGTTGGTTGCATCTCAGTTGTTCCATCCCCACTTGAAAACAATATGGACAACTGATTTTGAAACAGATAAGCAAAATCATTCAAATGACTTCCATTTGCTGTCGGCTGACATTAAAGGCTGTATAAGCTGTCCCTAAAGAGCATACGTCACGGCTCTATTCTAAAATATGCCAAATCTTTTAAAAATTTACTGCCAAATAAAGTAAGTGAAGTTATTTTCTTTTTTCTAATGATTTAATTTTAACTCTTTAAAATAACTTTCTAAATTTTCTTTTTACCTATTTCAATGTTTCAAACAGGTTGAATGGAGCCCATACGATAAACTGCCGAGAGATTTCTTGCCTTCTTCATATGATGAGCAATTTTCCATGGAACGTGCTTTAACATTGATTATATGTATGGAGAAGGTAATTCTTCATGATCCAGCTGCCTCAGAGAACTTACGGCTAAGAGAAACTTCTTTTCTTCTATCCAAGAAGATACACTTATATAAGATTCACAAGAAACACGATAAAAATAAAAGAATCAAATCTTTAGGAGGACATATAACAAACTGGATTGATGTACATTCAAAGTTCTTGGCAGCCTGGGATATCTGTAAATAACATTTGTACACTCCAGGTAATCATGAACTTGTGTCCCCCGCGGCCCCCTTTTATTTTGTTGCTTATTGGTTCCGTATGGTAAACTTTTTGAAATGCCACAGTGAGTTTCTACGGTAAGGTGTACACAAGAAAGAGGAAGCAGCGGGATCATTAGTTGGTGTTTTCCGACTCGCCCACGGGGTAGCAGTAGATGGATCATGATGATCTGCATGATGACCCCATGAAACAGCAGCAGATAGATCATGATGATCTGCATGATGACCTTATTGAACTTGAGCAGTTGATTTTCAGCTCTCCGAGTAGCTCACAACAAAACAAGGAATAGAGGGGCCTCAAACATTTAAATCCGAAAAATATTCTGCCCTCTTATGAAAAAAGATCAGTTATAACTCTACATATATATCATAATTTTTAAAAACACAATCTTATTTCTAAGATTCATGGGAAAAAGGTAACTAATTCGCATATTTTTTTGTTGTTTTAAGAGTGTGCATGATAAGTTAATACACGTTAGAAAACATGACTGACTTTATTGTTTTTATGGCAGCAGAATGAGCCAGAGCAAAATCTTTCAGTGTACCCTATTAAGAAAAAGTTTCTTATTCTTGACGTAAATAGAGTGTTTGCCAGTGTTGAACGACAAAATATTAAATCTCTTTCTCACTTCTATTAAAAATGTCAACATATTACAGTTTAAATCTATTTGAAGTGTTAAATCTCTTATTGTTTGCATTTGCAGATGTGAAAATGAGAACTGGTGATATCAAGTTTATCGAATTTTGGTTGCAAAACTATGATGTTGCTATTTGGTCATCAAGGGAAAGGTAATGTGTGTTATTAGACTTGTAGTGATCATTTACCTTTAAAATGTCCATTATTATAAGTAAAAATTAAGAACAATGTAGGCATAACTAGGAATTGACACTTCTTCAATTTCGGGATTTCAGAGAAAGGTTTTCCTTCGTTTGGGTAACTTTTATATTATTATTTGTTTGGTTTTGTTTGAAGCATCTTTAGAATTTTTTGATATTTGAAGGAGTTACTTTCAATTATACAGGATCAAAACCAGTGCGAAAAATATCCAACCATACAACATGTATTTATTAAAGATCCACATCGAGTGTGGAACTCTATGGAGGAATATAACGAAGAAAATATATTGTTGGTGAATGATTCAAAAGAAAAAATGATTAAAAATCCAGTAAGTAAATAACTCATGATAATTATTTAGACTTTTAAATATATAATCAATGAATTCTTATATCGTATTATGTTGTTAATTATTTTCACGTTTAAGTGACAGAATTACATATGCCCTATACCTTGAACATGAAGCCACCATTGGCATCTTGCAATGGACTCCCGGCAGAGGCTTATTGTCACACGTTGTGCCTCATTCGTATTCAAAATAGCAACTAATTAGAGATCTTTGCCGTTGGACCCACCTTGGACCTTGATGGAAAAGAGAAACCAACTCATGACATGCCCGAACAATATAACATGGATCGAAATAATGAAAAAAATGATAATTTTGTCTCAAATATATACGGGAAAGTTATTTTTCCATTATTGTTCAAAGAAGCCACATCGTAATGGTTGAGAGAGAAAAGGAAATACCAAGACAACCCTAGAATACTTATGTATATTCTTGCACAAGCATACATGTCACTATCTTAAATACTTGAAATTGAGTCAAATGTTATTTGAATTTGACTGGATTAGTTGATTGGATTTGATTGTTTAATTAGATTAGTAATAGACTCGAGTATTAGTTTGAAGATAACCATTAGATTGGTGAAGTTAGAAATTGGTATAGATTGATTAAGTCGAGCAAAAAATTGATTGATGAGGCAATTGAATTGATTTTTTAAATATTTTTAATTATTTATTTGATTGAAGTGGGCGAATTAGTTGGATTAAGAGGTGGGAATTTATTCTTTCATTAGGGTTTTTTTTTTTTAAAGTTAGACTCTAAATTTAACAATTGTTATCACATTGAGGTATGAATTTTTCTCTTGTTCAAATTAAGGCCTAAGCTTAGCAATTATTATCCTTATATTTGACCCAACTATCGAGTAAGGATATAGAAATACTATATATATTGCCAGAGCAACCATAATCATACTCTAATAAGCTCAACTTTTTACAAAAAAAATTGAAACATATTGATTGACTAAAATTTATTAAAATTATTAAAATTTGTTTCGACAATTAATTATAAAACAGGACAAAAGTGTTGTTACTGCCGCGATACATTTACTTTAAGTATCAATACCCCTGTCCTAGTATCGATGGCAATTTGAGTTCCAAAGTTCAAGAATAAGAAATTTCAAGTTTTTGGGATAATTTGCATGTTTACACGCTTATAGTTATTCCAAAATAACCTAATATATTCAAACAACTTTAGCTTGATATATCTGTCTATAATAGTGGTACTATGGTTGTTGATTGGTCTTGCTAGCAGCCTAGTAGCATCAACTCCTCGAATGTCTCCTGGGCCAAGTTTGCAATGTGGTCCGTGCACCTATTTTCCTCCCGCAAGATATGGCTTATCCTTGTAACCCACGTTTCACTTACCAAAGCTAACTGTTCCTAACGTATTTATTCATGGGATGGTCGATGTCAAGAGGACAAGATAACAGTTGAACTACTAGCGGTGCATTGAGCTCGACAATAAGACTCGACAAGATAACAGTTGAACTACTAGCGGTGCATTGAACTACTAGCGGTGTGAGGCCTTCTCGGTTCTCCCATTGTACTGTTTATACACTATTCATCATCCTAGCCTTGAGCATGAAGCCATGCACCTAAGCACCATTTGCATCTTGCAATGGACCCCCGGCAGTGGCCAAACACATTGTCACACATTGTGCCTCATTCGTATTCAAAACATAGCACCTAATTGGAGGTCTTTGCATTTGGACCCACCTTGGACCTTGATGGACCAGGGAAACCAACGCATGACATGCCCGAACAATATAGCAAGGATCGAAATAATGAAAAAAATGATAATTTTGTCTCAAATATCTATGGGAAAGTTATTTTTCCATTATTGTTCAAAGAAGCCACATCGTAATGGTTGAGAGAAAAGGAAATACTAGAATACTTATGTATATTTTTGCACATGCATAAATGACACTACCTCAAATACTTGAGATCTTTTTGTTTGATGTACAAGTAAGCCTCAATTAAAATTGGAGTCAAATATGATCAACGGGAATGGGTGGTCGGACTCGATTGTTGGATTAGATTGGTGGAGTTAGAAATTGGAATAGATGGATTGAAGCGAGCAAAAAATTGATTGAATTGGGCAATTAAATTGATCTTTTAAATGTTTGTTGAGTTTTTAATTATTTATTTAATTAAGGTGGTCGAATTAGTTGGATTGATAAGTGGGAATTTATTTTTGCATTTGGAGTTTTTTTTTTGGGTAAAGTTGGACTCTAAATTTGACAATTGTTCTCACATTGAGGTATGAGTTTTTCTTTTATTCAAATTAAGGCCTAAACTTGACAATTGTTACCACTATACTCGACCCTACTATCGAGTAAGGATATAGAAATACTACATTTGTTGTCAGAGCAACTATAATCATACTCTAATAAGCTTAACTTTTTACAAAGAAAATCTTCAAACATCTTGATTTTGACTAAAGTCTATTAAAATTATTAATGAAAAATTGTTTCGACACCTAATTATAGAATAGGACAAAAGTGTCATTATTGCCTTATAGGTATCGATACATTTGCTTTAAGTATCAATACTCTTGTCCTAGTATTGAAAGTAATTTGAGTTTTGAAGTTCAAGAATAAGAAATTTCAAGTTTTTGGGATAATTTGCATGTTTACACCCGAGTTATTCTAAAATAACCTAATATTTTCAAATATAAAATTTATCATTAAAGATTGTTATCCAACGACTCTTTTCTTGAACATATGATATTTTCTTAGCGAATCTTATACATATGCCATTCATACCGAAGTTACATAATTATCGAAAATTTACAAATAAGTCAATTAAAGAACCTGAACTTATAAAAGTTTGATAATCGTATTTCAATAATTTTTTTACTTGAATTTTTATTTTATTTATATTTCTCATGCTTGTTCGTATATTAATTTTTCATTTTGTATTTCTACTCTATTAACCCGAATATCTATTAAATGATTTTAAACCAAATCATTTATTATTTATTAGTTTAATATTAAAGACATTTGATAAGAAATTATTAAAAATATGTGAATTTAAAAATTTATTTAATAAAATATTAACTTAAAAAATTAAAATCATATTTTGTGAAGATTAAATATTTTATATCAAATTGTAGTGATAAATATATATCTTTTGAATAATTAAAAATATATTTATCATAATAAAAAATTATTTATTATATAAAAATAAATCTTATATAATAACATAATTATTAATGACATTACTTTCTATAATTACTATATATATATTTGGTGCAATACTATAATATAATTAACTTTATGGAGCCAACTTTCACAAAAAAAAAAAAAAAACCACAATCAAAGGCCGAAACAAAACAGATCATTAAGATAATAAAAGGCAAATCCACCGCATCTTCAGTCCAAAACCAAGTGTCCAGCACGCGATGAAATCTCTGTCTTAACGCCATCCAAACGGTTGACTGAGTTGCGTTCCCCCATTTTCAAGAACAAGCGTGCTTCACTGCAAGCAACGAGGCATCCAAACGAAGCATGGGATGTGGAAGCATTAAATGGGACTGGCTAGTGGTCAGTCAAGTGATTAATACCAGTCTTTTCATTTCTTTATATCTCTTGAATCACCAAACCCTTTAAAAAGCCTAAGAAGCCAACCCCTAAGCCACCATCTCCAACCATGTCTCATAACGACCATTTTCTCTTCCCTAAAGTACAATCCTCTGTTCTCTCTGACCCTTCTCTTTTCTTCTCCCGAAACCTCCTCTCATCCCCTCTCCCTACTAATTCTTTCTTCCAAAACTTCACTCTCAAAAATGGCGACTATCCTGAATACATCCACCCTTATCTCATCAAATCAGCCCACTCTTCCATTTCTATTTCTTACCCATCCTTCTTTCACAATCCTCCTTCCATTTACCAAAAGTTCGTCCGTGATTTAACCATCTTTGCTACCGATAAAACCACCTCAGCTTCGGATAAAAGCCATGTTATCACTTCTTACAGTGATCTCAGTCTTACTTTAGATATCCCTTCCTCCCACCTCCGTTTCTTTCTTGTTCGAGGTAGTCCGTTTTTAACCTGTTCTGTAACCCGCAAGACACGGATATCAATCTCCACTGTTCATGCAATTCGCTCATTTTCTTCCAATAGTTCACTCACCAAGCATACCATTAAGCTGAATAATGGCCAAACTTGGATTATATATGCGTCGTCATCCGTCAGTTTGAATCATAGTGTTTCTTTGATTACTTCTGGTGGGTTTTCGGGTATTCTTCGGATAGTTGGATTGTCCGATTCTGACCCGACATGTGAATCAATCGTCGATCAGTTCTCTTATTGCTACCCGACCTCAGGTGTTGCAGTTTTAACCAAATCGTCTTGTGTAGAGTATAAATGGGAAAAGAAAGGATGGGGTGATTTGCTTATGCTTGCACACCCACTTCATCTTGATATTATATGTAAGGACTATTGTAATGTTAAGATTTTAGAGAATTTTAAGTATAAAAGTATTGATGGGGACCTTGTTGGTATTGTTGGTGATTGCTGGATGTTGAAACCACACCAAGTTTCAGTAACTTGGCATTCAATTAAATGGGTTGATGAAAAATCGTATGCTGAGATTGTTACTGCTCTTGCCAAGGACGTTGATGCCTTGGATTCGTCGGCTATAATGACGAAATCATCATATTTTTATGGCAAGCTGATCGCAAGAGCAGCAAGGTTGGCTTTGATTGCTGAAGAAGTGTGCTTTCTTGTTGTGCTTCCAGCTATAAGAAAGTTCTTGAAGGATACAATTGAGCCATGGCTGGATGGGACTTTTAATGGGAACGGTTTTCTGTATGAATCGAAATGGGGGGGAATTGTTACGAAACAAGGGTCAACGGATTCAGAGGCAGGTATCGGGTTTGGAGTTTACAATGACCACAATTGTCATATTGGTTACTTCCTCTATGGAATAGCTGTCTTGACCAAGATTGACTCTGCATGGGGAAAGAGGTATAAGCCCCAAGCCTATTCGCTTGTGGCTGATTTTATGAACTTAGACAGCCTATCGAATTCGAATTATCCACGAGTGAGGTATTTTGATTTCTACAAGCTCCATTCTTGGGCTGGAGGGTTGACTGAATTTGCAGATGGGAGGTATCAACAAAGCGCTAGCGAAGCTGTGAATGCATATTACTCTGCTGCACTAATGGGGTTAGCCTATGCAGACACCCATCTTGTTGCAACTGGTTCAACACTTGCAGCACTGGAGATTCAAGCAGCAAAAAAATGGTGGCATGTTAAGGAAGGAGATAATCTATATGGAGAAGAATTCACTAGAGAGAACAGAGTTGTTAGTGTTTTGTGGGCCAACAAGAGGGACAGTGGTCTTTTGTTTGCCTCTCCTGTCTGTAGAGAATGCAGGCTTGGAATCCAATTGCTACCAATATCGCCAATCAGTGAGGTATTGTTCTCTGACATTGAGTATACCAGACAACTTGTGAACTGGACATTGCCAGCACTGGGAAGGGAAGGTGTAGGAGACGGATGGAAAGGGTTTGTATATGCCTTGGAAGCAATTTATGACCGTGAGAGTGCTTTGAAGAAGATAAGGAAACTGTCAGGTCATGATAATGGGAATTCACTTACTAATCTCTTGTGGTGGGTTCATAGCAGAGGTTATTAACTTGAAATTCAACATGGTGCAGAAGGGAAATGTAACTGGATTCGGTTCCTGCCATTTTCTTTTGTAATTGCTGCTTACTGAAAGCACCTATCTATCTATCTATCTATATAAAATTCTTAAGATTAATATATACCCTGGTGTTTCCATTTAAGCGAATTAACCAGTAACATCAAATGTCTTCATGTGATGAAATATGTTTCCAATTGATCTCAAGCATCAAATTTGTGGTTTCCAAATGCAGGCTTTATTTCACAAATAAAAATTATATTGTTTAAAAAATTGTAACGAAAATGACTTTAAATGAATAATGTCGGGCGATGTAAATATCCAAAAAATACATATAAAAAAAGACAATTTTTTTATTCCCGACCTAATGAGGCTGTTATTACAAAAGAAGGGATCAAATAATCCCTAACTTGAATCATAAAATTGGGTTTATTAAGCCCATTAAAAGCCCATTATATCGTCACTTCTGAAAGGAAAAACCTAATACTTCATCACTTCGAAAGCCGTAGAAAACGAGTATAAAACCCTAACAATCCGCCACTAAAGCACAGCTTAAATCTAAAGAAAAAAAGATGCAGATATTCGTGAAAACCCTAATCGGCAAGACCATAACTCTAGAGGTCGAGAGCAGCGACACCATCGATAATGTCAAATCTAAGATCCAAGACAAAGAAGGTAAGTTTCACCCATTGCTTGTTCGTTCCCAAATGTTTCATTTCTTTCTTAAAAATCACAAATTGGTCTTTTTAAGTAAGTTCTAACTTTGATGAACTAACAGGAATTCCCCCGGACCAGCAACGTTTAATTTTTGCTGGTAAACAACTTGAAGATGGCCGTACATTGGCTGATTACAACATTCAAAAAGGTTTCTTTATTGGATTATTTTTGTTTATAATTTTAGTAAATTTTTTGCTCTTTTATATTTGATTACAATGTTTTAACTGAATATTTGTTCTTTTTGGTGTAGAATCAACGCTTCATCTTGTTTTAAGGTTGAGAGGTGGAATTATTGAGCCTTCTTTAATGGCTTTGGCTCGTAAATACAACCAAGACAAAATGATTTGCCGCAAGTAAGCCCCCTTTTAATTTTCTTTAATGGATTTGGCTAGTAAGTACCGGAATTACTTGATCATATGAATACGGCATGAATACACAGATGTATATGAATATACTAATTGTTAAGAAAGCTGGCAATATCAAACACAGCTTGATTATTGGACACTGACACGGAAAATAGTAACCAAAGTAGGAATATGACATGAATGCACTAATTGTTACGGGAACCTGACGAAGAATAGCTAAAATACTATCAGGACATGCACAAATGGAACTAAGGGGGCCTGGTTATATCGAACATTGCAATGGAAATGGTAACTAGAACCTGATCATGATGTGAATAGACGAATTTTGAAGGGGACCTAACTTAACTTCTACTGTTTATTTGAAATGGGATAGAGGTCATACAAGGTCCCTAAAGTGATTGTTAAACCGTTCCTCTACTTTGTCAGCTGATCTAATTTTGCAGGCAGTTGATTTTCATGAATGGCACAATGAAATGATGCAAGAAAATTATTTCCATGATTTGTTGTGTTTGATATTGGTGAACGAACATGGATACACTAATTGTCAAGTAGGGGTGAAGCTAGAATATTTTTTTTGGGAGGGGGCAAGATTAAGTTATATATTGTTATAAGAGTTAAAATGTAATTTTATCTTTGTATTGGCTTATATCTTTGTGGTTTTTAAAAGGACTAAATTGAAATTCAGACATTTGGGGGGGCTAAATTATAATTTTATTGTATATTAACTTAAGATATTAAGAATTTTGGGGGGTCAGTGCCCTTGCCTGCCTGCCGATATCGAATACGAGATGAATACACGTGAAAGAATAACAACAATATGAACAGGACATGAATACACTAGTTGTCAATGTGCTTTGGCAATATCTAGAACTCAGAACGTGATATGAACACATGAACTGTTAAGGGGGACCTAACTTAACCTCTACCATTTGTTTCAAATGGGATAGAGGTCATACGAGGTCCCAAAAGTGATTGTTAAACCATTCGTCTACTTTGTCAGCTGATCTAATTTTGCAGGCAGTTGATTTTCATGGATGGCACAATGAAATGATGTACGAAATTAATTCCTCGATTTTTCTAGTGTTGTTATTGGTGATCCTTGATTTTTCTAGTGTTTTTATTGGTGAACGGTGGGACTACAAGTTGAACCCTCTTTTGAAGTGTATAGTATGAAGAGGAGGGCATCCTAGGGGTTTTTTTTATAAAAATTATTAATTATGAAAATGATAATTGGATCTAGATTATTTATGAAAATGGGGTGTTTTTTTTACAGTAACTTTAGGTGCCGCTTGACACATTGGTGGCACTGGTATTTTTTTTTAAAAAAGGTCTGATAGGAAAAAAAAAGCTGAAAAAGTAAAAAAAATGTTTTTTAATTGGTGCCGCCAATGTTTCAGGCGGCACCTCCTTGATTAAATAAAAAAAAGTTGGTTTCCTCTCTTTTTCTTTTCCGCTTGTCTGGTTTGGTAAATGAAAATGCAGAGAAAAGGCACTAAAAGCCTGAGAGTAGAAATGGTTTTAGGGAAAGTGAGGTGAGTGGTATTTTAAGAATGTTGAGTTGCCATCTCGCCATTGTCTGGTGTTGGAACCATAAACCAGTTTTTTTTCACTTTTTTCAGCCTTTTCTTTTCCTATCAGATTTTTTTTTAAAATTCACTTGTTCCACCAATGTGTCAGTCGACACTTAAAGTTATTGTAGAAAACATCTCATTTTCGTAAATAATTTAAATTCAATACTGTTTTTGTAATTAATTATTTTTTATATTATTTAAAAAAAAACTCACATCGTAGTTCCCAAAACTAAAATTCCCACTCTTTTAACTATGTCAACTGATCTAAACTTTACTTGCAGTTGATGTTCTAGTGTGGGACATGAAAATGCTGTGCTCATGTTTGATATAACTTGAATAGCCTAGTGGCAAGAACTGCTTAACTCGGATATGGACTGATTGCTGCTTTGCTCTATTTCCTTTATGGATGGCAAAATGAACCCAAGACTCCTAATTCCCCTAGACCCGATTAGACCGAAAGCCAAAAAAAACCCGAACCTGAAATGCAAACTTTGCATTGTGCATCATTGTAAATAATATATCTCCTTATTTTCTGTGTGCTAGGTGTTATGCTCGGTTGCATCCGAGAGCAGTGAACTGTCGCAAGAAGAAATGTGGTCATAGCAATCAGGTATGTGCTCTTGTATAGAATCTGTATTTCAGGTTCAAGCTCGTTGCAGTGAACTAATTGTTCATTTCTCTTATTGCAGTTGAGGCCCAAGAAGAAGATCAAGTAAACTATGACTGACTATGGTGGTTTATGTCATTTGCTTCAAAAGAACTTGAGTACCAGACTTGTCAAATATTTTTTTTCCCATTTGGTTTTTTGCTTTTTTAATTTCTATTTGAAATTCCATAGCTGGATATGGCTGTTGTTGAGAAGTTTTGAGTTATAATTGAGGTTAAAATTTATACTTTTTAACTATGTTTGGGCTAGTTTTCTTCTTTTGGGTTGCAATAATATGCACAAAATGTTGTTATTATGCTTTCAATGTTTTTCCTTTATAATATTAGAGCTGTAATTCCGATGAAACAGTTTTATCATGCAATATATTAAGTGCATTTATACTTGCAGTTCTTACCAGTCAACAACCAGACAAGCAACGTTAAACAAACAAATCCTTCAACTGGATATTGTAAATCATTATAAAATCTTCTTTTTTCCATTTTATATAAAATTAAAAAGATATCACATCATTTCATTTAAATTCAAAAAGGATAAATATCTTTTAATTTTCTGTAATTAAATACATGAAATTTGAATTGGGGTTTATGTGTATATATAAAATTTTAATGTTGATTCAACAGTTTAAATTTAAAGAAATAAATATGTATATGTATTTTTATATTTGATTAATATTATTGTTTGTGTATGTAATATATTAATATAAAATTGTGCTAATTCGATATCATTGTTAGTAATTTATAAAAGTTGAATCAAATTAAAATTTTATGTATAAAATTGCACAATATCAAAGTTCATATATTGTATTGCACGTTGGAACAAAATTAATATATAACTTCGGTTTTTATCTCAATTAAAAATATATTAATTTTATGATTTTAGACAAAATCTAATTAAATTTTTATACCATATCTTTCAATAATTTGTAATATTGGTGTTTATATTTCTGCTTTAGAAGATTATAACTTTTACTAGGAAGTCAATATCAACTGGGTGCTTGGTCTAGTGGTATGATTCTCGCTTCGGGTGCGAGAGGTCCCGAGTTCGATTCTCGGAGCACCCCAATACTAAAACTTTTTGAGCTTTACAAGGGCAAAACGGCAAATTTTAAGTTGTCGTTTTGGAAACGGGGTGCGCAATGCGATCGCATTACTTTTCCCTCCATTATTTCATTTTGCCGCCATAAAAACCCTGTCGTTCTCTTTTTAAGCATTTTCCTAATGTCTTTTCCTTAAACCCTGAATCTAAAAAAAGGGAATCCTCTTATCGCTCAATCAGGTAATTTTTTTTTCTACATTACGATCTGTTTGTTTGATTGTTTCCTAAGAAAGTCAATAAATCTCTTTTGAAATGTCAATTTTCTTTTAGGTTTTTCCTCAGCTGTTAACTGTTCACCATAATCAATTTCAATCCTCACTGAATTCACTAGTAGTTTGATACGGTACGTCCTATATCACAGCCTTTCTTTTCTTTTTTTTTTCTATAATTTTGTGTAATACTATTCATTATGAAGAACAAAAAGAATTTTCATACCCGCTTATGATTATATGAAATGAATAGATCCGCACTGACGAACGTTGACTAATATTTAGTTTATTTAAATTTTTTTTTATTTCCTAGAAATTGTTTTATGAAGAGTCGATTTTGTTGAGCATCCTTAGGTTATGGTTAATTAGCTTCCTTGCTTGATTTCTTTGACCTTCGATGAACTTGCTGGGCATTTCATTTTTGTAGAAAATGGTGAAATTTCACTTTTGGCGTCGTTAAAATTTATAATTCAATTAAAACCCTTTGAGTATAGAGTTTCTGATTTTTGCCTCAGACAATTTATATTTTTATCTCAGTCCCTAAAAATATTTTCTTGCTTTGCCCCTATTTGCGAATGGTTGTAATGTGAGAGGATTGTAGATTGCCTATCATGTTTTGACTTTTTTCCTTTCAATCAGTGATAACAATTTGGTCATCTTACAATTAGAAATCCATGTTTTTAGCTTTTGGTTTGGATTAAAGTTGTTTGTTTTCTGGGTTGCTATTATATCTAGAAAAAAGAACAATTGTGATTGGAAATTACTTTTCACATTGGTAAAATAAATGTATTTTGGATTCTCTCTTATTTGTTATGCAAGGTATGGATACTTCAAGCCCTGCAGCTTTTGTCAATGGAGGGTTGCTACGCATGCATATTGGACGTAAGGTGCGAACGGTGATTCACGTTACTCGATCTGATGCCGGATCTGTGATGGGGAAGTCTACCGATGGTTGCCAACTTGTTGTAAGAGGCTCTCCTCCTGCTCCTCTTACAAGTTATGTTGAGGTTATTGGTGTTGCTGAGAATGAAAACTCCATCCGAGCTGAACTATGGACCAACTTTGGTGACTCATTTGGTATGCCTTTCTACTCCATATGAAAATAATTTTCTTTTTGAGCAACGCATTTTAGGTTTTAAAGTTTGTGATTTGGGTGTTACATAAAGGTCTCTGCTTCAGCTTTCTGACAAAAGTTGCCTGTTTTTCACAATGTTGATGGGATTTATTATCCATGCAATTTAGAAGAACAAAATACTAGTGCTTGATACTTGTTTTGACCCTTGTACTATAGTGAAACTTTCACTTTGGTCTTTTACTATTTTTTTTGATCATTTTGCCCCCTCTCTTTTCATTTTGTCCATCACATTAGTCTCTTGATCATTTTCTTTAAAGAAAATTCCCACATGGTCAGGGGGCTAATGTGATGGACGGAATGAAAGTAGAAGGGCAAAGTCCCAAAAAATAGAAAAAAAAAAGGCCAAAGTGAGAGTTTCACTATTGTAAAGGAGTCAAAACAAGTATTAAGCCAAATAGTAAACTTGGAAAAGTGTAAATGCTTGCTGATTAACATGAAAATGGGTTTAGAGCTAATATGCTGAACTAAAATACCAAGTTTTCATTGCTTGACAAAAGCTGTTATTTTTAGCCAGGAAATGAACTGTTCGATGGATAAGTATTATAATGAAAGTTTACATTGCGTCTATTTGAAGCAGTGGAAGTTGAATTGTTTATAATTGTTTTACTATGCAAATGTTCTTGTTAATTGTTCCTTATTTTTTTTAACCTTCAATTCATTTTAGTGGTTTTTTAATTTATTTTTTGTCTCTGAAAAATATTTCCATTACATTTTCAACAATGGCAGATGCATCCAACTATGATCAGCTCTGTCAGCTGGCAAATGGGGAGTTGAAACACCTATTCCTGTAGTTTCTTTCACATAGTCTTTATCGAAGTGCTTTTAGCTAACAATGTACTAGGTATTGTATGGCACCAGACATTAGTGTGTTTCTAATACGGGTATGTTTAAATATTAAATATTTTATATATATATTTAATGGATCTTTGAAGAGTTATGTCTCTATTTTAATATCTTATTACACTTGAGTTAAATTATATGTTGAATATTTGAAGATAAACAACAGGTGGAATTGAACATTTGGCCATAACAAATTTGTGGTTAAAGATTCATTTGATGTATTTTTTTTATTTTTATTTTTGTTATCTCATTGAATCAGACTCATATTGAGTAGTGCTTTGAGTTTTCTTTTAGTTCTCTTGCCTAAGTCTAGGTTAAGTTTGGAAGCTTGTAACATGTTTCGTTATTAAAAAGAATATATTAAAATTTTATATTTTCTGATTTGGGCTTAGCTAGCTAATTGGTCGGGTTAATTAGATGGGATACTGAGTATTGTTAGCTATGTATTTTTTTTTCTTTAATTTGATTAATTTTAAATTTTGTATTTTTTAAATTGATGAATTTTAATTTTAATAATTTTTGGATTTTAAAATTTTAATCATAATGGGTTATTAATTTTGTACTTTATGTAATTCATGTTATTCAATTATAATTGTTACATCTTATTAATGGTTATTTTTGGAAGTAATATGTGAAATAGTAACTTGATATGATATTTTTATCTGATAATTTATTTGTCATGTGAAATTTTAAAAATATTTTAATTTAGCGTAATGAAGTTAACAAATTATTTATATCATAAGGTTAAAATTTCAGATTTTAAAAATATATTTTAAGAATTCTAATAATTGGTTTGATAGTTAATGGATGTTTACTTGTAAAACTTTTTCGGGTTTGAGTGCATGTGATATTAACCTTTTAATGGTTAGGTAAGTTATTGTAGACATTGATCGAAGCCATTGCCATGATTGGTCGCTTGGAAGAGGTAAAACAGATGAAATTCTTATTTTGTTAAATTTCAAAGGCATTGTCTCCAAATCATGAGTATGAAGATATGATCTTTCATATGCATAGTTAAGAGTGTAATCGAGTCGAATTAAGCTTAGAATTGTTAAGGTTGAGCTCAACTCGAAATTCAAAGTTTATTATTTTGCTTGAACTCGATTAAATATTTGTTTTTAAGTTTGAATTCTACTTAAGCTTGTTTATCAATTTTTGTATTTAAACTTTAAGCATGGCTTAATAATTAAGTGTAGAGTTAATAATATATATTAAGAATAATAATATAAAAATATGAAAAGCCTAATAGAACTCGTGAATTGTTTAAATCAAGTATTACTAAATTCGAATTCGGTTTGATAATTTGTCAAATTAAGTTTGAATTTTTTTTATTCGAACTTAATCCACTATCTCATTTACACCCCTGCATGGAAAAATTTTTAGAGAAAAAGAAATAACACACTCGTGTTGGGTTAGCATCCATATCCAACACCTCACACCCGAACGAATCTGAGAATGCTTGTTTATACCTAAAGCAATTGTGCTGAATTTTACTCCATATATTTGCTTATGTTTTTTTGCAGGGAACTTCCTACATCAAAATTGACTCCCAAGCCACTTGGGATATGGGAATTTGAGGTAGTGAAGTAATAGAAATCTCAATTTTTAAAGATAATTATGTTCAACATTTTAGATTTTTTCTCCAAAATCTGAGTCAACTACGATTTTTTAATGATATATGTGCGAAAGTAATAAAAATCTCGAATTTTAAAGATATTTATGTTTAGCAATTTAGATTCTTTCTTCAAAATCTAAGTCAACTATGGTTTCCCAATAATATATGTACAAAAGTATTGTTATAGTTTGAATATATATATACAAGTTTCGACCTTAAAGTGTTTAGTTTTACATTTTAGGGCTCTCCATTCTGTAGGATTGTGCAAGAAGTACTGGTTGAATTAAAGTTACTGCACAATCAACACAGGTAAATAGTCTAAATAATCAATCTAGTTTGAGCCATTAGTTCGATAAATGCTTCAGGTTAAAAGAAAATCCATGCAAATGTTAAACCGAGATCATCGTCATCCTCATTATAGACTCTAGTATTTGCATATGCACTAAAAGAAGTTGTGAAAGATAAGATATATCGAGTCAACTGTTTGCAATATGAATTGTGATCATTTCGTCATGTTCGATTTCCATCATTTTTTGCAATGATCTGATCCATCGGTGTGCCATTATCAGTCTTCATTTACTCACTCAAGTTTCAAGGGGGTCAATTGAGACACTTTTACTAATCATTCTTCTTCTATGTTCCATCAGTTGTCCTCGAGGCAGCCCAAAACGGCATATCCCTTACGAGAAAGCCGGACATTTTCAGGTAGATTACTAGTTTTCATAACAAGTTTTCGACATTCACTGTTTGACAAGTACAGGTACCTTATTTAGAATATCCAAACACTGGGGATGGAAATGTATATATATATATATATGATGTATTTCACTGATTAAATCACACTGAATAATATCATCTTCGCTTTTTTCATCGAATTTTCACTCTATACAAAGCTACTTTAGGTTTTATTCAAACATGTTACTTAAAAAGCATTAACTAACCTAAACTTCAAGAAATTTTACTCCCAACTTATTGAAAGAAAACAAAGATAGTTGTTATGGAACCAACTACTAACATGCTATATTCTGTACACGTTAATAGCCCGGAACGGAAGAAACAGAAAAGAGAACCACAAGGGAACCAAGCAGGAACAGAAACGCTATGCAGAGAAGTATTTAAGCTCTCGGATAGCGTGAACGTCCTTTCTTCTTCAAGAACTCCGGGATGTCGAACGAACTGCCTTCATTGATAGAAGGTCGCCGATTGATTCCAAGACCGGTATCTCCCTGTGTTAGCTGACCTGCCTGCATTTTTAACAGAATTTGGTATGAATTGGTGTATGAACGAGAGAGGAAGAGAGAGTTGAGGTGATACCTGAAGGTGCCTTCCTTCGGTTTCTTCTTGACGTTTAAATCCTGTCGCAATTAGGGTTATACTTACCTATATAAAGATCAAAAATGATATCATCAAATTAATGTTTCATATTGACGACCATGAACTTCGGTGAATGAAAAAAATACAACAGAGAAGACTGGTCTATATGGCTTTCAGCTATATCGCAACGACTTCATTCTCCGTAAAAGTATATGTATCGAATATCCATATCCTACATATATTCAGACATGGGAATGGGAGTTTGATTCTTTAAATATATGGAATAATTTATTAAAAAATGAGCATGTTATATCAAATACATACCCTTAGCGAAGACTCACATCCGAATCTGAGTAACATAAGCTTTTATCATCAATTCAAAAGTTATCATTAATGCCAATGTGAATTCTTCATCTAAATTCGACCTAATTCTACATAGGCATACTTTTATCCATACCAAGAACTCAAGAAAAACAAAAATAAGCCTATAGGAAGCAGAGACACGATCCAGTCGCCAATCTCATTGCTAGACAAAGCTGAGATGCTTATCTCATACCACAAATTTGATACACGAGAACCATCCACTGATGTAAACACAAAAGCATCTCTTATCGGACCAACATGTAGCCTAGATAGTAAAGTTCGTTCATAAAGTCCATCTATTGAAGGTATTAATCCTACTTTTCAGAATATATGATCCATAGAATGTTATAATACATGGTTGATTAAAACTACAGTTAAATAGCAGGCCTACTAAAAGTATGGTTATTGAGATAAGGGCAATGTTTTTAGAACCGGACTGTTGATCGAACCGGTCAGGCCACCAGTTCATTGCTCCTACTGGTTCTATTAAAAAAATTATTAAAAATTCAAAAAAACCAATGGTTCAACCGGTCAGTACCGGTTCTAGGTCCAACCAGTTCAATGCCCTTCTCCGGACAGGTACCTCAGCCGGTTCCCAGTCCAACGGTCAGGTCCAGTTCAAACATCCTTGGATAAGGGGTATGTGGATGACTGTGAGTCTAAACTTTGGCACGAGAACGTTAGAACAAAAACTAACTTACTTGGCCACTAATTGACGGATCGATCACTGCTCCAAATATTAAATTGGCAGTTGGATCCACGAGATCATATATAACCTCAGCTGCAGTATTAACCTACAGAAAAATATCAGATGTCAAATCATGCATATCAAAAAGAGAAATAAAACATGAAGGCATGCTTGAACACAAGCGGAGCAGTCAATATAATCAAGGTCTCCTATGTATAACATTTCAATGACAATGTAGTATTCATTACTATACTATTTCCAATTATTCACTTGTCTGTTACTCAAGAATGCACATATCAGATATGGTGGAGCCGCTCGGGCTTCAATAACTCTTCTCCTACAGGGAAATGCTCCATTTACGAATAATCAACAATTTTGCGCTCAATATCAAGATAATATATAAAGTCTCCGCAAGAAAATGCAGACACACTGAAAGAGTCGGAGATGGCGTGTTACCTCAAACAAGGTTAAATCACTTCCACCAGTTATGTTCCAAACAATTCCAGTAGCCCTTTCTATACCAAGATCTAACAAAGGCGACTGTATAGCATTTAGCGCAGCATCTCTTGCCCGTGTTTTCCCTGAAAATCAGAAAAAAAACAATTAGAACTTAATAACCGTTTCAGAACCAAGCTCTCAACAATGAGAAGATATCAAAGCCCATATGACATGCATAAATTTCTTTATTTCGAGAACATCAATATTTAATTCCAATATAAGGAAAGAAAATAGACAGACTGCAATCATTTCTATTTCTGTTGGAGAAAAAAAAACGAGGTAGAAACTTTATGCGTTCCAAGTCAAAGCCTCAAATATAAATGCTAACGTCTCTTTGACTACCAGTTGCAGTTCCGATCCCCATTAATGAAGAACCTGCGTTTGCCATTATAGTTCGCACATCTGCAAAATCCACATTGACTAGCCCTGGAATCTGCAATAAGGAAACACATAACCAAATTAAAGTGCAGAAGTATGGTCCCCCCCAGCGCTCATAATGCTTCAAGTTATTTACTGTCCACAACATCAGAGATATGAATGGGTAGTAATGCTGATATACTGAACTTTACGGGCTCCCAGATTCCATTCTAGAAATCGGGAATCGATACATTTAGCATTACCAATGAGTAAATAACACACAAAGACACTTACTACCGCTGTGTTGTGATAACATATAGACACCGGAAGATATTGGTAACCTTAGAATAAAGAGCTTGATAACGAATCATAGTAATTATTTACTGGAAAAAAAAGGCGCGAGATATTTCATCAAAAAGTGCACGCTACAAGTATAACCCCCCAAAGCCTATGGAAAAATCAGCACCAAACTACTAATTCGTCCTCGCCATCTAATAAACTAGGGAAGTAACTAAATTAAAACAAATTTAGCCCCAAATTTGGAGGTGCACTAATTTTCCACCAATTGATTGTAATATATCATAAGAACGTTCCTATATGATCATCAACAAAAATGGAAGGACAGTCTTGATTTTCAAGCACTATGTGAGGAGAAAGGAAGAAATGGCATTACATTTACATTGCTTTCATCTAAAAAATTGGGTCTCATCTCTATCACAAAACTATATAGTTAGATTAGGAGGTTTTTGATAGTTTCTTGAAGCATTCCATACCGTAATTATATCGGAAATTCCACGAACACCTTGACGAAGAATATCATCAGCCAGATTAAATGCTTCTGTTACTGGAGTAGACGGTGAAACTGCAGTCAACAACTTGTCGTTCGGGATAACAATTAATGTGTCAACGTTTTCTCTCAGAGCTGCAATGCCTTCCTGTGCTTGAACAGCCCTCCTTCTTCCCTCGAAAGAAAAAGGGGTAGTGACAATACCAATAGTTAATATACCCATGGACTTTGCCACCCCTGCAATTACGGGAGCTCCACCAGTTCCAGTCCCTCCGCCCATTCCGGCCTGCAAATGCAAGCTTTAAGTCCTAAGTAAAAATGTTAAAAGAAAGACACTAGAAGACAAAAGAACAACAAGATGTTATGTGTTCATCATAATTTTTAGCTCAGGAAATATCAATCTATGAAAACGCCACATGCAATAGTACCAGAACAAAAGGTTTTTCTAATGGCAATTTAAAGAATGAAAGTATCAGGAGCAAGAATGAATCATGGATTAAATTAGTTCATGAACCATCAAAATACGAATGAATCAAACTCCAGGAAATGGTATGATTAGATATGGTATGATTAGATATAACAATGCTAACTTAAATGGCTACAAACATACATCCAATGCTTAGCATGTAATAACAGTTTGCAGTTGCAGAGATAAGACATGATTTTCATTTAGAATTCAGTCAATTGAATAAGTTCCATGAGACAAGAAATCGCATATAAGTAGCAAGATTAGTTTTATTTACCATATGATCAATGAATATTCACCATAAATACGAAGCTTGAAACATTTTCATTGACACATATTCTTGACTAGTTTCATAGAGTGGTCTAGTTCATAGTAAGTTCTTTAAAAGCCTAAAAGCAGAGGTAATTTAAATTGAAATCACTCATGAAATCAGACTGTAACAGTACAAGTAATAATTAAAATTCTAACTAAATAATAAGGATGCAGACTTACGGTAACAAAAACCATATCAGCACCATAAAGAGCCGCTTCTATTGACTCCTTGCTTTCTTTGGCAGCATTCATACCAATCTCTGGGTTTCCACCAGCACCAAGACCCCGAGTTAGCTCCTGACCAATTTGCAAACGGTGCTCAGGAAAGACAGGTGACAATTTCATGGCTTGAATATCAGTGTTAACAATCCAGAACTCTACACCCTTCAACGCACTCTCTATCATACGGTTAACAGCATTTGACCCACCGCCTCCGACACCAATGACTTTGATCTTAGCTTCATTATAATTACTTGAACCCGTCATGCCCCCTAAGCTCTCGGGACTAGAGCTATCCTTTCTCGGGTTTGTTACTATAGGATTCCCTTCACCTCTAAGCATCGAAACTTCTGGGTGCATATTCAGAAAAGGGTCCTTATTTTGATACGGACTAATGCTATGGGAGTTGTTGGAACATCTAAAATGAGGCATATTAGACCTTTGGCTCGGACTAGAAGACCTGCACCTAAGTTTCCCTAAAGGATTCTCCATTAATACTCCCCCACCAAGAACATTAAGTACCCCAATTGATCTAGTATCTGAAGGTCTAAAATATGGCGATATCGATATAGCATTCGCCATTTTCCCAGCACTATAACACAAACTACAAAATTTAAAGTCCTAAATAGCTTGAAGTTCAATTTTTCACAGCCAAGTCCTCTTTCAGCGCCTGCATAAAACATAGAATAAAATAAACAACTATATTAAAAAAGATTCATAATAAAAAAAAGACCCATTAGCTCAAATTGTAACTCACTTAGCAGTATCAGCTTAAAACTACAAAATTAAAATAAAAAAATAAACCTCAAACCCAAAGATAAATTATAAAACCGCTATACTTCTCTAATTGAAGAGTAAAAAGAGCTTACAAAAAATTGCAGCTAAAACCCAGAACAAAAAAATTTAAAAAAAAATATAAATTACATAAAATGCAAAGAGAAATTAGAAAAAAAATGGAATCTGGGTCTTAAAAGAGAAAGAGGGAAAGAAAAGGAAAATACCTGAAAGAGATGCAAAGTCCAAGATAATAGAAAAAAAAAACGAAGTTACCACTGGAAATGGGAGAAAGGGGAAAGGGGTTTTTCTTTTATATTTATATATTTTATTTTGTAATTTTTATATTTCAGGGCTTAAATTGAAGCTCATTTTGGCTTTAGCTCGGTGAAATTCCTTTGTCAGGTTGTAGTTGATAAAAATAAATAAAGTAAAAAAATAAAAAATAAATAAAGTGGTATTTCGGAAAATAAAAAATGAATAGTACAAGGGTTTAAGGCTGGCTGTGAATTTCTGGCCCTTTAAATTTTTGGTTAAATTCTGTTATTAGTCCTTGTACTTTGTAAAAATAATGACTTTAGTCTCTATACTTTAATTTCATCAATTTTAATCCTTGACTTTTTGAATTGTGAAATTGCATAAACTACACTAGTAGTTATCCAACAATTAGTATTATTTTTTTGTCATATAACTTGAAAAAGCTACAACATGGTCACTCAACTATTTCTTTTTTTATCACTTAATTATGAAAAGTTACAAAATGATCATCCATCTATTCAAATTTGGTTCTTTTTTGTCACAATTTGACATTTTGACTAGTGGCAGCTTTTAAAATTGACATAATAGTAATTTAATTGTCAATATTTATACATTGTTTCAATTTAGTCACCATTTAAAAAAATTTAACCTTCAACATTTACTTATTGCGTAATTTAGTTTTTTTTTTTTTTTTTGCAGTTTTGCTTTTCTTTATTACCCTTTATCCTAGACAACTAAAAAAATAAATTTATCAACCAAATTTGATTGAAAAATACAAAAAATAGAAACACCCAAATGTGAAAGATAATAGTTTTTGCCTTTTCTCAATTTTTTAAAATTAATCTTCAATATAAAAAAAAGGACAAAATTACACATTGAGTACATGTTGAGTAGTAAATTCTTTAGAACCAAGACTAAATTAACTTAATTTATAAATGTTGAGAGTTAAAATTGTTATACCAATTTTTAAAGATGCCACGGTAGCTTGTTGGTGATAAAAAAGTAATTTACTAATAGTTGAGTAATTATTTTATAACTTTTCATAATTGGGTGACCAAAAATGAAATTTACTAATAATTGGATGACTACTAGTGTAGTTTACTCTATTATAATTTGATCAATTTTAGTCCAAAATTTTCAATTGATCAATTTTAATTATGGTTCCTTTTTTATTTTTATAATTAGGGTAAACTACGTAGTCGCTTTACTATGATTTTTTTTGTCATTGAACTAAAAAAAATTACAAAATTGTCACTCAACTTATTTTTTTTGTCACCCATCTATATTGTATTTTTGGGTGTTTCTATTTTTACATTAGCCAAGGGGTAATTGAATTGAGCCCCAACACTACCAAGCTCGAGCTCAACTTGAAATTTGGAGCTCCATACTCAGCTTGAGCTTGATTGAACATTTATTTTTGAATTTGATCTCAGCTCAAGATATAATCGAGCTCAAGCTTGATTACCAATTTTTGTACTCATGCTTGAACTCAAACTTGAGATTGATTCAGTAATTAACCTTAAGGTTAATAATATAATTAAGGGCAAAAGTATATATACATAATATAATAATATAAAAATATAAAAATATAAAAAACTTGATAAGGCTCACGAGTCATTCGAGTCGAGTATTACTAAGCTCGAATTCAATTTGATTGATAGCTCAAGCAACTCAAAAAATACCGAATCGGGTTAGAATTTTTTCAAATTGAACTCGAGTAACTTACAAATACTAATATTTTATTTACAACTTTATCAACTGATGAAAGATAAAATTTAATAATTATATTAATATTTTGTAACTTTTCCGTGAAAATAAAAGCAATTTTATAATTTTTCAAAGAGGTGATAAAAAAGAAAAAAAATTAGGGTCAACTCTACGCAGTTTATCCTTAAAATGGTCTGGTTAAATTTAGTTTTCTTTACTGGTTCAGCCACACTCGCTCACCCGGTCTCACTGTAGCATGCTCGAGAATTTGTCGATGAAAATCTGCTCGAGTTTTTTTCTTCTTTATATGATCTCTCACAACAGATCATTCCTTCATTTCTTGCGGCTTAACGCTTCGAGACAAGCGAGGCTTCTCTTCTATTTTCTACTTGTGAGTTCATGATTATATCTTACTTTGATTTTGCATATATATATATATATATGTAAGTTCCTTCAATAATGCTGGTTTCTTTTTCTTTAGTTACATGAGGAAATTGTCGGTTTTATTTTTCTATTTATTGTTCTGAGTTGGGAAAACTCGTTAGTGTTTTTGATAGCTTTCAGCTCAAAAATTTCTTTTGATCTGAGTTCTGTACTAGTGAGTACTACTGAATTACTAATCCATGATCGTATCTTGCTTTGATTTTGCATACTCTTTTCTTTTTAATTACTTGAGCAAAATATCATTTCTTTTTTCTTTTTGTTAGTTTTGTGTCTGTTGTTTGAATATTTTTGTTCTGAATTGGGAAAACTAGTTAGTTTTTTTTACTGTTTTCAGTTCAAAGATTTCTTCTTGTCTGAGTTCTGTACCAATGAGTGCTATTGAAATACTTTGCTTTGATTTTGTATAGTTTCCTTTTAATGCAGGTTTCTTTAATCACGCGAGCAGAGTTTTGTTTCTTTTTATATCCATTGTTTGAATTTTGGTGTCGCTGACTTGCTTGTTATTTTTATTTCTGATCTGAATTGGGAAAATTAGTTAGTGTTTCTGATTGTTTTACATTTCCCTTTATCCGTTCAAGATGAACTGTGTTGACAGTTTTTTCTAACATTTTTAAAGATTTTCCTCTCAGCCTCAGCAACAGTTGGCTTTCTGGTATGGAACCTACAGGAGACCCTCAACGGACATCTGAAGCACAATATGGTGTGAACCAACCGCCGTTTCCGGCTGGCGTTAACCAGGTGAATTTTCCGAGCTCGACATCTATCACAGACCAGAAAGGAAAGGTTCATATGTCGGCGGTGAAAGATGTGAAGTATGGCGTGAGTCTTTTAAGGAATCGATCCCTCAGACAATTAAAAGCCGTACAGGCTCTTAAGACTGTCCTTCAAGAAGCTAATAACTTGCCCGAGCAACTCAAAAAGCTAGAGTTATTGGAACCTGAATTCAAAAGAATAAAGCTAGACATCACAAGTATCCCGAGTTTACCAGAATCACAGGCGAGGCTGAAACTGGTCCAAGTAGAAAATTCCTTGGGGAATTGCCTAAAACAACTATCAGAGGTACGCGGACAACTATCAAAAGCACGCCGACAACAATCACGGGTATGTGAACTCTTACTAATCTAATTACTAAGTTTGATTTCTTGATATAAATCTCTAATTTAACTCGGTTTTTCAGGTCCGTAAACTTGATGAATTCTTCCTTCATAACGAGGTACGCAGATTTCTTATCATTGCCATTAAGCAACGAAACATTTCTCTATTGCAAATTACATTATTATACTTACAACGTCTGTCATGATGCAGTAGACACTCACTTTACCAGTTTGTGGTTGTGTCCAACACAAGTATTTTAAACTTTTTTAAAGTTTTCTCACGTATGAAGCTTAGATGGTAATATGCATAATGTCTTTTATGCATTACTCATTTATAAATCACAATATAATGTCTTTTCTCATACACTAGATTTTTTCTTAGACCTAGCAAAAAGCCCATTTTCAACTATGATAGTTGGGTTTAGGTATAAGTGTCAGGTGTGGGTACATGTCTAACACGAATAAGTTCAATTTTCAATAAAATTTTCACGTATTTCAAGAGACCTCAAAGGCCTGTCCAAACATATGTCAAACACGAACACTTAAAAGAAAAATAAAGAGTTGGAGCCAATAAAACCTAATATTTAGGAGTTTCTCCCTGGCCGTTTGCATTGAAAACAATACATAGTGTTGAAACTTTTAAGGAAACAAAATGCATATTTCTTTTCCTCTTTTTTTTTTTCAAGTCTCAATGTCTGAAGTCATTCTTAGACTTGCCCTTGTTTACACCTGTGATCATTTGTTTATATTTCTCTTAAATTTCAGGAATACAGTACGGAGACTCTAGAAGAAAAGGTATGTATGTGTGTGTATATATATATATACATATAATACTACTCAATTAGATAAATTAAGGAAATATCTAAATTAAGGAAATATCTTTTTGTAATTAAAATAAGTAATATTATTCGAGAATATTTTAGTTTTTTTACTTCAAAAAAACAATAACATATATGAATGTGGTTGGATTTGATCCGATGCCATTAGAACCAATAAAATATTAATTTTACCTCTAAATTAATAAAAAAAACCAATAATATTTACTCACAAATTAATTTACTTTTTTCCATTTTAATATCTACACCTTTCGTTATTTATTGTATATTATTTTTAAACTAGTAAGGAGTTTCTGCACACAAGTATAAATTTAATTATTTCACAAACCCATAATATGAATTGATAGAATGGTTGTTTAGTAATGAATTTAAAATTTCATTTTTTTTTTTTTTTTTTTAGTTTTCAAGTACACAATCACACATTGAATCTCAGTTGATTTCTACATAATCATATCCACAGCAACTTTATGACAATTTATGTAGTAAATGGAATCTGAAACTTCAAAATCCATGTTTTGAAAAGGTACTATTAATATTATCATATCTTTGAAGTTTTGATTTGTTTTCCATGTTTGCTGTTTTAGCTTTATTCTGCAGTGCCATGTATGAAAGAAGTTGCTGCAACTTATGATCATGCACGTTTGCCATCTTGTGAAGCATTACTACCAACTTCTAGTGATTTGGATTTCCAAATTTATGACAACGACAAAGGTCTTCATGGCATACCATTGGGGAACACTATTACCAATGGAATGCTTCAACAGGGTGGGAGTGAGGCGTCTGAAGCACAATACAACAAGAACACACTACCATTGTCGCACAGTGATAATCAGATGAACTTAATGCTCAGTGGAAGCAACAAAAGAGATGAGGAGATGGAGAAAGGTACTGAAATTAATAATGTTTTATTCCTATTGATTAACACCGCAAAAGTTTGCTGATTCAGGAGAAGTTACAGCGTAATGTTTATAAATTCTCATATGTAACTGCTATGCTGAGTGTTAATAGCATGCTTGGATACCTTCTAAAATTTTGCTATGGGGCATTCTTAATTTTTGGACTGGTTGCATAAATTATTTTCTGAAATTCAGTTTTTGAAGGTTAGACATAGAGCAGCTATCTTATACAGCTTCTCACTCTTTATCTCTATTAAGTAAATCAGTAGTTTGTTTCTCTCCTTATCTCCCTGCTTAAATCACATTTTCCTTTGGCTCTCGGCTAGCTTGTTTTAGATTCTCACACTTGCTTGCTTGTCATTAGGAAAAACTTAGATTGTTTTAGATTCAGAAATTTGATTTAACATTTTCAGATCCGTTCAAAATGGTGGAACCGAATTGGTCTTCTCACCGCGACAATGGGGATATCAGTATGATACCTACACCTGGAGCACCAAATGGTGCTAATGGACAACCGTTGCTGCCCGATGATATACAAGTGAATTGCTCAAGCTCGATGTTGACCGGAGGAAAGAAAAGAAATCAGAAAGCTAAAGGAAAAGGCATCAAGAAACAGTGCCGGCCCCAGGTAACCGGTGAATCATCAAATTTGGCAGAAGATAATTCGGAAGAGCTTATTCGGGTGAAACCTCAAACCTTGATATGTTCAATTATTGTTTTTATATTTTTTAAGTATAAAATTGCACATTGAATCTAAGTTGATTCATATGTACAACATATGAAAAACGAAACTTCAAAATTCTTGTTTTGAAAAGGTAGCACTAATATTATCGTATCTTTGAAATTTTAACTTGTTTTCCATATTTCTTCTCTTTAAATTTTAAGTATAATGTCTTTCCTCGTGTGCTAGAATTTTTCTTAGAATTAGCGAAAAGCTATTTTCAACTATGTTAGTTGGATCTAGGTATGAGTGTCAGGTGTGGGTATATCTCTAACAGGAATAAGTTCAATTTTCACTAAATTTTTCATGTATTCAAGAAACCTCAGAGGCTTGTCCAAACATGTGTATAGACAGACACTTGAAAGCAAAATGAAAAGCTGGAGACTGTAAAACCTAATATTTAGGAAACATTACATAGTGTTGAAACTTTCTAAGCTTTGAAAATACTATAAATGGTTCAAGCTGAGAACTTAAGGAAACAAGATTCATTTTTTTTTCCCTTTCTGTTTCCCAGGTCTCAATGTCTGAAGTCATTCTCAGACTTGCCTTTGTTTACATCTTGATAATTTGTTTATATTTCTCTTAAATTTCAGGAATTCAGCCCGGAGACTTTAGGAAAAGAAAAAGAGGTATGTATATGTGCATACATATATATATGATACTACTCAATTAGAGAAATTACGAAAATGTTTTTTCTTTTAAATTAAAATAAGTTATATTATTTGAGGATATTTTAATTTTTTTACTTAAAAAAAAAACCCAACAAAAAATATGAATGTGGTTGGATTTGATCCTATGCTATTAGAATCAATAAAATATTAATTTTACCGCTAAATCAATTAAAAAACCAATAATATTTACTCACAATTTATTTTACTTATTAATACTATTATTATTTATTATATGTTATTTTTAAACTAACATTTATGTTTTAAGTATGAAGTTTCTATACACTAGTATAAAATTTATTATTTCTCAAATCCATAATTTGAATTTATCATATGGTTTTTCGTAAGTAATCTAAAATTTCATTTTTTTTTTCGAAGTACATAATCACACATTGAATCTCAGTTGATTTCTATATCATCATATACACAACAATTTCATGACAATTAATGTAGTAAATGGAATTTGAAATTTTGACTTGTTTTTCATCTTTGTTGTGTTAGTTTTATTCTCCAGTGCCAAGTATGCAAGTAGTTGCTCCAACTTTTGATCATGAAAGTTTGTCAACTTCTGGTGATATGGATATCCCAATTTGTGGCATCAACAAAGGTCCCCATGGCATGCCATTGGGGAACACTATTACCAGTGGAATGCTTCAACAGGGTGGGAGTGAGGCGTCTAAAGCACAATACAACACGAACACACCACCATTGTCGCACAGCATAGAGACTCTAGGAAAAGAGGTATGATACATATATATATATATATACCTATATTGGTAGGGGATGAACTGTAACAGTTCTCCGAGTAGCATTTGAAAACTTGAATTTTGAACGTGAAAATATAAATGTAATTATTTCTCAAATCCATAGTATGAATTTATCAAATGGTTGTCTAGTAATGACTTTAAAATTTTATATTTTTATATTTTCAAGGACAAAACTGCACTTTCAGAAGCTGGAGGACAAGGTATTGGCATTAATGATGTTATTCCTATTGATCAAGACAATGGAAGTTCGCTGGCCCGAAAGATGATGCGGCGTGAATATAATTCCTGGAAATTCCAACATTTTAATGAAGACAATGACAAAGTTGATGCTGCAGGCTTCCCTTCCTTAGAACAAGCATCGGATGTTTATGAGTTTTTCAGGCAAAATATTGAAGTTTTGGTTTGCAATACAACCAAAGAAATGCAAGAGTGGTATACACCTAAGGATTCTGGCTGGGATCAATTGAAAAATTGGAAGGCGACGCTCAACTTGGCTAAGACAATTGGTGTTGAAGTGAAATTTGCTGATGATACGTTGGAGAATATTTCTCTTGCCTGTTTTGCTTACTCAGTGGTTTCTGGAGTACAAGGTACTGACATTAATGATGTTATTCCTATTGATCAAGACAATGGAAGTTTGCTGGCTCGAAAGATGATGCGGCGTGAGTATAGTTCCTGGAATTTCCAACATTTTAATGAAGACAATGACAAAGTTGATGCTGCAGGCTTTCCTAGCTTAGAACAAGCATTGCAAGCTGCTGAGTTTTTCCGTCAAAATATTAAAGTTTTGGTTTCCAATACAATCAAAGAGATGCAAGAGTGGTGTACACCTAAGGATTCCGGCTGGAATCGATTGAAAAATTGGAAGGCGACGCTCAACTTGGCTAAGACAATTGGTGTTGAAGTGAAATTTGCTGATGATGTGTTGGAGAATATTTCTCTTGCCTGTTTTGCTTACTCAATGATTTCTGGAGAGGGCTGACCAAAAGAAAAGAAGTTTGAGAAATCCAAGTTTCTCAGCTCATATGATTGTTAGTGTAAGGATGTGATGCTCATGTTTCAATTTAGTTGTTGTTGTTGTGGTGCTTGGGTTTGTTTGAACTCATATGGTTTGGTATTTAGTATTTGAACTCAGTCAAAGAACTTTGGTTTCTATTGTTATTTTGAACTCAGTGAATTTGTATTGCGTGAGAGTTTGAACTCAGTGGATTTGTATTGTGTAAGGTATGTTGTATTTTGTATTAAGTTTAATCAATTGACATGCTTTATGTTTTTTTTTTGTTTCTTTTATCTAGTTTAGGTTGGAAATTTCTTTGAATGGATGATTGTTTTTTTTATTGTTCATTGTAAAATTTGTCATGTTCTTTTGATCTTGGATTGGAAAACTCACTTCTTGCTTTGATTTAGGAAAAAAAAAAATCCTTCTTCATATTTGATTCACTTTAAATAGAGTGATGCCTTCTGGCTTTGATGACCAATGGGTCAATATCTGTCACTTTGAACTCAGTGAATTTGTATTGTGTGAGAGTTTGAACTCAGTGGATTTGTATTGTGTAAGGTATGTTGTATTTTGTATTAACTTTTAAAATAGAGTGATGCCTTCTGGCTGGCTTCGATGACCAATGGGTCAATATTTGTCACAGAATTTATGGTGCAGGCAAGGTGTTTGACAAAATGACAAAGGAAAGGAGAGTAAGAATGAAGAAAGGAATATAGAGGCAAAGAAGAATTTAGGTATGGATTGCATGACATAATATGGAGAGTACGATTTATAGAATTTCAGGGTAGTTGATAGCTTGTAAAATATAGCTAATTCTCCACATATGCACTAACAGTTTCTTCCCTCAGCTCATTAGATTCTTCTGTCATTAGCTCATGGCTTAGCTCTAATTTCTCCTAGGCCTATATTGCTATTAGGCCTATTTTCCTTCTGCTTATTTTCACACACAGATCCAACTACTAATTTGGGTAAACTACATTAGCAGAATGTATTCATATTTTACTTTGGGATGATAGGTTAAAATCCTCTCAAAACGTTAAAAGCTTGGTTTAATTATAAATCAGCATTACAGTGGATAAAACTACCATAAAGTCAAGTCCCACACCACACCGGAAAAGCAAGCAGCAGTTACTCCTCGTCTTTATAAAGCAACTCGTCTTTATAAAGCAACTTGTAGATCGTTCAAAACTCAGAGAGTCGTGTGATGAGCACAAAGCGAGCTATTCTGTCGCCTTTTACTCAAGAATACCGTGTGTTTTTTACTGTAAGCTGCATACGCCAATTTTTGGAAGGGTATTCCTTGTTGAATGCTCCCATTCCAGTACTAGTACTAAAAGGTTTCTTTTCATATGTGTTTAGGTACTAGTACTAAAGGTTTCTTTTCATATGTGTTTAGGTGAAAGTAAGAAATTTATATTATAGGTTTAATGATAAATTTGGTTATTAATGTTTTACTAAAATAATTTTAATTATTTTTTAATAGGTTCAATGAAAATTCTCTTAAAGAAATGGTAAAGAGAGGAAAACAAATGGTAAAGGGAGGAAAACGAGAAGAAAAAAAAAGAAACTTTGACATTTAATGTTACACCATTAACTGATTAAAATGTTACATCGATAACGTAAGTGATTAAAACGTAATTTCAAGTATAAGTAACTAAAATATAATTTTAAGTAAACAAAAGTGATTATTTTGATAGTTTACGTTTTTTATTAAACATATTAAAATGTATTTTGGCTAATGTCTTATTATCTAATTGGAGCATATTATGTTAAGTAATATCAACATGCATTTCAACAAAGTTAGAGAGTTAGATTAGAGATTTAAATCATGAACTAAAATAGGTATTTAAATTGGTATAAAATAATATATCTTTTTTTTTTTAACATTAGTATGTAGTATACATAAAATAAGAATAATAAATTTTTGAAATATACTAAAAAATAATCAATCCAAATTCATTTCATGTAATATTGATATATACTATGCAAAACATATTCAAAATAAAATTTTTGTTGTGAGAGAGAATTTTAAATTAAAAATTCCTTATAACCATTAAAATATTTTGCTAGCTTACCTCTTTTTTTTTTTTTTTTAATTAAACATATTGAATTATATTTGGGCTAATGTCTTATTATCCAGTTAAAATCCAAATAAGGCCCAGCCCAAAGCGCATAAACCCTTAGCCCATACAAGTGTGCCCATAAACCCTAGCTTCTTCCTCTTCTCTTTTTCTCAGGCGCACAGCTTAATTTTTTATTCTTTTCCGGTACTTTTCTTTTGATCGGCCACCACGACTTCTTTTTCAAAAGCCAATAGCAGTGTCCTTATCCGCGTCGTCTCGAAACTGGTGTGGCCGCCATTCAGGCGAGTACGAACATCATAGAATTATAGTCAAAGTCAAGGTTAGCAATAATCGTATCATTTTCATGTCTGTCTTTTAGTTTATTATAAGCACAGATCATGTTGAAAAGAATGAAAATAGAGGTATAAAATTTTGTACAGATAGCTGAAAAGTGAAAAAAATGAACAAGAAGAAGATATTAAAGTTGGCCAACGGATTCAGGGGAAGGGCAAAGAACTGTATACGAATAGCAAGAGAACGGGTTGAGAAAGCCTTGCAGTTTTCCTATAGAGATCGCAGAAACAAGAAACGTGACATGCGTTCTTTATGGATTCAACGCATCAATGCTGGCACTCGTCAACATGGGTTAATCTCTCTTTTCCTCCTCTTGGTCGTTTTGAATCTGAAATATCTATTTGCTTACCGTATTCCTTCTCTAATTCAAACTTTCTTGATGTTGCTATTCCTTCATTTTATGAATCATCTTTTATAATGTCCTTCTGGATCTTGTTATGGTTTTGATTTTATTAGCTTTACTGAAAGATAACTAATACAGGATGTGACTTGTAGATGCCATTTTTGCACGCCAACTAGTTAGTTCTTATCAATGAACTAAAAACGGGATTAGAGTTCAAACAACAAGTTAAACCGGATTATGCAATTAAAATATAAATTAAATGTTAATAAGAATATGTATTTGGCTTAATGATATGCTATTTAATATATCATCTTCAGTTTAAAAGTTCAAATCTTGAAAGAGATTGGTTTTTTACCTGTCTTTTCCCGGTTCATTGCTTCCTCAATTCTTGGGGATGTACCAGACCAGACAGGCCACCAGTTCCGGGTTTAATTGATCAGTCTGGTTTTTTCTTCACATGGCATGTGTGATTTTTGCTTTTTCTTATAGATTCTAACATATTGATCCATTGTTTAAAGTTCACAAAGCTAGGAATGGAATGAGCATACCATATTGTATTTATATCATGTAACAGTATGCATAAATAAGTGTTTTTTTTTTCTTTTGGTGCCTATGGTTTAGTGACAATAAAAACACCATATGATTAATCATATAGGATCAAAATCTTATATAGTCAGTGTTCAAGCAGTTTACACAAGAAACCTGCATTCGATCGTTAAAGGAATTCTAGTAGGTTGAGTTAATATTTTATGATTGTCAATAAAGATATCTAAGCATTTCATTTAACATAATCATTTGGAACCTCTATACTACCTTTTGGAGGTCTGTTATATCAAAAGAGGCCAGAAATTGAATTTTATTATTTAACCGTTTTTCTCTCATTCATCATTATAATATTTGAAAACAAGAAATAAGGTTCCCCTGACCAAGACATAGTAGACCTTTTTGTATATAATACAACTGCGGAAATAAGTTTGTATTGGTGAAGTGAATTTGGAAGTAATCGCAACACCTCAGCTTAACTCTAGTTGATTAGATATCACAATGCTAACTTAAATGGCTACAAACCTACATCCGATGCTTAGCATGTAATAACAGTTTGCAGTTGCAGAGATAAGACATGACTTTCATTTAGAATTCAGTCAATTGAATAAGTTCCATGGGACAAGAAATCGCATATAAGTAGCAAGATTAGTTTTATTTACCATATGATCAATGAATATTCGCCATAAATAAGAAGCTTGAAACATTTTCGTTGACACATATTCTTGACTAGTTTCATAGAGGGGTCTGGTTCATAGTAAGTTCTTTAAAAGCCTAAAAGCAGAGGTAATTTAAATTGAAATCACTCATGAAATCAGACTGTAACAGTACAAGTAATAATTAAAATTCTAACTAAATAATAAGGATGCAGACTTACAATAACAAAAACCATATCAGCAACATAAAGAGCCGCTTCTATTGACTCCTTGCTTTCTTTGGCAGCATTCAAACCAATCTCTGGGTTTCCACCAGCACCAAGACCCCGAGTTAGCTCCTGACCAATTTGCAAACGGTGGTCAGGAAAGACAGGTGACAATTTCATGGCTTGAATATCAGTGTTAACAATCCAGAACTCTACACCCTTCAACGCACTCTATCACACGGTTAACAGCATTTGACCCACCGCCTCTGACACCTATGACTTTGATCTTAGCTTCATTTTAATTACTTGCGGCTTAACGCTTCGATACAAACGAGGCTTCTCTTCTATTTTCTACTTGCGTTGCATATATATACATATATGTATGTATAAGTTCCTTCAATAATGCTGGTTTCTTTTTCTTTAGTTACATGAGGAAATTGTAGGTTTTTTTCTATTTATTGTTCTGAGTTCAGAAAACTTGTTAGTGTTTCTGATAGGATTCAGCTCAAAAATTTCTTTTGATCTGAGTTCTGTAGTAGTGAGTACTACTGAATTACTAATCGATGATCGTGTCTTGATTTAATTTTGCATACTGTTTTCTTTTTAATTACTTGAGCAAAATTTCATTTCTTTTTTCTTTTTGTCAGTTTTATATCTGTTGTTTGAATATTTTTGTTTTGAATTGGGAAAACTAGTTAGATCTCTTTGACTGTTTTCAGTTCAAAGATTTCTTCTGGTCTGAGTTCTGTACATATCAGTGCTATTGAATCACTGATTACTTTGATTTTGTATAGTTTCCCTTTTAATGCAGGTTTCTTTAATTGCTTGATCCAAAATTTCATTTCTTTTTTATCAGTTTTATGTCTGTTTTTTTGGATATTTTTGTTCTGAATTGGAAAAACTAGTTTGTGCTTTTTTATTGTTTTTGGTTCAATGATTTCTTCTGATCTGAATTCTCTACCAGTGAGTGCTACTGAATCACTAATTTCTTTGATTTTGTATAGTTTCCTTTTAATGCAGGTTTATATGTTGACAGTTTTTACTAACACTTTTAAAGATTTTCCTCTCAGCCTCAGCAACAGTTGGCTTTCTGGTATGGATAGGGGCAAGAAAAGAAAGGTTAATATGTTGGAGGTGGAAAACGTGAGGTATGGTGTGAGAATTTTAAATATCGATCCTCGAGACGATCAGAAGCTGTAAAGTCTCATATGATGGAGCTTCTAGAAGCTAATATCTTGCCCGAGCAAATTGAAAAGCTAAAGTCGTGGGAATCTAAACTCAAAATTATAAAGGAAGACATCAAAATTATCTGGAGTTTGCCAGTACTAGAGGCTAGGCAGAAACTGTGCCAAGTAGATATGGACTTGGAGGAATGCAAACAACAACTATCAGAGGTACGCCGACAACTAGAAGAGGTATGCCGAGTTGCCGACAACAATCAGAGGTGCGCCAACTCTTACTAATCTAATTACTAAGTTTGATTTCTTGATATAAATGTCTAACCTAACTTGGTTTTTCAGGTCCATGAAAAAACAAGAAAGCTTGATGGAATCTTCCTTAATCATGGGGTACGCAGATTTCTTATCATTGATATTAAGCAACTAAATATTTCTCATTTGCAAATTACATTATTATAATTACAATGTCTGTCATGATGCAATAGACACTTGCTTTTAGACATAGCAAAAAGCCATTTTCAGATACCGGTTTCTGGTTGTGTCCAACACAAGTATTTTAAACTTTTTTAAGTTTTCTCAATTTTGGAAGAGGCTTGGATGGTATATGCATAATTATATTCAAATATGTGTCGGTGCATTACTCATTTATAAATCACAATATAATGTCTTTTTTCATGCACTAGACTTTCTACTTTGACCTAGCGAAAAGCCCATTTTCAACTATGTTAGTTGGATTTAGATATGAGTGTCAGGTGTGGGTACATGTCTAACACGAATAAATTCAACTTTCAATAAGTTTTTCATGTATTTCAAGAAACCTTAAAAGGCCCGTCCAAACATATGTCAAACACGAATACTTAAAAGCAAAATGAAGAGCTGGAGCCAGTAAAACCTAATATTGAGGAATCTCTCCTATGGCTGTTTGCATTGAAAATCATATTTCTTAGACTTGCCCTTGTTTACATTTTTTAAGGAAACAAAATGCATATTTCTTTTCCTCTTTGTTTTTCGAGTCTTAATGTCTGAAGTCATTCTTAGACTTGCCCTTGTTTACATCTTTGATCATTTCTTTATATTTTTCTTAAATTTCAGGAACTCTGCATGGAAGAGGTATGTATATGTGTGTGTATATATATATATATGATACCATTCAAATAGAGAAATTACGGAAATATCTTTTTTTAATTGAAATAAGTAATGTTATTCGAGAATATTTTAATTTTTTTACTTCAAAAAAACAACAAAATATATGAATGTGGTTGGATTTGATCCTATGCTATTAGAATCAATAAAATATTAATTTTACTGCTAAATTAATAAAAAACCAATAATATTTACTCACAAATTAATTTACTTTTTTCCATTTTAATATCTACACGTTTTTTTATTTATTGTATGTTATTTTTAAACTAACATTTGTGTTTTAAGTAAGGAGTTTCTACGCACAAGTATAAATTTAATTATTTCTCAAATCTATAATATGAATTTATAGAATGGTTGTTTAGTAATGAATTTCAAATTTCATATTTCCTTTTTTATTTTTCAAGTAGATAATCACACATTGAATCTTAGTTGATTTCTACATAATCATATTCACAACAACTTTATGACAATTTATGTAGTAAATGAAATCTGAAACTTCAAAATCCATGTTTTGAAGAGGTAGTACTAATATTATCATATCTTTGAAATTTTGATTTGTTTTCCATATTTGCTGTTTTAGTTTTGTTCTGCAGTTGCTGCAACTTATGATCCTGCACTTTTGCCATCTCTTGAAGCATTGTCACCTACTTTTAGTAATTTTGATTTCCAAATTTATGACAACGACAAAGGTCTCCATGGCATACCATTGGGGAACACTATTACCAATGGAACCCTTCAACAGGGTGGGAGTGAGGCGACTGAAGCACAATACAACAAGAACGCGCCACCATTGTCGCACAGTGATAATCAGACGAACTTAATGCTCAGTGGAAGCAACAAAAGAGATGGGGAGATGGGGAAAGGTACTGAAATTAATAATGTTTTATTCCTATTGATCAACACTGCAGAAGTTTGCTGATTCTGGGAGAAGTTACAGTGTAATGTTTGTAAATTCTCATCTGTAACTGCTATGCTGAGTGTTAATAGCATGCTTGGATACCTTCTAAAATTTTGTTATGGGGCATTCTTAATTGTTGGACTGGTTGCATAAATTATTTTCTGAAATTCAGTTATTGAAGGTCAGACATAGAGTAGCTATCTTATACAGCTTCTGACTCTTTTATCTCTATTAAGAAAATCAATAGTTTGTTTCTCTCCTTATCTCCCTGCTTAAATCACATTTTCCTTTGGCTCTCGGCTAGCTTGTTTTAGATTCTCACGCTTGCATGTCATTAGGAAAAACTTAGATTGCTTTAGATTCAGAAATTTGATTTAACATTTTCAGATCTGTTCAAGATGGTGGAACCGAATTGGTCTTCTCACCACGGCAATGGGGATATCATTATGATACCTACACCTGGAGCACCAAATGGTGCTAATGGACAACCGTTGCCGCCCGATGATATACAACTGAATTACTGAAGCTCGATGTTGACCAGAGGAAAGAAAAGAAATCAAAAAGCTAAAGGAAAAGGCATCAAGAAACAGTGCCGGCCCCAGGTAACCGGTGAATCATCAAATTTGGGAGAAGATAATTCGGAAGAGCATATTTGGGTGAAACCTCAAACCTTGATATGTTCAATTATTTTTCTAAATTTTTCATATATTTCACAAAACGTCAAATGGTCATATTCTAAATCAATGTTCGAACATGTACCGAACACTGATGCTTCAAGCAAAATGAATTGTTCAAGTGACATAGATTTCAGTAAGATTAGACCATAAAACCTAATGTTTTGGTATTCTCTCCCATGGTCGTTTGCATTGAAAACGATACTGTGTTACTTTCTAAGCTTTGAAAATACTACATATGACTGAAGTTATAAACTTGGAAAGAGCCGCTTCTATTGACTCCTTGCTTTCTTTGGCAGCATTCATACCAATCTCTGGGTTTCCACCAGCACCAAGACCCCGAGTTAGCTCCTGACCAATTTGCAAACGGTGCTCAGGAAAGACAGGTGACAAATTCATGGCTTGAATATCAGTGTTAATAATCCAGAACTCTACATCCTTCAACGCACTCTCTATCATACGGTTAACAGCATTTGACCCGCCGCCTCCGACACCAATGACTTTGATCTTAGCTTCATTATAATTACTTGAACCCGTCATGGCCCCTAAGCTCTCGGGACTAGAGCTATCCTTTCTCGGGTTTGTTACTATAGGATTCCCTTCACCTCTAAGCATCGAAACTTCTGGGTGCATATTCAGAAAGGGTCCTTATTTTGATACGGACTAATGCTATGGGAGTTGTTGGAACTTCTAAAATGAGGCATATTAGACCTTTGGCTCGGACTCGAAGACCTGCACCTAAGTTTCCCTAAAGGATTCTCCATTAATACTCTCCCACCAAGAACATTAAGTACCCCCATTGATCTAGTATCTGAAGGTCTAAAATATGGCGATATCGATATTGATATAGCATTCGCCATTTTCCCAGCACTATGACACAAACTACAAAATTTAAAGAGTCCTAAATAGCTTGAAGTTCAATTTTTCACAGCCAAGTCCTCTTTCAGTGCCTGCATAAAACATGGAATAAAATAAAGAACTATATTAAAAAAGATTCATAATAAAAAAAAAAGACACATTAGCTCAAATTGCAACTCACTTAGCAGTATCAGCTTAAAACTGCAAAATTAAAATAAAAAAATAAACCTCAAAACCAAGGATAAATTGTAAAACGGCTATACTTCTCTAATTGAAGAGTAAAAATATCTTACAAAAAAATTGCAGCTAAAACCCAGAACAAAAAAAATTTTAAAAAAATTATAAATTACATGAAATGAAAATAGAAATTAGAAAAAAGAATGGAATCTGGGTCTTAAAAGAGAAAGAGGGAAAGAAAAGGAAAATACCTGAAAGAGATGCAAAGTCCAGGATAGTAGGAAAAAAAACGAATTTACAACTGGAAATGGGAGAAAGGGGAAAGGGGTTTTTCTTTTATATTTATATATTTTATTTTGTAATTTTTATATTTCAGGGCTTAAATTGAAGCTCTTTTTGGCTTTAGTTCGGTGAAATTCCTTTGTCAGGTTGTAGTTGATAAAAATAAATAAAGTAAAAAAATAAAAATAAATAAAGTGGTATTTCGGAAAATAAAAAAGAAACTCAGGAGCTGAATTTATGAGATTTATGAATGGTATCAGGGTTTAAGGCTGGGTGTGAATTTCTGGCCCTTTAAATTTTTGGTTAAATTCTGTTATTAGTCCTTGTACTTTATAAAAATAATGACTTTAGTCTCTATACTTTAATTTCATCAATTTTAGTCCTTGACTTTTTGAATTGTGAAATTGCGTAAACTACAGTAGTAGTTATCAAACAATTAGTATTTTTTTGGTCATATAACTTGAAAAAGCTACAACGTAGTCACCCAATTATTTTTTTATCACCTAATTATGAAAAGTTACAAAATAATTATTCATCTATTCAAATTTGATTTTTTGACTAGTGGCATATTTTAAAATTGACATAATAGTAATTTATGATATTGTGTCAATTTAATCTTCATTTTGAAAAATTTAACTTTCAACATTAACTTATTGTGTAATTTAATCTCCTTCTTTTCTTTTGCAGTTTTGCTTTTCTTTATTACACTTTAACCTAAACAACTAAAAAAAATAAATTTATCAACTAAATTTGTTTGAAAAATACAAAAAATGGAAACACCCAAAAGTGAAAGATAATAGTTTTTGCCTTTTCTCAATTTTTTAAAATTAATCTTCAATATAAAAAAATGACAAAATTACACAATGTGTAAATGTTGAGCAATAAATTCTTTAGAACCAAGACTAAATTAACTTAATTTATAAATATTAAGAGTTAAAGTTGTTATATCAATTTTAAAAGATGCCACTAATAGCTTTTTGGTGATAAAAAAGTAATTTACTAATAGTTGAGTAATTATTTTATAATTTTTCATTATTGGGTGACCAAAAAAATTTACTAATAATTGGATAACTACCGGAGTAGTTTACTCTATTATAATTTGATCAAATTTAGTCTAAAATTTTCAGTTGATCAATTTTAATTATGGTATTTTTTATTTTTAAAATTTGGATAAAATACATTAGTAGTCACTTTACTATGATTTTTTTTGTCGCTAAGCTATAAAAAATTACAAAATAATCACTCAACTTTTTTTTTGTCACCCAGCGATATTGTATTTTTGGGTGTTTTCAGTTTCTACATTAGCCAATGGGTAATTGAGTTGAGCCCTAGTACTATTAAGCTTGAGCTCAACTTGAAATTTGGAGCTCAATAGTTGTCGACTTGAGCTTGATTGAACATCTATTTTTGAACTCGATTTGAACTCAAGATATAATTGAGCTGAAGCTCGATAACCAATTTTTGTACTCATGCTTGAACTCGAACTTGAATTCGATTCAGTAATTAAACTTAAGGTTAATAATATATATTAATGGCAAAAGTATATATACATAATTTAATAATATAAAAATACAAAAAACTTAATAAGGCTCATAAGTCATTCGAGTCGAGTATTACTAAACTTGAATTCAATTTGATTGATAATTCGAGCTGCTCAAAAATTACCTAATTGAGTTTAAATTTTGTTTGAGTTGAACTCGAATAACTTTCGAACAGTAATGATTCATTTACAACCCTATCAACTGATAACCAAAAACATAAAATTGAATTTTTTAGATTGAATGGAAAAAATATTAATAATTACGAAGAATTTTATAACTTTTCATAGAGGTTATAAAAAAGAAGAAAAAAATCAGGGTCAACTCTACGCAATTTATCCTTAAAATTTTAACCTGACAAAACATTAGCTTAAATCGTCTGGTTAAATTTAATTGTGTTTTCTTTACTGGTTCAGCCACACTCGCTCAAGCTCGAGCATTTGTCGATGAAAATCAGCTCGAGTTTTTTTCTTCTTTATATGAACTCTCACAACAGATTATTCCTTCATTTCTTGCGGCTTCACGCTTCGATAGAAACGAGGCTTCTCTTCTATTTTTTATTTGTGAGTTCATGATTATATCTGACTTTGATTTTGCATATATATATATATATATATATATATGTAAAAGTTCCTTCAATAATGCTGGTTTCTTTTTCTATTTATTGTTCTGAGTTCGGAAAACTCGTTAGTGTTTTTTATAGGTTTCGGCTCAAAAATTTCTTTTGATGTGAGTTCTGTACTAGTGAGTACTACTGAATTACTTATGGATGATGGTATCTTGATTTGATTTTGCGTACTGTTTTCTTTTTAATTACTTGAGCAAAGTTTCATTTCTTTTTTCTTTTTGTCAGTTTTATATCTGTTGTTTGAATATTTTTGTTTTGAATTGGGAAAACTAGTTAGTTCTTTTTGACAGTTTTCAGTTCAAAGATTTCTTCTGGTCTGAGTTCTGTACCAATCAGTGCTATTGAATCACTGATTACTTTGATTTTGGATAGTTTCCCTTTTAATGCAGGTTTCTTTAATTACTTGATCCAAAATTTCATTTCTTTTTTGTCAGTTTTATGTCTGTTGTTTGAATATTTTTGTTCTGAATTGGAAAAACTAGTTTGTGCTTTTTTACTGTTTTTGGTTCAATGATTTCTTCTGATCTGAATCCTCTACCAGTGAGTGCTACTGAATCACTAATTTCTTTGATATTGTGTGCTTTCCTTTTAATGCAGGTTTATATGTTGACAGTTTTTACTAACATTTTTAAAGATTTTCCTCTCAGCCTCAGCAACAATTGGCTTTCTGGTATGGATACCGGCAAGAAAAGAAAGGTTAATATGTTGGAGGTGGAAAATGTGAGGCATGGTGTGAGTCTTTTAAGGAATCGAGCCTTGAGACAATTAGTAGCCATACAGTCTCTTACGAGGGTGCTTCTAGAGGCTAATGGCTTGCCCGAGCAAATTGAAAAGCTAAAGTCGTGGGAATCTAAACTCAAAATTATAAAGGAAGACATCAAAATTATCTCGAATTTGCCAGAACTAGACGCTAGGCAGAAACTGCTCCAAGTAGAAATGGACTTGGAGGAATGCAAACAACAACTATCAGAAGTACGCCGACAACAATCAGAGGTACGCCAACTCTTACTAATCTAATTACTAAGTTTGATTTCTTGATAAAAATCTCTAATCTAACTCAGTTTTTCAGGTCCGTGAAAAAACAAGAAAGCTTGATCGAATCTTCCTTAAAAATGAGGTATGCAGATTTCTTATCATTGATATTAAGCAACTAAACATTTCTCATTTGCAAATTACATTATTATAATTACAATGTCTGTTTTGATGCAATAGACACTTGCTTTTAGACATAGCAAAAAGCCTGATACAGGTTTGTGGTTGTGTCCAACACAAGTATTTTAAACTTTTTCAAGTTCTCTCAATTTTGGAAGAAGCTTAGATGGTATATGCATAATTATATTCAAATATGTGTCGGTGCATTACTCATTTATAAATCACAATATTATGTATTTTCTCATGCACTAGACTTGTTCTTAGACCTAGCGAAAAGCCCATTTTCAGCTATGTTAATTGGATTTAGGTATGAGTGTCGGGTGTACGTACATGTCTAACACGAATAAGTTCAACTTTCAATAAGTTTTTCATGTATTTCAAGAAACCTCAAAGGCCCGTCCAAACATATGTCAAACACGAACACTTAAAAGCAAAATGAAGAGCTGGAGCCAGTAAAACCTAATATTAGGAATCTCTCCTATGGCCGTTTGCATTGAAAATAATATTTCTTAGACTTGCCCTTGTTTACATCTTTTAAGGAAACAAAATGCATATTTTTTTTTTTCAAGTCTCAATGTCTGAAGTCATTCTTAGACTTGCGCTTGTTTACATCTTTGATCATTTGTTTATATTTTTCTTAAATTTCAGGAATTCAGCACGGTGACTCTAGAAAAAGAGGTGTGTATATGTGTGTATATATATATTTATATGATACTACTTAAATAGAGAAATTATGGAAATATCTTTTTGTAATTAAAATAAGTAATATTATTCTAGAATATTTTATTTTTTTACTTAAGAAAAACTTAAAAAAAACAACAAAATATATGAATGTGGTTGGATTTGATCCTATGCTATTAGAATCAATAAAATATTAATTTTACCGCGAAATTAATAGAAAACCAATAATATTTACTCACAAATTAATTTACTTTTTTCCATTTTAATATCCACATATTTTGTTATTTATTGTATATTATTTTTAAACTAACATTTGTGTTTTAAGTAAGGAGTTTCTACACACAAGTATAAATTTAATTATTTCACAAATCCATAATATCAATTTACAGAATGGTTGACATTAGAGGTGATCATGGGCCAAGCCAAAAAATTTTGGTCCGTTTTCTATGCCCGGGCCCGGCCCGGCCTGAAATATGGGCCTGAAATTTTGTCTAGGCCTAGCCTGGAATAAAAATGTTAGGCCCCAGCCCAATCCGGCCCGACCCATATTAAATTTTTTTACTTATTTCATTAAAAAATTTAAAAATATAATAAATTAAATAAATTTAAAAACATAAAAACAAATATTAAAGCAAGAAACAAAATAAAATTGAGATAAACAATTCTTAAAACAATACACAAATAAAAAAAAATAAAGTTAAAAATTACATATGCTTAAAAAAAATTAAAAAATATATATATTTATATAATTCGGGCCCGGCCTATTTTCTAAACGGGCCTCGTATTTTTGCCCAAACTCATATTTCGGGATAATATTTTTACCCAAACCCTCCTATTTTTTGGGCGGGCTTCGGGCCGGGCCGCCGAACCCATGATCACCTCTAGTTGTTTAGTAATGAATTTAAAATTTCATTTTTTTTTTTTTTCAAGTACACAATCACACATTGAATTTCAGTTGATGTCTACATAATCATATCCACAACAACTTTATGACAATTTATGTAGTAAATGGAATCTGAAACTTCAAAATCCATGTTTTGAAAAGTTTAGTATTAATATTATCATATCTTTCAAATTTTGATTTGTTTTTCATGTTTGCTGTTTTAGCTTTATTCTGCAGTGCCATGTATGAAAGAAGTTGCTGCAACTTATGATCATGCAAGTTTGCCATCTCGTGAAGCATTACCCCCTACTTCTACTGATTTGGATTTCCAAATTTATAACAACGACAAAGGTCTCCATGGCATACCATTTGGGAACACTATTACCAATGGAATGCTTCAACAGGGTGGGGGTGAGGCATCTGAAGCACAATACAACAAGAACGCACCACCATTGTCGCACAGTGATAATCAAATGAACTTATCGCTCAGTGGAAGCAACAAAAGAGATGGGGTTTCAGAAGCTGGAGTACAAGGTACTGAAATTACTGTTGATCAAGACCACGGAAGTTTGCTGGCTAGGGAGATGTTGAAGTGTAATTATAATTCCTGGCAATCCGGAGTTTTTAACAAAGACAACAACAGTACTGTTGGAGTTGCACACTTCCATGGCTTACAAGAAGCATTGGACGAAACTCGCTATGGGGAAACACCAGACTACCTCAAACGTATCGCGACCCTAATTGAAGTGGATCGTGGAAAAGCTACTAAGTTTAGCCATAAAAATATTGAAGTTCTGGTTTGTGCCGCAATCAAGGAGATGGAAGACTGGCGTACACCTCAGGATTCTGGCTGGAACCAGTTGAAAAAGTGGGCCGCGACGCTGAATATGGGTAAGGAACAAGATTTTGAAGTGAAATTTGCTGATGATATGTTGATGAATATTTGTCTTGCCTGTTATGCTTACTCAATGGTTTTTGGAGAGGATGGTTCAGCTCATAAGTTTGCGAATGGAAGGGTGTGACGCTCATATGCTCAGTGTATTTAAACTCAGTGAATCGTTTTGGTATTTGGTATTTCAACTCATATGGTTTGCTATTTGGTGTTTGAACTCAGTCAAAAGAACTTGAGGTTTCTACGGTTATATCTCTATATTTTGTTATATTATTTGAACTCGGTGAACAGTTTTGGTGTTCGAACTCAGTGAGTTTGTATTGTGTTGGGTATGTTGTATTAATGAATTGGTATATTTATGTTTGTGTTATTTCTTTTATCTGGTTTAGATTAGAAATTTTGAATGGTTGATTATAATATTTATCATTTCCAAGTATTGATAGCATGTTTGATCTTGGATTGTAAGTTTGTAACATTTGCGTTCTGGCTTTGATGCTTGTCACCCCACAATGGGTAAATATTTTGTCACAGAATTTATGGTGCAGCTGAATTGTTCAACAAAATGACAGAAATTTTAAGTAGAGAGAGTACGATTTCTAGAATTTCATTCATAATGCAATTCATAGATTTGCATGACATAATATGGAAAGTACGATTTATAGACTTAGGGTAATCGATAGCTCCAAATTATAGCTAATTCTCCACATATGCACTCAACAGTTTCTTTCCTCAGCTCATCAGATTTTTCTGTCATTAACCCATGGCTGGGTTCCAATTTCTCAGCTGACTCCCATCCTTGTTTCAACCAACTCCTAAACCTCTATTGCTATTTGGGGGTAAATGTATCTCAGTGATTTTTACTCGAAAAATGAGTCAATTATTCATTATAAGTTAAATGAAAGAGTAAGTTAGTCATTTCTATAAAAAAAATTATTCATTTCTATTATTAAAAATTGATATAACAGATGAAATAATCAAACAATTACACGTGGTGTGCCAATTGTGCCTCATACTAACGTATAATGACTAATTTTTAATAGTAAAAAATGAATGAAGTTTTTTAACAGAATGACTAATTTACTTATTGATCTAACGTATATATATTAATTTATCCAATTTTTAAGTAAATGAAACAAAATATAATCTAACTCCAAGTACAAAGACCTCTGTCATGGGCGTAACTAGGAGGGCTGGTAGGGGCCTGACTTTCCTTAAAATAGAAAATTTTTCATTTGTGTTCTTTATTTTTTTAAATTTAAATTAGTAAAGATAAAATTACACTTTAATCCTCTTAAAATTGATAAAAATTTGATAGGCTATTCAAATAGTAAAATTATTTTTTTACTATCGTAAAAGTTAAAATTTAATTTCAGCTTCCTTAATAAAATTTTCTGCCTTCAACCTTGATCTCCATAGTACTTTTACTCTATTTGACATGTTTCTCTTCAACTCATTTTCACCATAAATCCATAACAATATCCTTGTCTCCAAATGATTTTTGTCCCCAGAGATTGAAGTCTGAAAATTGAGATTTTTTATAATATAATCCTCTAAGTAACATTTTCAAGTAGGGGCATATCTAGGAGGATTGGCGCTAGTCATTCTAAAATGATTTTTTATTTAAATCTTTTAAAGTTTTTAAAATTTTAAATTAGTATAAGTAAAATTATATTTTTGTCTCTCCTAAAATAATAATTTTTTATTTAATCTTTTAAAAATCATAAATTATTCAAATAATAAAATTATATTTTTACTATCATAAAATTATAATTTAATTTTGATCCTTAAAAAAATTTCTAACTTCACCCTGTTTTTATTTACTTATTCAACCACACTACCAAGAGTTGAGTTTACTGCCTGATTGTCTTCAATATTCGTTTGTCTTGTACGTGAGAATGATAAACAAATGGAATTGCCAATCATTTCTCAATCCTGTGACCATTTTTATTCCTTCAAAAGACTAACATGAAACAATGGATGAAAGCTGGAAGTTTAATGGGTTATTTTTTTCTTGAACCGATTTAATTAGCATTAAAATTAAAAAAAAATCAATTCCTAGTTTTTAATTAAAAAAATTGATCAAACTGAACTGACATTGATTTAGTAGGTTTTTTCGATTAATCAATCCAAATTTTTTGAGTTGAGTTTTGTGTTTATACAGTACTATATTTAAAAATTAAATATATTTTAAATAAATGAAAATTGATATAAAATAACTGAGTTTTTTTTATTGGTTTGGTTTTAGGTAGAGGTGTGCATGGGTCGGGCCGGGCCGGGTTCGGGCCGGGCTCAATTAAAAATTTAGGCCCGTTCGTCGGGCTCGGGCCGGGCCGGGCCCGGAAAATGGGCCTAAAATTTTGCCCAAGCCCGACCCGAATAAAAATATTAAAACCCGGGCCCAGCCCGGCCCGCCCATATTAATTTTTACACTATTTTTTATATAATTTTAAAATATATATAAACCATAAAAAATACTAAAAAACCAAAATAAATATTTCTCAATAAATAAAAAATAAATTTTAAAAAATATGTATACTTAAATAACAATAAAATAGATGTAACTTAACAAACAAATGCCTCTAAAATAATAACAAAATTAACAAATGTCTTTAAAATAATAACAAAATTAACAATAAAATAAGTTTTATACAATATCTAAACAATAACAACAAAATAGTAGCAATATAATAGTAAAATGATAGCAAAATAGGGAGAAAATAATAGAAAAATATTATTAAAAAATAAATTATTTTTTGTCTTTAGTGAATTCGGGCCGGGCCGGGTCGGGCCCGGGCCGAAAATATCTTACCCGAGCCCGGCCCATTTTTTAAACGGGCCGTATTTTTTTGTCCAAGCCCATTTTTCGGGCCTATATTTTTGCCCAAACCCTCCCACATTTCGGGCGGGCCTTCGGGCCGGGCCGGGCCGCCCGGCCCATGCACACCTCTAGTTTTAGGGTTCAAAAAACGAGAATCGATCAACAAACCAATTAAATTAAGATTGAAACCAATTAACTCGCTCCACCCCACTAAATCGAAATCGAAATAATTGATTGATTTTTTTTATTAAGCCAACTTAACCCATCATAATATACAAATTTCGATTCAACTGAATTAGAGTTAAATAATCAATATAATCGAATCAAATTTAAATAGATCAGTTCAGTCGGTTAATCAACTTAACCTACCATAATATAAATATATTAAAAATACACCATGAATGTGAAAATGTATTTATATTTTCAGTGTTTAAATAATTTTTAAAAAATATTTTTTAGATTTTTTTCTAACATAAATGTTTTTATCTATTATTTTTAAAAATTGGTCTTAATTTTTTTAAATTTGGACGTTTAATCGATATTTTTTAGTTAACATTTTTTAAAATCAAAGCTATGTTATTATTATTTTATCTATATGAATTCTCAAAAACTTAAAAACAAATGAAGAGTCTTTTCTTTGAGAAATTATTTTATGAACTTTTTTCATCACATTATTCATTGTTCTATTCAATTAAAAGATGACACATCATTCTTTTTTCCATATCATATGTACATTTGGACTAAACTAGTAGTTATCCAACTATGACTTTATAAAAGTTATTTTATTAGTCCTTGTACTTTGTAAAAATTATGACTTTAGGCTCTATGCTTTAATTTCATCAAATTTAATTTTTGACTTTTCAAATGGATTAGCCCTGTGCTTTTTGAATTTTGAAATTAGGTAAATGCATAGTAGTTATCCAACTATTAGTAGGTTTTTTTTTTTTTGTCGGACAACTATAAAAAGTTACAACATTGTTATCTAACTATTAGTAAATTTCTTTTTTTTTAATTATCTAATTATGAAAATTAACAAAATGGTCATTCACCTATTCAATTTTATCTTTTTCGGTGGCAATGTTTAAAATTGACATAATAGCAATTTTAACTCTCAATATTTATACATTGTGTCAATTTAGTCTTGATTTTAAAAAAATCTCACATTCAACATTTGCTCATTGTGTAATTTATTTTTTTTATGCAGTTTTGTTGTTCTTTGTAACCCTTTCATCTAAAAAGTTAAAAAAAAAATTATCAGCTAAATATGTTTGAAAATATAAAAAAATAGAAACACTCAAAAGTCTAAGATAATAATTTTCATCTTTTCCCGTACTTTTAAAATTAACCTTCAATATCACAAAGAAAAATAACTATTATAAAAGGATAAAATTGCACAATTAGTAAATGTTGAGCATTAAATTTTTTAAATGAAAGACTAAATTGACTTAATTTATAAATGTTGAGAGCTAAAATTGTCATGCCAAATTTAAAAGATATCACTGTTAGCTCGCTAGTGACCAACCGGTGACCAAAAAGATAAAAAAGAATTGTTGGATATACTATTTTGTAACTTTTTATGTTTGAGTGACCAAAAATAAATTATCAACAGTTAGGTGACAATTTTATAATTTTTCATATAGCTAAAGAAAAAAAAAAAACAAAATTGGGTCAACTTTACACGTAGTTTGTCCTTAAAATTTTAACACCACCAAACAGTAGCTTAAATTGCTTAAATCTTCTAGTTGAATTTAATCCAGTTTTTTAACTGGTTCAGCCACACTCACTCTCACTCTAGCAAGCTCGAGTAGTTGTCGATGAAAACCAGCTAGAGTTTTTTTTTTTTTTTTTTAATAATGAACTCACACCACGAATGATGCCTTCATTTCTTCCGGTTTAACGCTTCGATACAGGCTGCGCTTCTCTCCTGTTCTCTACTTGTGAGTTCATGATCATATCTTACTTTGATTTTGCATATATATATATATATATATATATATATACAGGTTTCCTTTAATAACGCTGGTTTCTTTTTCTTTAGTTAGACGAGGAAATTTTCGTTTTCATATAGTTTTTTAAGTTCTATATACGCGTTGACTTTCTCGGTTTTTTTCTATTTTTGTTCTGAGTTCGGGAAACTCTTTAGTGTTTTTTTATAGGTTTCAGCTCAATAATTTCTTTTGATCTGAGTTCGGAAAACTCTTTAGTGCTCTTTTTGATAGGTTTCAGCTCAAAAATGTCTTTTGATCTGAGTTTGATCTGAGTTCGGAAAACTCTTAGTGTTTTTTTTTTAGGTTTCAGCTCAATAATTTCTTTTGATCTAAGTTCTGCGATAGACTACTGCATTACTAATTCATTTTGCATAATTTATTTTAATTCTGGTTTCTTTTAAATTACTTGAGCAAATTTTCATTTCATTTTTTTTTGTCAGTTTTAAATCTGTTGTTTGAATATTTTAAATATTTTTTTAGATTTTTTTTCGACATAAATGTTTTTATCTATTATTTTTAAAAATTGGTTTTAATTTTTTTAATTTAGAAGTTTAATCAATTTTTTTAAATGGTTAACATTTTTTAGAATCAAAGCTATATATATTAGATTTGAACTAAACATAATTTTTTATCTATATTAACGAGGAGTCTTTTCTTCAAAAAATTATTGTACGAAGTTTTTTCACATCATTTATGGTTCCGTCCAATTAAAAGAGGACACGTCATTTTTTATCCCACATCATTTGTACATTTAGACTAAACTAGTAGTTATCCAACAATAACTTTGTAAAAGCTTTGTTATTAGTCCTTGTACTTTGTAAAAATTATGACTTGAGTCTCTATGATTTAATTTCATTGACTTTAATTCTCAACTTTTCAAATGGGTTCGTCCTGTGTTTTTTTTTTGTCATCTTTTCTCGTACTTTTAAAATTAACTTTTAATATTACAAAAAAAAGAGTTATTATAAAAGGATAAAATTATACGACGAATAAATGTTGAGTGTCAATTCTTTTAAAAGAAAAACTAAATTGACTTAATTTATAAATGTTAAGAGTTAAATAGCAATAGAAGTTTAGGAGTTGGTTTAAACGAGGATGGAAATTAGCTGAGAAATTGGAACTGAGCCATGAGGTTAATGACAGAAAAATCTAATGGGCTGAGGAAATATATTCTTAGTGCAAATGTGGAGAATTAGCTATATTTTAGAAATCGTACTCTCTATACTTGAAATTTCTGTTATTTTGTTGAACATTTCACCTGCACCATAAATTCTGGGACAAAATATTTACCCATTGTGGGGTGACGAGCATTAAAGCCAGAACGCAAATGTTACAATCCAAGATCAAACATGCTACCAATGCTTACAGATCCAATGGAAATGATAAATTTTACAATCAACCATTTAAAATTTCTAATCTAAACCAGATAAAAGAAATAACACAAACATAAAACATACCAATTCATTAATACAACATACCTGACACGATACAAACTCACTGAATTCGAACACCAAAACCATTCACCGAGTTCAAATAATATAACAAAATAATGAAATATAGAGATATAACCGTACAAACCCCAAGTTCTTTGACTGAATTCAAATACCAATTACCAAACCATACGAGTAAAAATACCAAATACCAAAACGATTCACCGAGTTTAAATACACTGAGCATATGAGCATCACACCCTTCCACTCGCAACCTTATGAGTTGAGCCATCCTCTTCAAAAATCATTGAGTAAGCATAATAGGCAAGACAAATATTGTTCAACATGTCATCAGCGAATTTCACTTCAAAGTCTTGTTCCTTACCCATATTGAGCGTCGTGGCCCACTTTTTCAACTGGTTACAGTCGGAATCCTTAGGTTTACCCCAGTCTTCCATCTCTTTGATTGCGGCACAGACCAGAACTTCAATATTTTTATGGCCAAACTTAGTAGCTTTTCCACGATCCACTTCGATTAGTGTCGCAATACGTTTGAGGTAATCTGGTGTTTCCCCATAGTGAGTTTCGTCCAATGCTTCTTGTAAGCCATGGAAGTGTGCAACTTCCACACTGTTGTTGTCTTTGTTAAAAAGTCCGGATTGCCAGAAACTATAATTACACTTCAACATCTCCCTAGCCCGCAAACTTACACTTGCAACCTTATGAACTGAACCGTCCTCTCCATAAATCATTGAGTAAGTATAATAGGCAAGACAAATATTATTCAACTTGTCATCAGCAAATTTCACTTCAAAATCTTGTTCCTTACCCATATTGAGCGTCGCGGCCCACTTTTTCAACTGGTTACAGCCAGACTCTTTAGGTGTACGCCAGTCTTCCATCTCTTTGACCGCGGCACAAACCAGAACGTCAATATTTTTATGGCCAAACTTAGTAGCTTTTCCACGATCCAGTTCGATTAGGGTCGCGATACGTTTGAGGTAGTCTGGTGTTTCCCCATAGCGAGCTTCGTCCAATGCTTCTTGTAAGCCATGGAAGTGTGCAACTTCCACACTGTTGTTGTCTTTGTTAAAAATTCCGGATTGCCAGGATCTATAATTACACTTCAACATCTCCCTAGCCAGCAAACTTCCATGGTATTGATCAACAGGAATACTAACATCATTCATTTCAGTACACTGTCCTCCGACTTCTGAAAAGTTACCCAAAACCAATTCTCCCATCTGATCATCATTGAGCAAAAATGGTAGTCCGCCAAATATCTCATTCTCACACTGTTGAAGGTTTTCGAAGGTAATCGTGTTCTCCAATGGTAAGCCATGGAAACTGTTGTCATTGTCATAAAACTGATTTTCCAAACTTTCATGATCATTAATTGCAGCAATTTCTTTCATACATGGTACCGCAGAATAAAGCTAAAACAACAAACATGAAAAACTAAATCAAAATTTGAGAAATACAATAATATTAGTGCTATCTTTTCAAAACATGGATTTTGAAGTTTCGGATTTCATTTACTATACAAATTGTCATTACCTGCTATCTAATATAAGATTTTGTACTTGAAAAATATAAAACATGAAGTTTTAAATTCATCTCTAAACAACTATTTAATAAAATCATATTATAGGACTGAGAAATAGTTACATTTATATATTACACTATTTTTTAAATTTAAGTTTTCAAATGCTATTTGGATGAATTGTGACTGTTCACCACCTGTCATACATACAGATGTACCATATCTTGTTTTTTAGAGTTCATGTAAAAAAACAAAAAAAACTGAGATAGACAAATAAAATTAATCATGAAAGATATACAACTTTTTTTTCTTTCGAAGTAGATATCAAGTGTATAGCTTTCAACCATATATAATATCTTCAAAGCTTAGAAAATAACATTGTATATATAGTTTTTAATGCAAATGACCATGGGAGAGAATACCAAACATTAGATTTTTTGGTCTGATCATAATGAAATCTATGTTATTCAAACTCTTCATTTTGCTTGAAACATTAGTGTTCGATATATGTTTGAACATTGATTTAGAATAAGACCTTTGAGATTTCTTGTACCATATGGAAAACTTAGAAAAATAATTAAACAAATTAAAGTTAGAGGTGATCCGAAATGCGACACTCGAACTTAAATAATGACTTTTTACTAGGTCTACAAAAGAAATGTAATGTATGAAGAAAGATATTATATTGTGATGAGATTTATAAATGCGTAATGTATCGACACAATTTTAAATATAGGTACATGAATCTATACGTAACGATTAAACCCAAATCCAAATAAAATAGTTTATGGCTTTTTTATATCCAAAAACAAGTCCAGTGCACCAAGAAGCAAATAAAAATAATGTGATTTGTAAATGGTAAATGTTCCAAGAAATAATCATGCTGTCATGTGCATACTATATTATTAACGAATATCCAATCAAGGTTGTTTGCTTTGTTCAACTCAAGAAAAACCAAGTTAAATTGAACATTTACTCAGTAATTAGATTTGTAAACATTAGCACACCTGTAGTTGTTGATCTATACGATTTAGCTCCATTTTTACTTCGAGCAATTTCCGCTTTGCGTCAACTTCCATTAAACAGCCTGCCTTGAACTTGGCCAGGTTTTCCTTCATATTCTCCTTTAATTTTCGGAGATTAGATAGCAGTGGCCATTTCTCTTCGATTTGCCTGACAGTTGCTAAAACTTCTGGATAGTTACATAGCTGATCCCAATGTTTTTCCTTTACCTTCATGTCACCAAATACACACAAAACAAGTGTGAAAAGGAACAGATAGAGAAAATCTTTCTTTTGGTTTTTTGCTCCAGTGAGATTTATTATCTATATATAATAAATAACAAAAATGAAAATTGAAAATGAATGGCTAGGTTGAATTAAGAGAATTTACTCTAGTTATCCTTCTATTGATTTGGTTAGTTAAGTTTTTCCGACTTTGATCTACAGGTTTCACCATAATAAGCACTTCCAAACTCTCTTCTCCTACATTTGGTGATTCACGGGTTAGCTGGAGCTGGCTTGGTTTCGTGATGCCTTCTCCTATAGCTTCCCGATTTCTTTTCTTTCGTCCAGTCAACACTGGCCTTGACGGATTCACCTGATTATTATCTAGTGATGATTGTCCGTTAGCATTATTTGATGCTCCAGGTGTAGGTAACATAACGATATTTAGATGCCTGCTGATCAGAATATTTGAACTCAAATCAAATTTCTGAATCTAAAACAATCAAAGTTTTTCCTAATTCAGAACAAAAAATAGACAAACAAGCAAGTGAATGATGACCGGAATGTTTTTTCGAAGAAACAAAATGAAAATCATAAACTAACAAAACTTACAATAATAAATATGAAATTATAAATTCAGCAAAAACCAAAGCAAATAAATATACAGAAACTGAGGGAAAAATGAATGAAGTAAATTGAGATAGCAATTACTGCGCCTTTTGACGTTGCTTCGTTCATAAGCTGTGGTTAACCAGGTTGTTCCATCTTCAGTAATGTAAACTTAAGCTTTATAAACTTATCTAAATAAAATTACAGTTTTACCCTTAAATATAAAAAGAAGTTTGAGTATACATAAAGGTAAAAATGTAATTTTATATCACAAAATCTCTCAACACATGGCTAAGAAAATTTCACTCAACATACCCACCTACCCGCAGGCATCACAAAATCTCTCAACATATATAGCTAAGAAATTTTCACTCAACACAGCCACCTCACCTACCCGCAGGCTATGAAGAATTTTAAATTAATAAAAAGTTATGAAGAATTTTAAATTAATAAAAAGTTATGAAGAATTTTAAATTAATAAAAATAAAATTACACTTTAATTTTTTTTAAAAATAAATAAATTACACTCTAATTTTTCAATTTGGTTTCTGGTTTAACCATTTTTTATTATGTATTACGTTTTAATAATTTCCCTTTAATGCAGCGTTCTTTAATTACTTGAGCAAAATTTTATTTCTTTTTTGAATTTTGGTGTGGCTGACTTGCTTATTACTTTTATTTTTTATCTGAAATGGGAAAATTAGTTAGTGTTTTTGATTGTTTTACATTTCTCTTTATCCATTCAAGATGAACTATGTTGACATTTGAAGCACAATATGGTGCGAACCAACCGCAGTTGCTAGCTGACGTTAATTAGGTGAACTTATCGAGCTTGATATTTATCACAGGCCAGAATAGAAAGTTTAATTTTTCGGAGGTGAAAAATGTGAGACATGATGTGTATCTTGATCATTGATATTAAGCAACGAAACATTTCTCATTCTTAGACTTTTCCTATATTTAATCATTTGTATATATATCTCTTATATTTTAGAAATTCAGTATGGAGACTCTAAAAAAAAGTAGGTATGTATATATATATATATATACATATATATATATATATGTATATACACATAATTGGGTAATCATTGTGCAACTTTTCATAATTGGTTGACTAAAAAAAATTGACTAATAATTGGATAACAAGAGTGTAATTTACTCTACTTTAATTTTATCAGGTTACTCCCTAAATTTTCCAATTGATCAATTTTAATCTCAGTACTTTTTGAATTTTGAAATTTGGGTAAATTACTTTAGTAATCACTTAACTATGGTTTTTTTCCCTTTTTGTCACCCAATATGAAAAATTACAAAATGATTACTCAATTACTAAATTTTATCTTTTTTGTCACCTAACCATATTGTATTTTTGGGTGTTTCTATTTTTACGTTAGATAACTGGTAGCGATGTAATTGAGCTGAGTCCAAATGCTATCAAGCTCAAGCTCAACTTGAAATTCGGAGCTCGATACTCGACTCAAGCTTGATCGAACATCTATTTTTAAGCTTAAGCTCCGCTTAAGATATAATCGAGCTTCTCGAGCTCAAGCTCTGTTATAGCCCAATTTTGCACCTAGAAATAAACCCAAATAAATAAGTCCAAGTCCCTTTACAAAATTAAAAACCAAAAACCAAAAACCAAAATTTACAAACCCAAACAGACCAGCCCAATTACAACCAAATCTGACCCAACCCGTTTCAAACCCGTGACCCAATTACAAATGGCCCAATACCCAAGCCCGAATGCTAATGACCCGGTACCAGTCCTGGGAACCCTAGCCGCCTCTGACTCAGCAGCTTCACCGCCTCTGTCCCATCAGCTCCTTCCAGGTCTGCTTAGCACCGCCTAAGTTGTACCTGCAAAGAATTAAACAAGAATAGACAGCAAAATAGCAGAGAAATGATAAAAAACAACAACTTGTAAAAATAAAAAGGCTATATATAAGCCGAATATCAACAAAAGTGTAGGGATTCGGATTTCTTAAAATAACAGTACAAATTTCAAGCACAAGCAGTCACGAATAGCTAGAACAAATCGAAATCTAAGCAACAGGCGATCAAAGGATTCAAAAATACACAAATAGCAGCGAAGGGATACCCCCCAACCATCACAGAATACCAGAACCCTAGGCAGAGGTGATTTCGTTTTTCTTGTTTTTTTATATACGTATATGTTTTAAAGTATTAATAATACAACAATAAGATAAAAAAAAAAGGAAAAAAAACGAAAATTTTACCTTTTTCCGGCCACCGTTCCGGTGGCCGGAACGCCGGAACGGCGGCGCGCACGGTGGTCCGATCATCGGCCGGTGACCGGCCGGTGACCGGACGGTGACCGGTCCGATGACCGGTCCGGCACCGGAGCCTTCCCTCCGGACCTTCCTTCCCTTCCCCTCTCCTTCCTTCCCTTCCCTTCTCCTTCCTTCCTTTCCCTCTCCCCTTCTCTTCTTTTCTTTTTTTTTCTTTTTTTTTTCTCTCCCTCGGCACAAATGAGCCAGAAACAAAAAAATCGCCCTTTTATACTAACCGACCTGGGTCGGGTCGACCCGACCCAGGTCCGCTCAGGATCCGCGCGTTGTGACGTCACTGGGGTTATTTTCAACCCCAGTCCTTCCGCTTTTTAGAGGTTTTGAAATCGGGTTTCAATTTCTTGCAATTTGGCCCTAATATTTATTTCGTTGTTCGATTTGGTCCCCAAAGCTGCTGTGCGTTTAAAGCTGCTGGGAAATTTTCTCTCCTGGTCCCCCGTGGTTTCTAGCGTGTTCTAATAAGTCCTTATTTTTCGTTTTCATTTTAAAATTTACCCCGTTCGTTTGATGTGCTTCTAATTTAGTCCTGTTTATCATTTTATTATTTTTTTTTCATTTTGTTTTCTTTCCATGTATTTCTATTATATGATATTATTATTATACTATATTTATTACTTATATTTTTCATTATTACCATTATTTACTATTTCCATCATTATATGTGATTATTATTTACCATTAATTTTACTATATATTACTATTATTATTGTTATAGCCCAATTTTGCCCATTTCAAAACCATACCCGGGCCCAATTAAGCAAATAAACATAAAATAATAAAACCAAAACAAAGTCCTTTATCAGTCCAAATTACAAAAAAACCAAAAAAATTAAACCCTACATACCCATTCCCATTACCCTGGCCCAAATACAATAACCCGGTTAACCCATTTACAATCAAAACCCGACAGTCCAATACCTAGTGGCCCAATTAGCTAACCCAAACCCTTAATCGGTTTAGGGTTTCAAATCCCTAACCCTAATCCCTCTCTAGCGCCGCAGCACCCTCTTCTAGCCTCTAGCCGTCCCCACGTGCTAGCCACCTGCTCCCTCTACCGTCACTTCCAACCTCTCTACCTGCCCGAACCTCTACCTGCTCCCATCGTCACTCAAACCTGCAGATAAGACAGAAAGAAACAGCAGAACAAGCAACAAGCAGAAACAAGCAAAAATAGTATGAAAATAGTGGATTTTCAGCTATAAAGCCGAATGCAAATAAAAAAAGCGGGGGGATTCTTTTCGGGTTTTATTTTCCATCTCTTTCGGCTAGAAGGAGAGGTAACAATCAGTTGTAAAAAAAGAAAAACAGATCCCATCTTGTATACAGATTTTCAGAAATCTAAAAAAAAAAAAAGAAACAAAAGAGAAGGTTTTTTTTTGAATTTTTCTTTTTCTTTGTTTGCGTTTTTCTGTTGCTATTATTGTTTTTATTATTTGCAAATCTTTTGAATAATAAGTAGTAAAAGGAAAGGAGGAGGGTTTACCTCTACCTCGCGGGTGCGCCACCGGAGATTTCCTCCGTCGTCGGCGTCGGTTCTAAGGGGACCGAGGCCCTTAGCTTTCGGGTTCCTTTGGTCGAGGAGCCTTGGCCTTCGAAAAGCCCTGAACGGAGGTAAAAGGGCCTGTGTTGCCATCGTTGACCACTGGAAGTGCTGGTGGTGTAGTGACCTTCGAGGGATCCCACAAACGGCGCCGGAAAGAGGTTAAGCCGAAACCCTATCAGAGAAATGAAAAAGGGGGGCTGAAATCGGTTCTGAAAAATGAAACAAATGGGTGTTTCAATTTCTTTTTTTCTCTCTTTGTTTTATTAGAAGCAAAACGGCACCGTGTTGAGGTGCCCCGAATCCTTGCCTAGTGAACCGACCCGAAGCTGGCACAACCCGCGTGTTTAGGCTGTTGAGGGCATATAACACATTTGGTCCTTCCATTTTCTTTGCGTGTTTATATCGCCCCATTAGCCCTTATTTCTTTGTTTAGATTTTGGCCTTAATATCTGTTTATTGTTTCAAATTCGTCCGCGTTTGAGCGGTGCCCTTTTAGTGTTTGGTTTATTTTCATTTTTAATCCCTGGCCATTCGAGCATGTTCTATTTTAGTCATGGATTATCCATTTTTGCTTTTCTATTTATTTCACTTTAATTTTTGACTAATGTTAGTTTAATCCTTAACCTTAGTTATATTATTTATCCATTTGACTTTTTAACTCTTTATTATATTATTACATATATGTATATTATATATATACTATTTGAACTATATGTTGCGTATATATTACACTTATATATTTTTTTCTTCACATTATATTTATAAATATTTTTCAACATTATAGTTATATATATTCTTGTTTATTATTATATCTATATTTCTAATATTATCACATATTGTACATGTTACATCTATATACTTTAAAATTGTATTTTGTGCACCTTCATATATTATATATGTATTTTGTATATGTATTCTTTCACATTGTTTTATATAGGTATTTTTATATTTTGAATAATATATCTATTTTAAAGTTGCAGTTTGTATATATACTATACTCTATTATATATGTATTTTTTTTCATTCTAATGGTTACATATGTTTTTATATATATATTATGAATACTTTTTTATATCATACTACTTATTTTATTATTATTCCATGTATATACTTTAATATTATTATGTATAGATATTTTTCATGCATTACGCATGTATATTTAAACATTTTTCATATATTGCGTATATTATATCTTTTGTACTATATATATATCATTCTTACATAAGTCTTAATATTATTATTGTTTTATATACTTATATCCCATCATCATATTTTACTTAACATTACCTTATTATCCCTATTTTACCACTAATTCATCATTCTCATTATTATTTTTATCGTTTTTATTTATTATTATCATTTTCATTGTTAGACAATTATTTTTATTACTATCATTTGTTTTTAATATTTTCATTACAAATTCTACAACTTTTTACCCTATCAATCTTTTTAGAAATAAGGCAATGTTTCGATATTTAGAAATTCGAGAGATCGTGCCCTAACGTATTGGGTTTCGACTTCCTCGTCTAAATCTAAATATCCGAATATCCTTCTTAAAACACATGTTTAAAACCCTATTATTCTCATTTATTTTTGCATGTTATTATCGTTTTTATTTACATTATCATGTTTCATACAAATTTGCATTATCTTTCGTTATGCGTCTTACAAATTACCCTTTTACCCAACGTAAAAAAAAAAAATGAATGATTTTCATAAAAGGTAACGTTCGTACTTAGACACTCGGGAAATTGTACCCTAGCGTATTGGGTTTCGATTTTCCGTTTAAGTCTAAATGATCGGATAGCCTTTTAAAGTCCAAGAATAATTTTCAAAAAATCAAGGCAATATTCGGTACTTAGGAATTTGAGAAATTGTGCCCTAACATATTGGGTTTCGATTTTCTTCATTTATCTCGAGTATTCGAATACCCTTTCAAATCAAATACGTGATTCCTGAATAAAAAGCAAGTTTAGTTTCTAAGGTCGAAATATCGTGTCCTACCGTATTGGATGCGATGTTTTACCTTAAGGCAAACCAACCTTTGATTTACGTCTTTAACATACCCAAATGGTTTTAAAGTAAATAAGGATCGTATATTAAATTCTTTCAAGTTTTCAAATTATTGACCTCAAAGACATCAATTAATCAACAAGGTACCGGTTTCCGGGCGTATCGGGGGTGCTAATCCTTCCCCGTGCGTAACTGACTCCCGAACCTATTTTTTCTGGTATGCGGACCAAAATCGTTGTTTTCATAAATCAAATGGTTTATCAAAAACAACTCCCTTTTTAAGGTGACCGATCACACCCTAAAAAAGATCGGTGGCGACTCCAATTCATATTTTTAAGTCGACGTCCGTTTTGTGTTTTTTACAAAAATGGTATCGACAATTATTATTATTGTTATATTGGTATTATAATTCTCATTATTAATTCATATATCTATGTATATTTCATGTACATACTTTTAACATTATTATTTATTTATTTTAATATACGGGTATATTTTTTACATAGTATTATTAATAGTTGCTTTTAATATTATTATTTCTAACATGTATATATTATATATATTTTAATACTACATTAAATATATGTTTATGTATATACTTTTAATATTATATTGTTTATATATATATTTTACATATTATCTTATGCATATAAATATTTTTTACATATATTACTTACGTACGTTTTGAGTTATTTATCTTTACATGTGTAGATACATTTTCGTATACATATTTTCTTTATATATATTATCTTAGATATATATATATATTCATGATATCATATTCGTATATATTTTCGCATATACTTTATATATACTCACGTATGTACTTTGTCACTATTACCATTATATTTTTATATTATTTTATGTGTTTATTCTTAATACCCTCATATACATATATATAGATATATATATATATATATATCCTTGTATTACATTTTTAATGTCAAAACCCTATATACGTATATTATTTCTTTTCTATATATTACGCATTTTTGTACATACTATTATTATTAGTTATTTTTATGTTATTTTTTTTACACACTATTATTATGTATATTTTTCTTAAACCTAGCATTATATGTTCTATATGTGTTTATTATTATTTTATATCTTGCATTACCATTATTATTATACTATATGTATCATTATAATCATTGTTATTACGCATGCATTGTTATACGTCTTATTTATCGCATATATTTTTCACCTTTATCATCATTTGTTTTTAATGTAGCATATTAGTTCATATCTTTATTTCTATATCAATATCACTCATCTATAATCTTTTCACATTTCAATAAATAAGGCAATATGCCGATTTTAGCATTATGCCAGTGATTTCATTGCTATTGTTGGGTGAATCACGATTGGCTTGTGTTGAAGCGGGATATCCTCTTCAAAAGAAATAAAGAACCCTTAAAATACTCGCATTTTGATCGGATCGCGACTAAATTTTTAAATTGAACTCGTATTTTCGAAAATTAAGACAACGCATGTTTGAAAAGATACCATTTTTTGGGCGTCGCGGGGGTGCTAATACCTTCCCCGCGCGTAACTGACTCCCGAACCCTCTTTTTCTCTGGATTTTTCAATGTAGACCTAAAATGAGCCTTTTACACAAAAAACGAATTTTTTCCGTCAGAAAGAGGTTTTATTAGGTGCCCGATCACACCTAAGAAAAAGGATCGGTGGCGACTCCTTTGCTTTCATAAAATTGAGATTCGTTTTTTTAAGATTTTAAATCGCCACAATTAGCGACCTGAGCTAAAAATTTTCGTCGCTACAAGCTCAATTACCAATTTTTGTACTCATGCTTGAGCTTGGTTCAATAATTAAGCTTAAGGTCAATAATATATATTAAGGGAAATAATATATACATAATTTAATAATATAAAAAAATAAAAAGTTCAATAAGTTTCACGAGTCATTTGTGTCAAGTATTATTAAGCTGAAATTAAGTTTGATCAATAGCTTGAGCTGTTCGAAAATTACTAAATCGAGTTTGAATTTTTTTGAGTCAAAGTCAAGTAGCTTGCTAATACTAGTATTTCTCATTTATACCCGAACCAACTAGTGATCAAAAAGACAAAATTGAATTGTTGGATGACTATTTTGGTAACTTTTTATAGTTGAGTGACCAAAAATAAATTACTAATAATTAGATGACAATTTTATAATTTTTCATAGTTGGGGTAATTAAAAAAAGAAAAAAACCAAAATTGGGTCCTATCCTTAAAATTTTAATACCAACAGTAGCTTAATTGCTCAAATCGTCTGGTTAAGTTTAATTCAGTTTTTTAAACTGGTTCAGCGCAAGCTCGAGTATTTGTCGATGAAAACCAGCTAGAGTTTTTTTGTCGTTTATAATGAACTCACACCACAAATGATGCCTTCATTTCTTCCGGTTTAGCGCTTTGATACAGGCCGCGCTTCTCTTCTGTTCTCTTAAATTGTGAGGTCATGATCATATCTTACATATATATATATATATACAGGTTTCCTTCAACTTTAGTTACATGAGGAAATTTTCGGTTTCATATAGTTTTGTAAGTTATATGTACGCGTTGACTTTCTCGGTTTTTTTCTATTTTTGTTCTGAGTCGGAAAACTCTTTAGTGTTTTTTTTTTGATAGGTTTCAGCTCAATAATTTATTTTGATCTGAGTTCGGAAAACTCTTTAGTGCTTTTTTGATAGGTTTCAGCTCAAAAATGTCTTTTGATCTGAGTTTGGTCTGAGTTCGGAAAACTCTTTAGTGTTTTTTTATAGGTTTCAGCTCAATAATTTCTTTTGATCTGAGTTCTGTGATGTACTACTGCATTACTAATTCATCTATCTTGCTTTGATTTTGCATAATTTACTTTAATTCTGGTTTCTTTTAAATTACTTGAGATAATTTTCATTTCCTTTTTTTTTTTTCAGTTTTAAATCTGTTGTTTGAATATTTTAAATATTTTTTAGATTTTTTTTCAACATAAATGTTTTTATCTATTATTTTTAAAAATTGGTTTTAATTTTTTAAATTTGGAAGTTTAATCAATTTTTTTAAATGGTTAACATTTTTTAGAATCAAAGCTATATTAGATTTGAACTAAACATGATTTTTTATCTATATTAATTCTTCAAAACTTAATAACAAATGAGGAGTCTTTTCTTCAAGAAATTATTGTACGAACCTTTTTCACCACATCATTTATGGTTCCGTCCAATTAAAAGATGACACATCATTTTTTTCTCACATCATATGTACATTTGGACTAAACTAGTAGTTATCCAACTATAACTTTGTAAAAGCTTTTTTATTAGTCCTTGTACTTAGTAAAAATTATGACTTGAGGCTCTATGCTTTAATTTCATCGACTTTAATTCTCGACTTTTCAAATGGGTTAGTCCTGTGCTTTTTGAATTTTGAAATTAGGTAAACTACACTAGTAGTACTTATCCAATTATTAGTAGTTCTTTTTTGTCGGACAACTATAAAAAGTTACAACAATGTCACCCGACAATTAGTAAATTTCTTTTTTTGATCACTTAATTATAAAAATTTACAAAATGGTCATTCACCTATTCAATTTTATCTTTCTTGGTGATAAAGTTTAAAATTAACATAATAGCAATTTTAACCCTTAATATTTATACATTGTGTCAATTTAGTCTTGATTTTGAAAAATCTCACATTCAACATTTATTCATTGTGTAATTTAGTTTTTTTTAATGTAATTTTGTTGTTCTTTATAAACCTTTCACCTAAAAAGTAAAAAAAAAAAATTATCAACTAAATATGTTTGAAAATATACAAAAATAGAAACACTCAAAAGTTTGAGAAAATAATTTTTATTTTTTCTCGTACTTTTAAAATTAATCTTTAATATTACAAAAAAATAACTATTATAAAGGATAAAATTATACAATGAGTAAATGAGGAATATTAATTTTTTTTAAAAATAAAACTAAATTGACTTATTTATAAATGTCGAGAGTTAAATAGCAATAGAAGCTTAGGAGTTGAGTTGAAACAAAGGTGGAAGTTAGCTGAGAAATTGGAACTCAGTCATGAGCTACTGACAAAAGAATCTAATGAACTGAGAGAAGAAACTGGTAGTGCAAATGTGGAGAATTAGCTATATTTTACAGTTATCAATTATCCTGAAAGTCTATAAATCGTTCTCTCCATATTATGTAATGCAAAAACCATGAATTGCAGAAATCGTAGTCTCTATAGCTAAAATTTTGTCATTTTGTTAAACAATTCACCTGCACCATAAATTCTGTGACAAAATATTGACCCATTGAGCCGGAAAGCAAATGTTACATTCCAAGATCAAACATGCTATCAATGCTTACAGATCCAATACCAAATATCAACACATATGAGTTCAAATACCAAATACTAAAATGATTTACTGAGTTCAAAGACTAAAACCAAATATAGAAAAATAACCATACAAATTCACCGAGTTGAAATACCCAAACCATTCACTGAGTTTAAATACCATATGAGCATCACACCCTTCCACTCGCAACCTTATGAACTGAACCATCCTCTCCATAAATCATTGAGTAAGCATAACAGGCAAGACAAATACTATTCAACATATCATCAGCAAGTTTCACGTCAAAATCTTGTTTCTTACCCATATTGAGCGTTGCGGCCCACTTTTTCAACTGGTAACAGCCGGAATCCTTAGGTGTACGCCAGTCTTCCATCTCTTTGATTACGGCACAAACCAGAACTTCAATATTTTTATGGTCAAACGTAGTAGCTTTTCCGCGATCGTCTTCGATTAGGGTCGCGATACGTTTGAGGTAGTCTGGTGTTTCCCCATAGCAAGTTTCGTCCAATGCTTCTTGTAAGCCATGGAAGTGTGCAACTTCCACACTGTTGTTGTCTTTGTTAAAAATTCCTGATTGCCAGGAACTATAATTAGACTTCAACATCTCCCTAGCCAGCAAACTTCCGTGGTCTTGATCAACAGGAATAGTAACATCATTCATTTCAGTACATTGTCCTCCGACTTCTGAAAAGTTACCCAAAACCAATTTTCCCATCTGATCATCAAGCAAAAATGGTAGATCGTTCACACTGTATTGTGTTTCAAACATCTCACTCTCACACTGTTGAAGCTTTTCGAAGGTAATAGTGTTCTCCAATGGTAAGCCATGGAAACCGTTGTCATTGTCATAAAATTGATTTTCCAAACTTTCATGATCATTAGTTGCAGCAATTTCTTTCATACATGTCACCGCAGAATAAAACTAAAACAACAAGCATGAAAAACAAGTCAAAATTTGAAAAATACAATAATATTAATGCTATCTTTTCAAAACATGGATTTTGAAGTTTCGGATTTTATTTACTATAATTGTCATAATGTTGTTGCTTATATAATTATGTAAAAATTGACTGCGATTTAATATGGGATTTTGTACTTGAAAAATATAAAACATGAAATTTCAAATTCATCTCTAAACAACTATTTAATAAAATCATATTATAGAAGTGAGAAAGAGTTACATTTATATATTACACTATTTTTGAAATTTAAGTTTTTAAATGCTATTTGGATGAATTGTTACTGTTTACCACGTATTATACATACACATATACCATATCTTGTTTTTTAAGTTCATGTTAAAAAAAAAAACTCGAAATATACAAATATAGAACAAATTAATCAAGAAAGATATACAATTTTTTTCTCTCCAAGTATATACCAAGTGTATAGCTTCAACCATATATAGTATCTTCAAAGCTTAGAAAATAACATTGTACATATCGTTTTTAATGCACATGACCATGGGAGAGAATACAAAACATTATATTTTCTAGTCTGATCATATATACAGAAATTTATGTTATTCAAACTCTTCATTTTGCTTGAAACATTCGTGTTCGATACATGATTAAACATTAGTTTAGAATAAGACTTTTGAGATTTCTTGTAATATATGAAAAACTTAGAAAAATAATTAAACAAGTCAAAATTAGAGGTGATCCAAATGCGACACTCGAACTTAAATAATGACTTTTTACTAGGTCTACAAAAGAAATGTAATGTATGAGGAAAAACATTATATTGTGATGAGATTTATAAATGAGTAATGTATTGACACAAATTTAAATATAGGTACATGAGAAAAATTAAAAAAAAAAAGTTTAACATACCTATATTGGAAATGAATATGTATCTAACGTTTAAACCCAAATCCAAATAAAATAGTTTATGTCTAAAAACAGGACATAATAATAATAATGTGATTTGTATATGATAAATGTTCCAAGAAATAATGAAGCTGTTACTGTGCATAGTGCATACTATATTATTAACCAACATCCAATCAAGGTTGTTTGCTTTGTTCAACTCAAGAAAAAACAAGTTAAATTGGACATTTACTCAGTAATTAGATTTGTAAACTTAGCACACCTGTAGTTGTAGGTCTATATGATTTAGCTTCTCTTTTACTTCGAGCAATTCCTGCTCTGCGTCATCTTCCATTAAACAGCCTGCCTTGAACTCGGCCAGGTTTTGCTTCATTTTCTCCTTTATTTCTCGGAGATTAGATAGCAGTGGGCATTTCTCTTCTATTTGCCCGACAGTTGCTGAAACTTCTGGATAGTTACGTAGCTGATCCCAATGTTTTGCCTTCACCTTCATGTCACCAAATACACACAAAACAAGTGTGAAAAGGAACAGATAGAGAAAATCTTTCTCATGGTTTTTTGCTCCAGTGAGATTTATTATCTATATATAATAAATAACAAAAATGAAAATTGAATATGAATAGCTACGTTGAATTAAGAGAATTTACTCTAGTTATCCTTCTATTGATTTGGTCAGTTAAGTTTTTCCAACTTTGCTCTACAGGTTTCACCATAATAGGCACTTCCAAACTCTCTTCTCCTACATTTGGTGATTCACGGGTTAGTTGCAGCTGGCTTGGTTTCTTGATGCCTTCTCCCATAGCTTCCCGATTTCTTTTCTTTCGTCCAGTCAACACTGACCTTGACGGATTCACCTGATTATTATCAGGTGATGATTGTCCGTTAGCATTATTTGATGCTCCAGGTGTAGGTAACATTACGATATTCAGATGCCTGCTGAGCAGAATATTTCAACTCATATCAAATGTCTGAATCTAAAACAATCGAAGTTTTTCCTAATTCAGAACAAAAATAGAAACAAGCAAGTAATGTTCTTTCAATGAAAGGAAATGAAAACCATAAACTAACAAAACTTACAATAATAAATATGAAATTATAAATTCAGCAAAAACCAGAAACTGAGGGAAAATGAATGAAGTAAACTGCGATAGCAACTTACTGCTTTGCTGCGGCTGTGTTCATTTTGAAGCTGTTGTTGTGTTCAATAACCAGGCAGTTGGTAGCATGCATTGTCAAAAGTTATATAAAGAAGTTCCCTGATAAATAGTGGTAAAAATGTAATTTACCACAAAATAACGTGTTTTAATTGAAAAAAGTTGGGTGGTTGTATTGATGAACTCATGAGTTCTTTCTTTTTTTTTTTTTTTTTTTTTTTTTGTATTATATCCTTTTCTATTTATTCTATTCTATTCTATCCCATTTATATTATTCTAATTTCTCTCAACATGTATGTCTTATGGCCGATTACTGGCAGGTTGACCTTATTTTGTTGTAACACTCCATTAAACAATAAATAAGAAATAAGGGGTTCTCTTGAATTAAGAAAAAGTTTCCAGATTATTAATTAATAGAAAATCAAAGTTGATGTATCAATGAATCACGAAATACTATGATTCTATAATATGATTTTAAAATTTTATTCAGAAGTAATTCATAGAATCATGCACTCTTTTTCTTTCTTAGTTATAACGGAAAAAAAATAAATGGGTGAATCCAGCCTATTCTTAATATAAACAACTCGTACACGCTCCCTTTCTAAAAAAGATCAATACACCAAGGACTACACTTAGATTTATTGGATTTGTTGCTAAAATATCGGTGTAAAATTTTAAATTAATAAAGTTAAAATTGCACTTTAATCCCTTTAAAAATGTACAAATTTGATTTAATTTTTTAAAAATTATGAATATATAAAATATGGTAAAATTATATTTTTACTATCGTAAAAATTACAATTTAATTTTAAATTCTTAAAAAAATTTGGTTTCTAGTTTAACCCTAAAGCTTTTTATTACGTATTACGTATTAATAATTTCCTTTTAATGCAGATTTCTTTAATTACTTGAGCAAAATTTCATTTCCTATTTGAATTTTGCTGTGGCTGACTTGCTTGTTACTTTTATTTTTGATCTGAAATGGGAAAACTAGTTAGTGTTTTTGATTGTTTACATTTCCCTTTATCCGTTCAAGATGAACTATGTTGACATTTGAAGCACAATATGGTGCGAACCAACCGCAGTTGCTAGCTGACGTTAATCAAGTGAACTCATTGAGCTTGATATCTATCACAAGCCAGAATAGAAAGATTAATATATCAGAGGTGAAAAATGTGAGGCATGGTGTATATCTTGATCGTTGATATTAAGCAAAGAAACATTTTTCATTCTTAAACTTTCCCTATATCTTGATCATTTGTTTATATTTCTCTTACATTTAGAAATTCAGTATGGAGACTCTTAAAAAAAGTACATATGTGTATGCAGGGGTGAAGCCAGAATAATTTTGTAGGGGCAGATAAAATTTTAATTTTTTATAATCTATATCTTTATAATTTTTAAAGGATTAAATTAAATTTTTATAATTTTAGGGGGTTAAAGTGTAATTTAATTTTTATTAATTTAAAATTTTTAGGGCGGCTGTTTGCGGGAAGTTTAATTTAAAACATTTAGGGTAGCTGCTAGCTGGCAGTTCAACACCAATTCAAAAATCCCGTCGTTTGCATTGACAAAATATAACTCAATGCTCTCTTTCGACAGTTTCCCCTTCAGCCAGCTCTCTCAAACTTTTCTCAGTATTTTAATGTCGACTTGCATTCGTCACAGACTAACTAAGTTCCAGGTTAATTTGAAGATGGGTGATGTGATGTGGATCCACTTCCATAAGTTGAGTTGACCTTCAAATCTTAATCTACAACTAAACTATTACTAGATCTTCTCCATCTAAGGTATCTATATTTCCTAAATCTTCCTTTTTATCTTCTAATCATATTCGTGTTTAAGACTCTTTTATCTTTGGCATTGTAGCAGAAAATTTCTGTTGTATAACATAATCATAGTAGTTTCCTATTTGAGCTTAACTCACAAGTTTAAATTTATTCTCATAATCTTCTCAATCGCTGTGTAGTGACGTAAAAAATATTAGCTTAGTCGCTAATTAAAGTGTTTGATCGAAAAATTTAAAAATCAAAATTCGATTTTTAAAGAAAAGGGAGTTGCCACCGATCTTTTTTCCTAGGTGTGATCGGACACCTAATAAAACCTCTTTTTAACAGAAAAATTTGTTTTTGGGTAAAAAGAAGGCCGGGTTTAGGTCTACGTCAAAATTCAGAGAAAAAATAAGGTTCGGGAGTCGGTTACGTGTGGGGAAGGTATTAGCACCCCCACAACGCCCAAAATTGGTATCTTATTAAGATATGCGTTGTCTTGATTTCAGAAATACGAGTTCAATATAATGTTTAATCGTGATCCGGTTGAAATGAAGAGAATCTTTAAATTTTTGATTTTTTAGAAGGACGTCCCGGTTTCAACACGAGCCGACGTGATTCACCCAACATAGCAATGAAATTGACGACTTAGTCTTAAATCGGGACGTTGCCTCGTATATTGAAATTAATTAAAAAGCAAGAATAAGATTTTGAGATAACGAAAAGCAAATTGATATGAAGTAAAAATAAATAAAAGGTTAGAAACACATTGAAACAAATAATAAACATGACAACAATATTAAAAACAATAACGATGAAATAAAAACTATGAATGTACCCATATACATGAACATAGAATAATAGAACATAAAGTGACAAAAACACAACATTTACAAAACACACAAATAATGTTTCCTATATACATGCGTATACGTATAAAGATATATACATAGTGATATTATATATAATAATATTGAAAATATGTATATGATATAAAAAGATATAATGTTAAAAGGGTTATATATACTTAATAGAGTTAAAAATACATACATAATATATATGAAAAAAAACATACATACATAGTAAAGTGTTTAAATATATACATAATATATATATATATATATTAAAAGGTAATATTGAAAAACTATTAATATATTACATAAATGTACACCTATATGTTAAAAATATATGTAACGATAATATGTAAAAGTATATAATAGCATTAAGATTATGTACATAACATAAATATATATTAAAAATAATAACAGTAACCATGGTAATGATAATATGTATAGAATAAAGTAATGAATTATAGTAATGAAAATAATAAGTATAATAGTGAAAATATAATATTAAAAATAATACTAAGTATGATATTATAATAATATGAAATGAAAATAGTAGTGATAATATAAATATACTAAATGTAATAATAATAAAAAGGATGATAATAAAGGTGATATAAGGCGTTGCTAAAACATATTTTAGAACAAAATAATAAACCTGATAATAGTGAGTAATAATGTGTAATATTATAGACAATATTTAAAAAGATAAAAAGCAAAAGGACGGAATTAGAAACAAAACAAAGTTCTTAGGCCGAATTTAAAATAAAAACAAAATAAAAGGACCTATTTGAACGCGCGTGCGAAGAACAGGGATTAAAAGAGTAATTTCTCCAGCCATTCAAAACGACACCGTTCGCATATCGGTCATTTAACAACACATGGACTAAATTAAAACAATAAGCAAACTACGGGGCTAAATTAAAAAAAAGACACTGGATTCCATTGAAACGCACTACGAAAACGAAGGGACTTATGCGCAAATAACCCTTCACCGCAAAAACACGCGGATCTTGAGGGTTCAAGTCGGGTTGAACTGACCCGGTTCAAAACGATGCCGATTTGAAGCTATTAAACTCAGCCTCAAACGACGTCGCACCGGAGAGCCTTTAAAAACTGAATTTTGTTTTTTTTTAAATCATTTCTTCCGTGTTTCAGAAAAAAAAAAGAACAAAGGAAAGGTTTCTCTCTGGGTTGAGACCCAAAACCCGGTGAAGCTTCGGTGAGCACCCACCGTAGGCCTACCGTACCCACCACCGTATACTGTGGTCAGGGGCCGCGAAAAATAGGCTATTTTAGCCTCTTAAAACCCCCGAGCCCAAATATGAGTTCAAAACACAAAAAACCCCCTAGAACGAGATATAAGCCCTAGACGACTCGAATTCCGGCTCTGATTTCTTCAAACAGGTGAAAGTTTCGATCTTTTTTGTTATACCTCTATATGTAAGTGATATTTAAAATGAAAGTATGCTAAAAAACTGAAGAAAATACCTTTTTCTTTCTCTTGATTTCGTATTAAAAAACGTAAGTATTTACAGTGGTTTTATTCGGCTTTATATAGCCGAATGAAAAAAGGATAAAAATACAAACTCCTTTTCTGTTTTTTTCTTTTTTATTTTTGTTTCTGCTTGTTAATCTCTGCTTTGGGTTGCTGTTGTTCACCCATTTTTGGGCTGTTTTGTAGGCCAGGGTGAAGTCAACGGAGAGGGGTCTTATTGTTTTGGTGCTAAGGGGGCAAGGTATAGCCTTGGGCATCGTGCACGCTGGTGGAGGCACAGGGGCAACGGCGCATGGGGCTAGGGTTTGACTCTGTCTGTTTCTGATTTAGGTTGGGCTAGGGTTTGGTTACTGGGCTTGGGGTTTGGGTATAAATTGTACTGGGCTTGGCCTGTAGGGTAGGTTTCTGTTGGGGTTATTCAGGTATAAGCTGAAACTGTAAGGGGGTTTGGGTCTATTTTGGGCTTGTTTTAGTTTGTGGGTTTAGCTTAGGTGTTGGGTTTAGGTTAGGCGTTGGGGTTTAAGGTCTGTTATTGGGTTTAAATGTAAGCGGGTTTTGTAAAATGTAAATGGGCCGGGCAATTTGGGGCTCATACACGCTGAATCTACAAAACTTACTCTACTATTTCATTACTCGTTTTATGAACGGTGTTATTGATTTTAGGGGAAGCCTTGGAAGACTGTAATGGCAGTCGCAATCAGAAGACTGAAATGGTAGTGTGTATATATATATATATATAAATATATGATACTACTTTTCTTAAATTTGTGATGTATAAGCTTAGTCTACAATTTCATTATAATCCTAATAGGTATGAAAATCAAACAAAATTTGAACATAATAATAACTTATTTAATAAGTAAATTTAAATAATTTAAGGGTAAACTATCAAAATAATCACTTTTTTTTTTCGGGTTACATTTTAGTCACTTATGTTTGAAATGTTACATTTAGTCACATACGTTATGATGTTGTAACATTTTAATCACTGAGCGTTAATTGTCGTTAACAGTGTAATGTAAGTTGACGTGGCACGGTCAATCGGTTTATTTTTAAAGGAATTAAATATAAATTTCGACTCAACTAAATTAGAGTTAAAAAATCGATATAACTGTATCAAATTGAAATCGATTAGTTCAGTCGGTTAATCAACTTAACCTATCATAATTTAAATATATTAAAAATACATCATGAATGTGAAAATGTACTTATTTTTTGAGTGTTTAAATAATTTTTTTAAAATTTTTTTGAAGATTTTTTTTCTAACATAAATGTTTTTATCTATTATTTTTAAAAACTGGTTTTAATTTTTTTAAATTTGGAAGTTTAATCAGTTTTTTTTAAATGGCTAACATTTTTTAAAATCAAAGCTACGTTAGATTTGAACTAAATATTATTTTTTTATTTATATGAGTTCTCCAAAACTTAAAAACAAATGAAGAGTATTTTTTTTCGAGAAATTATTTTATGAACCTTTTTAATTACATTATTCATGGTCCTATCCAATTAATTAAAAGAGGACACATCATTCTTTTTTCCATATCATATGTACATTTGGACTAAACTAGTAGTTATCCAACTATGACTTTGTAAAAATTCTGTTATTAGTCCTTGTACATTGTAAAAATTACAACTTTAATCTCTATAGTTTAATTTTATCAATTTTAATTTTATCCAACTATTAGTAGTTTTTTTTTTTTTTTATTAGACAACTATAAGAAGTTAAATATTATTATCTAACTATTAGTAAAAGAATTTTATCACCTAATTATGAAAATTTACAAAATGATCATTCACCTATTCAATTTTATTCTCAATATTTATAAAATGTGTCAATTTAGTCTTGATTTTGAAAAACCCGACATTTAACATTTACTCATTGTGTAATTTAGTTTTTTTTTTTAATGTAGTTTTGTTTTTATTTATAACCCTTTCACCTAAAAAGTTAAAAAAACAAATTTATCAACTAAATATGTTTGAAAATATACAAAAATAACACCCAAAAGTCTAAGATAATAATTTTCATCTTTTCTCTTACTTTTAAAATTAACCTTCAATATCACAAAGAAAAATAACTATTATAAAAGGATAAAATTGCACAATAAGTAAATGTTGAGCGTTAAATTTTTTTAAAAGCAAGACTAAATCGACTTAATTTATAAATGTTGAGAGCTAAAATTGTCATGCCAATTTTAAAAGTAGTCACTGTTAGCTCGCTAGTGATTAAAAAAGAAATTTACTAATAGTTGGGTAATCATTGTGCAACTTTTCATAATTGGTTGACTAAAAAAGTTACTAATAATTGGATAACTATGAGTGTAATTTACTCTACTTTAATTTGATCAGGTTAGTCCCTAAATTTTCCAATTGATCAATTTTAATCTCGGTACTTTTTGAATTTTGAAATTTGGGTAAACTACTTTAGTAATCACCCAACTATGGTTTTTTTTCGCTTTGTCACCCAGCTATGAAAATTACGAAATGGTTACTCAATTATTAAATTTTATCTTTTTTTTCACCCAACTATGAAAATTACAAAATGATTACTCAATTATTAAATTTTATCTTTTTTGTCACCCAACCGTATTGTATTTTTGGGTGTTTCCATTTTTACGTTAGCTAACTGGTAACGATATAATTGAGCTGAGTCCAAATACTATCAAGCTCAAGCTCAACTTCAAATTCGGAGCTCGATACTCTGCTTAAGCTTGATCAAACATCTATTTTTAAGCTTAAGCTCCGCTTAAGATATAATCGAGCTGCTTGAGCTCAAGCTCGATTACCAATTTTTGTGCTCATGCTCGAGCTCGGTTCAATAATTAAGCTTAAGGTTAATAATATATATTAAGGGAAATAATATATACATAATTTAATAATATAAAAAAATAAAAAGTTCTATAAGTTTCATGAGTCATTTGAGTCAAGTGTTATTAAGCTGAAATTCAGTTTGATCAATAGCTTGAGCTGTTCAAAAATTACTAAATCGAGTTTGAATTTTTTTGAGTCAAACTCAAGTAGCTTGCTAATACTAGTATTTCTTATTTTCACCCCAACCAACTAGTGACCAAAAAGACAAAATTGGATTGTTGGATGACTATTTTGGTAACTTTTTATAGTTGAGTGATAAAAAAAAATACTAATAATTAGATGACAATTTTATAATTTTTCGTAGTTGAGGTAACTAAAAAAGAAAAAAACCAAAATTGGGTCTTATCCTTAAAATTTTAATACCAACAGTAGCTTAATTGCTTAAATCGTCCGGTTAAGTTTAATTCAGTTTTTTAAACAGGTTCAGCGCAAGCTCGAGTATTTGTCGATGAAAACCAGCTAGAGTTTTTTTGTCGTTTATAATGAACTCACACCACAAATGATGCCTTCATTTCTTCCGATTTAACGCTTCGACACAGGCCGCGCTTCTCTTCTGTTCTCTACTTGTGAGTTCATGATCATATCTTACTTTGATTTTGCATATATATATATATATATATATACAGGTTTCCTTAATAACTCTGGTTTCTTTTTCTTTAGTTAGACGAGGAAATTTTCGTTTTCATATAGTTTTGTAAGTTCTATATACGCGTTGACTTTCTCTGTTTTTTTCTATTTTTGTTCTGAGTTCGATCGGAAAACTCTTTAGTGTTTTTTTTTTAATAGGTTTCAGCTCAATAATTTCTTTTGATCTGAGTTCTGTGATAGTGAATACTACTGCATCACTAATTCATGATAGTATCTTGCTTTGATTTTACATAATTTACTTTAATTCTGGTTTCTTTAAATTACTTGAGCAAATTTTCATTTCATTTTTTTTGTCAGTTTTAAATCTGTTGTTTGAATATTTTAAATATTTTTTTAGATTTTTTTTTCAACATAAATCTTTTTATCTATTATTTTTAAAAATTGGTTTTAATTTTTTAAGTTTGGGAGTTTAATCGATTTTTTTAAATGGTTAACATTTTTTTAAAATCAAAGCTATATTAGATTTGAACTAAACATTATTATTTTTTATCTATATTAACTCTCCAAAACTTAAAAACAATTGACGAGTCTTTTCTTCGACAAATTATTGTACGAATCTTGTTCTCCACATCATTTATGGTCCATCCAATTGAAAGAGGACACATCATTTTTTTTCTCACATCATATGTACATTTGGGCTAAATTAGTAGTTATCCAACTATAACTTTGTAAAAGCTTTGTTATTAGTCTTGTACTTTGCAAATATTATGAATTGAGTCTCTATGCTTTAATTTCATAATTCTCGACTTTTCAAATGGGTTAGTCCTGTGCTTTTTGAATTTTGGAATTAGGTAAACTACACCAGTAGTTATGCAACTATTAGTAGTTCTTTTTTGTCGGACAACTATAAAAAGTTACAATAATGTCACTCGACTATTAGTAAATATTTTTTTGGATTACCTAATTATGAAAATTTACAAAATGGTCATTCACCTATTCAATTTTTTTTGTGACAATGTTTAAAATTGACATAATAGCAATTTTAACCCTTAATATTTATACATTGTGTTAATTTAGTCTTGGTTTTGAAAAATCTCACATTTAACATTTATTCATTGTGTAATTTATTTATTTTTATATAATTTTGTTGTTCTTTATAAACCTTTCACCTAAAAAGTTAAAAAAAAAAATTTATCAACTAAATATGTTTGAAAATATACAAAAATAAAAACACCTAAAAGTCTGAGATAATAATTATTTTCATCTTTTCTAGTACTTTTAAAATTAACCTTTAATATTACAGAAAAAAATAACTATTATAAAAGGATAAAATTATACAATGAGTAAATGTAGAGCGTTAATTTTTTTAAAAGTAAAACTAAATTGACTTAATTTATAAATGTTGAGAATTAAATAGCAAATAGCAATAGAAGCTTAGGAGTTAGCTGAAAAATTGGAACTCAGTCATGAGCTATTGACAAAAGAATCTAATGAGCTGAGAGACGAAACTGGTAGTGCAAATGTGGAGAATTAGCTATATTTTAGAGCTATCAGTTACCCCAAAAGTCTATAAATCGTACTATCCATATTATGCAATGCAAATACCATGAATTGCATTATGAATGATATTCTAGAAATCGTACTCTCTATACTTAAAATTTCTGTGATTTTGTTGAACACTTCACCTGCACCATAAATTCTGTGACAAAATATTTACCCATTGTGGGGTGACAAGCATCAAAGCCAGAACGTAAATGTTACAATCCAAGATCAAACATGCTATCAATGCTTGGAAATGATAAATTTTATAATCAACCATTCAAAATTTCTAATCTAAACCAGATAAAAGAAATAACACAAACATAAAACATACCAATTCATTAATACAACATACCTGTACAATACAAACTCACTGAGTTCGAACACCAAAACCATTTACCGAGTTCAAATAATATAACAAAATATAGAGATATAACTGTAGAAACCCTAAGTTCCTTGACTGAGTTCAAATACCAAATACCAAACCATATGAGTTAAAATACCAAAAGCCAAAACGATTCACCGAGTTTAAATACATTGAGCATATGAGCATCACACCCTTCCACTCGCAACCTTATGAGCTGAACCATCAACTCCAAAAACCATTGAGTAAGCATAACAGGCAAGACAAATATTATTCAACATGTCATCAGCAAATTTCACTTCAAAATCTTGTTCCTTACCCATATTGAGCGTCCCAGCCCACTTTTTCAACTGGTTCCAGCCGGAATCCTTAGGTGTACGCCAGTCTTCCATCTCTTTGATTGCGGCACAAACCAGAATTTCAATATTTTTATGGCGAAACGTAGTAGCTTTTCCACGATCCTCTTCGATTAGGGTCGCGATACGTTTGAGGTAATCTGGTGTTTCCCCATAGCAAGTTTCATCCAATGCTTCTTGTAAGCCATGGAAGTGTGCAACTTCCACACTGTTGTTGTCTTTGTTAAAAATTCCGGATTGCCAGGAACTATAATTACACTTCAACATCTCCCTAGCCAGCAAACTTCCGTGGTCTTGATCAACAGGAATAGTAACATCATTCATTTTAGTAAATTGTCCCCCGACTTCTGAAAAGTTACCCAAAACCAATTCTCCCATCTGATCATCATTGAGCAAAAATGGTAGTCCGTCAAATATCTCACTCTCACGCTGTTGAAGCTTTTCGAAGGTAATAGTGTTCTCCAATGGTAAGCCATGGAAACCGTTGTCATTGTCATAAAACTTATTTTCCAAAATTTCATGATCATCAGTTGCAGCAATTTCTTTCGAATATGACACCACAGAATAAAGCTAAAACAACAAACATGAAAAACAAGTCAAATTTTGAGAAATACAACAATATTAGTGTTATCTTTTCAAAACATGGATTTTTGAAATTTCAAATTTCATTTACTATATAAATTGTCATTGCCTGTGATTTAATATGAGATTTTGTACTTAGAAAAATATAGAACATGAAATTTTAAATTCATCTCTAAACAACTATTTAATAAAATCATATTATAGAATTGAGAAATAGTTACATTTATATATTAAATGCTATTTGGATGAATTGTCACTGTTCACCACCTATCATATATACACATATCCCATATATATCTTGTTTTTTAGAGCTCATGTAAAAAAAAAAAAAAAAAACCTGAGATGTACAAATATAGAATAAATTAATCAAGAAAGATATGCAATTTTTTTCTTCCCAAGTATATACCAAGTGTATAGCTTCAACCATATGTAGTATCTTCAAATAAAGCTTAGAAAATATCACTCTACATATTGTTTTTAATGCAAGTGACCATGGAAGAGAATACAAATCATTAGACTTTCTGGTCTGATCATACTAAAATCTATGTTATTGAAAATCTTTATTTTGTTTAAAACATTAGTGTTCGATACATGTTTGAACATTGGTTTAGAATAAGACCTTTAAAATTTCTTGTAATAAATGAAAAATTTAGAAAAATAATTAAACAAATCAAAGTTAGAGGTGATCCCAACTGTGGCACTCGAACCTAAATAATGACTTTTTATTAGGTTTACAAAAGAAATGTAATATTGTATGAGGAAAGACTTTATATTGTGATGAGATTTATAAATGAGTAATGTATCGACACAATTTTGAATATAGGTATATAAGAAAAACTAAAAAAAAAAAGTTTAATATACCTATATTGAACATGAATCTGTATCTAATGCTTCAATCTAAATCCAAATAAAATAGTTTATGTCCAAAAATAAATCTAGTACACGAGGACCGACGTAATAATAATGTGATTTGTAAATGGTAAATGTTCCACGAAATAATGATGTGGTTACTGTGCATACTATATTATTAACGAACATCCAATCAAGGTTGTTTGCTTTGTTCAACTCAAGAAAAACCAAGTTAAATTGGACATTTACTCAGTAATTAGATTTTTAAACATTAGCACACCTGTAGTTGTTGATCTATATGATTTAGCTTCTCTTTTACTTCGAGCAATTCCTGCTTTGCGTCAACTTCCACTAAACAGCCTGCCTTGAACTCGGCCAGGTTTTTCTTCATTTTCTCCTTTATTTCTAGGAGATTAGATAGCAGTGGGCATTGCTCTTCTATTTGGCTGACAGTTGCTGAAACTTCTGGATAGTTACGTAGCTGATCCCAATGTTTTGCCTTCACCTTCATGTCACCAAATACACACAAAACAAGTGTGAAAAGGAACAGATAGAGAAAATCTCTAGTGTGAAAAGGAACAGATAGAGAAAATCTTTCTCATGGTTTTTTGCTCCAGTGAGGATGTGAGATTTATTATCTATATATAATAAATAACAAAAAATGTAAATTGAATATGAATGGCTAGGTTGAATTAAGAGAATTTACTCTAGTTATCCTTCTATTGATTTGGTCAGTTAAGTTTTTCCCACTTTGCTCTACAGGTTTCACCATAATAGACACTTCCAAACTCTCTTCTCCTACATTTGGTGACTCACGGGTTAGTTGCAGCTGGCTTGGTTTCTTGATGCCTTCTCCCATAGCTTCCCGATTTCTTTTCTTTGGTCCGGTCAACACTGACCTTGACGGATTCACCTGATTCTTATCTGGTGATGATTGTCCGTTAGCATTATTTGATGCTCCAGGTGTAGGTAACATAACGATATTCAGATGCCTGCTGATCAGAATATTTTAACTCATATCAAATTTCTGAATCTAAAACAATCGAAGTTTTTCCTAATTCAGAACAAAAATAGAAACAAGCAAGCAAGCAAGTGAACGGCGACCGAAATGTTCTTCCAAAGAAACCAAATGAAAATCATAAACTAACAAAACATACAATAATAAATATGAAATTATAAATTCAGCAAAAACCAAAGCAAATAAAGATAGAGGGAAAAATGAATGAAGTAAATTGAGATAGCAATTACTGCGCCTTTGACGCTGCTTGGTTCATGTGCTGTGGTTGTTAACCAGGTTGCTCCATCTTCAGTAATATAAACTTAGGCTTTATACACTTTTCTAACTAAAATTACATTTTTACCCTTAAATATAAAAAGAAGTTTCAGTATACATAAAGGTAAAATCGTAATTTTATATCACAATATCTCTCAAGTCTCAACACATAGCTAAGAAATTTTCACTCAACACAGCCACCTACCTACCCGCAGGCATCACAAAATCTCTCAACACATAGCTAAGAAATTTTCACTCAAAACACAGCCACCTACCCGCAGGCTATGAAGAATTTTAAATTAATAGAAGGTTATGAAGAATTTTAAATTAATAAAAGTAAAATTATACTTTAATTCTTTTAAAAATAAATAAATTACACTCTAATTTTTTAATTTGGTTTCTGGTTTAACCATTTTTTATTACGTATTACGTATTAATAATTTCCCTTTAATGCAGGTTTCTTTAATTACTTGAGTAAAATTTTATTTCTTGTTTGAATTTTGGTGTGGCTGACTTGCTTATTACTTTTATTTTTGATCTGAAATGGGAAAATTAGTTAGTGTTTTTCCGTTCAAGATGAACTATGTTGATATTTGAAGCATAATATGGTGCGAACCAACCGCGGTTGCTAGCTGACATTAATCAGGTGAACTCATCAAGCTTGATATCTATCACAGGCCAGAATAGAAATGTTAACTTATCGGAGGTGAAAAATGTGAGGCATGATGTGTATCTTGATCATTGATATTAAGCAACCAAACATTTCTCTTTCTTAGACTTTCCCTATATATTTAATCATTTGTATATATATCTCTTACATTTCAGAAATTCAGTATGGAGACTCTAAAAAAAGTAGGTATGTATATATATATATATATATATATATATATATATATAAACATATGATACTACTTTTCTTACCTACCTTTGTGATGTATAAGCTTAGTGTACAATTTAATAGGTATGAATATCAAACAAAATTTGAGTGTAATAATAACTTATTTGTTATTATTTAATATGTAAATTTAAATAATTTGAGGGTAAATTATCATAGTCACTTTTGTTTTTCTCGAATTACATTTTAGTCACTTCTGTTTGAAATGTTACGTTTTAGTCACTTATGTTATGGTGTTATAACATTTCAGTCACTGAATGTTAATTGTCGTTAACGGTGTAACCTAAATTGACGTGGCACGTTAAATCGATTTATTTTTAAAGGAATTAAATATAAATTTCAACTGAATTAGAGTTAAAGAATCGATATAACCGAATCAAATTTAAATCGACTAGTTCAGTCAGTTAATCAACTTAACCTACCATAATATAAATATATTAAAAATACATCATGAATGTGAAAATGTATCTATTTTTTGAGTGTTTAAATAGTTTTTTAAAATATTTTTTTAGATTTTTTTCTAACATAAATGTTTTTATCTATTATTTTTAAAAACTGGTTTTAATTTTTTAAATTTGGAAGTTTAATCATTTTTTTTAAATGGCTAACATTTTTTAAAATCAAAGCTATGTTAGATTTGAACAAAATATTATTTTTTATTTATATGAGTTCTCCAAAACTTAAAAACAAATGAAGAGTCTTTTTCTCGAGAAATTATTTTATGAACATTTTTCATCACATTATTCATGGTCCTATCCAATTAAAAGAGGACACATCATTCTTTTTTCCATATCATATGTACATTTGGACTAAACTAGTAGTTATCCAACTATGACTTTGTAAAAGTTCTGTTATTAGTCCTTGTACGTTGTAAAATTTACAACTTTAGTCTCTATACTTTAATTTTATCAATTTTAATTCTTGACTTTTCAAATGGGTTAGCCTTGTGCCTTTTGAATTTTGAAATTAGGTAAACTACATTAGTAGTTATCCAATTATTAGTAGTTTTTTTTTTTTTGTTAGACAACTATGAAAAGTTATAATATTGTAATCTAACTATTAGTAAAATTTTTTTTATCACCTAATTATGAAAATTTACAAAATGGTCATTCACCTATTCAATTTTATTCTCAATATTTATAATTGTGTCAATTTAGTCTTAATTTTGAAAAACCTCACATTCAACATTTACCCATCGTGTAATTTAGTTTTTTTTTTTTTTTATGTAGTTTGGTTGTTCTTTGTAACCCTTTCACCTAAAAAGTTAAAAAAATAAATTTATCAACTAAATATGTTTGAAAATATACAAAAATAGAAACACCCAAAAGTCTAAGATAATAATTTTCATCTTTTCTCGTACTTTTAAAATTAACCTTCAATATCACAAAGAAAAATAACTATTATAAAAGGATAAAATTGCACAATAAGTAAAGGTTGAGCGTTAAATTTTTTAAAAGCAAGACTAAATTGACTTAATTTATAAATGTTGAGAGCTAAAATTGTCATGTCAATTTTAAAAGATGTCATTGTTAGCTTGCTAGTGATTAAAAAAGAAATTTACTAATAGTTGGGTAATCATTGTGCAACTTTTCATAATTGGGTGACTAAAAAAAATACTAATAATTGGATAACTATGAGTGTAATTTACTCTACTTTAATTGATCAGGTTAGTCCCTAAATTTTCCAATTGATCAATTTTAATCTCGGTACTTTTTGAATTTTGAAATTTGGGTAAACTACTTTAGTAATCACCCAACTATGGTTTTTTTTTTTTCCCTTTTTGTCACCCACTATGAAAAGTTACAAAATGGTTACTCAATTATTAAATTTTATCTTTTTTGTCACCCAACCATATTGTATTTTTGGGTGTTTCCATTTTTTCATTAGCTAATTGGTATCGATATAATTGAGCTAAGTCCAAATACTGTCAAGCTCAAGCTCAACTTGAAATTCGGAGCTCGGTACTAGGCTCAAGCTTGATCGAACATCTATTTTTAAGCTTAAGCTCCGCTTAAGATATAATCGAGCTTCTCAAGCTCGAGCTCGATTACCAATTTTGTACTCATGCTTAAACTTGAACTTGAGCTCGGTTCAATAATTGAGCTTAAGATTAATAATATATATTAAGGGAAATGATATATACATAATTTAATAATATAAAAAAATAACAAGTTCAATAAGGCTCACGAGTCATTTGAGTCATGTATTATTAAGCTCAAATTCGGTTTGATCAATAGCTTGAGCTGTTCGAAAATTACCAAATCGAGTTTGAATTTTTTTTTATTCAAACTCAAGTTTCTTGTTAATACCAGTTTCTCGTTTACACCCCTACCAACTGGTCACCAAAAAGACAAAATAGAATTGTTGGATGACTATTTTGTAACTTTTTATAGTTAAGTGACCAAAAACAAATTACTAGTAGTTAGATGACAATTTTATAATTTTTCATAGTTGAGGTAACTAAAAAAGAAAAAAACCAAAATTGGGTCAACTTTACGTAGTTTATCCTTAAGATTTTACACCACCAAACAGTAGCTTAATTGCTTAAATCGTCTGGTTACATTTATTTCAGGTTTTTTAAACTGGTTCAGCGCCAGCTCGAGTATTTGTCGATGAAAACCAGCTAGAGTTTTTTTGTCGTTTATAATGAACTCACACCACAAATGATGCCTTCATTTCATCTGGTTTAACGCTTCGATACAGGCTGCGCTTCTCTTCTGTTCTCTACTTGTGACTTGTGAGTTCATGATCATATCTTACTTTAATTTTGCATATATATATATATATATATATACTACGCTGGTTTCTTTTTCTTTAGTTACAGGAGGAAATTTCCGGTTTCATATAGTTTTGTAAGCTCTGTATAGGCGTTGACTTTCTCGGTTTCTTTCTATTTTTGTTCCGAGTTCGGAAAACTCTTTAGTGTTTCCTTGATAGGTTTCAGCTCAATAATTTCTTTTGATCTGAGTTTGATCAGAGTTCTGTGATAGTCTACTGCATTACTACTTCATGATATATAGTATCTTGCTTTGATTTTGCATAATTTACTTTAATTCTGGTTTCTTTTGAAATACTTGAGCAAATTTTCATTTTCATTTTTTTTGTCAGTTTTAAATCTGTTCTTTGAATATTACAAATATTTTTTAGATTTTTTTTCAACATAAATGTTTTATCTATTATTTTTAAAAATTGGATTTTTTATATTTAGAAGTTTAATCGATTTTTTTTAAATGGTCAAAGCTATATTAGATTTGGATTAAACATTATTATTTTTATCTATATTAACTCTCCAAAACTTAAAAAACAAATGAGGAGTCTTTTCTTTGAGAAATTATTTTACGAACTTTTTTTGCCACATCATTTATAGTCCTGTCTAATTAAAAGAGAACACATTATTTTTTTTCCATCATACGTACATTTGGACTAAACTAGTAGTTATCCGACTATATATGACTTTGTAAAAGCTCTGTTGTACTTTGTAAAAATTATGACTTGAGTCTCTATGCTTTAATTTCATCAATTTTAATTCTCAACTTTTCAAATGGGCTAGTCCTGTGCTTTTTGAATTTTGAAATTAGGTAAACTACACTAGTAGTTATCCAACTATTAGAATTTCTTTTTTATCGTACAATTATAAAAAGTTACAACATTGTCACCCGATTATTAGTAAATTTCATTTTTTTGATCACCTAATTATAAAAATTTACAAAATGGTCATTCACCCATTCATACATAGTTTTTATCTTTTTTGGTGACAATGTTTAAAATTGACATAATAGCTATTTTAACCCTCAATATTTATACATTGTGTCAATTTAATCTTGATTTTGAAAAATCTCACATTCAACATTTATTCATTGTGTAATTTAGTTTTTTTTTAATGTAATTTAATTTGTTGCTCTTTATAAACCTTTCACCTAAAAAGTTAAAAAAAAAAATTTATCAACTAAATATGTTTGAAAATATATAAAAATAAAAACACCCAAAAGTCTAAGATAATAATTTTTATCTTTTCTCGTGCTTTTAAAATTAACCTTTAATATTATAGAAAAAATAACTATTATAAAAGGATAAAATTGTACAATGAGTAAATGTGGAGCATTAATTTTTTAAAAAGTAAAACTAAATTGACTTAATTTATAAATGTTGAGAGTTAAATAGCAATAGAGGTTTAGGAGTTGGTTAAAAGTAGAATGGAAATTAGCTGAGAAATTGGAACTGAGCCATGGGGTTAATGACAGAAAAATCTAATGAGCTGAGGAGAGAAATTGTTAGTGCATATGTGTAGAATTAGCTATATTTTAGAGCTATCAATTACCCCAAGAGTCTATAAATCGTACTCTCCATATTATGTAATGCAAATACCATGAATTGCATTATGAATGAAATTCTAGAAATCGTACTCTCTCTACTTCAAATTTCTGTTATTTTGTTGAACACTTCACCTGCACCATAAATTCTGTGACAAAATATTTACCCATTTGTAGGGCGACGAGCATCAAAGCCAGAACGCAAATGTTACACTCCAAGATCGAACATGCTATCAATCCAATGGAAATGATAAATTTTATAATCAACCATTCAAATTTTCTAACCTAAACCAGATAAAGGAAATAACACAAACATAAAACATACCAATTCATTAAAATTCATATAAAAGACAACATTCCTGACACAATACAAATTCATTGAATTCGAATACCAAAACCATTCACTGAGTTCTTATAATAAAACGAAATATAACCATAAAAATCCTGAGTTCTTTAACCGAGTTCAAATACCAAATATCAACACATATGAGTTCAAATACCAAAGAGTAAAACGATTTACTGAGTTCAAAGACTAAAACCAAATATAGAAATATAACCATACAAATTCACCGAGTTGAAATACCCAAACCATTCACTGAGTTTAAATACCAAATACCATATGAGCATCACACCCTTCCACTTGCACCCTTATGAACTGAACCATCCTCTCCACATTTCGACCAAAAACGACAGGCAACATTAATCTTATTCAGCATGTTATCAGCAAATTTCACTTCAAAATCTAGTTCCTTACCCATAGAGAGCGTTGCGGCCCACTTTTTCAACTGGTTACGGTCAGAATCCTTAGGTGTATGCCAGTCTTCCATCTCTTTGATTGCGGCACAAACCAGAACTTCAATATTTTTATGGACAAACTCAGTACGTTTTCCACGATCCGCTTCAATTAGTTTCGCGATACGTTTGAGGTAGCCTGGTGTTTCCCCATTGCGAGTTTCGTCCAATGCTTCTTGTAAGCCATGGAAGTGTGCAACTTCCACACTGTTGTTGTCTTTGTTAAAAAGTCCGGATTGCCAGTAACTATAATTACACTTCAACATCTCCCTAGCCAGCAAACTTCCGTGGTCTTGATCAACAGGAATAGTAACATCATTCATTTCAGTACATTGTCCTCCGACTTCTGAAAAGTTACCCAAACCCAATTCTCCCATCTGATCATCATTGAGCAAAGATGATAGTTCGTCAAATATCTCACTCTCACACTGTTGAAGCTTTTCGAAGGTAATAGTGTTCTCCAATGGTAAGCCACGGACACCGTTGTCATTGTCATAAAACTGATTTTCCAAACTTTCATGATCATTAGTTACAGCAATTTCTTTGGACACCCCAGAATAAAGCTAAAACAACAAACATGAAAAACAAGTCAAAATTTGAGAAATTCAATAATATTAGTGCTATCTTTTCAAAACATGAATTTTACTATATAAATACGTTATAATGTTGTCGCTTATATAATTATGTAAAAATTGACTGCAGTTTAATATGAGATTTTGTACTTGAAAAAATATAAAAAATGAAATTTTAAATTCACCTCTAAACAACTATTTAATAAAATCATATTTTAGAATTGAGAAATAGTTACATTTATATATTACACTATTTTTGAAATTTAAGTTTTCAAATGCTATTTGAATGAATTGTGACTGTTCACCACCTATCATACATACACATATACATATCTTGTTTTTTAGAGTTCATGTAAAAAAAAAAAAACACAAAAAACTGAGATATACAAATATAGAACAAATTAATCAAGAATATACCAAGTGTATAGCTTCAACCAAGTGTATATACCAAATATAGAACAATTTTTTTTTTCTTTCCAAGTATATACCAAATATACAAATATAGAACAATTTTTTTTCTTTCCAAGTATATACCAAGTGTATAGCTTCAACCATATATATATAGTATCTTCAACCATATATATAGTATTTTCTGGTCTGATCATACTGAAATCTATGTTGTTCAAACTTTTCATTTTGCTTGAAACATTAGTGTTCGATACATGTTTGAACATTGATTTAGAATAAGACCTCTGAGAGATTTCTTGTAATATATGAAACACTTAGAAAAATAATTAAATAAATCAAAGTTAGAGGTGATCCCAAATGCGACACTCGAACTTAAATAATGACTTTTTACTAGGTCTACAAAAGAAATGTAATGTATGAGGAAAAACATTATATTGTGATGAGATTTATAAATGAGTAATGTATGGACATAATTTTGAAAATAGGTACGTGAAAAAAAGTACAAAAACAAAAAGTTTAACATATCTATATTGGACATGAATCCGTATCTAAGGCTTAAACCCAAATTCAAATAAAATAGTTTATGTCCAAAAACAAGTCTAGTGCTCGAAGATGAACATAATAATAATATATAATGTGATTTGTAAATGGTAAATGTTCCAAGGAATAATGATACTATTACTGTGCATACTATATTATTAACCAACATCCAATCAGGTTGTTTGCTTTGTTCAACTCAAGAAAAACCAAGTTAAATTGGACATTTACTCAGTAATTAGATTTGTAAACTTTAGCATACCTGCAGTTTTTGATCTATATAATTTAGCTTCTCTTTTACTTCGCGCAATTTCTGCTTTGCGTCATCTTCCATTAAACAGCCTGCCTTGAACTCGGCCAGGTTTTTCTTCATTTTCTCCTTTATTTCTAGGAGATTAGATAGCAGTGGCCATTTCTCTTCAATTTGCCTGACAGTTTCTGAAACTTCTGGATAGTTACGTAGCTGATTCCAATGTTTTTCCTTCACCTTTCACCAAATACACACAAAACAAGTGTGAAAAGGAACAGATAGAGAAAATCTTTCTCATGGCTTTTTGCTCCAGTGAGATTTATTATCTATATATAATAAATAACAAAAATGTAAATTGAATATGAATGGCTTGGTCGAATTAAGAGAATTTACTCTAGTTATCCTTCTATTGATTTGGTCAGTTAAGTTTTTCCAACTTTGCTCTACAGGTTTCCCCATAATAGGCACTTCCAAACTCTCTTCTCCTACCTTTGGAGATTCACGGGTTAGTTGCAGCTGGCTTGGTTTCTTGATGCCTTCTCCCATAGCTTCCCGATTTCTTTTCTTTGGTCCAGTCAACACTGACCTTGACGGATTCACCTGATTATTATCTGGTGATGATTGTCCGTTAGCATTATTTGATGCTCCAGGTGTAGGTAACATAACGATATTCAGATGCCTGCTGATCAGAATATTTCGACTCATATCAAATTTCTGAATTTAAAACAATCAAAGTTTTTCCTAATTCAGAACAAAAATAGAAACAAGCAAGCAAGTGAACGGCAACTGAAATGTTCTTTCAAAGAAAGGAAATGAAAATCATAAACTAACAAATCTTACAATAATAAATATGAAATTATAAATTCAGCAAAGACCAAAAGTATACAAAAACGGCGGGAAAATGAACCAAGTAAATTGAGATAGCAACTTATTGCGCCTTCGACCCTTCTGAGGTCATATGCTGCTGTGTTTACGTTCTCTAAGCTTGTCGTTACGTCATCATCAAGTAAATTGAGATGGCAAGTACTTATTGCGCCTTCAACGCTTCTGAGGTCATAATATGCTGCTGTTAACCTCTCTAAGCTTCTCATTAAGTCATCATCAGTGGCATAATTTGAATACTTATCTAAAATTACATTTTTACCCCTTAAGTATAAACGAAGTTTCAGTACATATAGGTAAAAGTGTAAGTTTATAACACAAAGTAAAACATGGACAGTGAAGTTGAAAAAATAAATATAGCACAAAGCTAAACATGAACAGTGAAGTTGAAAAAAAGAATATAACACAAAGCGGAACATGGACAGCGAAGTTGAAAAAATAAAAATAAAAATACATTTTAATCCTATTAAAAATATAGAAATTTTATTTAATTTTTCAAAATTATAAATATACAAACTATGATAAAATTATATTTTTATTATTGTAAAAATTATAATTTAATTTCGAATTCTTTAAAAAAAATTTGGTTTCTAGTTTAACCCTAAAGCTTTTTATTACTATTAATAATTTCCCTTTAATGCATGTTTCTTTAATTACTTGAGCAAAATTGTATTTCTTGTTTGAATTTTGATGTGGCTGACTTGCTAATTACTTTTATTTTTGATCTGAAATGAGAAAATTAGTTAGTGTTTTTGATTGTTGTACATTTTCCTTTATTCGTTCAAGTTGAACTATGTTGACATTTGAAGCATAATATGGCGCGAACCAACCGCTGTTGCTAACTGACGTTAATCAAGTGAACTCATTGAGCTTGATATCTATCACACGCAAGAATAGAAAGGTTAATATATCGGAGGTGAAAAATGTGGGGCATGGTGTACATTTCTCTTTCTTAGAATTTCCCTATATCTTGATCATTTGTTTATATTTCTCTTACATTTTAGAAATTCAGTGTGTGTATATATATATATAAACATATTATATTACTTTTCTTACATTTGTGATGTATAAGCTTAGTGTACAATTTAATTATAATCCTAATACGGATGAAAATCAAACAAAATTTGAGTATAATAATAACTTATTTAATAAGTAAATTTAAATAATTTAAAGGTAAACTATTAAAATAATCACTTTTATTTTTTTCGGGTTACATTAGTGTTTGATACATGTTTGATCATTGGTTTAGAATAAGACCTTTGAGATTTCTTGTAATATATGAAAAATTTAGAAAAATAATTAAACAAATAAAAATTAGAGGTGATTCCAAATACGACACTCGAACCTAAATAATTACTTTTTACTAGGTCTACAAAAGAAATGTAATGTATGAGGAAAGACATTATATTGTAATGAGATTTATAATTAATGAGTAATGTATTGACATAATTTTGAATATAAGTACATGAGAAAAACTAAAAAAAAAAGTTTAACATACCTATATTGGACATGAATCCGTATCTAATGCTTAAACTCAAATCCAAATAAAACAGTTTATATCCAAAAACAAGTGTAGTGCACAATGAGGATAATAATGTGATTTGTAAATGGTAAATGTTCCAAGAAATAATGATGCTGTTACTGTGCATACTATATTATTAACCAACATCCAATCAAGGTTGTTTGCTTTGTTCAACTCAAGAAAAACCAAGTTAAATTGGACATTTACTCAGTAATTAGATTTGTAAACTTAGCACACCTGTAGTTGTAGGTCTATATGATTTAGCTTCTCTTTTACTTCGAGCAATTCCTGCTTTGCGTCATCTTCCATTAAAGAGCCTGCCTTGAACTCGGCCAGGTTTTGCTTCATTTTCTCCTTTATTTCTCGGAGATTAGATAGCAGTGGGCATTTCCCTTCTATTTGCCCGACAATTGCTGAAACTTCTGGATAGTTACGTAGCTGATCCCAATGTTTTGCCTTCACCTTCATGTCACCAAATACACACAAAACAAGTGTGAAAAGGAACAGATAGAGAAAATCTTTCTCATGGTTTTTTGCTCCAGTGAGATTTATTATCCATATATAATAAATAACAAAAATGTAAATTGAATATGAATGGCTTGGTTGAATTAAGAGAATTTACTCTAGTCATCCTTCTATTGATTTGGTCAGTTAAGTTTTTCCCACTTCGCTCTACACTTTTCACCATAATAAGCACTTCAAACTCTCTTCTCCTACATTTGGTGATTCAGGGGTTAGCTGGAGCTGGCTCGGTTTCTTGATGCCTTCTCCTATAGCTTCCTGATTTCTTTTCTTTCATCCATTCAACGTTGACCTCGACGGATTCACCTGATTATTATCTGGTGATGATTGGCCATTAGCATTATTTGATGCTCCAGGTGTAGGTAACATAACGATATTCAGATGCCTGCTCATCAGAATATTTCAACTCATATCAAATTTCTGGATCAAATACAATCAAAGTTTTTCCTAATTCAGAACAAAAATAGAAACAAGCAAGCAAGTGAACGGGGACCGAAATGTCCTTTCAAAGAAACGAAATGAAAAGCATAAACTAACAAAGCTTACAATAATAAATATGAAATTATAAATTCAGTAAAAACCAAAGCAAATAAATATAGAGAAACTGAGGGAAAATGAATGAAGTAAATTTGAGATAGCAATTACTGTGCCTTTGACGCTGCTTGGTTCATATGCTGTGGTTGTTAACCAGGTTGTTCCATCTTCAGTAATGTAAACTTAAGCTTTATAAACTCATCTAACTAAAATTACATTTTTACCCTTAAATATAAAAAGAAGTTTTGAGTATACATAAAGGTCAAAATGTAATTTTATATCACAAAATCTCTCAACACAGCCACCAACCCGCAGGCATCACCAAAATCTCTCAACATACATTGCTCAGAAAATTTTCACTCAACACAGCCACCTACCCGCAGGCTATCAATAATTTTAAATTAATAAAAGGTAATGAAGAATTTTAAATTAATAAAAATAAAATTACACTTTAATTCTTTTAAAAATAAATAAATTACACTCTAATTTTTTTAATTTGGTTTCTGGTTTAACCATTTTTTGTTACGTATTATGTATTAATAATTTCTCTTTAATTACTTGAGCAAAATTTTATTTCTTTTTTGAATTTTGGTGTGGCTGACTTGCTTATTACTTTTATTTTTTATCTGAAATGGGAAAACTAGTTAGTGTTTTTAATTGTTTTACATTCCCTTTATCCGTTCAAGATGAACTATGTTAACATTTGAAGCACAATATGGTGCGAACCAACTGTCGTTGCTAGCTAAAGTTAATCAGGTGAACTCATCGAGCTTGATATCTATCAGAGGCCAGAATAGAAAGGTTAAAATATTGGAGGTAAAAAATGTGAGGCATGGTGTATATATATCTTGATCATTGATATTAAGCAACGATACATTTCTCATTCTTAGACTCTCGCTATATATTACCTACCTTTGTGACGTATAAGTTTAGTGTACAATTTAATTATAATCCTAATAGGTATGAAAATCAAACAAAATTTGAGTATAATAATAACTTATTTAACAAGTAAATTTAAATAATTTAAGGGTAAACTATCAAAATAGTTATTTTTATTTTTCTCGGGCTACATTTTAGTCACTTATGTTTGAAATGTTACGTTTTAGTCACTTACGTTATGATGTTGTAACATTTTAGTCATTGAGCGTTAATTGTCGTTATCGATGTAACGTAAGTTGACGTGGCACGTTAAATCGATTTATTTTTAAAGGAATTAAATATAAATTTCGACTCAACTGAATTAGAGTTAAAGAATCGATATAACTGAATCAAATTTAAATCGATTAGTTCAATTGGTTAATCAACTTAACCTACCACAATATAAATATATATTAAAAATACATCATGAATGTGAAAATGTATTTATTTTTTTGAGTGTTTAAATAAATTTTTTAAAATATTTTTTTAGATTTTTTTCTAACATAAATGTTTTTATCTATTATTTTTAAAAACTGTTTTTAATTTTTTAAATTTGGAAGTTTAATCAATTTTTATTTATATGAGTTCTCCAAAACTCAAAAACAAATAAAGAGTCTTTTTTTCGAGAAATTATTTTTATGAACCTTTTTCATCACATTATTCATGGTTCGATCCAATTAAAAGAGGACATATCATTCTTTTTTCCACATCATATTGATGTGATGTGATATGATCGTACCTGAAAACTAACTATTATCACGATAAAAGCAAGCGCACCTATCAAACAGTAGTATAGCTTAATGGCAAGACCGGAATGTCAAGCCTACAGGAACTAAAAGTACTAGTATTAACCTTCTTTTTATTATCTAGCCTAAAAATAAAGAGAATTTGCTTTAATTAAATTAAAAACTAAACTAAGAATGTTAATGCATAGAGAGTAAATTGGGAAAAAACTTTTGGTAAACCAATTGATTAAGACAATACCTGAGGGAGAGTCCACCTAGACTTCACTTGTTATTTGACTCTGAACTAGATGATTTATTCACTTAACTTGATCCGTAAAAATCCCTAATTTATGTTAATATCTCTTTCAAGACTAAAAACAGCTAACCCTAGGTTGATTAATTGAAATCTCTTTCTAATTAAAACTCCTAGTGTTATATTAACTCGATCTATAGATTCCCCTATTAGATTTGACTCTAATCCGCAGATTTTCGTCTTCCTATGTCTAGGATTGAGAGCAACTCCGCTTAATTGTGTTGGGCCTACTCTTAAATAGGGACTTTTGCTCCTCTGAATAAACACATTCGAATTGAATTAATACTCTAAAATACTAATACAATGATTAAAAACATAATTAAGAACAAACCAAGTATTTATCATATAATTCAGAAAATAATAACAAGATCCGTCTTAGGTTTCTCGTTTATACCCTTACCAACTGGTGACCAAAAGACAAAATTGAATTGTTGGATGACTGTGTTGTAACTTTTTATAGTTGAGTAAACAAAAACAAATTACTAATAGTTAGATGACAATTTTATAATTTTTCATAGTTGAGGTAACTAAAAAAGAAAAAAACCAAAATTGGGTCAACTTTACGTAGTTTATCCTTAAAATTTTAACACCACCAAACAATAGCTTAATTGCTTAAATCGCTGGTTAAATTTATTTCAGTTTTCTAAACTGGTTCAGCCACACTCACTCTCACTCTAGCAAGCTCGAGTATATGTCGATGAAATCTAGATAGAGTTTTTTTTTCTTTATAATGAACTCACACCATGAATGATGCCTTCATTTCTTCCGGTTTAACGCTTCGATACAGGCGGCGCTTCTCTTCTGTTCTCTACTTGTGAGTTTATTGTACGGGCCTAAATTTGCCTGGGCCCATAAATAAAACAAAACACCCAAAAGTCAAGGTTTATCACAGTCCATTGACCCATTACATATTAAAGCCCAAACCAAATTAGCCTAAATGTGGCCCAAACCCTAAAACTAATTCAAAAAAAAAAACAAAACCTAAAACCCTAATGCCCATATGCACCGCACCCTTCCTCGGTCACATCGCCCATGCCTCGTCCCAAGGCTCCTCGTCCCGAGGTCTATCACCATTTCACCGAAAAGGAAAAGGGACAGCCTTCCCTTACTCGTTGACCTTCTTATAGACCTGCAAACAGATGAAAACAGAGACAAAAGCAATAAATATGGAAGGTAAAAAGCAACAGAGAACGAATGAACTGAAAATAGCAAGCAAATAATATTTGTATCTTTCGGCTATAAAGACCAAAAAATAGAACAATGTAAAGGACTTTTTTTTAATACAAGATTAATTGAAAAATTTTCAAAGCAAAGAAGGTGATTCTTTCTTTTTATCCGTTATTTCTTGCAATTCTACTCTAGTTCTTAGTTCATTTCGGGATTGTTTGCAAAGAAAAATAAAAGGATAGGAGAAAAACGGCTCACCTAAACCTTGAACCGTCGATACGTCGGAGTCTCTCCTTCGTTAAAACTAAATTCGACGAAAGGGGATGGTGTCTTCTCCTTGATTCTTCACGGTCGTAGGCATTAGACCCTTGAACGCGAGCCTAATCGGAGTTAAAAGATGAACGGACCACCCTCTATCAGTCACCGTTCGTGGTGGCTACATGGTGGCTAGGGTTTGGTTTCTTTGGGGGTTCGCATAAAGGGGGCTAGGGTAACAAAAAATGGCCGAGTATCTGTCTTTTTCTGCTTATATTTTGCCTTTATACACGTCGTGAAATGACGTCGTTTTAGGCCTGATTTGATGGCCTTAAAACAGCATCGTATAGAGGCGACCCGATGACCCGACCAGTATGCGGCAAGATCCGCGCGTTTTGGTCTTTGAGGGTGTATATGCACAATAAGTCCTCCTTCTTTTGGGGCGTGCTGCAATATAGTCCATCCATTGTTTACAAATTTGGCCCTCCGAACTTCGTTTCCTTTTATTCTAGTCCATCGCCTTACCATATGAAACGCTACGTTTAAGGACAGGGACTATTTCTATGCTCAGTCCCTTTTGGGTTTTGCATTTTAGCATTTAGTCCTTATTTTCTCTTTTTTATTTGTTATCTATTTTAATTTGTTTTTTATATAGCTCCATTCAAATTGTATTTTGTTTTTTATCTGTTTTATTATATACATATATATGTATATACACGAAAAAACTTTTGTATATTACTTATTTTTAATTTCTTTCTACTTATTTCTTTTCTAAAAAACCTTTTATATGATATTTCAAACTTGTATATATGTTGTTTATTTTAAGTTTTCATATACTATATATAGTTTATTTTAGTTTTCTTTTATATCCTAACTTACTGGGTATGGCATTCTTATTTCCTTGAGATGAGCGAGTCTCGGTTTTCACCTTGGTCTATTCAAACGTACTTTTAAATAAAAGGATCGAATTTTAAAATCTTTTCAAATGTTTGACGTTAGGACATTAAGTAATCAATTAGGTACCAATTTTGGGAGTCACGAGGGTGTTAATCCTTTCTCGTACGTAATCGATTTCTGAACCCATTTTTTTGAGTTTCGTAGACCAAAACATGTCTTAATGAATCTTATAGTGATCCGATCACACCTCAAAAAGGGTCGGTGGGGACTCCTATTTGCTTTCCTAAAAATCGATTCTCAAGTTTTTTTCAAAATCATAAAAAGTGGTTTCGACATTTATATTGTAACACCCCCAACCCGTGTCCATCATTGGAATAGGGTCACGAGGTATTACCGGAGTTTATAGAACTTTTTTTAATCAATCACATGATAGCTCATTTTATAAAAAATTGTACAACTTAAATTTTACCACTATTCCGCTGCGCAAGTTTATTTCATTTGATCATTTACCCTTTTAACGTATCATATAATAAACATATTACCAATTAACCAATAATTTGGCACTTGTCTAAGCGTCAACAATAACAGTTGTTAGCATACTAGTACATATTTCATATGAATTTTAGAATCGATAAACTCATTTTATCAACATATCATACTTGAGATTATTATTCATCACGGCTTACCTAATTTCCATGTATCAGCATATTAAAGATAGCCATATATTCATGTATCATGATACATATTATTCTCTTGCCATTTCTTTAAAAACATAAATCATTCATTATACCAAAATTTCATGTATCATTACTTTCATGAATTTTGCATATATTTATTCCGGGACAATTCATAATCTTAAATATGCATAATTATCAGGTAAGTTTCATATACATGTATGATGTATTTTCCATGTCATATTTTAAAATATAGAGTAAATATCATTTTCGTGTATTTCAAGTTCAATTTCATGATTATTGTTTCGTGCTCAAATTATTCTATGTGGGGACTTTATTCATTCATTCGAAATATCATCGTATTTAAGGTATACAGATCTATAATCATGGATGCATATATTCATCAATAAATTCCATATACAAATACCATCATCTTATATTTCCATATATCCAGTATCACTATCATTTTTCATGTACTTCGGGAATATATATGTACGAATCTTTTTATATACATATTTCCTTTTCTGATCAGGATTCTTACCTACTAAATTTATCAGAATATCGATAGTTAAAATCATATAGTATACTTAAAATATGCAAATCCGTAATCCATTAATTCACATTTACCCTTTTTAGCAAAGTGTTTACCATCTTCTATATTTATTCTGTTGAATTTCTTGGAATTTCGATGGATTTTCGATAGTACACTCTTGGTGTACAATCTTATTAACCGTCAATTCATACAGGAGTACACTTTTAGTGTACAATTCCGGGTCCGTCAATTCATATGCATGTGTTGCCATGGTATCTTTCAACCATGGTCTTATTCATTGCCATGGTATCTTCCACCCATGGTCTTATTCATTGCCATGGTATCTTTCGACCATGATCTTATTCATTTTCTCAATATGTTGCCATGGTATCTTTCAACCATGGCCTTACACATTTCATTTCAGTAAGGACACTCCCGCGAACCTCACTCTCCCGCGAACCTCAATTCTTGGCACACTTCCGCGAACCTCAGCTCCTATGTATTCTTCGGAAGGGCCTATATACATATATTCTTCCGGCGAGCCACTAGCACACTCCCGCGAACCTCATTTCCCATATATTCTTCGGGAGGGCTGATATTAGGATTACCCTTCCGGGATTAATCCTTTTTCCTGTATTCCGGGAGGGCTACATCAGAATAGGATCACCCGTCCGGGCTAAATCCTTTTTACCGTCAATTCCTTTTCCAATGATCCATCGAAATCCATTCCATTCAACCGGGATTTACTTTCTTTTTATATCGAGTATTATCAATATTTCATCAATTATTATGCATTGATAATTCAAATCATATTTTCATCACATAACCACATATTTCAAGTATTTAGAAATACAATTCAAGTTACACGAACTTACCTCGTTGCTCGTCCGTGTTTATAAATTCATTAATCCGATATCTTTTCTTTTTCACGTTCAAGTCTCGCATTTGAGTCGTTGGGATCTGTATAAATAAATTTGATCATTGTTTTCATTCATTCCATATTCTAAGACATTCAATTAATGCTCTAGGCAAAATTACCGTTTGGCCCCCAAACTTTTAATTAATGACGATTTTACCCTTAGGCTCAGAAAAATAAATTCTTGCGATTTAATCCTTATTTCCAGCCGTTGTCATCATACATATTAATGAGAGCCCATAAATTCTATAAAATATCAAAATTTTCCATAATTTCAACACTTTTCAATTTAATCCTTAAAACATGTTTTCCCCTGATCTTGAACTAAATTAACAATTTTCATTTAAAATTTTCAATTTAAATAATAAAATAATCCATTTCATGTAATTTGATCATTTCTAACATTTTTACAAAATTATCCATAAAGTTTTACTTTTATTCGATTGAGCCCTTGGGCTTAAAACATACAAATTATCATGCTAACTGAATATTCATACATATTTTCCTCCTCCTCCTCTCCATTCCACATCCTTAATTTATATAACATGCTTATAAGTAACATTATCAATAATTTCACTATGTATATTCAAAACTGTCCAATTGAGTTATAGTCACTAAATTATTTATTTCTTGACCTACAGAACTCCAAATTAAGATCCGATAATTTTCCCTGAAACTAGGCTCACATATCTTCTTACCATAAAATTTTCAGAATTTTTGGTTTAGCCAATTAGTAAAGTTTATTCATTAAACTCAACCCTATTTTACTGTTTGACAGTTCTAACCATTCTTCGGTAAAATTTAATTATCTCTTTGTACAGATTTCAAATGATGTTCACGTTTGTTTCTTATAAAACTAGACTCATTGAAGAATCTAAAAATATAAATTATGTCCCATAATTATTTTTATACAATTTTTAATAATTTTTCCAAGTCAGAACAGAGGATCCCGAAATCATTCTGAACCAGTCTCATAAAAATATAAATATCTCAGAATATAGAATTCATTTACTTGTTCTGTTTATTTTATATGAAAATAGACCCAACAAGATTTAATTTATATCTCACTCAACTCCTAATTCAGTTTCTACCATTTTTTGTGATTTTTCAAAGTTAGCTTACTGCTGTTGTCCAAAACTGTTTTAGTGCAAGATATTAATTACTAAATTTATAACACCCTTATTTCCTTTCTCTACAATATTTCCCATCACTTTCTCTTATTTTCTCTTCACTAATATATCAAGAACATAGAACTATATATAAGAAAACTCTATATTAACATCATTTCCATGCTTTTTCAATAATATTAAACTTAAAATCATATGGAAATCTTAATGTTCTTACCTTGTCCTCTTGATATCAATCTTTAACTTGATTTTCTCTCTCTTCCAGCTTCTATTTCTTGAGTCTAACTTAACATTCTAACTCCCCATAGTCTCCTTAACATTTTTCTCTTTCGGTAGCTATGGAAATTCTTTTGATTTCTAGGTGAAAATGGTAAATTTTTTGTGGTAGGACCAAATTGTAAAAAAATGAAAGTTTCTTTCTTCCTTTTTCTCTCCATACGTTGGGTGCATGGAAGGTGGATGGTATGTTCTCTCTTTTTTTTTCTCTTTCCACACACACATATATATACACTTAATAAAATAATAAAATAATAAAATATCTTATTAAAATATTATATTAATAATAATTATCTAATTAAATAATTATAAATATCACCAAGATCATCATTACTTTCTAGATTTCTCTTTCTTCCAATTGACCATTTTACTCTTCATGATCTTTTAAAATTCCATCCTTGAGTCATCACTTAATTTGGTAAAATTGTAATTTAGTCCCTCATAATTCTTCACCTATTCAATTTAGTCCTAATTCATCAATTTTCCTTAGTTTCTAGATTATTCTAGCCTTAAAATATTTTCACTATTGGTCCTTCAACTTTACCATATTTACACTTTAACTCCTTAAATTTTAAGTATTTACTCTTGGGCCACAAAACTTTTCTCACCTTTACGATTTAGTCCTTTCTTGGATTAATACATCATAATATACTTCCTACATATATTTTGTTCACATAGTCTTTATTTCCTTATTTTACTATAAATTTTCAGGGTATTACAATAATCATATTTTACTTTGATTTTGCATATATATATATATATATATATATATATTTTGCAACTGATGGTCATGAAACTTTGTCAACTTTTGGTGATATTGATATCCCAATTTGTGGCATCCACAAAGGTCCCCATGGCATACCATTGGAGAACACTATTACTAATAGAATGCTTCAACAGGGTGGGAGTGAGGCGTCTGAAGCACAATACAACACCAACGCACCACCATTGTCGCACAGTGATAATCAGATGAACTTAATGCTCAGTGGAAGCAACAAAAGAGGTGGGGTTTCAGAAGCAGGAGTACAAGGTACTGAAATGAATGATGTTACTATTCCTTTTTATCAAGACCATGCACAGAGGTTTGCTGGCTAGGGAGATTTTGAAGTGTAATTATAGTTCCTGGCAATCCTGACTTTTTAACAAAAACAACAACAGTGTGGAAGTTGCACACTTCCATGGCTTACAACAAGCATTGGACAAAACTCGCTATGGGGAAACACCAGACTACCTCAAACGTATCGCGACCCTAATTGAAGTGGATCGTGGAGAAGCTACTAAGTTTGGCCATAAAAATATTGAAGTTCTGGTTTGTGCCGCAATCAAAGAGATCAAAGATTAGCGTACACCTCAGGATTCCGGCTGGAACCAGTTGAAAAAGTGGGCCGCGACGCTCAATATGGGTAAGGAACAAGATTTTGAAGTGAAATTTGCTGATGATATGTTGATGAATATTTGTCTTGCCTGTTATGCTTACTCAATGATTTTTGGAGAGGATGGTTCAGCTCATAAGTTTGCGAATGGAAGGGTGTGATGCTCATATATGCTCAGTGTATTTAAACTCAGTGAATCTTTTTGGTGTTTGGTATTTCAACTCGTATGGTTTAGTATTTGGTATTTGAACTCAGTCAAAGAAGTTGGGGTTTCTACGGTTATATCTCTATATTTTGTTATATTATTTGAACTCGGTGAATGGTTTTGGGTGTTCGAACTCAGTGAGTAATTTGTATTGAGTTAGGTATGTTGTATTAATGAATTGGTATATTTTATGTTTGTGTTATTTCTTTTATCTGGTTTAGATTAGAAATTTTGAATGGTTGATTATAAATTTATCATTTCCAAGCATTGATAGCATGTTTGATCTTGGATTGTAACATTTGCGTTCTGGCTTTGATGCTCGTCACCCCACAATGGGTAAATATTTTGTCACAGAATTTATGGTGCAGGTGAAGTGTTCGACAAAATGACAGAAATTTGAAGTAGAGAGAGTACGATTTCTAGAATTTCATTCATAATGCAATTCATGGTATTTGCATTACATAATATGGAGAGTACGATTTATAGACCTTTAGGGTAATTGATAGCTCTAAAATGTAGCTAGTTCTACACATTTCCACTTACAGTTTCTTTCCCCAGCTCATTAGATTTTTCTATTATTAACCCATGGTTCAGTTCCAATTTCTCGGCTAACTTCCATCCTTGTTTCAACTAACTCCTAAACCTCTATTGCTATATGGGGTAAATGTATCTCGGTGATCTTTACTCGAAAAATAAGTAAATTAGTCTTTATAAATTAGATCAAAGAGTAAATTAGTCATTTCCATAAAAAAAAGTTATTCATTTCTATTATTAAAAATTGACATAATAGATGGAATGATCAAACTATTACACGTGGCGTGCCAAATGTAATGTACCTTATGCTAACGTATAGTGACTAATTTTTAATAACAAAAAATGAATAAATTTTTTTAACGGAATGACTAATTTACTCTTTGATCTAACGTATATAGATTAATTTATCCATTTTTTGAGTAAATGAGACAATATGTAATTTAACTCCAGGTACAAAGACCTCTGTTATGGGCGTCGCCAGGGAGGCTAGCAGAGGCTTGGCTTTCCTGAAAATAGAAAAATTTTCATTTATGTTCTTTAAATTTTTTAAAATTTTAAATTAGTATAAGTAAAATTACACTTTGGTCCTCCTAAAAATGACAAAAATTTAATACACTATTCAAATAGTGAAATTGATTTTTTACTAACGTAAAAGTTAAATTTTAATTTCAACCCTTAACAAAATTTTTTACCTTTAACTTGATATCCATGATACTTTTACTCTATTTTACGTAATTTTCTTCAACTTATTTTCACCATAAATCCATAACAATATCCTTGCCCCCAAATGATCTTTGTCCCCAAAGATTGAAGTCTGAAAATTGATATTTTTTATAGTATAATACTCCCAAGTAACATTTTCAAGTGGGGGCGTATTTAGGCGGGCAGGATCTGACTCGCTTAAAATGATTTTTTTATTTAGATGTTCTAAAGTTTTTAAAATTTTAAATTAGTATAAGTAAAATTGTATTTTGGTCTTCTTTAAAAATAATAACATTTTTATTTAATCTTTTAAAAATTATAAATTATTCAAATAGTGAAATTATATTTTTACTATCATCAAAATTATAATTTAATTTCGATCCTTAAAAAAATTTCTGAATTCATCCCTGTTTTGAATTATGTATTCAACCACGCTACCAAAAGCTGAGTTTACTGCCGGATTGTTGTTCTTCAATATTTCTTTGTCTTGTTGCCAATCATTTCTCAACCCTGTGACCATTTTTATCCCTTCAAAAGACTAATATGAAACAATGGATGAAAGCTGGAAGTTGGACAGAGCAATTGGTTTAATGGGTTATTTTTTTCTTGAATCGAATTAATTAACTTTAAAATGAAAAAAAATGAATTCCTTGTTTTCTAATTAAAAAAATCAACCAGACTGAATCGACATTGATTTGTTCGGTTTTTTCAGTTAATCAATCCAAATTTTTTGAGTTGAGTTTAGTGTTTGTACACTAATATATTTAAAAACTAAATATATTTTAAATAATTGAAAATTGATATAAAATAACTGAGTTTTTTTTTATCGGTTTAGTTTTAGGATTCAAAAAATGAGAATCGATCAACAAATCAATTATCAAGCTCAACTTGAAATTTGGACTTAGATACTTGGCTCAAGCTTGATCAAACATCTATTTTTAAGCTTAAGCTCCGCTTAGATATAATCGAGCTTCTTGAGCTCGAGCTCGATTACCAATTTTTGTACTCATGCTTGAGCTCGAACTTGAGCTAGGTTCAATAATTAAACTTAAGGTTAATAATATATACATAATTTAATAATATAAAAATAAAAAGTTCAATAAGACTCACAAGTCATTTGAGTAAAGTATTATTAAGCTCAAATTCGGTTTGATCAATAGCTTGAGCTGTTCGAAAATTACCAAATTGAGTTTGAATTTTTTTTTGAGTCGAACTCAAATAGCTTGCTAACACCAGTTTCTCGTTTACACCTCTACCAACTGGTGACCAAAAAGACAAAATTATATTGTTGGGCGACTATTTTGTAACTTTTATAGTTGAGTGACCAAAAACAACTTACTAATAGTTAAATGACAATTTTATAATTTTTCATAGTTGAGATAACTAAAAAAAGAAAAAAACCAAAATTGGGTCAACTTTACATAGTTTATCCTTAAAATTTTAACACCACCAAACAGTAGCTTAATTGCTTAAATCGTCTAGTTAAATTTATTTCAGTTTTCTAAACTGGTTCACCGCAAGCTCCAGAATTTGTCGATGAAACCCAGCTGAAGTTTTTTTTGTCGTTTATAATGAAGTCACCCCAGAAATGATGCCTTCATTTCTTCCGGTTTAACGCTTCGATACAGGCGGCGCTTCTCTTCTGTTCTCTACTTGTGAGTTCATGATCATATATTACTTTGATTTTGCATATATATATATATATATATATATACAGGTTTCCTTAATAACTCTGGTTTCTTTTTCTTTAGTTACAAGAGGAAATTTTCGTTTCCATATAGTTTTGTAAGTTCTACATACGCGTTGACTTTCTCGGTTTTTTTCTATTTTTGTTCTGAGTTCTATTTTTGTTCTGGTTTCTTTAGTGTTTTTTTTTTTTTTTTTTATAGGTTTCAGCTCAATAATTTCTTTTGATCTGAGTTCTGTGATAGTGAATACTACTGCATCACTAATTCATGATAGTATCTTGCTTTTATTTTACATAATTTACTTTAATTCTGGTTTCTTTTAAATTACTTGAGCAAATTTTCATTCATTTTTTTTGTCAGTTTTAAATCTGTTGTTTGAATATTTTAAATAATTTTTTAGATTTTTTTTCAACATAAATGTTTTTATCTATTATTTTTAAAAATTGGTTTTAATTTTTTAAGTTTGGAAGTTTAATCGATTTTTTTAAATGGTTAACATTTTTTAAAATCAAAGTTATATTAGATTTGAACTAAACATTATTTTTTATCTATATTAACTCTCCAAAATTTAAAAATAATTGACGAGTCTTTGCTTCGACAAATTATTGTACGAATCTTGTTCTCCACATTATTTATGGTCCCATCCAATTGAAAGATGGCACATCATTTTTTTTCTCACATCATATGTACATTTGGGTTAAACTAGCTAGTAGTTATCCAACTATAACTTTGTAAAAGCTTTGTTATTAGTCCTTGTACTTTGTAAAAATTATGACTTGAGTCTCTATGCTTTAATTTCATCGACTTTAATTCTTGACTTTTCAAATGGGTTAGTCCTGTGCTTTTTGAATTTTGGAATTAGATGAACTACACTAGTAGTTATCCAACTATTAGTAATTCTTTTTTGTCGGACAACAATAAAAAGTTCAACAATGTCACCCGATTATTAGTAATTTTTTTGATCACTTAATTATGAAAATTTACAAAATGGTCATTCACCTATTCATTTTTTTTTTTTTTGGTGACAACGTTTAAAATTGACATAATAGCAATTTTAACCCTTAATATTTATACGTTGTGTTAATTTAGTCTTGATTTTGAAAAATCTCACATTCAACATTTATTCATTGTGTAATTTAATTTTTTTTATATAATTTTGTTGTTCTTTATAAACCTTTCACCTAAAAAGTTAAAAAAAAAAACAAATTTATCAGCTAAATATGTTTGAAAATATACAAAAATAAAAACACCTAAATTTTCTCAGATAATAATTTTCATCTTTTCTCGTACTTTTAAAATTAACCTTTAATATATTACAGAAAAAGTAACTATTATAAAAGGATAAAATTATACAATAAATAAATGTGGAGCGTTAATTTTTTTAAAATAAAACTAAATTGACTTAAAATTAAATGTTGAGAATTAAATAGCAAATAGCAATAGAAGCTTAGGAGTTGGGTTAAAACAAAAGTGGAAGTATGCAACTTCCACACTGTTGTTGTCTTTGTTAAAAAGTCCGGATTGCCAGGAACTATAATTACACTTCAACATCTCCCTAGCCAGCAAACTTCCGTGGTCTTGATCAACAGGAATAGTAACATCACTCATTTTAGTACATTGTCCTCCGACTTCTGAAAAGTTACTCAAAACCAATTCTCCCATCTGATCATCATTGAGCAAAAATGGTAGTCCGTCAAATATCTCACTCTCACGCTGTTGAAGCTTTTCGAAGGTAATAGTGTTCTCCAATGGTAAGCCATGGAGACCGTTGTCATTGTCATAAAACTTATTTTCCAAACTTTCATGATCATCAGTTGCAGCAATTTGTTTTATACATGACACCACAGAATAAAGCTAAAACAACAAACATGAAAAACAAGTCAAATTTTGAGAAATACAATAATATTAGTGTTATCTTTTCATTTACTATATAAATTGTCAGTACTGCGATTTAATATGAGATTTTGTACTTGAAAAATATAAAACATGAAATTTTAAATTCATCTCTAAACAATTATTTAATAAAATCATATTACAGAATTGAGAAATAGTTACATTTATATATTAAATGCTATTTGGATGAATTCTCACTGTTCACCACCTATCATATATACACATATCCCATATATATATATATCTTGTTTTTTAGAGTTCATGTAAAAAAAAAAAAAAAAAAAACCTGAGATGTACAAATATAGAACAAATTAATTAAGAAAGATATGCAATTTTTCTCTTTCCAATTATATACCAAGTGTATAGCTTCAACCATATGTAATATCTTCAAAGCTTAGAAAATAATGCTCTACATATCGTTTTTAATGCGACCATGGAAGAGAATACAAATCATTAGACTTTTCTGGTCTGATCATACTGAAATTTATGTTATTGAAAATCTTCATTTTGTTTAAAACATTAGTGTTAGATACATGTTTGAACATTGATTTAGAATAAGACCTTTGAAATTTCTTGTAATATATGAAAAACTTAGAAATATAATAAACAAATCAAAGTTAAAAGTGATCCCAACCGTGGCACTTGAACCTAAATAATGACTTTTTACTAGGTCTACAAAAGAAATATAGTATTGTATGAGGACAGACTTTATATTGTGATGAGATTTATAAATAAATAATGTATCGACACAATTTTGAATATAGGTATATGAGAAAAACTAAAAAAAAAGTTTAATATACCTATATTGAACATGAATCCGTATCTAACGCTTTAATCTAAATCCAAATAAAATAGTTTATGTCCAAAAATAAATCTAGTACACGAGGACCGACGTAATAATAATGTGATTTGTAAATGGTAAATGTTCCACGAAATAATGATGTTACTGTGCGTACTATATTATTAACGAACATCCAATCAAGGTTGTTTGCTTTGTTCAACCCAAGAAAAACCAAGTTAAATCGGACATTTTACTTAGTAATTAGATTTGTAAACTTAGCACACCTGTAGTTGTAGGTCTATATGATTTAGCTTCTCTTTTACTTCGAGCAATTCCTGCTTTGCGTCAACTTCCTTTAAACAGCCTGCCTTGAACTCGGCCTCGTTTTTCTTCATTTTCTCCTTTATTTCTTGGAGATCAGATAGCAGTGGGCATTTCTCTTCTATTTGGCTGACTGTTGCTGAAACTTCTGGATAGTTACGTAGCTGATCCCAATGTTTTGCCTTCACCTTCATGTCACCAAATGCACACAAAACAAGTGTGAGAAGGAACAGATAGAGAAAATCTTTCTCATGGTTTTTTGCGCCAGTGAGAATGTGAGATTTATTATCTATATATAATAAATAACAAAAATATAAATTGAATATGAATGGCTAGGTTGTATTAAGAGAATTTACTCTAATTATCCTTCTATTGATTTGGTCAGTTAAGTTTTTCCAACTTTGCTCTACAGGTTTCACCATAATAGGCACTTCCAAACTCTCTTCTCCTACAGTTGGAGATTCACGGGTTAGTTGCAGCTGGCTTGGTTTCTTGATGCCTTCTCCCATAGCTTCCCGATTTCTTTTCTTTCGTCCAGTCAACACTGACCTTGACGGATTCACCTGATGATTATTATCTGGTGATGATTGTCCGTTTGCATTATTTGATGCTGCAGGTGTAGGTAGCATTACGATAATCAGATGCCTACTGATCAGAATATTTCAACTCATATCAAATTTCTGAATCTAAAACAATCAAAGTTTTTCCTAGTTCAGAACAAAAATAGAAGCAAGCAAGCAAGAGAACGGCGACCGAAATGTTCTTCCAAAGAAACGAAATGAAAATCATAAACTAACAAAACTTACAATAATAAATATGAAATTATAAATTCATCAAAAACCAAAGCAAATAAATATACAGAAACTGAGGGAAAAATGAATGAAGTAAATTGAGATAGCAAGTACTGCGCCTTCGACGCTGCTTGGTTCATGTGCTGTGGTTGTTAACCAGGTTGCTCCATCTTCAGTAATATAAACTTAGGATTTATACACTTATCTATTTAAAATTACATTTTTATCCTTAAATATAAAAAGAAGTTTCAGTATACATAAAGGTAAAATTGTAATTTTATATCACAATATCTCTCAAGTCTCAACACATAGCTAAGAAATTTTCACTCAAAACACAGCCACCTACCCACAGGCTATGAAGAATTTTAAATTAATAGAAGGTTATGAAGAATTTTAAATTAATAAAAGTAAAATTGTACTTTAATTCTTTTAAAAATAAATAAATTACACTCTAATTTTTTAATTTGGTGTTTGGTTTAATCTTTTTTTATTACGTATTACGTATTAATAATTTCCCTTTAATGCAGGTTTCTTTAATTACTTGAGCAAAATTTTATTTCTTGTTTGAATTTGATGTGGCTGACTTGCTTATTACTTTTATTTTTAATCTGAAATGGGAAAATTAGTTAGTGTTTTTGATTGTTTTACATTTCCTTTTATCCGTTCAAGATGAACTATGTTAACATTTGAAGCACAATATACTGCGAACCAATTGCCGTTGCTAGCTGAAGTTAATCAGGTGAACTCATCGAGCTTGATATCTATCACAGGCCAGAATAGAAAGGTTAATTTATCAGAGGTGAAAAATGTGAGGTATGATGTGTATCTTGATCATTGATATTAAGCAACGAAACATTTCTCATTTAGACTTTCCCTATATTTAATCATTTGTATATATGTCTCTTACATTTTAGAAATTCAGTATGAAGACTCTAAAAAAAAAAGTAGGTATGTATATACATATATATAAATATATGATACCTTTGTGATGTATAAGCTTAGTGTACAATTTAATTATAATACTAATAGGTATGAAAATAAAACAAAATTTGAGTATAATAATAACTTATTTAATAAGTAAATTTAAATAATTTAAGGGTAAACTATCATAGTCACTTTTGTTTTTCTCGGGTTACATTTTAATCACTTATGTTTGAAATATTACATTTTAGTTATTTACGTTATGGGTGTTGTAACATTTTAGTCACTGAGCGTTAATTGTCGTTAATAGTGTAACATAAGTTGAAGTGGCACGTTAAATCAATTTATTTTTAAAGGAATTAAATATAAATTTCCACTTAACTAAATTAGAGTTAAAGAATCGATATAACCGAATCAAATTTAAATCGATTGGTTCAGTCGGCTAATCAACTTAACCTACCATAATATAAATATATTAAAAATAAGTCATGAATGTGAAAATGTATTTATTTTTTGAGTGTTTAAATAATTTTTTAAAATATTTTTTTTAGATTTTTTCTAACATAAATGTTTTTATCTATTATTTTTAAAAACTGGTTTTAATTTTTTAAATTTGGAAGTTTAATCATTTTTTTAAAATGGCTAACATTTTTTAAAATCAAAGCTACGTTAGATTTGAACTAAATATTATTTTTTATTTATATGCGTTCTCCAAAACTTAAAAACAAATGATGAATTTTTTTTTCGAGAAATTATTTTATGAACTTTTTTATCATATTATTCATGGTCCTATCTAATTAATTAAAAGAGGACACATCATTCCTTTTTTTATATCATATGTACATTTGGACTAAACTAATAGTTATCCAACTATGACTTGGTAAAAGTTCTGTTATTAGTCCTTGTACGTTGTAAAAATTACAACTTCAGTCTCTATACTTTAATTTTATCAATTTTAATTCTTGGCTTTTTAAATGGGTTAGCCCTGTGACTTTTGAATTTTGAAATTAGGTAAACTACACTAGTTGTTATCCAACTTTTAGTAGTTTTTTTTTTTTTTTTGTCAGAAAACTATAAAAAGTTATAATATTGTTATCTAACTATTAGTAAAAAAAATTTATCACCTAATTATGAAAATTTACAAAATGGTCATTCACCTATTCAATTTTATTTTTAATATTTATACATTGTGTTAATTTAGTCTTGATTTTAAAAAACCTCATATTCAACATTTACTCATTGTGTAATTTTTTTTTTTTATGTAGCTTTGTTGTTCTTTGTAACCCTTTCACCTAAAAAGTTAAAAAAACAAATTTATCAACTAAATATGTTTGAAAATATACAAAAATAGAAACACCCAAAAGTCTAAGATAATAATTTTCATCTTTTCTCGTATTTTTAAAATTAACCTTCAATATCACAAAGAAAAATAACTATTATAAAAGGATAAAATTGCACAATTAAGTAAATGTTGAGCGTTAAATTTTTTTAAAAGCAAGACTAAATTGACTTAATTTATAAATGTTGAGAGCTAAAATTATCAATGTCAATTTTAAAAGATGTCATTGTTAGCTCGCTAGTGATTAAAAAAGAAATTTACTAATAGTTGGGTAATTATTATGCAACTTTTCATAATTGGGTGACTAAAAAAAATTACTAATAATTGGATAATTATGAGTGTAATTTACTCTACTTTAATTTGATGCGGTTAGTCCCTAAATTTACTCTACTTTTTGAATTTTAATCTTAGTAGTTTATCTTTTTTTTATTAAATATATTGAAAACTAAACTAAGTAATTAAATTGGTATAAAATAATATGCTTTTTTTTTTACATTGGTTTGAAATTTATTTGGGCTAATGTCTTATTATCTAATTAAAATCCAAATATGGCCCAGCCCAAAGCACATAAACCCTCAGCCCATACAAGTGTGCCCATAAACCCTAGCTTCTTCCTCTTCTCTTTTTCTCAGCCGCACAGCTTAATTTTTTATTCTTTTCCGGTGATTTTCTTTTGATCGGCCACCGCCACTTCTTCTTCAAAAGCCAATAGCAGTGTCCTTATTCGCGTCGTGTCGAAACTGGTGTGGCCGCCGTTCAGGCGAGTACGAGCATCAAGGTTAGCAATAGTCGTATCATTTTCATGTCCGTCTTTTAGTTTATTATAAACACATATCATGTTGAAAAGAATGAAAATAGAGGTATAAAATTTTGTACAGATAGCTGAAAAGTGAAAAAATGAACAAGAAGGAGATATTAAAGTTGGCCAAGGGATTCAGGGGAAGGGCAAAGAACTGTATACGGATAGCAAGAGAACGGGTTGAGAAGGCCTTGCAGTATTCCTACAGAGATCGCAGAAACAAGAAGCGTGACATGCGTTCTTTATGGATTCAACGCATCAATGCTGGCGCTCGTCAACATGGGGTAATCTCTCTTTTCCTCCCTTTGCTCGTTTTGAATCTGAAATATCTATTTGCTTACAGTATTCCTCCTCAAATTCAAACTTTCTTGATGTTGCTATTCCGTCATTTTATGAATCATCTTTTATAATGTCCTTCTGGATCTTGTTATGGTTTTGATTTTATTAGCTTTACTGAAAGATAACTGATATAGTTTGTGACTTGTAGATGCCATTTTTGCACACCAACTAGTTAGTTCTTATCAATGAATTAAAAACCGGATTAGAGTTCAAACAAGTTAAACCGGATTATGCAATTAAAATATAAGTTAAATGTTAATAAGAATATGTATTTGGCTTAATGATATGCTGTTTAATATATCATCTTCAGTTTAAAAGTTCAAATCTTGAAAGAGATTGGTTTTTTACCTGTCTTTTCCCGGTTCACTCAATTCTTGGGGATGTACCAGACTGGACAGGCCACTAGTTCCGGGTTTAATTGATCAGTCTGGTTTTTTCTTCGCATGTGTGATTTTTGCTTTTTCTTATAGATTCTAACATCTTGATCCATTGTTTGAAGTTCACAGAGCTAGGAATGGAATGAGCATACCATAATGTAGTTATATCATGTAACAGAATGCATAAATAAGTGTATTTTTTTTTCTTTTGGTGCCTATGGTTTAGTGACAATAAAAACACCATATGATTAATCATATAGGATCAAAATCTTATATGGTCAGTGTTCAAGTAGTTTACACAAGAAACCTGCATTCGATCATTAAAGGAATTCTAGTAGGTTGAGTTAATTTTTTATGATTGTCAATGAAGATATCTAAGCATTTCATTTAACATAATCTTTTGGAATCTCTATACTACCTTTTGGAGGTCTGTTATATCAAAAGAGGCCAGCAATTGAATTTTATTATTTAACCATTTTTCTTTCCTCTCATTCATCATTATAATATTTGAAAACAAGAAATAAGGTTCCCCTGACCAAGACATAGTAGACCATTTTGTATATAATACAACCGCGGAAATAAGTTTGTATTGGTGAAATGAATTTGGAAGTAATCGCAACACCTGAGCTTAACTCTAGTTGTTTGGGGGTGTAGGGTTTGCGTAAAGATAATAGATAGATTAATGCTTATTATGATTATAGATTTGGTCTTCGTGTTTTTCTCATGTATGCCATCTGGAAAAGTCTGGAAAAGAAAAAGAGAAATGAGTAAGTAATAATAATTTCATGAATGGTTTTTTAATTATCACATCTCCTTTCACACATGCAAGTTATATTCTCTCCAAAAGTTTTGCTCGCTTAATATCAACCATAATTACCTCTTTTTTTTAATATTCTTCCATGGATGCACTTGCTTCATTTCATCCGATATGCTCTCATGAGATTTCTTGGATTGTTAAACTTTAGTTTTCTTGGAGTCTAAATATACCCCTCATAAACTGCGTGTGGAATGCTGAAACCATTTACCAATACTAGGCCAGCTTTATTGTTGGTTTATTTTCTGATTATCTATTGAATTTGAAGTTCCTTATTTTGCTTGCCTTGCATGAATTTAGTGTGCTATATTTTGGGGGTATGAGCTTGCCGATGTAAGCATGATTGTTGGGCACCTTGGCCTGATGTGTCATTCAAATGATGCCTATGCATGTACTGCCTTGGTTGTTGACTATGGACATGTGCTGCTGAGTACAATGCCCTTTTATACCTGTTTCTTTGTTGTCACTCACGCTCAACCGTATATAAGTCAAATTTATAAGCCCATAAATTCATAGTATAGAAAACTGAACCACAAAATGATACTCCTGCTCTTCACTTTTCCTAAATTACCTTTTTCTGACACGTAGTCAGACATTGTTCTTGGGGTATGATCCTTCAAATGTGGGGAATTTTTTAAAAATATTGTGCATACCGGTATCGAATACATACTTCTACCTGACCTCACCTCCAAGCCCAGTAACATAGACCAGAACTTTATTTCTCTATGGTTCATAAATCTGTCATTGCTGGAGTGTCAAGTCTTAACATATTATTTGATCTATGAAGTTTTATTTAATATCAGTATGCAGTTATTTTTTTGGGATGCTTTCAACCATAATTATAATTGTATCCAATGTGTTATCTTTCTCTTAACAAATACCAAATTGAGTGCATGAATGCTATGTTTGGTAGAGGAATATTACTTTTTTCACATGTTTTAGTACATGAGTTAGGAATAAACTAATTACAATTGGTAAATTTTAACTGCTCACATGCATTAATGCTTTGTTTTTTTGTTTTTTTTTTTTTTTTTTTTTTTTTGTGATTTGCTTTTGTTTACAGGTAAACTATGGTAACTTCATGCATGGGCTGATGAAAGAGAACATACAATTGAACAGGAAAGTACTGTCTGAAATATCTATGCATGAACCATACAGTTTTAAGGCTCTCGTAGACATTTCCCGGAATGCCTTCCCCGGAAATAAAAATGTTGTGCACCCTACAAGAAATGCAGATGTTTCAATCAATGTATAATTACTTGTTTTTTGTGTCTTTAGTAATGACTGTTTCTTTAACACTTAATTTCAACTAAACATTTTGGGCAATAAGAGAGGGTTTTTGCTTTCCTGAGTTGTTTCTTCTGCTTCTCTGTTTTCTTGCTTAATCATTTCGAAACGGGTTTTTCATATATTTAAAGAAGGATCATGTTTGAATGCGTCGGATATTAATGTTAGACAAAATGGAAGTTTATTGGGAAAATTTTGACAAGAAACCTACTTTTTCAGCAGCATGATAAAAAGTATATGAATAAGTGCAGTTGAGAGATAAAACGGACACCTGCATCCTGATTTTTATAGTTTAATTTCTTTCCCTCATGCCATTTCTTACATCCCTAAACATTATGGATGAGTTACATGATGCTATACAATCAAACTATTATCTAATCTAACTGTTATATTTTGTGAGTAAGGTCTTCACCTAAACTTCTCTTTTAACCATTGGTGTGGATTCAATTGAGGTTTATGTTTACATATTAAATAATTTGAATTACATGATATAGTTTTAATTAATATTGTCAAAGATGTTTCGTTAAATTAGATGATGTGTTGTTTTTTAATTAAAAAAATTGTTGACGTGATATTATAAGCATGGAAGGTCAAGCATCGGATAAATAGTCTATTAGACTTAAAAACCAAATGCATAAAGTAAGTAGTTTTCTTTAATTTAAATTTTATAAGTAATAAAAATTAACATTGTTGAGTATTTTTTATGTGTCCTTAAAATGTGGTCTACTTATTTATACGATATGGTATTGTTCATTGATAAGACATATTAGGTAAGTTCTATGCATAAGACACATTCCCTATTCTAATCTAAATACGTGTCTTCATGGTTTCGAGCTCATGCAAATGCAGCTTTGCAATATAGGACCTTGTAATACAAAGACCAAATCTGATTGGTCAACTTGCGCACTTACCTCGCGAGCTTAGTACTTGGGTCAAACTTGCGAACTCGTTAAGGTCTGGTCTGACGTACTTACTTGCGAACTTAATACTTGGGTCAAGCCTACAAACTCATTAGGGTCTGATGCAGGTCTAGACTTAGAGACGGGTCTGGGCCAATAATGATAATTATCCTAACAATTCTTAATCTAACAAATAAAGTTTTTGAATGGATGATATACATGAGCTATGATGAACTTCCATGTTTGCTACTATCTATTAGTGGATTAGATTGGGTTTGCTCTATTCATTCCTGATGTGTAAGTTTTGCATTCTCAATGTATGAAGTTTGCTACCCTATAGATGTTGTGATATTGATTGCCATTTGCCATTCTATTTGGGGGACATCAGCAGTATGAAAGTAAAGATCTGGTTACTGTTAAATTTTCCCTCTAGCCTGCACAAAAATTGGTTCCAGGTTCTTAGCTCTCTTCCTTTTCGAAAGGAATCATTGAATAATAACTAGACTCTGAGCTGTCTAATGGAAATTGATTAAGAAAAATACAAATCTAGTGAAAAATTTGGGACTTCCCATATATAGTATCAGTGAGAGCAGAATGTATTCAGTATTGGCGTGGATAAAACTACCATAAAGTCAAGTCCCACATCGCACCGGAAAAGCAAGCAGCAGCTTCTCCTCGTATTTTTAAAGCAACTTGTAGATTAATATCAATTCACAGAGCCGTGTGATGAGCACAGAGCGAACTATTCTTTCGCCTTTTACTAAAGAATACCGTGTGCTCGTCACTATAAGCGGCATACGCCAATTTTTGGAAGGGTATTCTTAGTTGAATGCCCCCATTCCAGTACTAGTACTGAAGGTTTCTTTATTCTAAGAACAAGCTTGTGCCTTCTAGATATGTTTCGGTTCTAAATAAAATGTTGAGAAGCTTTCAAGTTAACGAGCGAATATCTGAAGTGTACGTCCCGAAGATGTCTTTTGTCAGCTCTCCCTGTCCTCGTCTATAATTCTTCATATCTACATTGTTAAAGCCAACTCAAGGAACAACCATTTTTTTATAATGCCACCGTCATGTTTTTGATTGGGAAAGAAAGGTGTAGGAAGTGTTGGGTGAGTGAATCAACTATGTGCCAAAGTATTCATAAGAAAGGATACGAGATTTCCACTTTGGAACTTCTCCCTGGATAGGGCGGACTCTCTGCCCTTCGCGCATCAAATTTCCTTTTACCAGCAACGAATTCCATCATCCTTCATTATCACTACATCAAAGCAGTAAGTGTTGTTTCAGTTCACTTTCTGTACACTTCTTGCTTTGATTTTTGATAAATTTAGAATTTCACATCCGTTTTCTTTAATTACTTGAGTAAGTTTTGTTAGTTTATAATTTTGTTTGAAAGAACATTTCAAGAATTAGTAAATGGAACTTCAAATATTTGTTTGTGAATTTTGTTAATTGGCTTAATCTTCTTTGTTCATTGTTATGTTAAGAACCCCCTCCACGCTTGTTCCTCTGTAGCATGGTTTTTGTACGTAATGAGTTAATTTCCTTGTTTTGTTCTTATACTGTTCATAAATTCTCATGTGTTAATAGCATGTTTGCATACCTTCTAATGTTTTGTTATTGGGGCACTGTTCGACTGGTTGCATAATTTTGAAGGTCAGACATAGAGCCGCTATCTTCTAAGAAAATCAATAGTTTGTTTCTCTCCTTATCTCCCTGTTTAAATCACATTTTTCATTGGTTCTCGGCTAGCTTTTAAAAAATTAATATTTTTATAAGTTCTACCTTATTAGACTTCATTATGTATAGGCGAACATGAGATTATGGAAATTGCAATATATTTCCAAGGACTTCACAACAAAATTGCTATTGCTAATTGCATCGTTAGAATGACATTTGATACGGTCTATATTGCTTAAAGGCGTTCATAGAAATTTCAAGGTTGGTGCTAGTTATTTTTGTTGTTGTTCAAGCAAAGATATAATCTTGCTGAAAGTCTTCTTGTGTAATTAACTTAGCTGTCAGCTTCTTTTTTACTTAAAAAAAAAAGTGTATCAAACTTTTACCTAAAATAACAAATTTTTTAACTTAAATAGCATTAATTTTCGTTCCATATATATCAATTATTACCAATTTTTAACATGTTTATTGTATTCAAATATGAATTAATAATAAAAATTATGTTCAATATTTGGTAAATAAGGTAATCAAATATGCCTTAATAAGGTATTGTTATTTTTTAATAAAAATTTTATAATTTTTGTAATTTTTTATAATTTTTTATAATTTTAATGAGTTTTTAATTTTTAAAATTTTAAAAGTGTTTAATTAATTTTTTTTTAAAATTTGTTAGTAATGGTTTTTTGACTCTTTAGTATTATCAATTTTTAAAAAAATTATTTTACTTCCAATAAAAAAATAGGGGACAAATTGGATAAATGTGTAAACGTTAAGGTTTAAATTTATATTATACCCTATATAAACACCAAAGCATACATTTAATGGTTGCTCACTCATGTAACAAATAGGAACTAATTTACTATTTTTTCAATAAAATAACTAAAATACAATTTAAAATATAGTATAATAAATTTTATGGTACTTTTATCTAAGGCTAACACTAAGTAAAATCTATCAAATAATCCGATTTTTTATTACTGTTTTATTTAATCATTATAGTTCCCATGTGTCAAGATAGTATATTACTAAATGTCAAATTATTAGAGTGTGAAAATGTTGCTTCTTACCATTTACAAAGAACCCTGCAGTATATATATATATATGATAGGAAATCATAGTGGAAAAAAATGACTTTTTTTGCTAGGTCTAATATCAACTCTAGTGCAATATGATTTATAAATAAAAAAACTTTATTTTATATAATAATCATATTATATTAATTAATATCAACATGCATTTGAACAAAGTTAGAGAGTTAGATTAGAGATTTAAATCATAAAACTAAACTAAGTAATTAAATTGGTATAAAATAATAGGCCTATTTTTTTAAATATTGGTATTTACAATATAAGATAAATTAAAGAATAATATTTTTTAAGGATATACTAAAAAACAATTAATCTAAATTCATTTCATGTAATATTAGTAGATACGATACAAAACAAATTTGAAGGAAATGAAAATCATAAACTAACAAAACTTACAATAATAAATATGAAATTATAAATTCAGCAAAAACCAAAGCAATAAATGTACAGAAACTACATTGAGATAGCAACTTACTGCGCCTTTGACGCTGCTTTGTTCAAATGGTGTTGTTAACCAAAGTGGTTTGCTCTTATGTTTAGTATCCTAAAGGCAAGTGAAGGTGAAGGGTTCAAGCATGGATTGTAATGAAAATTTTTAAATTAATAAAAGTAAAATTATTTAAATTCAGAAACTGAGGGAAAATATATAACTCACTGCGCCTTTGACGTTGCTTTGTTCATATGCTGCTGTTAACCAAAGTGCTATGACAGTTATGTTTAGAATCATAAAGGCAAGTGAAGCCGGTGAAGGGTGGATTGTAATAAAAAATTTTAAATTAAAATTATTTAAATTTAGAAACTGAGGGAAAATGAATGAAGTAAATTGAAATACAACTTACTACGCCTTTGACGCTGCTTTGTTCATATATATGGTGTTGTTAACCAAAGTGCTATGGCACTTATGTTTAGACTCATAAAGGCAAGTGAAGCCGGTGAAGGGTTCAAGCATGATTGTAATAAAAAAATTTAAATTAAAATTATTTAAATTCAGAAACTGAGGGAAATGAATGAAGTAAATTGAAATACAACTTACTGCGCCTTTGACGCTGCTTTGTTCATATATATGGTGTTGTTAACCAAAGTGCTATGGAACTCATGCTTAGACTCATAAAGGCAAGTGAAACCGGTGAAGGGTTCAAGCATGGATTGTAATAAAAAAATTTTAAATTAAAATTATTTAAATTCAAAAACTGAGGGAAAATGAATGAAGTAAATTGAGATAGCAACTTCCTGAGCCTTCGATGCTGCTTTGTTCATATGGTGTTGTTAACCAAAGTGGTGTGCTCTCATGTTCAGTATCCTAAAGGCATGTGAAGCCGGTGAAGGGTTCAAGCATTGATTGTAATGAAAAAAATTTAAAGTAGAATTATTTAAATTGAGAAACTGAGGGAAAATGAATGAAGTAAATTGAGATACAACTTACTGTGCATTTGACGCTGCGGTGTTCATATGCTGTTGTTATTGTTCTATTACCAGGTTGCTGGCTTGCTGCATCTTCAGTTCTCTGAACCTTTTTATATAAATTATCTAAATAAAATTACATTTTTACCCTTAAATATAAAAAGAAGTTTCAGTATTCATAAAGGTAAAAATGTAAGTTTACACCACAAAATCTCTCAAGAATGCGGACCGTGCAGGATGTGATAGAAAATTTTTAAATTAATAAAGGTAAAATTACATTTTAATCCCTTTAAAAATATATAAATTTGATTTAATTTTTTTTAAATTATAAATATATAAACTATGATAAAATTATAGTTTTACAATCTTATAAATTACAATTTAATTTTGAATTCTTAAAAAAAATTTAGTTTTTGGTTTAACCATTTTTTATTACGTATTACGTATTAATAATTTCCCTTTAATGCAGGTTTCTTTAATTACTTGAGCAAAATTTTATTTCTTGTTTGAATTTTGGTGTGGCTGACTTGCTTAATATTACTTTTATTTTTTATCTGAAATGGGAAAACTAGTTAGTGTTTTTTATTGTTTTACATTTCCCTTTATTTGTTCAAGATGAACTATGTTGAGATTTGAAGCACAATATGGTGCACCGTTGCTAGCTGACGTTAATCAGGTGAACTCATTAAGCTTGATATCAATCACAGGCCATAATAGAAAGGTTAATACATCGGAGGCAAGGTGTATATCTTGATAATTGATATTAAGTAGACGTGTGCATGGGTCGGGCTGAGTCGGGTTTGAGCTGGGCTCATCTAAAAATTTAGGCCAATTGCTAGGTTCGGGCCTGGCCTGACCCAAAAATGAGCTTAAAATTTTGTCCAAACTCAACCCGGATAAAAATTTTAAAACTAAGGCTCGAACCGGTCCGTCAATATTAATTTATATATTGTTTTTATATAATTTTAAAATATATATAATACATCAAAAATACTAAAAACATTAAAAAATATTTCCTAACAAATTGAAAATAAATTTTAAAAAATATATATACTTAAATAACACTAAGATAGATGCAACTTAACAAGCAAATGCATCTAAAATAATAATAAAATTAACAAATGTCTTTAAAATAATAAAAAAATTAACAATAAAATAAGTTTTATACAATATCCAAACAATAATAACAAAACAGGCAAAAAGCAATAAGAAAATAATATTTAAAAAACAAATTTTTTTGTCCTTTAGTGAATTCGGACCGGGCCTTTAGTGAATTTGGGCCAGGCCAAAATGCCTTACCCGAGGCCTAGCCCATTTTTTGAACGAGTTTTTTTATCTAAGCCCATTTTTCGAGCCTATATTTTTACTCAAATCCTTTCACATTTCGAGCTGGCTTTCGGGTCGGGCCAACACCTCTAATATTAAGCAACGAAACATTTCTCATTCTTAGACTTTCCTCTTGATCATTTGTTTATATTTCTCTTACATTTCTCTTATATTTTCCTTATATGATACTACTTTACCTTTGTGATGTATAAGCTTAGTGTACAATTTAATTATAATCCTAATAGGTATGAAAATCAAACAAAATTTGAATATAATAATAACTTATTTAATAAGTAAATTTAAATAATTTAAGGGTAAAATGTCAAAATAGTCACTTTTATTTTTCTCGGGTTATATTTTAGTCACTTATGTTTGAAATGTTACGTTATGTTATGGTGTTGTAACATTTTAGTCACTAAGTGTTAATTGTCATTAACGGTGTAACGTAAGTTGGCATGGCAAGTTAAATTATCATTTCAAATGAAAATTTTAGGTTAAATTATACAATTGGTCCTATACTTTTTTTTGAGCAATTTTTTTTTCTTTTATATTAAAAGAGATGAAGAGATTGGAAAATAAATAATAAAAAAAGTTAAAAGAACATAAAAGAAAAAAATAAATTGCTCAAAAAGAAAATTATTTTGATTATTTTATAATTTGTGTTGAGAGAGAGACCAATTTACTTGCTTTCCAAGTTGTCAGTTAAAGGTGTGCAAAATTCGGGTAAAATAAAAAAAATCAGTTAACCGACCGAATTCGGTTAATCGGTCGGTTAACCGAATTTTTTCGGTCAGGAGTCGGTTAAGAATTTTTTGAGTTTTCGGTTAACAGTTAATTCGGTTCGAAACCGGTCGGTTAACCGAATTTTTTCGGTTTAACCAAAAAAATTAATAAATAAAATTATAATATATAAATACCTTTCCACTTAATCCCTATTTCATGACCACATATCTTTTCCGCTAAGTAATGGGAAACCTTTCTCCTCTTACATAAATCCAATTTTCATTTCATCCGGGAAAAGCCATCTTTTTTCTCAACAATGTCTTTGTCATTAGATCTAATAGCCTTCCGTTAGATAGGAACAGATTTGATAAATACTAATAACTCTCGGATGGAGTATTAGAACGGAAAAATCCATTAGATAATGAACTATTGGTTCTAAGCCATCTCTGGCGATGAATCAATAATTCTAAGTGCTTTTCTTGTGTATTATTGATAAACCAGCGTTTATATATAGATGTAGGAGGATTACTTTGGGAAGTAAGAAGCCCCTTTGACATCTATTCATCTGCACTGGAATAGATGTTGTGATATTGATTGCCATTTGCCTTTCTATTTGGGGGACATCAGCAGTATTAAAGTAAAGATCTGGTTACTGTTAAATTTTCCCTCTAGCCTGCACAAAAATTGGTTCCAGGTTCTTAGCTTTCTTCCTTTTCAAAAGGAATCATTGAATAATAACTAGACTCTCAGCTGTCTATTGGAAATTGATTAAGAAAAATACAAATCTAGTGAAAAATTTGAGACTTCCCATATCTAGTATCAGTGAGAGCAGAATGTATTCAGTATTGCAGTGGATAAAACTACCATAAAGTCAAGTCCCACATTGCACCGGAAAAGCAAGCAGCAGCTTCTCCTCGTATGTATAAAGCAACTTGTAGATAGAATTTAAATCACGGAGCCGTGTGATGAGCACAGAGCGAACTATTCTTTCGCCTTTTACTAAAGAATACCGTGTGCTCGTCACTATGAGCGGCATACGCCAATTTTTGGAAGGGTATTCCTAGTTGAATGCCCCCATTCCAGTACTAGTACTAAAGGTTTTCTTATTGTAGGAAGAAGCTTGTGCTTTTAGACATGTTTTGGTACTAAATAAAATGTTTGAGAAGGTTTCAGGTTAACAAGCGAATATCTGAAGTGTACTTCCCGAAGATGTCTTTTATCATACCTACCTGTCATCGTCTATAATTCTTCATATCTACATTGTTAAAGCCAGCTAAAGGAACAAGCATTTTTTTAATAATGCCACTGTCATGTTTTTTATTGGGAAAGAAAGGTGTAGGAAGTGTTGGGTCAGGTGAGTGAATCAACTATGTGCCAAAGTATTAATAAGAAAGGATACGAGATTTCCACTTTGGAACTTCTCCCTGGATGGGGCAGACTCCTTGCTCTTCGCGGATCAAATTTCCTTTTACCAGCAACGAATTCCATCATTCTTCATTATCACTACATCAAAGCAATAAGTGTTGTTCCAGTTCACTTTCTGTACACTTCTTGCTTTGATTTTGGCTAAATTTAGAATTTCACATCCGTTTCCTTTAATTACTTGAGTAAGTTTTGTTAGTTTATAATTTTGTTTGAAAGAACATTTCAAGAATTAGTAAATGGAACTTCAAATATTTGCTTGTGAATTTTGTTAATTGGCTTAATCTTCTTTGTTCATTGTTATGTTAAGAACCCCCTCCACGCTTGTTCCTCTGTAGCATGGTTTTTGTACGTAATGATGAGTTAATTTCCTTGTTTTGTTCTTATACTGTTCATAAATTCTCATGTGTTAATAGCATGCTTGGATACCTTCTAATGTTTTGTTATTGGGGCATTGTTCGACTGGTTGCATAATTTTGAAGGTCAGATCCTTATCTCCCTGTTTAAATCACATTTTTCATTGGTTCTCGGCTAGCTTTTAAGAAAATTAATATTTTTTATAAGTTCTACTTTATTAGACGTATTCATTATCTATAGGCGAACATGAGATTACGAGAATTGCAATATATTTCCAAGGACTTCACAACAAAATTGCTGATTGCATCGTTAGAATGACATTTGATACGGACTATAACTTAAAGGTGTTCACAGAAATTTTAAGGTTGGTGCTAGTTATTTTTGCTGTTGTTCAAGCAAGATATAGTCTTGCTCAAAGTGTTCTTGTGTAATTAGCTTAGCTGTCAGCTTGTTTTTTACTTGAAAAAAAAAGTGTATCAAACTTTTACCTAAAATAACAAAAATTTTTACTTAAATAGCATTAATTTTCGTTCCATATATATCAATTATTACGAATTTTTAACATGTTTATTGTATTCAAATATGAATTAATAATAAAAATTATGTTCAATATTTGGTAAATAAGGTAATCAAATATGCCTTAATAAGGTATCGTTATTTTTTAATAAAAATTTTATAATTTTTGTAATTTTTTATAATTTTTTTATAATTTTTTTGAGTTTTTAATATTTAAAATTTTAAAAGTGCTTAATTGATTTTTTTTTTAAATTTGTTAGTTGTGCTTTTTTGACTCTTTAGTCTTATTAATTTTAAAAAAAAATTATTTTACTTCCAATAAAAAAGTAGGGATCAAATTGAATAAATGTGCAAATGTAAAGATTAAATTTATTATTATACCCCATATAAACACCAAAGCATATATTTAATGGTACAATTTTAATAGAGAGGTTGTTTCATGTTTGCTCACTCATGTAATAAATAGGGACTAATTTTATGGTATTTTTATCTAAGGCTAACACTAAGCAAAATCTATCAAATAATACGATTTTTTTATTATTGTTTTATTTAATCATTATAGTTCCCACGTGTCAAGATAATATGATACTAAATGTCAAATTATTAGAGTGTGAAAATGTTGCTTCTTACCATTTACAAATAACCTTGTAGATTATATATATATGGTAGGAAATCACAGTGGAAAAAAAATGACTTTTTTTGCTAGGTCTAATAACAATTCTAGTGCAATATGATTTATAAATAAAAAACTTTATTTTATATAATAATCATATTATGTTAATTGATATCAACATGCATTTGAACAAAGTTAGAGAGTTAGATTAGAGATTTAAATCATGAAACTAAATTAAGTAAATAAATTGGTCTAAAATAATATGCCCATTTTATTTAATATTGGTATATACGATACAAGATAAATTAAGAATAATATTTTTTGGAATATATTAAAAGACAATCAATCCAAATTTATTTCATGTAATATTAGTATATACGATACAAAATAAATTTAAAGTAATATTTTTATTGTGAGAGAGAATTTTAAATTAAAAATTCATTATAACCATTAAAATTATTAATACATGTACACAAATCTTTCACGTATCCAAAAACATCTATAAATATATTCAGATAACAATATTCTGTTCCATTCCTTCAAAATGGATCAAATACTTTATTTTTTTTTTTTCAAAAACAAATGTTGTTGACTTCCCAATTCCCAAATAACATGGTTCTACATCAATGCTCCCCAAAAGCCTTTCTAATGTATATTCACCAACAAATTTTCGAATCCAACTATTTTATAGCCAATAAAGATTAAACCAAGCAAAATTATATCATTATAAAAATCACAGCATACATTAACAATTATTATATAAATCATACACAATAATAACAAAAGAGCAAACATTCCATGACAAAAATAAAACTATCATAAAATACATAAAAATTGTCATGTGCATCAATTAACAAAAGATTATATTAAGTTTTTGTCATAAGGCTATCTACTAAATCATTTAACATTTGTATTACTATAGATTATTATCCCATATATTAATAACCACGGTTTTGAATTTTACAAGCAATTTTAAAAGTTTTATTTATTTATTTAAAATTTTAAAAATTAATCAATTAGATACTAATGTGTTTATAAAATTAAAAAATTCCACCGTCAATGTATCAAATAAAATCCTAGATTTACTGTGGATAACTCTAAACCCTAAAATTATTCTATTAGATTAATACATCCCATAATTGGATTTTTGTTTGGCTGCTGCTTCTTTTCTATAAAAAAACAATCAGATATAACATCACTAAAATTCCTTCAAATTTCCAATAGATTAAGAAGTAAAAAACAAGAAAGAGAAGCCAACCCCATCATCACTCCATAGAAGAAGACGGCTTAGGTGGTGGTATAGAAGACGACGAATCTTGGTCTGGTGGAAAAATAATCTGAAAAATCTCTTTGTCTTCCACAATCTTCTTGGATTCATTCACGTCGGTGGAGAAAGAACCCTTACGTTTTTTAGGAGCAGGAGGACAAGACAAGAGTTCAGGGATTTGATGTTCTTCAGAGGTTGGAGTCCGACAAATTTCAAGATTGGGAAGTGGACCATCAGCTGGTGGTGGTGTCTTTTCTTCGACATTAATAGTTAGCTTTGAAAAGTTGTCAACTAGGAAGTGTTGCATGACTTCTTTAATTTTTTTTTTTTCTTATTGGGAATTTTTACAGAGAGAATTGATTTGGGTGACAATGGTAAAAAGAGTGGGGATCTAAGGAATGAGAATTTTAGTTTTAGGGCATGAAATGATAAATAAGACAAAAAATCAAACAAAAACAAGGAATAAGGGATAAAAGTGGGGTTGGGCCGTTATTTGTAGAGTTTGACTTTTTTATTTTTTTGTTTTTTATTTTTTAAAGTTAAAAATATGTTTCTTGTCTTTTATATTTATTTAATTCATTTATTTTCTCAAATTTGCCACCTCATAATATTAATTTCTTTTATTACATGGTAAATAATTTTTTAATTTTAAAATAATTTAATACATAATTTTATTTCATATAATTCGTCCAATTAAGTCTTAAGGTTATATTTTATATTAACAAAATATTTTTTTAATTTTTAATTATATAACATTAATAATATTAATCAAATATTAATGTGTGATGGGTCTTGAAAGACTAAATTTAGAGGCTCAATATAGACTTTTAAGCTAAATTTTAAAATTAATTGATTAGGCTTGGCCCAGCCCATACATATTATGTTAATGACTTTCTTGTATTTTGATTTGTATGTCTAGCTAAAGAATTATTTTCATCTGGTAAGGTGCAGACACTGCTGGAAGAAAAGAAAGGAGTTTGATGCCAAGACTAAGAGCACAAAGTAAAACAATACTGTACGGGCCTAAATTTGCCCAGGCCCGACCACTAATTACAAATGCAAACCAAATAAGCAAACAAAACAAATTTTAAACCAAATTAAATATCTCAGTCCATTTACACCCATTAACAACCCAAAACAGACCCATCTTACACTGAGCAGACCCAAACCCACTAGACCACCACCCCAACGAACCTATGCCTACTAACCAGCCCTAAACCATTCGGCCAGACTAAGGAACCGGTTCCTAGCGCCGCGCGACCTACGTGCACGCCCAGCGCCAGAGACTCGGCCAAGCACCAGAATAGGCAAACATGCCTTCGTTGACCCTCGCACACCTGCAAAATAACCAAAAATGGCAAACGATAGCAAAGCACAAAAACAGTAAACAGAAGGCAGAGAAACAGAGTAAAAACAGTAATGAAATTAGCTGTAAAACATTGGTATTCGGCTATATAGAGGGCCGAATAGTGATTGTAAAAGGGGGGCCTTGATAATAAAAAACTAAAAAGCAGAGGTATTTTCGCGGATTTTCTCTTCTATTTTGTTTCGAATCTGTTGTATATGCATGGAAAGCAAATAAAAATGAAAACTTTTTGCTTCTGGGGTGCGGTCGAGTTTAGATCAAGGGATGTTGATTCGTTTACTGGGTTTCCAAAGGAAATTTCTAATATCTCAGGTCTAGGCTTAAGTTTAAAGAAGTTAGTGTCGAAATAGAGGGGTCTACCTTGATAGGAGCCACCGAAATTTGCTCTTTCTTCGTTGATATCGGAGTTTTGAGGGGATCTCGAGGCTGAAATCGAAATAGGGATTCGATAATGGCCGTTCTGTCCATGCATGGAACCAACCGCCGACTTCAATGGCATCTTGGCTTGTCGAAAGGCCTCACACCAGTCGGACAGGCGAGCCTTTTTCCTTTTTTTTCTCTTCGGCCGAACAAATGAAAAGCGGAGAGTTGGCTTGTTAGGGTTTTTTTTTAGCTTTTATTTTATTTCATTTGCTTTAGTTTTGAAAACGACGCCGTGTAAGCCTTGGCTGACCTGCTCAGATCTGATCCGAATGCCCCAGGATCCGCGCGTTTCGTCTTGAGAGGAATATTGCGCGTTGGGTCCCCCCCTTTTTGCGTTGACACTCGATTAGCCCTGGCCCGAACTTGTTTCGTTCTTTTAATTCGGCTCGGTAGTTTGAAGCGCTTCGCAAATTAGTCCTCTAGGCTATTGCGCGTTTTAAAAATTCGGAAAAATTGCACCTTTGGCCCTCCGTTGTTTCACGCATGTTTAAATAAATCCCTTCCTCTTTCTTTTATTTTAAAATGGCCCCAAAATTTCATTTTTGTTTCGAATTTGATCCTTTTACATATTTGTTTTGGTTTATTATTATTATTTTGATTATCTTTATTTTTCATATTATGTGTCATTATATTTACTTTTATTTTTACCATATTATCATTAGTATTCGTATATATTTATTATATGTAGGTTCCTTTATATAATATTATTTTTAAATACTATTATTATATTTATATGTACATATATTTTGAAATATTATATTAAATATTTATATTATTTATATATTATATATACTTTTGATATTATTATTGGCTATGTTTTTACTTATGTGTATTAATAGTTTGTTTTTTAACAATTATTATTACTTTTTATTATATTATTCGTATATGTATTTTTATATATGTACTATCTTGTATAGTTTTAAATATTATAGTATGTATGTATTTTAACACCATATTATGTATACTTTTAATGCTAAAGTACGTCTCATATATTATGTATTTTTTTTAAATATTATATTTATTTTACTTATTACATATTTTTAAGCACTATCATGTATATTTTTTATACCATATTGTATATACTTTAATATTATGTGTTTATATAATACGTATATAGTATTAAGGCCATTATCATATGTATTTATATGTAGTATTATTAGTCCTTCTAATATTATGTTTTTGTGTCACCTTAATTACTATTACCATACGTCCACATATTTCCCTTAGTTCGCTACTTCGTGTTTAACATTATTATCATGTTTAATATTGCATACATTGTTATTGTTCGAATATTATTGCCATGTTCATCATTCGTTTCAATATGTTTCTAATCTTTCATTTGTTTTTACTTCATATCAATTTGTTTTCTTCTATTTTAAAACCTCACCCTTGCTTTTATGGACTTCAAAAATTAAGGCAATGTATCGATTCTAACATTAAGTCAACGGTTTCATCGCTATGTTGGGTGAATTGCGTCGGCTCGTGTTAATATCGAGATATCCTTTTGAAAACTCAAAAGCATAAGATTTCTTATTTCTTTCAATCGGATCGCGATTAAATTTCTATATTGAACTCGCATTTTTGAAAATCAAGACAACACGTGTTAAATAAGATACCAAGTAAAACATGTCGAGAATAAGAATAAATACATTTGAGGGACAATATGTTTAATTTTAATTGGTTTCAAATATAAATGTTAGATGAAATAAAATATTTGATAAATAAATCGGTAACTCCGGTAATGCTCCGTAACTCTATTCCGGTAACGGATTGGGGTTAGGGGCGTTACATTGTGGGGGTGCTAATACCTTCCCCACGCGTAACCGACTCCCGAACCTTATTTCTCTCTGATTTTGAAGTGGACCTAAACTCGGCCTTCTTTTTACCTAAAAATAAATTTTTTTGTTAAAAAGAGGTTTTTATTAGGTGTCCGATCACACCTAGAAAAAGGATCAGTGGCGACTCCCTTTTTAATAAAATCGAATAATCAGTTTTCAAATTTTCCAAGCAATTACCCCAATTAGTGACCCCATACCAAAATTTTTACATCGCTACAAATACAAATTATTTTTCTCTCGACTCCTTACGCAAAAGACCTCTCGGTAAATATTTTTGCATAAATTATGCTTTTTATTTATTTGACTTATTCTTTTTCTTTTTCCTAATATGTTATTCTTTAATATATTATTGCAGTTTTCAGGTTTTTATATTGAATTATAGTCAATAAATTATTTGTCTTGTGCTAACTCTTCTCGTATCTATTACAACAACCGAGCAAGCATTTTTAGCCATGAAAATTGTGAAGACAAGGCTTTACAACAGAATGGAGGATAATTTTCGTTCAACTAACTTGATGGTATACATAAAAAAAGAGATAACTCGAAAGTTTTTAACAATAATTCTATCATTGATGGGTTCAATATAATGAAAAAGTGGAGGGTGCAATTTAGGATCCTAGTATTGAGAAACGAGACTAAGGATAAGTTTTTTAATTTAATTTTTGGAATTATAATTGTAATACCCCGAAAATTACTGCAGTAAGAAAGTAAGATATTATACTTGATATAGTTAAGTAAGGAAATAAAGTGATAAAAAGAGAAATTTTGAGCTGTGTCAACAAAATCTATGTAGGCAGTATATTATGATGTATTAATCCAAGAAAGGAATAAATCGTAAAAGTGAGAAAAGTCTTGTGGCCCAAGAGTAAATACTCAAAATTTAAGGGGTTAAAGTGTAAATATGAAAAAGTTGAAGGACCAATAGTGCAAATATTTTAAGGGTAGAATAATCTAGAAACTAATGAAAATGGATGAATTAGGACCAAATTGAATAGGTGAAGAATTTTGAGGGACTAAATCGTAATTTTACCAAATTAAGTGATGACTCAATGATGGAATTTTACAAGATCACGGAGGGCAAAATGGTCAATTGGAAGAGAGAGAAATCTAGAAAGTAATGATGATGTTGGTGATATTTTATAATTATTTAATTAGATAAATATTATTTTAATAAGATATTTATTATTATTTTATTATTTTATTTAGTATATATATATGTGTGTGTGTGGAAAGGAAGAGGGTAGAAAAAAAAAAAAAACATCAACCCACCATTTTCCATGCACCAACGTGAGAGGAAGAGAGAAAGAAATAAAGTTTTACTTTCTTTACAATTTAGTCCTTCCACCAAAAATTCATCAATTTTACTTAGAAATCAAGAGAATTTCCATAGCTACCAAAGAGAAAAATGTTAAGGAGACTATGGGGAGTTAGAATATCAAGTTGGATTCAAGAAAAAGAAGCTGGAGGAGAGAGAAAAATCAAGTTAAAGATTGAAATCAATGAGACAAGGTAAGTATATCAAGATTTCAATATATTTTTAAGTTTGATATTATTGAAAAAGCATGGAAATGATGTTAAAGTAGAGTTTTCTTATTTATGGTTCTATGTTTTTGATATATTAATGAAGAGAAATAAGAGAAAGTGATGGGAAATATTGTAGAGAAAGGAAATAAGGGTGTTATAAACTTAGTTATTAATATCTTGCACTAAAACAGTTTTCGGCAGCAGCAGTAAGCTAAATTTGAAAAATCACCAAAAATGGTAGAAACTGAATTAGAAGTTGAATAAGATATGGAATTAAAGCTTCTTGAGTCTATTTTCATATAGAAGATACAGAACAAGTAAATAATTCTGTATTCTGAGATATTTATATTTTTGTGAGACTGATTTAGAATGATTTTGGGATCCTTTATTCTGATTTGTAAAAATCATTAAAAATTTTATAAAAATAATTATGGGACATAATTTATGTGTTAGATTCTTTAATGAGTCTATTTTTATAAGAAACAAACGAGAACATCATTTGAATTCTGTACAAAGAGATAATTAAATTTTATCAAAGAGTAGTTAGAACTGTCAAGCAGTAAAATAGGGGAGATTTTAATGAATAAACTGTACTAATTGGCTAAACCAAAAATTCTGAAAATATTATGGTAAGAAGATACGTGAGTCTAGTTTCAGAGAAAATTAGTGGATCTTAATTTGGAGTTCTGTGGCTCAAGATATAAATAATTTAGTGACTATGACTCAAATGGACAGTTTTGAAAATACATATAAGTAAATAGTGAAAGTTTTGATAATGTTACTTATAAGCATGTTATATAAATTAAGGATGTGGAATGGAGTGGAGGAGGAGGAAAATATGTATGAATATTCAGTTAGCATGGCTAATTCGTATGTTTTAGGCTTAAGGACTAAATTGAATAAAGTAAAACTTTATGGGAAATTTTGTAAAAATGTTAGAAATGACCAAATTGCATGAAATGGATTATTTCATTATTTAAATTGAAAATTTGAATGAAATTATTAATTTAGTTCAAGATCGGGGAAAAACATGTTTTAGGGATTAAATTGAAAAGTGTTGAAATTATGGAAAATTCTGATATTTTATAGAATTTATGGGCTGTTATTAATATGTATGATGATAACGGCTAGAAATAAGGATTAAATTGTAAGAATTTATTTTTCTGAGCCTAAGGGTAAAATCGTCATTAATTAAAAGTTTAGGGGCCAAATGGTAATTTTGCCTAGAGCATTAATTGAATGTATTAGAATGTGGAATGAATGAAAACAATGGTAAAATTTATTTATAAAGATCCCAACGACTCAAATGTGAGACTTGAACGTGAAAAAGAAAAGATATCGGATTAATGAATTTATAAACACGGACGAGCAACGAGGTAAGTTCGTGTAACTTGAATTGTATTTTTAAATACTTGAAATATGTGGTTATGTGATGAAAATATGATTTGAATGATCAATGCATAATAATTGATGAAATATTGATAATACTCGATATAAAAGGAAAGTAAATCCCGATTGAATGGAATGGAATTCGATGGATCATTAGAAAAGGAATTGACGGTAAAAAGGATCTAGCCCAGACGGGTGATCCTATCCTGATGTAGCCCTCCCGAAGAATACAGGAAAAAGGATTAAGCCTGGAAGGGTAATCCTAATATCAGCCCTCCCGAAGAATATATGGGAAATGAGGTTCGCGGGAGTGTGCTGGTGGCTCTCCCGAAGAATATATGTGTATAGGCCCTTCCGAAGAATACATGGGAGCTGAGGTTCGCGGAAGTGTGCCAAGAATTGAGGTTTGCGAGAGAGTGAGGTTCGCGGGAGTGTGCTTACTGAAATGTAATGTGTAAGATCATGGTTGAAAGATACCATGGCAACATATTGAGAAAATGAATAAGACCATGGTTGAAAGATACCATGGCAACACATGCATATGAATTGACGGACCCGGAATTATACACAAAAGGTGTACTCTTGTATGAATTGACGGTTAATGAGATTGTACACCAAGAGTGTACTATCAGAAATCCATCGAAATTCTGAGAAATTCAACGGGATAAATATAGAAGATGGTAAACACATAGCTAAAAAGGGTAAATGTGAATTAATAGATTACGGATTTGCATATTTTAAGTATACTATATGATTTTAACTATCGATATTCCAATAAATTCAGTAGGTAAGAATCCTGACCAGAAAAGGGAACATGTATATAAAAAGAGTCGTACATATATATTCCCGAAGTACATGAAAAATGATAGTGATACTGGATATATGGAAATATAAGATGATGATATTTGTACATGGAATTTATTGATTAATATATACATCCATGATTATAGATCCGTATACCTTAAATACGATGATATTTCGAATGACTTAATGAATAAAGTCTCGACATGGAATAATTCGAGCACGAAACAATAATCATGAAATTGAACTTGAAATACACGAAAATGATATTTTTACTCGGTATTTTAAAATATGACATGGAAAAATACATCATACATGTATATAAAACTTACCTGATAATTATGCATATTTAAGATTATGAATTGTCCCGTAATAAATATATGCAAAACTCATGAAAGCAATGATACATGAAATTTTGGTATAATGAATTATTTATGTTTTTGAAGAAATGGCAAGAGAATAATATGTATCATGATACATAAATATATGGCTATCTTTAATATGTTGATACATGGAAACTAGGTAAGCCGTGATGAATAATAATCTCAAGTATGATATGTTGATAAAATGAGTTTATAAATTCTAAAATTTATATGAAATATGTTCTAGTATGCTAACAACTGTTGTTGTTGACGCTTAGACAAGTGCCAAGTTATTGGTTAATTGGTAATATGTTTATTATATGATACGTTAAAAGGGTAAATGATCAAATAAAAATAAACTTATGCTTGTGGAAGAGTGGTAAAATTTAAGTTGTACAATTTCTTATAAAATGAGTTATCATGTGATTAATTAAAAAAAAAAGTTCTATAAACTCCGGTAATACCTCGTGACTCTATTCCAATGATGGATACGGGTTGGAGGTGTTACAATAATGATATTTATGAAATTTTTAGTATAATATTAATTATTCTTTTTTGCATATCGGGAAAAAAATATTTAATTTTATATAGTGTGATTTTTTTTTAATTTTTTTACAATTAACATTCATACTTTTCTTAAAAATATTAAATTGATTTGTTTGATAAAAAAAATATCTGAAAAGAATCAATAGTTTTTACGAAAAAAGGCCATTCAAATTAGAAAAAAAATTTACCCTTATAGTAAAATTTTGGATCCGTCCCTGCTTGTAAGGGCAAGAAGGGGTTGTACTAATCGAAGCTAGCAACATTCTTAAATCGCAAGATAATCTTACTCAGAGTCTTCTTGTGTAATTAACTTAATTGTAAGCTTGTTTTTGCTTTTACAAATTAAAAACAAAAAATGTATCAAACTTTTACCTAAAATAACAAAATTTTAAACTTAAATAGCCTTAATTGACGTTCCATAAATCAGCTATTACCAATTTTTAGCATGTATATTATATTCAAATATGAATTAATAATAAAATTTTCATAGTACCCCTCTTTGGTCAGATATTTTGTTAAAGAGTGAATATTATGTTCAGGTGTTCGAATTAGTTATTTCTTGGTAATTTTTTTAAATTCTTTGTTACCAAAAAAAGAAAAATAATTATATTCAATATGTGATAAATAAGGTAATCAAATATGCCTAGTACTATTATTTTTTAATAAAAATTTTATAATTTTTAATATTTTTTTAATAATTTTTATGAATTTTTAATAATTTTAAAATCTAAAAGTGTTTAATTGATTTTTTTTTTAATTTTGTTACTAATGGTTTTTTGACTCTTTAGTTTTATTAATTTCAAAATTTTTTAATTTACTTTCAATAAAAGAATAGAGGTCAAATTGAATAACTGTGTAAATATTAAGGGCTAAATTTTTTAATATACCAAATATAAATATCAAAGCATACATTTAATAGTACAATTTTAATAGAAAGACTATTTTGCTCATTCATGTAATGTATATGGACTAATTTATTTATTTATTTTAATAAAATAACTAAAATACAATTCAAGATATACTACATAAATTTTGTGATACTTTTATTTAAGGCTAACACTAAGAAAAATCTACCAAATAATACTATTTTTTATTATCTTTTTATTTAATTATTATAGTTCACACTTGTAAACATAATATGATACTAAATTTCAGATTATTAGAGTGTGAAAATGTTGCTTTTTACCATTTACAAAGAATCTTGTAGATTATATTTATAATAGGAAATCATAGTGGAAAAAAATTGACTTTTTTTTGCTAGGTGTAATATCGATTTTTGAATAAAAACCTTTATTTTATTTAATAAATAATAATTATATTATGTTAATTAATATCAACATGCATTTGAAGAAAGTTAAGAGAGTGAGATTAGAGATTTAAATCATGAAATTAAACTAAGAAATTAAATTAGTAAAAAATAATATGTTTTTTTTTCTTAGTTAATTTAATTTCTAAATTTTTTTTGTAGAGAAAAAATATGATTTATCGTTATCTCATTAAAAAGGAATAAGGTTGACTTAATTGACAGGTGATGAACAATAACGATTCCTTCAAATAGCATTTGAAAACTTGAATTTCAAAAATAGTGTAATATATATTTATCAAATATATGATATGAATTTATTAAATAGTTGTTTAGAGATGAATTTATCAAATATAATTGAAACTTCAAAATCCATGTTTTGAAAAGGTAGCACGAATATTGTCATTTCTCTGAAATTTTGACTTGTTTTTTGTGTTTGTTATTTTAGTTTTATTCTGTGGTGTCATATATGAAAGAAGTTATTGCAACTAATGATCACGAAAGTCAGGAAACCCAATTTTATGACAATGAGAACAATTTCCATGGCTTACCATTGGGGAACACTATTATTTGGAGAAACACTAGATTACCTCAAACTTATTGCGACCCAAATCCAAATGGATTGTGGAGAGGCGTACACTAGATTACTAATAAATTTTTTATCGTTAATTAATTTGGGGACAAGAAAGAAGAATAAAATAAACAAAGTTTTGGGTTTAAAAATAAACAAAATGAAACAAAGAGTGGGGTCATTACACTGGATTTACATGCATTTTTAATGAGTGGGGTCATTACAGTTTATTCCTATTAAGGCTTTTATTTATTTAATTCAATCCCTATTATTATTTATTTTTCTTGGGTAAATTATAAAAATAGTAATTTTTGTTTGTCTGAGATTATATTTTAGTCACTTATGTTTGAAATGTTACGTTTTAATCACTTACGTTATCGTTTTGTTATGAAGTTGTCACTTTACCGTTAGGCTCTATTACCTCCCTAACCGTGGTCCTACGTGGCAGTCTAAATGGATTTTAAATGCCAACTTAGATGTCCTATGTGACAATTCAAATTAAATTTATTTAACTAAAAACTTTTTTTCATCCAAGCAACTAGATATCTAAGTTGGCATTTAAAATTCATTTGGACTGCCACGTAAGACTGCCGTTAATGAGGTAACAAAGTTTAACAGTAGAGTGACCTTTTCCTAACAAAACAATAACGTAAGTGACTAAAACATAACATTTTAAATATAAATTACTAAAATAAAATCTGAGATAAAACAAAAAATAACTATTTTTATAGTTTACAAGTAAAAATGGCAACAATCCTAAATGGCAAGCTTCATTATTTAACAAGTGGTTTATACATAAACATAAATGTTTGAATATTCTTTTTATGGGTCAAAATGTGTTATACTCATTAACGTGCAATATTCTAGAATAAAAAATAGAAAAATAAAAAAAATGTTATGGGTCAAAATGTTTGACTATTTTATACTTATTATGACTACAATAATTAAAAAATAATAATCTTGTTTAAATATTATTCTTTTAATTTTCATATATTTAAAAATCATGAAAAATTAATTCAACAATTCTTAAAGTTAAATTAATTGCAAGCATATTCAAATATCAAATATAATTCCATTTATTTAGTAATGAAAAATAAATTAAGAGATATTTAGATAAAAATAATATCAAGTATATTAATTAATATAAAAATTGAATAAAAACATTTTATAAATTATGAGACATTATAAATCTTTCTATATATTTATATATAAAATTTAAATTTTAATAAAACATTATTAAAATAATATAAAATATTAATATTTGATTAATATTTAATATAAAAATTCTAAAAATTAAATAGTTATTTTATTTTATTTTTACCATCTCAATTGAGTTAAAAACTTAATTTTATAAGACTCCAAGTATTTTATTTTAAATTAAATAATTAGACATCACATTATCAAAACAATCTTCTCAACCCTTTATCCATTAACCTTTTAATTTCCAAATTACTTCCATTATAACAGAAAATTCCATTGCGATAAAAGTACCATAAAATTTATTATATTATACTTAAGATTACATTTTAGTTTTTCTATTGAAGAAATGGATAAGTTAGTCCATGTACATTAGATGAGTGAGCAAAACTGTGCATTTGTTAAAATTTGGTGTTTATATATAAGGTATAATAACAAATTTAGCATTCAACCTTTACACATTTATTCAATTTAGCCCTTACTCTTCTATTAGAAGCAAATTAGAAAATTTTGAAACTAATAAAACTAAATGGTCAAAAAGTCCTTAGAAACAATAAAAAAGAAAGCTCATTTTGACCCTTAAAGTTTGGTGTTTATATATAAGGTATAATAACAAATTTTGCCTTCAACCTTACACATTTATTCAATTTGACCCTTACTCTTTTATTGGAAGCAAATTAGAAAATTTTGAAACTAATAAAGCTAAATGGTCAAAAAGTCCTTAGAAAAATTAAAAGACAAAGCTCATTTTGACCCTTAAAATTTGTTACTAAGGCCTTTTTTACTCTTTAATCTTATTAGTTTAAAAAATTTCTAATTTACTTCTAATACAAGAGTTGGGGTCAAATTGAATAAATTTGTAAAGATTAAGAGCTAAATTTATTATTATATATTATATATAAATACCAAATTTTAAGGAGGGGCTGTTTTTGCTTCTTCATCTAACATAAATAAACTAATTTACTTATTTTTATTAAAAAAATTAAAATATAATCTAAAATATAAGGGATTTTATGTTTCTTTTACCATTCATTCCTTAATTTTGTGATGAAATTGAAGCTACCAAAATTCGAATTCTAGCTTTTCCAGAAATAACGTCACGTAAAGAAAATTATTTTAGCAAAAGAAAAATGGCGGCGTCGTGACAAAAATAGTCGTGATTGGGAAAAGACGGAATAGATAAGGCGGAGTCAAAGTCAAAGTGACAATAAGAGCTTCCCTTTTCCTCTCGCTCTCGCTCTCGCTCCAAATTTACTCTCGATTTTCATTCGACTAAGCCTCTATTTAATTAATATCTTTCTCTCGAATGGATTTCATCATTTCTTCCCCATTAATACAGCAGTGGCTCCTTCTGTTCTATTGTCTACACTACATCAAAGAAGTAAGTTGCTATTTCAATTCACTTAATTCATTTTCCCTCACTTTCTGTACATCTATTGCTTTGATTTTTGCTAAATTTATAATTTCATATCCGTTTGAGTAAGTTTTGTTAGTTTATGATTTTGACTTGCTTGCTTGTTTCTATTCTTGTTCTGAATTAGGAAAAACTTTGATTGTTTTAGATTCAGAAATTTGATTTGAGTTAAAATTTTCAGATCCGTGAAAGATGACGAATTGGTCTAGTCTCAGCGGCCATAGGAATAACGCTATGATACCTTCATCTGGAGCACCAAATGGTGCTAATCGACAACCGTTTCCGCCCGGTGATAATCAGCTGAACTCCTCAAGTTCGATGTTGACCGGAGGACAGAAAAGAAATCAGAAAGCTAAAGGAAAAGGAAAAGAAATCAAGAAACCCCGGCTAACCGGTGAATCATCAAATTTGGGAAAAGAGAGTTTGGAAGAGCACAAAGCTGTTGATAAATTTTGGAAAAACTTAACTGACCAAATCAACAGAAGGATGACTACAGTAAATTCTCTTAATTGAACCTAGCCATTCATTTTGAATTGACATTTTTTTTTATTTATGATATCTATATATTGAAGCTAATAAATCTCACATCAATTGGAGCAAAAACCATGAGAAAGGTTTTCTGTCTATTTCTTTCACACTTGCTTTGTGACATGAAGGTGAAGGGAAAATATTGGGATTGGCTACGTAACTGTCCGAAAGTTTTAGCCACTGTCAGACAAATTGAAGAGAAATGGCCACTGCTATCTAATCTCCAAAAAATTAAGGAGAATATGAAGAAAATCATGGCCGAGTTCAGGGCTGGCAGTTTAACGGAAGTTGAGGCAAAGCAGAAATTGAACGAAGTAAAAGAGGAGCTCAATCACATAGATCGACAACAACAGGTACGCTAATATATACAAATCAATCTAATTACCGAGTTTGATTTCATGATCTAAATGTACAATTTAACTTGGTTTTTCAGGAGTTGAACAAAACAGACAACCTTGATATGATGTTCGTTAATAATCTGGTATGCACAGTAACAGTATCATTATTTCAAGGAACATTTATCATTTACATATTACATCATTATTATGTCTATCCTCATGCACTAGACTTGTTTCCAGACATAGCAAAAAGGCCATTTAGCTATTTTATTTGGATTTGAGTTTAAGCATTGGATATGGATTCGTGTGCAATATGGGTATGTTGAACTTTTTTTAAGTTTTCTCATATATCTATATCCAAATTAGTGTCAGTACATTGCTTGTTTATAAATCTCATCATAACACAATGTCTTTCCTCATGCACTAGACTTTTTTTGTAGGCCTAGTAAAAAGTCACTTTTCAACTATAATAGTTGGATTTGGGTATGAGTGTCGTGTGTGGGATCACCTCTAACCTTTATATGTTCAATCTTTTTTTTTTTTTTTTTCTAAATTTTTCTTATGTTTTGAAAAACCTCAAGAGGGTCATATTCCAAACCAATGTTTGAACCTGTGTCAAACACTTACTCTTCAAGCAACATGAAGAGTTCAAGTGACATAGATTTCAGTATGATCAGTCCAGAAAACATTAATGTTTTGGTATTTTCTCCCTTCGTCGTTTGCATTGAAAACAACACGGTGTTTCTTTCTAAGCTTTGAAAATACCATATACGGTTGAAGATATAAACTTGGAAAGAAAAAAAAAAGCATATAATTTGTTTTTATCCATATATCTCTTTTTTTTTTTTTTTTTCCGGTCTCAATATCTGAAGTCATTATTAGACCTGCCTTTGTTTGCATCTTTGATCATTTGTTTATATTTCTGTTAAATTTCAGGAATACAGCACAGAGACTCTAGGAAAAGAGGTATGATATATATGTGTATATACATGTATTGGTAGGTGATGAACGGTAACAGTTTTCCGAGTAGCATTTGAAAACTTGAATTTTAAAATAACGAAAATAAAAATGTAATTATTTCTCAAACCCATGATATGAATTTATCAAATGGTTGTTTAGTAATGAGTTTAAAGTTTCATGTTTTTATATTTTTCAAGCACAAAACCGCACATTGGATCTCATTTGATTTCAGAGTAATCATATATATACAACAACATTATGACAATTTATTTAATAAATGTAATCTGAAATTTGAAAATCCATGTTCGCTAATATTATCATATCTCTAAAATTATGACTTTGTTTTCCATGTTGGTTGTTTTAGCTTTTTTCTGCAGAGCCATGCTTGAAAGAAATTTATGCAACTGATGATGATGCAAGTTTGCCACCTCTTGAAGCATTCTCACCTAGTTGTTTTAGTTTCCTATTGGAGAACACTGTTCCCTTGGAAGAGCTTCAACAGTATGGGAGTGGGATGTTTGAAGCACAATACGGTGCGAGCGGACTACCATTTTCACCCAATGATAACCAGATGGGCCCGTTGAGTGGAAGCAAGAATAGAAATGGAGAATTGGTTTTGGGTAACTTTTCAGAAGATGAAGGACAAGATACTAAAATTAATGATGTTATTCCTGTTGATCAAGACCACAGAAGTTTTCTGGCTAGAGAGATGTTGAAGCGTGATTATAGTTCCTGGCAAATCAAATTTTTTAACGAAGAGAATAACAAAGTGGATGTAGCAGGCTTCCCTGGCTTAGAGCAAGCATTGCAAGAAGCTGACTGTGGGGGAATTCCAGACTACCTCAAACCTATTGCAGCTCAAATCGAAAATGCTCGTGGAAAAGCTACTGAGTTTCCCTATAAAGATATTGAAGTTTTGATTTGCGCCACAATCAAAGAGATGGAAGAGTGGTGTACACCTAAGGATTCCGGCTGGGGCCAATTGAAAAAGTGGGCAGCGACGCTCAACATGGGTAAGCAATTTGGTTTTGAAGTGAAATTTGCTGATAATATGTTGGAGAATATTTCTCTTGCCTGTTTCGCTTATTCAATGATTTTTGAAGGAGGCTGACCAAAAGAAAAAAGTTTGAGAAATCTGAGTTGCTCAGCTCATATGGTTGTGAGTGGAAGGGTGTGATGCTTATGCTTTAATTTAGTTGTTATGCTTGGGTTTATATAGTTACTTTTGTTTGCACTTGTATGGTTTGGTATTTAGTATTTGAACTCAGTCTAAGAACTTTGGTTTCTATAGTTATTTTGAACTCAGTGAATTTGTATTGTGTGAGAGTTTCTCGGTGGATTCGTATTGTGTGAACTTTAATCAATTGATATGCTTTATGTTTTTGTTATTTCTTTTATCTGGTTTACGTTGGAAATTCTTTTGAACGGATAATAGGTATTTTTATTGTTCATCGTAAAATTTGTCATGTTCATTTGATCTTGAATTGGAGCACTCATTTCTTGCTTTGATTTAGAAAAAAAATCCTTCTTCATATTTGGTTCACTTTAAATAGAGTAATGCCTTCTAGCTTTGATGACCAATGGGTCAATATTTGTCACAGAATTTATGGTACAGGGAAGGTGTTTGACAAAATGACATAGGAAAGTAGAGTAAGAATGAAGTAAGGAATATAAAGGCCAAAAAGATTTTAGGTATGGATTGCCTGATATAATATGGAGAGTACGATTTATAGAATTTCAGGGTAATTGATAGCTTGTAAAATATAGCTAATTCTCCACACATGCAGTAACAGTTTCTTCCCTTAGCTCATTAGATTCTTCTATGATTAGCTCATGGCTTAGCTCTAATTTCTCCTAGGCCTGTATTGCTATTTGGCCTATTCTCCTTCAACTCATTTTCACTCACAGATCCATCAACTACTAATTTGGGTAAGTTACATTAGTAGTCACCAAATTATTTTTTTTTGTCACTTAATTATGAAAAATTACAAAATGGTTATTCAATTATGTTTCTTTTTTTATCACCGGTAATACTAGATATCAACAAGGGTAAAATAAAGAGGAAATGATGATGATTACAGGGAGGTCAATTCACCAATGGCAGGCGAAGAGCTAGAGTAAATAAGGAGGAAGGAGAAAATGGAAGAGAAAGGAGGGAGACTGTGTGCTAGGTATGCTATTAGGGTTGTTGAAAGGGAGAAGTCCCTCATTCATCATGCCTTGGGCATTTATAGGCAGGGAGCCTCTTGTCCAATTACCCCATGTCACCAATAATCTTGGGAGCAAACGTGCGGTCAATCAGGTGGTAAGGCCGTTATATTTTGGTAATCGTCATGTGCGATACCTCTCTAACATTTCCTTTACAGAAATAGTACAAGATTGTTAGGCCTTAGTGATCTCCTTTTGATTAATGTGTACCTGCTAATAGCAAATGGTCTAATAGGGGGTTCACTATCAACGGGTAAGTAAGAATGAGCGATCTTCCTAGCTGTGTGAAGAATGCGATGGTTAGTCATTGGGCTGGTATGAAGTGTGAGGCCATCTATGAAAAGTTATAAAACGGTTATTCAACTATTTAATTTTACTTTTTTTGCTCACCCAACTATTTTGGATTTTTGAGTATTTTCATTTTTATGTTAGCCAAGTGGTGACAAAAAAATACAAAATTAAATAGTTGGATAATTATTTTGTAATTTTTTATAGTCTGGTTACAAAAAAAAAATTTATTTTGTAACTTTTAATAATATTGTGATAAAAAAATTAATATATATATATATATATACCCCTGCCAATTTCATAACAATACCTTCTCTAGATTACCCTTGCCTCCAAGGATCAAAGTCCTAAAATTGAGACTTGAGGACTGTGTAATCCTTCCTAGTAGCATTCAAGTCGGAGATTCAACCACACCACCATAAGTTGAATTTTCGACTCCATTGTTTCACTTCACAATTCGTTTGTCTTGTACATAAAGCATGGTAAACCAATGATTGGTCATCATTTCTAAACTAAGGAGGATTAACATTGGCAGTAGCCTTGTGACCATTTTTTTTTTCTTCAAAAGACTAACAAGAAATATTGGATGAAAGCTGGAGGATGCTAGACAGGAGTAATTTGTAAGCCACAGATCCAATTTTAGCCTAACATCTTATATAGTCCATAATATTTGGCAGACTGTTTCAAATTCTTCTTTAGGGCCAATGAAGTTTGCTTATAAGGTTGCAACTTTAAATATACTTTATCCCCAACTTCAAATGTTCTATTACTTATTTTCTTGTCAAAGTAAAATTTCATTCTTTGCTTCGCCTTTTCCGGCTAATAATTTGTGTATACCAATAATTTTTTTTTTTTGAATCTAACCCGTATATGAACTTGAAAATAATTGGCTAATTTGATGCTTTTTAAGTACTTAACTAATATTGTTAAAATATGTTAGTGTGGCACTGACGACCAACAGCATGATGATTAGGGGCGAAGCTAGAAAATTTTGTTTTTGGGGCGAAATTAAATTGTAATTTTTACCATAGTAAAAATATAATTTCACTATTTTAATAGCCTATATCTTTATAATTTTTTAAAAGATTGGATTAAATTTTTATCATTTTAACAGGATCAATGTATAATTTTATTTTGACTAATTTAAAATTTTTAAATTTTAAGAAGGCTTAAATGAAAAATTTTCCATTTTAAGAGAGTCGAATACTTGTAAACCCCCCTAGCAATGACCTTGATGGTGACATGTGATAACTTATATTTTCACACATAAAAATATTTTTTTATAAATTTTATTTTTTTTATTTTGTTATGTGTTGAAATGTGAGATTGTCGTATGTCAATCATATTATTGGTCGTTAGTATCATGTCAGCTTATTTTAACAACATTAGTTTAATACCTAAAAATGCATGCAATTAATTTATAGTTTCCAAATTTAAATATCAGTTATGTCCAAAAAGAAATATTAAATACCAAGTACAAGTTAGACAAATTATAACTCTATGAAAAAACAACCCAAGTCCAAGTTCGCGGCTCATATAGAACTTGAAAAAGTGTCGTATCAATAAAAGTGTGAGAACTAAACTCTAAACCATAAACCCTAAACTCTAAACCTTAAACCTTTAAATCATAATACCTAGTCAAGAGTGAATCCAAAGGGGGCTGGCATTGGGCCCGCCTCCCTAAAATATAAAATTATTATTTAGGCCCTTAAGATTTTTTTAAAATGTTAAATTAGTAAAGGTAAAATTATATTTTAATCCACCTAAAATTATAAAAATTTAATTTAATCCTTTAAAAATTATAAAGATATAGATTATAAAAAATTAAAATTTCATTCGACCCCCACAAAATTGTTCTGGCTTCACACCTGTACCTAGTTTTATGGGATAGTGGTAACCAGTTTGCCCATGTATTAGGTTCGGTGAAGCACATACACCAAAGGTATTGCTCAAGACATTGATTTAGTCTATCACCCTGTACTCAAATGAACGTTGGTTCTCAAGAATTTCATCAGTTCCTGCCAAAACAAGCCTATGAATGCTTTATTTTTGTCAGAACTTGCCACAATAGGAGCTCCATGCAACTTCTGAATTTGTTTTAAGTACAATTTCGCAAAACCTGAAGCTGTAAAAGGGTGAGTTATAGCTAAAAAAATAACAAACTTTGTAAACTTATCTACAATTACCCATATGCCATTAAATCTTTGTGAATTCGGAAGTTCTTCCACAAAATCCATAATGATTACCTTCAATGTTCTTCTAAGTAGGAATACATCGGGGCGTTTAAAATTTTCAAATTTTTGAATTATATATAAATTATTATATATTTTAGATTTAGTATCCATATTGTATAACAATCGTTCTCTTAGTCAAATTATATTTAATATAATTTGTCCCATTAATTCATAAGGTTATATTTTATATTAACAAAATATTTTTCAATTTTTAATTATATAACATTAATAATAATCAAATATTAATGTGAGATGGGTCTTGATACAGACTTTAAAGTCAAATTTTAGAATTAATTGATTTGACCCATACCTATATATATTAGGTTAGTGACTTTTTTATATTTTGATTTGTATGTCTTGCTAAGGAATTATCTTCCCCTAGCAAGATGCCGACACTGCCGAGAGAAAAATAAAAGAGTTTGATGTCGAGATTGAGAGAACAGAGTAAAAAAAATACAAATTATCTTCCTCTTAGCTCCTTTTGCAAAAGACATCTCAATAAATATTTTTGCATAAATTATGGTCTTTATTTATTTGACTTTTTTTTTCTTTTTCTCAGCATGTTAGTGTTTAATATATTATTATAGTTTTCAGGTTTTTCGATTAAAGTATGGTCAACAAATTATTTGTCTTGTGCTAATTTTTCCCGTGTCTACTACAACAATCGAACAAGTATTTTCAGCCATGAAAATTGTGAGGCAACGCTTCACAACAAAATAAAGGATGATTTTCTTTCAACTTACCTGGAGGCATACATGGAAAAAGAGATAACTCGAGAATTTTTAATAGATTGTATCATTGATGAGTTCAATCTTATGAAAAAACAGATGATGCAATTTAGAATACCTAGTATTATTGGAATAAGACCAAGTTTTTTAATTTAATTTTTGGAAATATAATGATATTAATGAAATTTTTAGTACAGTATTAGTTATTATTTTTTGCATATTGAAAAGAAATATTTAATTTTATATAGTGTGATTTTTTTCTTTTAAATTTTTTACAATTAAATCGATCATACTTTAAAAAAAAAATTGAATTAATTTGATTGATAGGAAAAAAAGTATTCAAGAAGAATCGATATTTTTTTACGATAAAAAATCGTTCGAATTTAAAAACTTTACCCCTCCTTGAAGTAAAATTTTGAATCGGTCCCCGCTCGTAGGAGTAAGAAGGGGTTGTAATAAGCCGAAGCTAACAACATTGTTAAATCACAGGGAAATAAAATAGATATCGATAGTTTTTGTGGAGAGGTAAGTTCCTTTATAACTCCTCCATGTTTTGTTAAATTATTTAAAGACATTCAACATTCTTAAATCACAAATTAAATCTTTTGTGTCCAACTTTTTGAAAATTACGAAATTATACACTATCATTTTTATTTGTTTTAAAAAGTCATTTGTCAGAAATCACAGTTATTATCAATTTTTAACATGTATATTGTATTCAAATATGAATTAATAATTAATAATAAAAATTATGGTAAATAAAGTAATCGAGTATGCGTTAAGATATTGTTATTTTTTAATAAAAAATTATAATTTTTTATATTTTTTATGAGTTTTTAATAATTTTAAAATTTAAAAGTGCTTAATTGATTTTTTTTTTTAAAGTTGTTATTAATGCCTTTTTGACTCTTTAGTCTTATCAGTTTCAAAAAAAAATTAATTTACTTCCAATAATAGAGTAGGGGTCAAATTGAATAAATATGTAAATATTAATGACTAAATTTGTTATTATATCATATATAAACACCAAAGCATACATTTAATCATACAATTTTAAGAGAGATGTTATTTTACTTACTCATGTAACGTCTATGGACTAATTTATTTATTTTTTAATAAAAACTAAAATGCAATTCAAAATATAGTATACTTTTATCTAAGGCTAACATTAAGCAAAATCT